>JANFAM010000007.1:17756785-18376250 GCA_024362665.1 Prunus padus | reverse complement strand
ATGTTAAAAGTGAAGAATAAAAACTGTTGAATGTTTCTTCTGCAGGGGATCAATTCATCCTTTGATCCCAAACATGGCTTTCGTGGGTTATCTCGAGAGTGTTTCGAACCTTCACTCTTCGGAACTGCGCAGCAAATGCTTGAGCAAACAAATTTAACATTTCTTACACTTGGTGAACCTGGTTGTTTTCTTCGAGACTTCCACTTCTTTTCTTGTTTGCTCAAGCATTTGCTCCACACTTGGGAGCTTAAATTTGTTATCCAGCAGCAAATGCTAAGCTGCTGGATAACAAATTTAAGCTCCCAAGTGTGGAGCAAATGCTTGAGCAAACAAGTAAAGAAGTGGAAGTCTCGAAGCAAACAACCAGGTTCTACAAGAGGCATTGCATTTCTACTTTTAGCATCAAACACAGTGATGAAATTTGTGAGGAGATGAGGTGGACATCTTGGAGGAAGAATACTTGGTTAGCGGAAGCATTTAACCCCTATGGCAGTCAAGACTATCTGAAGAAACAATGAACCTATACTGTGCAATAACATCCTAAATTCATAATTGACAAGTTCTTTACACCAGAACTCAAAGTAAAGAACACCTACTTGCAGGACAAATGATCAATGTATCATGTTCTATTTTATCTCAATAAAGAATTTTTCCATTGTTTACTTCTGAAATTCCCAAAATTATGATGTGATAATATTTTGCAGAAGGGCAACAAGGCAGGGGATAAGAAACATAAACATGAACTGATTGCAGAGTTGTCAACTAATTAACATAAGCAAAATACACTCATGATCCGCCATTTACAATAACATTAACAATCTCAAAGATAATACACCACATAGAACGAGATTATTGCCAACTAAGTCATGCTGTATAATAGCCATTGGATATTCCACAGAAATTTCCACCTCTATCGATTGAAATTTGCCTTCATAGGGCAGAAAACAACTGCCCTTTTACTAGGGACAAGTACAAACATGGCCAGCAGCATTAGTAATTATAACTGGCTTTCGAATTATATAAAAATAACTACTTGCTGACCCTGTTTTGTGGAGATATAATGGACACAGAGATGAAAAAACAAAGCGGCTAAAAACAGGAGAACTTTAAAGGCTTTGAAGGAATTTGAGAGTTTCATCAATATGCTTCTCAGGTTGGAACTGGTTGTTGTAGATGAGTTGAACCACCCCATTCTTGTCCAGAACATAAGTCTGTCTTCCAGGCAATGTCCCAAACAGATCTGATGGCACTCCCCATTCTTTCCTCACCTTATTACCCTCGTCGCTAAGTAATGTGTATGGAAGTTTGTATTTCTTTGCAAAAGCCTACATAAATCAAAAACTTCATAATCAACTTCAAGCATGAGTTGCAATGGTTATGCATTTAAACCATACTCAAATAAACTAAAGGTACTGTAGATATGATGAGTCTCATACTTTCTCAAAAATTATAATAATCTTAACTGAATGAACTCACACAAGCCAGTAGAATATCTACTAAACCCAATTCTGCTGCAATTACTGCAGCATATGTCCTCCAAACAACCAAGCCAATTTATTAAAGTAGTTAAAGCTGTTCCATACTAGAAACTGTTCACATTACCTTGTGTGATGATGGGTCATCACCACTAATTCCGACGACCTGGGCTCCAGCCTTTTTAAACTTCTCATAAGAATCTCTGAAAGCACAAGCCTAAGGGAGTATCAATTTGTCAGTGTCTGCACTAATTAAAGATACAGTCTTTATCTAGTGTTGTCAGCTCCAATGTGAATTGCATATCATAACAAATTAAAGGTTACAGCAAAAATTATTGGGCAAAATCAATACAGGATAAGCTGACTGAAAAGATAACCAAGCTTCTAAGTAAGGAAATGAACACTTCAGGCTGCCCTAACAATAAACTAAAAGGAGAATTAGAACATGCAACAATGTCATTATGTTTATACCTGTTTGGTGCACCCTGGGGTCTCATCAGCAGGGTAGAAATAGAGAACCACAGGCTTTCCTTTGAACTTTGAGAGACTCACAGTTTTTCCATCCTGATCTTTCAATGTGAAGGCTGGTGGAACCTTACCCTTGTCCACCTGTCAAGAAACATATAATCATAATCAATCAACAACGAAGTAGCCATAGCCCACAAAACACTCAACATATCAGAAAATGTGAATTAAGCAATGTACCTTAGCAGCACAAATAAACATCTTTCCAGAAGAAGAAGAAGATGGGATTGGCAAATAGGAGGAATTGGAGAGCTTGAGGCCATAAAATTGAGAATGTGATGAACTTGAGACAATTGGGAGGCTTTTCGAAGATGTGCAGTGTCTAGGAGTTTGAGTGGGGAGCACAGAAGGGAAGTGGTGATTAGGAAGAGAAAGGGAAGCCATTAGATGCAAGTTTAGAACCAGAGAGAGAGATATATCAAGTGTGTCCTAACTTGTGCTTTGAAACTTTGTTTTTGTTGTTAATTTGCTTACATCTGTTTGAGGAAGATAAGGGAGGGAGAGAGAGTGTTGCGAGTGTGTTGGGTGTTGGGTGTTGGGTGTTGGGGAGAAGATGGGGATAGATTGGCTTTTCAGCGTGGACGATTTCTGACCCCAACCTTCTATTACTAGTTCTATTTCCAGTTCTACGTCGACCAGCCAAAGAGTACAAATTTGCTAAATACAGTAAAGTAACAAATAAAAGCACAAAAACGAGTGCAAATGGATGAAATACAAAATAGTTAGTAGGGTAACTAACCAAAAAGCCTTTTAAATGTGTATAATTTGCTATACATTTAAAACTTTTGCAAGAGAAGAGTGTATGAATATGAATATTCAAAAAAATTCATCGATTCCGCTTTCTTTCAATATTATTACTCTTGTATGAAAAGAAATTAAGAAAAATTAGATATAAGTTATATAAATAGTTTAGTAATAAGGATATTCTAAAGGGCTGATTGGGTTATTATTTACCATAATAGGAAACTCGCTATTGAGTTTAAACCAAAGCTCCTTATGTTATGACCAAAAAAAAAAAACCAAAGCTCCTAAGAAATTAATACATGTATAATAATAATAATAATAATAATAATAATAATAATAAATTAATAAAATAAATACATATGTGGTACTTAAATGGACCAGGCCCAAGTGGCTGGGCCCAAGCCAGTTTTCTTTTGGGCCTCCTGCGAAAATTTTGGGGGAGGTGAACAAATTTGACATCTTCAAGAGAACAAACAAAGCGTGCTCAAATCAGTGCTCTAAATCTGAATCGGGCATTATTGAGGAGGCAGTGTTCTAAAGTTGAACCGGGCGAGTCAAAATCGGTAATAAACCCTAAACCCCTCAAAACTCATATCTTCAAGAATGGAATGCATAATGAATGGGGTTTCTGAATTGTGAACAGAATTAGGTGTTCTGGGTTTTAGGGTTCTCTGCGTTGTCTCTGGAAACATTGAGTTATGGAGGGTTTGCAGAAGTTGATTGGCAAAGTCTCAAAAGACCCACCAAAATTGGGCAACTCTTCATCTTCGTCTTCATTTGACAGTCACCGTGCCGGTGAAGGTCTCGCTGCCGCTTTATCTTCTTCTGATCAGTCTCGTATTCTATTCAACAGAGGTGCCAGGTACCTCTGCATACCAATCTCTGTTCTTCTTCCTTTTACTTGTTCTGCTGAGTGCCCTTTACAGTTTCATTTCATTAGGGTTGCGTTTGTAATGGTCTCTGTGAAACCATGAAGGCAACCAACAAATGTGCTCTCGAAATGGAGAAATGGGATTTTCCGAAAATTGGTTTGGTGTTTTTGAAGCTGTGAATTGCATGGATGCCTTCTAACTAAGCTTTGGGAATTGTGTTTCTCAAACCAGTTTTTGCTTGTGTTTAGAGGAGTTGAGCTTGATTAGTATATAATTGTGCAGTTTTTAAAAATTGGGTATGGATGCTTTTTGGATATAAAATGTTTTGACAAACAACATGCAGTAAATGTTCTAAATTACAACAACAAAAAAAGAAGAGAAATTTATGAAGGCTCGTTGGATGTTGTCTTTGTTTTCCTCTGCTTCTTCTTACACTGAACTGGCAATATTCCCATGTCTACTTACAGGCAAGTAGTATCACTGTGGACGTGTTCAAAGCTATGTACACTTTGCTTTGTTGCTGGAATTGTTGTTGGTTATACACTGAAGCGACGTGTCCGAAGCTGGGCTTCCAGACTACTCAAGAGAATCAAAGATGAATGATTGCAGCTGGATCTCTTTGTATTAATCTGCTTAATGTATCGTCGTCCATAGATAAATGATTCTGCAACAATAGTTTTTTGCTCTCGAAAGAGTGCAATTTTGAGAAGTTATCAGCAGAAAGGTATCTTTTTTTTGGAACCTTGTATTATATTGGACGACATTTCTACTTATATGACAAACAATTGCATTTACATATTTCTGAGCTACGATCATTATACAGATATAATTATTTTCCTCTATCGATAATCAAAATGAGTAGAAAAGAATGGCTGCTTGGTCTTTTGATTACGGTTCTCTAGTTTTAAAAATACTCCTTGTGGAACTCAAAACGTGTGGATGTCTTGTGACTGAGCTCTTGTGATAGCACCTTCAGCTCCTTTGCCAACATTGGCATCCCACAGTAGAATACCCCTGCAAATTAACTGGTTATTCTGATTCCCGTGTTTCCTGTTTCATTACTTTAGCAGATGCATGATTTCGACTTGTAAAAGCAAGAAACATGAACTCATGCAAACTTGTATCGGTTATGTTTTTGACAATTTAGTTTTGGTAGAATATATTTACCTACTGTAGAATATGGATGCTTGGAAGCTATCTTGGTAAACACTTCTTTCCAATTTGGTCTTGCGAAGTGAGTTCTTACCTGCATCGCATCAATATAGAAAGGGTCATTAATTGCTTAAGAACATAATTGCCTTGTCAGCTGCAAATGGTGATGAAAGATCATACTCGGGTGCCAGATAGGATGTCGACGCCGTGTTTGGCATGGTTGAGAGCTTGGACCATTGTGATTAGAGTTGACCTTGCGTCACCCTCTTCGTAGACACTCGTAAGGTAGTTGTGCAGTTCAATCTGACCCTGCAACAAACAAGAAGAGCATAATGGAGTCACTTAGCAGATCATCCCTGACGAATATAATTATAATGTAAAATGATTAACAGTCAAGGTTTACTTTCTGATCCATTTCTGCAACCTCATCCATGACTCCTTTAAACCACTCAAAAGAGCCAGGCTCTCTGGTAACCCAATAGAAGTGAGCATTTATAGTCCTCTGTGATTTCTTCTTGTCCCCGGGTGTCAAACTTGAAGATGTAAAACTGTTCTGGCTGTCTTCTGATCTACTAGTTTCTGTATTTGAATCCTAGGTCATGAATGCATTATAACTTAGTACCCAGAAGAGAGAAATCAATAAAATTTCCGAAATATTGTGCTTAGAAAGAGTATGAATTGTACCATTTGTTCTTCTGCTGTTTTCGTGCTGTTAAGTAGATCTCGAAGGATGCTTATAAAAGGGGTAGCTCCAATCCCAAGTCCGACAAGGAGCAAGACGTCATAGTTCCGGTATTCCTGTGCTGGTGCCCCATATGGACCGTCAACAAACAATCTGGGTTGGCTGCATTGGTGTTCATCTACTACGTTAATGTTCCCATACATACGCTGAACCTAAATCTCAGAAGGTAAAATTGCTTAGGTTTATATACCCTCTCTGATCCAGATTTCCTATCTGAACAAGTCCAGCTTGATGATCAACAGATGTTGAATCATCTCCCTCAGCAATGACTCGCTTCAATTCTTGAGTCCAGTCGCCTACTGTTCGGATGTGAACACTGAGGTGATCATCTCCTGGTGCTGAGGTAATGGAAAATGGGTGCCTGAAATTTATAAACAAATGGTTCAGTAATTAGTGCATGATAACGTTTTCCTGAAAATGGTTCAGTATAATGAAGGTTTAGTGGAAATCACACTGACCATTCAAATGGGGAGATTGTTGGGCATTGTAGAAATATGTATTGTCCACTTTTGTACTTAAACCCAGGCGGTTTGGACATGATTAAGCTAATGACATTTCCTGGTAGGACCGAAACCTGTTTAAGACACTCAGATAGCAATAATCTCTTGTTACGACTGCAAACAACTCAAAAGTATAAAGAAATAGATTTGAGTAAAACACTAACATTAGCTTACCTTTAGTATCTTAACTGAATAATGCTGTGATCTGCATGTTCGCACACTGCGTTCCGCTATATAGAGCAACAATGGAACAGAGATGTACATCCATGTCTGCAAAGTAGAAAGGCATCAATAATTTCTGAGTCATTAAGTAAATCTTGTTTTTTCATTTGTACTGTCAAATTTCGTACCGTTTTCTCGTACCACTTGTGGGCCAAATACAAGCAGCTTCCATGGATGAGGAGCAAAACGTAGACCAGACCTAGCAGATGATGAGAATACCAGAACGCATTAAATCCAGTCAACTTGTTGAAGGGCGCAGGAAGCCTCACCATGTTCCTCCGAAACCGACGTGCTGCTAGTGTGAATGAGATGGCTATTAAAATCACCATTAAAATTCCAGTCACGCCTTCAGCTCCAGTGAGCAGGAATTTGTAGGTTGGCTTTGTGCCATGGAAATCAGAGGAAAGTGGGGCAAATTTTTCTGTAGATGAGTTTACCAGGCGAGGAAAATCACATGTCAGATGGTTCCCGGCATGAAGGATTATCCCAACGGCTATAGCAAATGCAATTATCTGCAGCACAATAAGGAATACAAAATGTCAAATATTTTTGTGACTTGAAAGAAAAACAAATGGGAAGTTCATGCACCCTTTTCAGTGTTGATTTTCACTGTCACATATACATTACCTTGTGGAAGTTAATGTTGTCATCAAATGGGATGAAGGACCTAGCCCTGGTGGACCGGAGCCACGTCAGCGTGTTTCGACAGACCGGTAGGAGGATGAGAGCCATGTTGAGCTTGAGAGTCTCTGCAGCCCCTTTGGCCACAGGCAAGCAATAGCGCATGACCTGAAATGCTGCCCTGTTTTTTCTGTACTGGTAGAATTTCCAGGCAAAGAGAGAAGCCATAGCAATAACCCACAACAGTAGAATCCAACCCCTCTGCCAATTCTCCAGCATGAAACACTGAAGCGAACGGCTCAGTCTACGCAACAGGTTCTTGGGCATAAAGGAGCTCAGGTTCTGGCTCCAAGCCACACTTGCTGTGCTCAGTGGCCTGCTGTAGTTTATGTAGACGTCTCTTTGTAGAAGCAGTGCTTCCAATTGCCATAACTGATTATAGGGCAAAAGTACATTAAGAGACACTAATTGATTGATCAAGACCCAGAATTAAGTCTAATGACTTGTTTTAATTTACCTCAATGTAACCGAGGTTTTCAGGATCGAGTTCTTCCATTATTAACGAAGCATATTCTTCAGCTTGTTCTTTGAGCTTAGATAGCTTGTTTGCAGAAGCACTGAGCATTATAAGCTGTAACAATTGAATGAAAGCAGCATTTATTTGTCTTTGTGAAGAATAAACAACTTGTTAAAAAAGCATGGGATTTTATTAGTTTCCCGCAGTCAACAATTTTTATTATTTTTACCTCTTGCACTCCTTCCCTTGTGATTCTTCCATCTTCATTGCTATCGGCCCTGAAAATATTCCAAATTCGAAAATTTTAACAGGAAAATAATAACTTTTCTTAAAGCAGCAACAAATGACAAAAGGGCATTTAACCTAATTTTTTTAGAGGTGTTTATGGAAAGGTTGAATTAGACAGAACACAAACAAGACACAACATAGCTTATAACCCATGGCCCAAAATTCATCATTTCTGGTCAACGGTTGAATTAGACAGAACACAAACAAGACACAACATAGCTTATAACCCATGGCCCAAAATTCATCATTTCTGGTCAACTAAACACAAAAACAATGCGCAACTGCAAAAGGCAAAAACACACCCAACCCAAACACCCCAAAATAGACTAGAGCTAACCATCCACTTGATTTGTTTTTGTTGAGTGCATAAATCTGTGTGTGTTTACTTTTACCTATTTAATTTAATTTACCCACAGTAATCACACACAAAAAATTAAAAAAATTAAAAAAATGAGCTCCACCGTCTGGACCGTCGATTTGTTAGAAACAGAAACTTAATCAACGGCTGAGATAGAGAGAGACCCACATGTCAAAGAAAATTTGAAGGCGCGCGTCAAAGCTGTTGTCCGAAATTTGCAACCAAAACTCGCGAAGCTCCTCTTTCGTAATTTTGGTGATGTTCTGCCCCGTCCTCCTCGCCAATGCGTCAAATATCCCCACCGCAAACTCCTCCGACTCCACCATCCCTTCAAAATACGTCAATTTTCCTTTTAAATTTTCTCGGGAACCAAACAGAAAATTTAAGCTCAATGAATTAGTTAAGAGAAACTTACCTATACATTCACCGAAGTCTGGTCTAGCGAGCAAGCCGTCGTCGGCGAGCGACTCGAACCTCGCCTCCACTTGCTTCCACAGCTCCTCGGCGCCATTTGCGCCGACAGTCGTCCTGCTGATGAATCTTAGCCCGTCGAGAGCTTGCCGCCCGCTCGATTTCGTCCGTTGAAGCTTGGCTTTGAGTCGGCGAGCCTCGCGAGCCGAGAGAGCGAACTCCACCGGCTCGGAATTTGACGCCGTGGTCCTCGAAGACGCCGATCTCAGCCACCCGAACGTCCGCCGAATTCTCCGCGACGTCGCCGACCTGCTCCGCCGCAGAATCCCGTCGGCCGCCGACATTTCTTCGGCCGCCGGAGCGACGCTGCACACGACAATCTCGTCGTTGTCGTCGTTGAGCTCTAAAGTCACTTCGACCAAGTCCTGGCTGAGATCGCTGAGAAACTTAGGCAGCATTGCGCCGCCAACGGACGACGTGGTTTCCTCCGGTTGTTCAAACCGGTGGCCGTTACTCGACCGCTTCGGACTAAACGACGCGGTCGTCATTTATTTTGGTAAGTAATTAAAACGATCAGTAGCGTTGAGGTTCGCGTTTTGTTGTGTTTGGGTTAAAGAGCGGTGGGTGTGTAGAGCGAAAAACAAGACATGCACCTCGCAACCGATTCGTCTCTCTCTCTCTCACTCACGCCATTTCAACTCTTTGTGTGTAGTTGGGATTTTGGTCATGAATCAATCAACGAAACCAATTTGTCTCCACTTATATATCACTATAATTGTATTCGCAATTTGATAAGATAAATAAATAAAAAATAAAAAATAGAAAAAGTTTGGTGGTTTTTTGAAAGAAAATGGAAAAGTACGTACTGTACTTAATTTTCATGATATGTACTTGGTCTCTCTCTCCCCATTTTTGAGTTTGAGAGCAAGTGTGTGATTTAGAGGAGATGAGATTTATTATATATAGGAGGAGTTTGGCATCTACAATTTGAGAAGAAACAAAGTTTACGTTAATCACAATGTTTAGAATAATTCTACGTAAACATGTTAGCTTAAAAAATTTATTATCTATTAACTACAACAAAGATAAATAGTACTCACATACTTGGTAAAAAAACAAACAAACAATTTAGCATACAAATACTTATATTTCTATCCATTTCCAAAATTTATTTTTAGTTTTAGTTTTATTTTCTGTTAACTTTTCTTAATTTCAGTTATCAATTCCTTAATGTAGGGTAAGGGTAGAATAGGAAAGAGAAATAACATAAAAGAACAATATTGATTTAAAAGTATTAAAAAGCATAAGGAAGTGTAAGTGAAGAAAATGACAATGGGAAAATCAGCTCACTAATTGTATTTGCAAATTTAAGTAAGTGTATTTCTGAAGACAAGCATATAATCCAAACGAAAAGGAAAATTCCCAAAAGACAAAAACCCTAAAGATATATCGTTTTCCACCAACAACACTCTTGAGTCTTGACTTTTACATTTCAACTCTAAGTTATTATTTTAACAATAATTAGATGCTTGTAGTAGTTATTATGAACTTGTGTTGTTGTATTTTAAGACCCGAAAAATTATAAAATATTACAATAGTATGACCATATGATACATCTTGTACACGTATTATAATATGAGTGGAAACACAAGATGAATATGGTGTTGTCTTTTTTCAGACAGTTTTATTTGTTGGAATTAATAGTTATTGAAATGTAAATAAAATAGAATTGCAAAGGAGAGCAGATAATTTTTTTTTATAATAAAATAATGATGGAAGAGTGAGTAAGAAACAGCTAGTACACGCAGAATATCAGGTGATTTTCTTGCTTTCACTGAATAATGTGAAATCGGAGACTTGTTTTTATCCAGTGCCACACTTTAACCTCTTATTTGTAAACTTGTTGTTGAACCGTCAGCCTCAGACTTCCGTCCACACATTCAACCAAAACATGCATGCATGCCTCTTTTTATTTCCTTCGACTATTTAATACGTACCTATATAACTTAATTAATTGATATCTCACAAGTATTCGTAATTTATAAATTCTATCTATATCCGGTTTGGTGTTATGTTGAAGTAAGAAATGAAAGGCCGATCGGAGTTGAAGGATTTTTCATTATTTACGGAATTGGAATGGATAAATTTACAAGGAAACACTTGTGGCTCGGCCATTTGCTGAGATTGCTGAGTTTCATTTTCATCTCTATGATACGGTTCCTATGACCCTTTTTGTTTTCCGGAATGCATTAATTTGTACTCTCTTTGAATTTGTTGCTTGGATTAAGAAAAATACCATATTTGGGAAGATGCTTGAACTATATATACTCTTTGATTGTCTGAACTAAAATTCTTAGCTATATAGAATGACTCCTTTGGAACGTTGAAAGTTAAATTGTGGGTGGGTGTCTGCTGTCGGATCTAATTACAGCATATAGCTTCAAGTTGAATATGTTAACATTCCCTTAGATTTTGGACAAGTGATTTTAGAATCACGTCACATTCAATTCAAAATTCGAAACTATCAATTTCACACTAGCCTATATATTAACTAGATTAATAGTTGTTGTGATGCCTCGATCATGTTCAAACAAAAACTATTTTGCTCAATTAATTTAGATTAGAGTATGTATATGGAGATCGAATATAGCTAACAAACTAAATACTTTACCATTGACTTTGTTATTGAGTACCCTTCCTACCAAATTAATTTCCTGCTCTGGTGAGGTTCCAAACATTGTTCCACATGAATTTTGTTAATACTATTCTTTATTTTCTTGTATATGTGGCGGGATATATAATAAGAGGATAAAATATGTGTGACGAAACCACATATGTGGCAGAACATCATGCACACAACACGAACTAGCTAGCTTGTTAGGAATGCAAAATACATATGTTGGTACTTTTTTTTTAATGAGGAAAAGCGATAGTCTAAATTACAGGGAATGGGGGGTTTCTCATACCTCTAGTCTACAAATCAAGGTTGTTTTTCACTAGACTAGATCCCGTTGGTAATATATATGTTGGTGCTCTTAAATAATGATGCACAAATAGAATAATCTTGACTTAACATCGTGTATATATTTTCTGTTTAATATGATTCTCTTATCTTATTGCTAAGTCCTGTTATTAAAAGGGTTCGTGTCTTCCACTCCTGCCGCCCATGAGGCAGCTCCTCCTTCCTACCACTTACACTTCACATCAAGATAGAGATTGGTGATTTGGTGGTGCCCTTCCAGAAATTAATAAACGCACCAAAATCATGTGAAACGGATTTGGTATTTACCTAATTTAAACCATATCTGTTGCTTAATATAAGTTTAATTATATATATGTAAGTCAAGAAGTGGTCAAATTGAAATTTACATTACATCTAACGCGGTTGCCATCTAATTATTAGTTAAGATCTTAAGACATCATTAGCTAGCCTAACAAGGAACAAAAGTTATTAAATCTATTTTAGAGTTATCGCGTTTAAGCGTCAAGCCATGAATAGCAGAAGAAACTCGATCGTACAGTATGCTAGCTGAGCTCGTAGTACTGCAAGCTTGCAAATTAAGAAAGACAAGACAAGACAAGCTCTCGTTTGTTGTGGTGGAAGTTGACTATTGCCTTCACGTACACTGTTGTCTAAGGTGTCTTTTGGAAATGTTTTTATAAAAAGTATTGATTAGTGTTTTTGCTAGAAGTGCTCTTATTATAATCACGTTCAAATATTAAAGATCTAAGTGCGTTAAGAAAAAATTGGGAGTGCTTCTCTAGAAAATATTTTTATGACTGAGAAGCAGTTTTAAGTTTCTCACTAAACGTTTGTCAAAAAGTACTGAGTCGTTTCTAGATGCATTCCTAAACATACCCTAAGCCGATATTCAGTATGTCTAAATACATTTTAGATTGAGCCACAAATCTTGAATAGAAGGGATTCTCTGGGGGAATATTTTCAGATAAAGTTAGGTAACGAATGACATGATGAAATTGCTTAGGTCCAACTTAATTTGCATGTCACTCCTCAGCCATTGCTTGATTTGTCATAATTTCATGTCATCCAAAACTTTTGCATGCTATCTATATATCTGAAAGCCATAGCTCACGGACACCACACACAGATGCACACGTTTATTTTAATGAAAGAAGCAACTCAACCAACTCATTGACTTTAAAAGTTTTGATTAAAGATGCATCTTAGGACATCAAATTGTAAAAATTCGGAACAGTTTGTACTCTAATTAACTTTTTGCCGTAATATGAAAAGTAAAATTTTCATTATGGCCTAGCTTGTACTCTCTCTCTCTCTCTCTCGTACTGCAAATATTGTACTAATAAGCAACGAAAAAGAAGAGATTTCTTAAGAAGCATTTTCGTAAAGAGGAATACTAGCAACCTTCTCTCTAAATTAGATAGAACCTATCAATCAACTAGAAAGAAATTGAAAGGGCATGTATGTCTTAATGTGAACATTTTGATGGTGATGCATATATAAATGGATGGCTGAGAGAGGCTGCGGCAAAACCCAAGTTCCCAAGCAAGTCTCGTGAAATGACACTGACACAAAATCTATGTTGAGTTTAGTAGCAAAGTCCACCAAGTCATTCAATCCTTCAAACTCAAGTCACTTCGTGTGAATCGTGTCCTTTCTCATTTCAGGTCATTTTATTTGCATGTCTCCAATCTCTAAATTGCCTGAAACCTAAGCAAAAAAAAACAATAATAATAATAATAATAATAAAGATAAATTATAACCAGGAACATATAAACCAATATGTATGTAGAGTTAATTTTCAATCAAATTGTATTTCCTGCAATGAAAAATGAAGGAACTTAATTGGAAGATTCACTATTATACCTAATATAGAGGCCCAAATTATAAAAAAAAATCTCATATGAAATGGACTTCAGAAACACACCCAAAACTCATTTACAACATAACAAAAAGCTTCGAACTTCCTATAAATTACAAAATTTCCATCAATTTCTTAAAACAAGCTCAACCCCAAAATCTTATAAAAGAACCCAAAACACTTAATAGGGTATCAAAGTAATTTAATAATCAAAATTAAATTCAATAGGGCTAGCTGTAATTTTTTGAGTCTGTTTATAGAAATTAAATAAAGTAGGGTTTATCTAAATCACTAGTGCTAAGAATAGGTATATAACTAAATATCTCAACTTAATTAGGTGAAGCCATGTTCTAGAATTATAGATCAGGATATCCCATTAATACATGCTATTGCTACCATAGTACCATTAGACACATTGTTAGCATATAAGTAAATTAGGAGGCTGATGAGCTTTTTGGGCTAACTTGAGATTTGGAGTTGAAAATGGTATGCAAATCATTCATCTCAATCTGGCCCAAATGACAAGAAAAACTTCCCTAACCACAAAGGCCAAGTAGTGTCCCAAGTCCAGCATATCATTTTTCTTCTTCTCATAAAACACAAACACATGGATTTTTTTTCTTTTTTTCCAGGTGAACCCAAATAGAAGTTTAAAAACCAAAATTTCTCAAACACTTAGGGCCTGTTTGTGAGTGCTTCTGTAAGGGTTAAAAGTGCTTTCTGATAACTAAAAGCGCTTCTAACAGTGTCTAGCGGAAAAGTCTAGAAGTGCTTCTAGGTCATAGGATCACTTTCTCGAGAAACACGTGTCATGTGCTTTTTCAAGAAGCACTTAGATTTTTTTATAAAAATTTCAACATCTTTATAATAAAAGCGTTTATGAGCAGAAATGCTTCATAGAGAAGTAGTCTCAAACGAGCCATTATATTTTCAACAAGTCCAAAATATATACTCTTATCATTTTTCAATATATTTCATTACGTAGCTTCTACTAACTTGGAAGATTAACATGTTTTTCCTCTCCATCCTTATCAACAAATATGACGCCTATCCTTGGAAGATAATTCATGTACTTGAGATGAAAGAGCATAATAATCTCACTCAACCAATGCATCTAACTTTTGAACCTTAAGACATACATTTTTTATTTATAAGAAAATGTAAAGTTTACACATATGAATTGGAAATAGTGTGGGGGATATCATATGGGGGGTAATCACGTGTAGAAAGGGTTTTTGGTGTGATAAAGAAAATAAAGCATGCCTGTTGTTGTTTGTTGTATCACAACTATACTTGATATCAATCCCACCAACCAACCAAGCAGGAACCCTTCTCTCTCCGCTATCGTTCGCTGGTCTTCTTTTCTTTATAGAGTTTGTTTTAATACACTTTTTAGACTTTTTAATTAGTAATGTAATGTAATGTGTGGGTGACCAATTGCTTCAAGTCCTCGAATGTTAATGGTCGGTTCTATTTGTCAATAGAGCCCACTCACCAAATGCTTTGTTGCTTAACAAAAGGAAAAAAATAACATGCTACACCCTCCTTTTCCGACTTATTTATTCTACTTCCTTATTTAATGTTGTATGATTATTGAAATTGTTGATTTTCAAAATAGTCCTCAATAAGTTTGGCTAGAAGATAAATGGACTAGGAGAACATTTGTAGATTATTTTGGAAATACAGGAGTGAGCATCAATCTAGCCAAATTGATTAAACTGACCGATCTAAAATGTTTAAAATCAAATCAAACCGTAATGATTTGGTTTGATTTTGAGATTTCGTAAATTGGTCTAAACCGAATCGAATCATCTACTTATATATTTATTTTTATTTTGCATGTATAGTCATCTCATTGGATAAAACTAGATAAGTCTTTTGAATTTGAAGTTTGATAAAATTTTAAGGTTATTAAATTTTGAATTGTAACTATATTAGTTTACGAAAAAAATGTGTTGCAATTGGACTAAGAAAGTAGGAAAATGCAAAAGAAAAAAGAATTAGTCTTAGACTCCAACCGGCCGAACCAAATCGAATCAAATCATCTTAAATTGGTTTGTTTCTTTCGTGATATTTGCCAAAACATAATCAAATTAAACCGATATATCATAATTGGTTCAATTATAATTCTGGACTGAAACCGATCCAATGTGAACTGTACCCACCCCTCCCCTACAAATTTTTTTGTTGTTGCAAACATTTGTGTAGTATTGTTAATTTTCATCCCATTTTACTAAAAAGAAAATAAGAAAACAAATAGGATCAGTAATGACTTGGCATGGGACCCAAGTAAGCGGCGCTTGTGCTGTGGAGATTCCTCCAAGCACGTGGACGCAAAACTCAGAAACAAGAAAAGCAAGGCGATGCCATTATTCACACGACACGTAATAAAATTTTGTAATTTCAATCAACAAAGTTCAAAGTCAAAAGCAGTGGCTATAAAGATGCTCTGCTTTCTTTTCTTAAGATCTCTTCTCTTCCTTCCTCCTCACTCACAAACAACACAACAACTATTCATTTCATTTTCCACTTCACCAAAATTATATATATATTAATCCATATTTGTATTTATCTTTATTTTTTTGTTTTTGGGTTTATAGAATTAGAAGAGGCCGTTAGTTTTGTTTGGTTGCCAGGAAAACCGAAAAAACAGAGTCCACCGAAATCGTAGGTGAAGCGAGTGAGAAAGGAAAATTTTCCTCCGAAAATTGATGGGAACACAAAAGTAGTAAAAAACTCCCAACTTCATTTTCCATTTTCTCTCTGGGATGGGATTTATTGTCAATATTATTAGAAACACTTAGACTTCCTCGGAAAAAAATTCTCTCTCTGTTTGGAGAGCTCGCTCTGTGTATATCCTTCCGAAGCTCCATGGCGTTTCTTCTTCGGGTTTGCAGCTGATATCCTCCCCATCCTCAGGTATTTACAATTCTACGTATTCATACATTCATACATACATATTTGTATAACACGTATATACATGTTTGCTCATATTTGTGTTCATGGGTTGAAATTGAATTATCATTATCCTTTCATTTGGTGCATTTTACTTACTGTTTGATGGTTTTGGTGTTTTGGGTTGATGGGTTTTTTTTTTTTCTGAACCATACATGCAAGTTGTGTTGGTAGAGGAATTGGGTTTTCCAGTTGACAGATCTTAATGATATGTATATAGGCAGCATTGATGCATTTGACATGGAACTGAAATTTCCATTCCTAGAGAGAGAGAGAGAGACAAATTCCTCTCTCTCCTTTTGCTTTAGTTTTGTTAGACACTTATGATTTGACAAAGTGATTCAAATCTGACTCTTTGTTAGCCCAAAAATGAAGAATTGAGATGAAGTACTATTGTATTGATTCAAATTTCACAAGGAAAGAAAAAAGATTTTGCCTTTCAGAAACATAAAAAATTACCCATGTTGCTATAATCCTAGAAATCAATGAGGTACTGGTTGAAGTTGGGAACTTGGGGGATTTGGTATGTTTTCTTATAATGACGATGATTTGAATTAATCCTTTCACAGTGCAAGAAGATCTGATGAGACCTTGTTGTCTGGAATCGGACACTGTGAATTCTGTGTTGGGATTCTTTCAACAATTGTGGTAAACATCGAGCAATGGATGACAATGGTAGCAGCAAGTTGACCGGGATCAGGCAGATTGTCAAGTTCAAAGAAATCCTGCAGAAGTGGCAAGTTGTCACGCTCGGCTCAAGGGCAAACAGCCCCCGAGCCAGCACCCGCTCTGATCGAGGGGAGGGCACTCCTCGTCGAGGGGAAGGCGCTTCCCATAGAGAGGAGGGCACTCCCCGTTCTGATCGAAGTCGCGGAGGAATTTCACCGGCAATTAGCAAGAGGCTAACAAATATTATTTGTGATTCGGACGAGGATAACGGCCACAGTCCCGAACCGCCAGCAGATGTTCCCGAAGGGTACTTGGCGGTTTATGTTGGACCGGAGCTTCGGAGGTTCATCATTCCCACTAGCTACCTCAGCCACTCCCTTTTCAAAGTATTGCTGGAGAAGGCTGAGGAGGAATTTGGGTTTGATCATAGTGGCGGGCTCACCATCCCATGCGAGACTGAGACCTTCAAGTACCTCTTGAAGTGCATGGAGAACCATCAGAAAGCTCACCCTGATGAAAGCCCAGGTGAAAATCAATTCATTCTTTTTGTATGTTGAATTTGAATTCTGAAATAGCCCCTTGATCTGTTTTCCATTTGATAATTGGTTTTGTTGGTGGTTTTGCAGCTGGAAACTGGAAACTCATTCAATGAAGAGTTAGTAATTGTGATGATGTTCTTAGTGGTCCAGGTTTTAGGGCTGATTTTCTTTGTTGTAAAGAGCAGGGTCTCCTTGTATGCAGACATCTTTTTTTTTTTTTATCTCTTTTTGTTTTTAATTAACAAACAATAGGAGAAGTTTTTTAGTTAGATATTTTGATGCTGTGGTGGTGCCTCCAATTTGGTGATAGAGTGGTGATTATTTTCTCTGATTGAATGTGACCTAATCTGATGTTTGATCAAGTATGAAACACATTTGTCCTCTCCACTAAAATATATGCCAATATTACTTAATTTACTAATTAATATATGGCTCTGACACACAAGTTCTTTCGAGTGATATATATCTCATCCGGATGTCCGTATGTTATTATCGTAATTTCTGTATATACATTAGAGAAAAACTCTCTCCCTTTCTCTATATATATTGTATATATATCATCACCAGCCTTGATCAGCCATTCATAGTTGCTTTCAGTCTTTAAGAATGAGAGATCTTCAAGTGTTTGTTGCCCTAAATATTATTATGCAGACATATCTGATTCTTTCTCATTTTGTCAATCTTGGCACATGCATAAGTGTGAAGGCCTCCACTCCATGTACTATAATGTTCTCCCTGTCTCAATCTGCCTGCACATGGTTCCAGGATCACAATCATTAAAATTCATAATTTTTTTTAAATTGGTAGTTGTTAAGGTCTTGTTCAATATTATGTATATAATCTGATGGCAGTTATCATGTGAAGGACTAAATCAAATTGCAGGCATTATTTTAATGCCCCATTGTTATTCATAATTCATAGATTTGGTCCTCATTCATTACCAAAAAGAACTCAAATTTTGTAGGACACGACCCACTTGTGTAGAGTCCAGCAATCCACCTCTAGGAATGATATATACACATGTATATAATTATAATATTGTTGGGATCAGATTAAATTCAAAGGTTAATTAAAATGTTTGAATCCATTTACAACTGTGCAAGCACAATTAATGGGAGAGAAATGAGAAAAAACTTGGTTGCAATGGGGTTACATTATTTTGCTATTTTCAGCCAATAATACTATGTCACTTGGAAGTGTTTTCACACGTGTCATAGCGTTATTGTCCAAAGATAACAAAATAATGTTATTCCCGTTTCATAAAAGTCTTTCTCGAGAGAAAGAAGCTTTTCCGGCACAGCAGGATCATGTATGTATTAGATATCAAAGAAAACTAATCACTCAGATTAAAAGGCTCGTTCCTTCAATGAATTTTAGTCTTTTATGGATTCTGGGTTATATTATAGATATCGGCTTTAGATCGATTCTCAAAGATTAAAGAAAAGAAAAAATACCCAAAAGTTTCCTCTGTTCACCCATGACAAGACCAAACCCAAATTTCCACTTTGAAATCCGGGTCGAACTCTGTTCGTGTCCAACACCTGTCAGGTGCTGGGCACACTTGACCAAATTGCAATTTTTGCCCTAATCCACCTTAAAGCCACCTAAGAGTTTACAACTTCTGCCGGAAAACCGGCAGAGTCTCCCCTGAAAAACGGGCATTTCCCAAATTAATTTCACCTGTAGAAACACAGTTTATAGCTCCTTAATCGTTCATCAACAAAAATTTGCCATTTACTATCCAAAAATAATCCTAACCAAACGTCCAGCTATAATCATTTCAGTAATTAATATCCTAACATGCACAACAGTTCAAATTTGATTTGAACTAAAATATTAAATAGATTACAAAACCAACTCCTGAAATATCCTCTTCCGTGGCTGCACCTAAATTAATCTAGGTTGCCTACGTACCCTGTCTGAGGGATCAAGCCACACGTAGTTCTTTCACTATAACAATCACCAATCAGATAATAAAATATTTCGCAAGAAAACCAACCATGAAATATAAAATCATTCTTTGACTTTGGTTTTACCACAATCATTATGTAAATCTGAAGGCAATTGGGGAGGGGGAAACTGACTAGGGAGGGGGAAACTGACTAACCACCTGAACAATATCCTGTTAATTCCACCTAGCATAATCAAGTGACACGAAGTCAGCCCAAAACGCTAATTCGTCAATTCCAATGATATTCCGTCAATCACACCAAGCAGAATCGAGGGACACAAAGTCAGCCAGAAATGCAAATCCGTCAATTCCACCGAGGGACTCGAAGTCAGCCCGAAAAGCAAATCCTAGTAGAATCGGGTGATCAGCCCAAAACGCAATCCTAGCAAAATCGGGGGACACAAAGTCAACACGAAATGCAATTCTCGCACCACAAGGTTCGAGCGTCCCCGAAACTCGTGGGATGTTATCATAATTAAGTAACTGTTCCGCAAGCAACACTTTGTCCGAATACATTTAAATATCTGAGGCAACCTTACATATCCCGAAAGCAACAGTTTAATCCGAAGGCAACCAGTTCAATTTCAAATCGATTTAACAAATTTATATACGCATAATCATATCTTTAATTAAATCATTTCCTGAATAAATTATAAACTCATTTCCCAACTTTCCAAGCGGATCTCATTTCACAACGTGCATAAACATACTAGCTCAACTCAACTAAATCAGTATGCTCGAGAAGTAAAACCATATATTTAAATCATTCATAAAGCATCGAACATATATTTAATATAAACTTATAATCAGACAATTAACGATTTAAATTCTCCATGAACAACCAATCAAAACCCTGAATCCCTGGATTAAAAGTGTGTGTGCACAACTTAAAAGGGTTTCTAGGCCCAATAATCATTTCTGACAGTTAGAATGGTCTGAAAAGACCCGAGATTAATTATCCGATTAAACCCTTATATTGGTCAACCCGGTCCCCCGTGGGGTCCACGACCTCCGATTAATAATCTGAAAGTTACTATAGGTTCATAAAAATCCAATTAACATTTCCTATGAGTTTCGTCAAGATCCGACGGTCTGAACATATTGAACCCGGATTAGGCCTAATACATAAAAATTGGTTTTATACTCAAACGATAACATTACGCTAATCCGAGCATAACATCATGCTCGGGACGATATGAGAATCAATCTAGAATATAATGGGCCACCACACAGTGGCCCACACGCCATCACGCGCTCCGACAACGCGTGGGTGGCTTGAGAAATTTCCGTCGCCGGAAATTTCTCAAAACCCATGCAATACCTATACCAAAATGACAAGGACAACTAATGGAGCAACTTATTCAACTAGCCCGACCTCCAAATTGGCTGGGAAGTGGCCGGAAAACTCACCCAAAATAAGACAAAACTTAGGTTTCTAATTGAACGTTCAAACCACCAAATCAATCGAAACCAACTACCAAAACATGTAAAATACATCAAGGGGATGAAGAATCATACCTTGGTCGACGGAAAAAGTCTCCGGAAACACCATGGCCGGTAGGGGTGGTTGCGGCTTGGTTACCGCAACTTTTCAATGAAACCGCAAACCAACCGACATATTGCGGTATTGTAAAAAAACAAACCATGAACCGACCGACATATTGCAGCATACCGCAATTATCGGTATATTGCGGTTGGTATGTCGGTATACCGCTATTATCGATATAGGGAACTTTAGAAATTTAATCGGCTAACCCACTAATAAAATCTAATCTTTTACAAACTTTTCTTCTAGACATATAAGTTTTAAAAAAAATCTTATCTTTTGTATATTTTTATCGGCCTAGTTTTGATGCATTTTAAGTCCAAGCATTTTGAACTTTACAAATTTAAGCAAATAAACTCACAACTCAAATAAAGGTTTAAACCGAAGCAAATAAAGTTTAAATTTAGTTACAACCCAAAAGAAAAACGCAATGCAAGACATAGAAAACTCAAGGGTTGGTGGAGAGTGGATTTGGAGGACTCCATTGTGATGTATGACCATCTACAAATAAAACAACACAATTTTAGTAAATATGAACTAAGAAAATTAAAATGAAATGAGCATACAAAAAAAAATTATAAAGAAGCATAAAGAACATGAAAATAATAAACAAATTACTTACAAGTTGTAACATGTTTCATTTCCTTGTACAATTCAATCTCATCATTAGAGAGAGATATGATAATTAATTATCATGCTATTAAATATTAAATAAAATAATTATTTATATATAGTTGCGGTATTGCGGTATATTGCAGTATTTGGTTATTCGAAACCGCGAACCGACTGACATATTGCGGTATGTTCAAAAAACCGCAATTTGCGGTCGGTTTTCCCTCGACGTCAGTTTGGATGCGGTTAAAATGTGGTCGGTAAATGTGGTATTTCGGTTCAAAATGCTAGCCCTAGTGGCCGGCGTCGGGAAAATCACGAAACTTTATCTCGTTCCAGCCGCAATTCCACTCGAAATCGATCGGGGAAAAGGGCTAGGTAGTGTAAAGAAGGTGAAGAGAAGAATTTTGGTGGTGGGTTGGTCGAAATCCATGACTGGATGGCGAAGAAATCGCCATCCAAATATATGGGTTCCAAAAATGAAGATAACCAGAATTTTTAAGAACAGGGCCGATCACTGTAGCGCAATGTAGCGTTTTTTTTTTAAAAAAAAAAACTTTTTTTCTTTCGTTATAACTCGGAATTGAGCGCGCAATATATTCACGAACTCATATCGACGAGCCCGATGCAACAGTGCGGCTCAATTCCCCAAATTCTTTTCCGAACAAAAAGTCAATTTTAAAACCCATTAAAATACTGTTGGAATAAAAATGTCTTTTGCTATAATAAAGTAAGAATTTAATATTAATTTAGAAACGGGATATTACAACCCAACTCTCTGAAATTTCCATTTATTCAAATATATGTACTGATATTTTTTTTTTTAAAAAAAAAAACTGAAATATTGGTATGTATATAAACCCAAATTTTCACTGCAGTACCGGCTTTGTTACAAGGTTACAAACCTACCTACAAACAACATTTATATAAGACTACCTGCTAGTTACCTTCTTCCTTCTACCTAGCTATGCTTTATTTACTACATTGATATGCCAATGCATGAAATGATCCACTACCACTAGTATAGTACAACAAGATACATTTATATATGTAAAGTTCAGAGCTTGGGAGGTGGGAGAACCCACTTTGTTCCTCTGATAAAAGTCATGCTGAGGAAGGGCTTTGCTTCTTCATCAGATAACATCTTTGCATACTTCACCCGACCCGTTGAGCTCGAACCCGGTCCCATACACTTGTACTCTCCATAATACACGGTCTTAAAAAGCAAATCATCATCATATTAATTTTTGTCGGAACGTGTTATCCATAATTCAAAATAAGTTACGTATAAGAACATTATTATTAGCCTATGCTTGAATTAGGATGATGCTTACTTGTCGCGCTCAGAGTGCATGGCGTCAGACCATCCTCGGCTGTCGATGAGAGATCCCATGTATGTGTAAGCAAACACGACCCTAGCTCTGTCCCTCCGAGCCCTCCCAAGAAATGTGTCACCTGTCCCCGTTATGTTGCAATGCACAAACGCAAACCCACTGTCGTCTGCCGCATCTTCCCTTGCATGTGCTGTTATGACCCCCATTCCATTTGCCACTGAATGTATCCTATTGTTCTACAATTATAATATTAATAAGTATGATTATATTTGGATTTAATTATTAAAGTTTAAAATTCTGAAAACTCTAATTGGGTTAAATAATTAATGAATTACCAAGTAGAGGGATTTTCCATTGCCAAAGATGAAATCAACAGTGCCTTGGATGTAGCAGTCCTTGAAGAAATGCCTCCCCCTATCGTCACACAACGTGTCCTGAAACCCTATGAACCTGCAGTTGTGGAACGCTGCCTTGTCCCCTGATATTCTCATCGCCACAGCCTGCGCCCCCGGCCTCTTCCCGTCCGGCATTGGAGCTGAATTCTACACACACACAGAATAAGCATGCATATGCCTATGCCGCGTGTAAATCATGTGTGAAATAAATAGATAGGATGAATACAATTCCAGAGCTCATCATTAATTAAACTGGTAGCTTGCTAATTATTCATATTGAAGCTAATGGTCGCGGCTTTACACTGCCTATATAATTATAGCTTTGGGCTTTCTCATTACAAAAAGCTGCCATCTTTTCATGGCTACATGAGCATTTCAACCTATTTTACAGTACTGGCCAATTTTATTCACCAAATGAAACCAACAATATATAATTTCCTTGATCACATTTATCTTCGATAATAATGCGTTAATGATGTGATATGTACCATCCGAAAATAAAGTCAGATCATATTAATTGTGCAATTAATTTGATTAAAGAAAGTTTAGCATTGCTGATGTATCTGCAGTGTTTTCAAAGCGAAACCAAAACCAAAACGCTCCAAACACCCTAAACCCATTTTAGGGAAGGCGGTCTTAAATAATTAGCTATAGCCATTGTCTTCACATTTTCTACCTCTCTAATCTCTCTCTCTCTCTCTCTCCCTCATGACCTCATCGCTCAAACTAATCCCCAAAAACGGCAAGCATGCCATTTGCTCTCACTCTCTCATAGAGACAGCTTGCAGAGAGCAAAAGCAATGTGAATTAAAACGCACATGCAGAGATGAAAAACGACATCAGAATTAATATTAGCAAAACGGCAAGTCATATAACGTATTATTATTATTACCACGAACGCAATGTTGACGGCCACGAAGTAGTCGGCCTCGACGGCCACCGTGGCACTATCCCACGTCCCGTACTTCAACGCTGTGCCGTCAAACATGATCGACGGCACGTCGTTCTTATCCCCGTAAAAGGTCACGAACGACCGCGACGCGTCGACCAGAATCTTCTCTCTGTACTCACCCCGCCGATGAACACCACGACGCGAGCGGACCCAGAAAATTTGGGTAGTGTGGGCTATAAATAGGGGCAAAAAAAAAAATTTGCATGTGCATTTCCAGCCAAAATGGCCTAAAAACAACACAAAGTCGGAAAAAAAAAGACCGAGGAGAGAAGGAAAGAAGGAGGAAGAAGAATTGGTAATAGAAATATAAAGGAACAAGAGGAAAGACTGAAGGAAGAAACATGCCTTGCTTGTGCATTTTTCAAAATTTAGACAAAATTTGAAAATCTTATATATTTTGTATAAAAATTTGATTGTTCTCTTGATTTTTTTTTTATTAAAAAACATGCCTCATTCGTAAAAAAAAATCTAAACTCAGACCAAGCCTCATGCTGTTGGTCAAAAGATTCAAACTGTAGCCATTGGTTGCTTTGTTGGCAACTTAGCATTGGTCTATTTTTCAAAAAGTTGAACAAGTAGTCTCATAAAATGGGCGAGTATACCCAGACCAAAAAAAAGAGGGGGAGTAGGCAAGTGAGCCAAACAACAATTGGCTTTTTATTGGAGTTACATCGATATGGGGATGGGAATTTACAACAAAATTACTAATTGGTGTCATGGGGGGGTTTCGAACCTCAGCCCTCTGGGCTGGAGGCTAACAACCTTACCATCATGGTAAAGACCCATTGGCAGCCAAACAACAACTGTTAACTATATATATAGGTGAGTAAAAAAAGTTGAGTGTGGGCCATTGCCCATACTGGGCGTGAGCTGGGTCCGCCTCCGACGCGTGTTCCATGACGGAATGCTGTTGACGGCGTCAGTGACTGTTTTGAAGTCTCCGGTGCCGTCTTTCTTGACGGTTATTATTTTGAAGGCGTACTCGGCGGAGAGCAATTTAGAGTCGAAGCGGAGAGTGGCTTGGGTGGCCTTGCGGTTGGCGTAGTCCCTCATGTTGTGGACGATCCACGTGTCGAGTTGGGAGAGGTGGGGAGGGATGAGGTTCGGGTGAGTCAGAACGAGTTGCGGTGAGTTTGTGATGATCGTGATCATGATGATGGTGATGAGGTTGGGAGCAAGAAATGGTGCCATTAGTGAATTCTTGGGTTTCTTTTGGGTGTTGTGGGTTTTTGAGGTCTTGAAAATGGAGGTTTGGTGTGATTTGATTGATTGACAGATTGATTGATTGATGGATGGGAAGGGTTTTATAGGGGGAACAAAGAATGAGACGTATAGACACAATGCTATGCGTGCAGCTTGTTCCCGAATTTCATGGGTTTGGTTTTAGTTGAGTTAGTGGATTCTTGTATATGCATATATAAACTGTGTTGGTCTTGCACACAATTATCTCACGTTAAACTTCTTCTTGTGTACATGTACAAAGTCACATGATCAGGGATTCAGGGCGACGCGATTAATTTTGTGAAAAGAAAATTATATACGATCGATAATTTATACGTGAGAGTGGATTTGTGATAGGTAAATATCTAAGGTAGATGCTGGTTTATGAGTGCCAAAGAGGTGGGGAGGTTGTGGGGTTTTGGGTAAAAGGAGGGATTGGGTGGGCAAGGAGAAGTTGGTGTGTGACAAGTAAGAGTTGATGTCTTGTAACTTAAGAAGGAAAGGGGGAAGGGTTTGGTAGGAGAGTGGCAGTTTTTTGGACACGCCCAATATAGCAAATGTCAACTGCTTCTCTGGGAAACAGCGTTTGCCTTTACTTGCATGTACTTGGGCTACGTTTCATGGACTTAACTGATGACATAGAGATAGAGGTTAAAGCTAAGCTGCAAGGGTCGTAGAGGTTGGGCTAAGAAAGCAAATTCCAGCCCAAGATTGGTATTAGACTATACCAGACAGGCACACGCTGGACATGTCAACAAGATCATTGATCAAATTTCTTGGTTTTGTTGGTTTACCACTGAGTTTTAGAACAAGGTATATGGATGGAGAACAATTAAGGAAGAGGATGGGATGCTAGCTATAGGGCAGCCTAGCTAGCTATAGACTATTATTCATGTGAGCAATCTAAATATTCCAATGACTTTTTCTTTTTTTGGCTTCAATCCAATGACTACGTATACGTACATATATAACATTAATGTCTAGCGTTGTCAATGAACACAATTTCATACAATTTGCAAGACAGGGCATGCTCACAATATTGCGTATGGAAACCTCAAACTTGAAACCAAGGCAAAATTAATGAATCTATAATAATATCTCTTCAATGTTCGTTGCTACTCTATTTTAGAACATTTCTGTGAATGCTATTTTGATTGATCAAACAACTAGACAATAAGGATATACTAAATTGGTCATGAATAAATATTGATGTTCATCTCGATCGACAACAAGTTACCAGGGAACATTCTCTAATTTCCTCAACTTCGCAGACGAACCCCAGCCATATATAATATATACTAAATCAGCATGTTGCATGTATCGTGATGATGTATCAGATACATCCAATTGTTTTCGTAACAGTGCATGCACAATGCTTCTCCTAAAATGGTGCATGTATGGGCAATATTTAATCTCTAGAGCCAACTGGAAAGAGCTACGCCTATATGCCTGCACACACTAGGGCTAAGCCTAGAAGCCTAGAAGCCTAGAAGCTATAGAGTATGGTGCCTCATTAGTACCCCAACATACCCATTTCCCTTTCAAATGACAACAGCCTGATCAAAGCATACAATTATATATACGCATATCGTATGAAACCCTAGTTCTAGCTAGCAGCCTTCTGGTATGGGCCGCACTGCAGTGCACAAAGCTGAATGGTTCTGATAACATGCTAGACATGGCGATGGTGTAAATCTGATACATATATATATATATATCCTGAACATAAGGTAACAGCACATGTAAGTATTCTGGCCTCATCATCGAAATCCAATCCAAATCCTAGTAGATATCATGCATGAATGGCCATGATATCATTCACCTCAAAATATAAAAAATGGTCCCTTCCTTTTTCTTTTATTTGACTTTTCTTTGGTCTTTGTTTCAGTTGAGAGTTAGCCGGGCTAGGCGGAGAGAGAGAGAGAGAGAGAATATGAATGAATGAAATGGAACCCACTGTTTTTGGATATAGTGGTAAAGTTTGGTAACGTGGGGGGATTTAATTTCAGATTTGAGACATCACATGTCATGTCTTTGATAATAATAATTTGGTTTTACGGTTTTGGAGTCTTGTGCCTACAAAAGTTTTTTTGTTGTGTAACAAACGTGCACATCGTTGAGTTGAAATAACCTTTCTGCAGGTACAGATGCTCGTTGCTCCTCTTTTTTTTTGAAAGAAACTTTCTTTTCCTTGAATTCTTTCATATAAAACTGCTCGTCCAATTAGCATCACAAAGCGCAAGTGTTAGCCTTATATCTCTTCTAGCTCAATTTATGCATCAGAAATTTAGCAAAATATATGGCTATAACGAACTTATTATCAGCCTCATTTGTGGAAACAAGCAGGCAGAGCCCCTTCATAATCAATTCCCATTCACAGTATATCATCTCGTGGCTCTTATAAGTTTGCATGATTCTGACTGCATGGCTCTTCAATGGGACACTTCCTTGTGTCCTCTCCTGCCCTCTTGCTTTATAGGGCGAACCCCACACACCCACTCTCTACTATATATGCTCTAGGCCGTCCTACCAATCATTTCTTTCCATTCTCTCATCCATTATTTGAGAATTTTTATTAACTGTGAACGTAACACCATTTATAATCAGGTGTATAAATAATTATTCTTAATCACTTGAGTTACAAACTTCTAATGCTAAATCACTATTATTGAAGTGCTGAAAATTAAATAAGGAATGTCAAAATCGCTATCCTTTACTTTTTCCACACGCACACTTTAAATTGTGTCACAAATTCAGTCAATTGTTCATAAAAAAAACAACAGCATGATAAAGAACAACTTGATATGCAAATGGGTTTCAAGTGGAAGTTGATTTTTGACTAAAAAGAATACGGTCTCTTCATTCATTGATGCATGAATTTTAATTTTCATAGGATTGGAGACAAAAATTCCATGCATCACATGCAGAGTGGTGACGGGGTGGTCCGTTCAGAGGCCAAATCCGATTTGGACGACCCACTCCCACGTGGGCTGGTCTTTGGCGCCTGACTCTGGTGGTGGCTTCGGACAGAATGACATAAATACCCTCGTACGCATGATCAATTGTCCAGTCACCAAATGACAACAAAATCACTTCAAGGTGATTGGGATCCGAGGGGGCATCACCATATCATCTAAAGCCGCGAAAAGCGGCCGTCACTTTCTACAACTCTGTTTTGTCCTCTTCGATCCTAACAGCTGAGGCGCCTCCATGGGGAGTGGTACTTTTGTCTTTTCACCCTTTCGCCCCTAAGTTAATTTTGCGTAGAGTATGTAATGGGATAGTCCTTTGATTGCTGGGAAATTTTTGGGGTGGACCTCGTCACTCGTTCGGCATCCCTCGCAATTACGGGCGTGTCCTCTGCATTTCAGTCTCATACCGCCTCATGTCCATCCTTCTGAATGCAGGGAACGGTGCTTGTGAGAGGTGCCGAACAAATATACGGTTTAGGGAGAACAACCATGAAAATGGCTTTATTGGATGAAGCATTGTTGACCGCTAAGTGATGTTTTATGCCAACTTTCTAGCACATCTTAGACGTTTGCATGTTATTTCTTCTCTTTTTTCTCATTATTTATAATTTGATTGTTTTGGTATTATTTTCACTTTAAATCCAATCTCCATGTTGCAAATTAATGACTTAGATTGAAAAGCATACAAAGAACAGGTTAACCTAAATGATCATACTATGAAGAGTGCAAAATTTTCATCACATAGAAATGCCTCCATTTCATGTGCATTGAAGGGACAATATGGATATGTTACCTAACTTGGAGGAAGAATAGGGACTATTTCTAAGAGGTTGATGACTAAAACTTATCCCTCATAGGGGATTAGGGGGATAAATTTTAGTCATCAACCTCTTATGAATAGTCCTCTTTCATCCTCCAAGTTAGACAACAATATCCATAGTATGCGCCCTTGATTGCACATGAAATATAGGCATTTTGCTAGTCTCTAGTCTAATCGAGTCTAGTCCTCCTGACAAACGGGGCCTTAATCTTCAAATTCCAACTCATTTCAGAATTTTTATAAGTGAAAATAAAGTTAGACTTTTGTTTTGTTTTATTGTGTTATGTCTCTAAAGTTTGTCATTAGGACACTTTCCAGAATTTTAAATGTTATCAACTAGTTTTATTGTAATTGATTTGGTGTAACATCCCTCATCAGAAACTAAAATGAATTGCCCATAATCTATGTCCTCTGCATTTCAATCAAAGCTTAATTAGCGCTTAAACAAATCATAGTATGCAAAAACCAGCACGGGTTTTGGATTAAGAACCCTTAAAACGTCATTTTCCAACTCTAATTTAATACCGCCATGATTTAATTATTCATGACCTTTTTGAGAGACAGTATAGAAACAAGCAAGCTATAAATACTCAAGACTTAGACTTAAGAGCTTTACGGGTTGGCAATCACAGCTTGGCGACGCGTTGCTGGTTCTACCAAATACATGCATTCAACAAAGCTTAGCTGTGTTATCCACTTTCGTATGTAATTAAAGTCTTCAATCACTTCCAATAAAAGCGCTTTTTTTCTCCTCCAAAACCCAACAAATCAAACAAGAAACACTAAGCGTGTGGTTCTATATGATATCTACTTCGATCGCAAAGGCATCTCTCTAACCACCTAATCATTAGCCTAGCTTCCTAAACTATATTCAAAAGCATTTCTGACGACTTTATGTGTAGGAATATTTTTCAATGCAATTTTATTATAATCGCATCAAAGTTTAATTATGAATTAATATTAGTTTCTGCCGAAAGTTGTGCTTCCTGTAATGTTGTTGACTTCCCTGCTGTCTCTCAGGGCCTTTCTTTTTTTCTTTTTTTTAGTTTTTTTTTAGCACCATTTCAGTATTTCTCTAAGGTAGGTTGACCTTTAATTGCTTAGTTGCAAGGGTGTATTGAATTGACTTCTAAATTCAAAAAATATAATTATAAGAGATTTTGGTGTAAGTCTTGCACAAAATGTGAGACTAATAATAAAAAATTAATTCTCGCAATTTTTTTTTTCTATTTAACTCAATAAATAGGTTATAGAGAAAAGGAGGTTAGTATCCAACCCAAGCTACCTTTGCTGGTGGGTTTTAATTATATTAATTCATTATTCTTTTGAATAAACGTTTTTAATGTTAATATAAAATATAAAGAGAGATTATAATATAAGCTCCGACGTGATACTTGGTTAGCTTGGTCTCCACTGTCACCGAATTATTTAATTAAGGCTGCAAACCGCTCTTGTCTTATTCAAAAGGATTTGTTGTCGTTTGCTGATGTTCAAAAGAAAGGAGAAAAAAAAAACCATTTTTAATACACACACGGAATTTTAAAAGTAGCCATTACGTTTTGCTCTTCCTTCTCAATTGTCAATTTCCACAGCACGTTATGGTCTCCAAAACTCCTGCGCAGGACCCATTTGCGACATAAAAATACAAAGGACCACGTATTGTTGTCGTCAGACCAAACTTATCCACACGTAAAGTTGCTTTATTTATCTTCACCACTAAGTAAAATAAAACTGATCCAAATGTCACGAATTAAATACAACAACTAAGTAAATATGAGCTTAGTCAAGTTAGATAGAGTAAATGTGTTCTTCACTATGCACCCGAGCAACTAATTGAATTTCACTTGGTAATTAAGTCGTAGCTAGCTTGTTATCACTCTGACTAGCCAGTTAATTTGTGTGGCCAGGAACTTTAGACAGGAAAATAATTAAATGGTCGTACTATATAGTTTCTTCCAATGTTGACATTATTTTGGACATATATACCACATGCTACATTTACCGCACTATCACATTTATCATCTATATCTATATATATATAAAGCAAAAGGCAGAAAATGGTAAAACATTTAAAATACCAGAAAATACCCTTGATTAATGCAAACATTAAGAATTGAAATTATTAATTAAATGAGGATAATATGGTAAATTCACACTTTTTCATATTAAAAACATTTAAAATTAAAAGAAAAATCAAATAATGAATCCTATTTTTATAGAACACAACTACCCATTATCTTTTTTAATTCTAAAATAAATTTATTTGCTTTTAAAGAAAAAAAGCCTCTCGCAGGCGCGGAAGCGTGTACGAAGAGGCTAGTAAAGCTTAAATATTCAACTCCCCAAACAAGCACGTATGGATCTTGTCGTTGTGAGATGTAATCAACTATGTAATTAGTGAAATACGCGTTCTAACTATTAATAACATTGTAGATTATGCGGCAGAGTCGCTTAATTACATTCCAACCACATCAAGTAAGAAGGTGTGATATATGCGACATAAAATGATCATCAAACTACAAGAAATGAACATCAATATTTTTATATATATTCATAAATCTTTAGAATAGAATGAACAAAGAAGAATGACAAAACTGACGAATTTCCCACCAGCCCAGATGGATGTGAAATATTGGGTTAATCATCCTCAACCGTGCACACACTCTCAAACCAAATTTTTATCCTCCTCTCCACCCGATCTATCAACAATGTACAACTTTCTACTGTGCAGATGACCACACAGAATCAAATCACCTCTCTCTCTTACTCATTATTTTCCTCAGTCACCTACATGCGTATTATATATATATCATTACATATAATATTGCTTCCTCCTCATCAGCAGCAGGCATAGAACTCGACCAACTCGTCCATTGACTCTGGCTGAGGATCGGCATTCTCAAGCATCCAAAGCAAGTGCTCGAACAGCACCACCTCGCATGCGACATTGATTGTGTGGTCGTCTGAGTCCCCAGACCTGTCTGCCAGCTCCTTGAAAAGCGGGTGGTCTACGACGTTGGAGTTTACTAGGTAGCGTCGTCGAGACTTGCCCACGTAGACCGGGCGGAGGTCGGCTGAGATAACGGCTGGGGACGAGGAGAAATCGTCGTCGGGGGAGACCACCGAGTTGAGGCTTGGGCGGCTGTTCTGCTTGCTGAACGAGTTCCACATCTTGAGGACTGACTTGAGCTTTGTTAGCTTCCCACCTTTGGCCATGGTGATGATGTTTTAGATTAAATGAATGTTTTCCTAAGCAACCAAGAGAGAGAGAGAGAGAGACTTTGAGAGTTGAGAGTAGTGTGTTGCTTTTGGGGGATTTGGAAAGGGGAAGGAAGGTTCATATTTAAAGGGAACTTGGGTGAGGGGGAGGGGTGTCATTGTCATTTCATTAAAATGGTTTTTTTTCTTCTTTTGGAAGTGAATAAAAGGAATTTCATTATAATTTATATGAGATTTTAAATAAATTGGGGATCCGAATTTAAGGTTTCTTTTAACATTGGACAAAAAAATATCAATAAACTAAGAGTTAGTTGATATGTACGTATATTAGGAGATTGAAGGGATATGTACGTAATTTTTACAAATAAAGAAAAAAGGAGAAGGGTCGATTATCGTGTTGGAAGAAATTATTTTACCACTAAATGAACTATTATGGATTTTTTTTTCATCAAAAGAGTAGTTAGTTAAAATCAATGTCTAAAATATCGAGAGTTTCGGAACTAACAGAGGTCTAAAAATACGGAAATATCGATAAAAATTATCAATATCGGTAAAAATTCAATAAAAACCACAGAAATTGTAAGAAAAACTTTGAAATTTTGATTGAAACTTTATAGGATGTTTATTTAGTCAATTATCTGTTATTTTATCACAAAAAATTGGAAGGAAATACATTGTATGGTGAGTTTGACTGATTTAAGTTGAATATATAACGAGATGACAAACACTGTGAGTTTAGAATATATATAGTAATTAATGAAGATTAAACACACCATAATAATTTATTTAATTATTTATTTATTATGATTTACTATAATTTTTTACACTTTATAAATTACATGGTAAGATACATGAGTGACTTAGTACCACATAGAGTTCCTATGAGATTCAAAATTTTCACTGTCTTTATCATTTCTATGTGTAGAGTACGTGTATTGTAAAAGTAATCATCAAATGATAAATCCCCAAAATAATTTTGCATGTAATTGTTAACATGCCACCCATATGGATCTGAGATTGATTGACGTTGCCCATAAGCAAAATCATTTGAAGATTAGATCTCGAATTCTTTCCATCACCAGTGTGGGGGATAAGGCATTGGAGAAAGAATGGAAATGATGGGGGTTTGAATCCCCCCTGTGCGCACGCATAAGCCTTTCAATATTTTTTCTATTCTATGTCCATATCACGATATTATCCATATTTAGTAAAAAACGGTTATCAATCAAGTGATGTATTTGTGTTTGTCAATTAAAACGGTTAATTGACATTCATACAATATAACATATCAAACTATATATTTAGTTAAAAATACTCCTTAACATATAACAATTCTTGAATTTGTGATATAAAATTGCAGAACTTGAATAATAACGGCGGCAAAGCTTGAGGGAAAACCAGGTGCGCCTTTTGGCACATGAGGCGTCATCATCAAACCCAAACAATGTGCCTTCAAAGTTTGGTTGGTTGCATCTGAATAGAGTAACATTGGCTTTTCTTCAGTTGAACTATGTCTAATTTATTAAAATAAATGCACTTTTTTATTTTAAAAAAATGTCTTGGATGGGGGTTAACTAGAAAGTTTGTTGGTCTCCATGATTTCGAATGATATTGACAAAGAACAATTCTACTATTTATCTTTTTAATTAAAAATAAATGTCAGTGAAAGGGACAGACATGTGCAATGCTGTTTTCAAGGTCTTCATCCATAATTAATTACTTCGTAGGAAATTGTTAATTGATTTTTATTTTTTTTCCTTCTGTTAAACGATTTGAAAAGGCAAATTAAATTATTTAAGAATTAAGAGGAGGATGCCTCCCTCTTTCAGAATCTAGGCGCCAACCGGCGGTAAGTGGTATCAATTAACCTTCATTTTTAATATTATCAGAAAAGACAAGGGATTTGATTGAATACTTAATACACTGTATATAAGTTTAAAATTTTGATTGTTTCATGAATTTTGAAATGATATTACAAACTAATCTAAACGTTAGAGAAGGGGATTGAATTCGAGTGTAATGAGACGTACATGATACTTTGGTCAATTGATTTAACCCATATATATAGACGACTTCTGATATTTGATATTGACTACTTCAAAGGCTCAAATTAAACATAGGAAAATTTCTGAGAGCTTATGCATTATGGTAACGTGATATCCAAATTAATACCTACTAATCATGATATGGTTTGGCATTTTTGTCAAATTTGATGTTGATTTAAAGATACAAGGCAGCTGGTGAGCAAGAAAATGTGAACAACACATGGACTTAGCATGACCTAGAATATTGGAGCCATGTCTACATTCTAGTAACATTTGTCACACACACCCATACCTCCCCCACGTGGACTCAATTCATGCATAACTACTAGAGTGCTAATGGAGTCATTATCAATTGTGTCCTGTTATTTCCAATGCGTATGTTCAATCGTATAGTTAATCTTAGTCTAATCTGATATTCCTAATTAATTGGACCAACTAATTTACATAAAGCAAGCACTAATGAAAAACTTTAGACGCCGAACATTATCTTGTCATGTTAGAGCATCTCCAACCGATATGTTAAATTGCCACACGGGCATGAAATGACAAAAATTGAAGGTTAAAGTTCTCCACCAAGAATAAATCCTACGTGGATTTGAATAAAGAGATATAAAAATAACATATCAAAAGCGATATCAAATATTATTTTAATATTTTCTTAGTCATGGGCCCCACTATCATTTACATCTTTTTAAACTTCATGCATCATATGGGCCCCATTGTTTTTAAAAATATAATAAAATAATATGATATTTGGCTTTTCGTGGAGTTAAATTTTTTCCAAAATGTCAAATGGCCACATAAGCCATCAAATTCAAATTTAACATTTTGTATTTGACAGCTCCCTTGGAGATGCTCTTACATATACAATAATTAATGTTGAATGATGCCCAATTAAGTTTGGTCAAAACCAATTAGCAGAAAATGATGTAATTAGCGGAGATGATAGTACAGGCAAATCTGATTCTCTGTTGGAGGAGACACAATCTCAAAATCTCATATATATATTTTGCAGGTGGGTATACATATGTGACAAACAGCATATAAACAAAATCTATGCCTAATATTGTGAACCATATAATTAATCTGGTATTTTTTTAATCAACAAAAACAAAAACTTTTTGAAATTGATTCCTACTGATTGGATAAAAATAAAATTAAAAAGATCTTGATGGGTTTCTTAACATAAATTAGTATAAACGAGATCATCGTATGATGTCTCTATATTTGTGTGATATGATATGATGGGCCATTATAGGCTCAAAAATCATGTGCTTAAGAAAATCTGGTCGACCTCAATCTAACATTAACTCAATTATCATGTTATGAATCTGGCTGTGTCAGTTTTGTTGTCTACCAACATCCTAATTAATCCTCTAATTTATCTGTACATCATAGAAATTTGAGAAGACATAACATAGGATAAATCGCGGTATGCCATTGTCATTGTTTTTTGTTTAAATCATACATATGTCGTCGATGTGACAATAAGGGTGAATTCACTAGTTACTCCTTCCACAATGCAATCAAACAACAATTTTGTTGCCCTACAAAATGGTCTTGCTGAGAGAAAGCATAGGCACATTTGAGTTTTCATTTGAGGCCTTTGGATGGGCCGTTCATTTGAAATAAAGGCCCATGTCAAAACGAAAAAGCGGGCCTACTACATCGAGGTCCATTATAAGTGGAGGAATATAGTTGGGCTGCTTGAAGATTGTTTATATCCTTTTTTTCAATGAAAACAAAGTTTAAGGGGAGATAAGATTGATTCCTCTCACCACCAGCATCAAGGCATGCCCATAATCTCCGGCCGGAAGGACTTACGTGTGGCACCCAACTGCCAATTGCCATCGGTATGGATTTATGTAGGAAATTACAAATCGCGTACAAATAAGAATTGCTGGCAACAGGACTCAAACACTGATAGAATTACACACAATGTAAAAACCTTACCAACTAAACCAACCCTCATTGCCATTGTTTATATCTTTTTATTCCCTATTTGTTCATTTTTCTAGTATTTAAAATGTCACACTTTTTGCTACCACACTTAGTTTGATTTGTTTTTACAATTAAAAAATGTACACTGATGTAGAGATCGATGAGTGAGATAAGTAATTATTTGGTGGGTGAAAAGTTGCGTTTTTTTCCAACTTATCTATGACTTTAAAATCAAGATTTTCCTTTATATATGGATAGATAAGATTAATTTTGTAATAAAATACTAAAAGTCACATAAACATAATTATCTTAGTATTATTAATATCTAAAATAAGAAATATGGACCGTACAAGATTTCTTTAATTAAAAATACAAAAACCCCAAAAAAAAAAAGACAAAGCAACGTAGAATATGGACCGTTCGGGTTGCATTCTTCCTGTGTAAAAGCCGTGTTCAAGCTAACAGCTTGCTCCCTCCCGCCCCTTCTATTCACCAATCACCATCGCCCACATGTCCCATCGACTTTCTCAACCGTTCACTTTCACTCCCTTTGTGTACTCCCTTTGTGTCCAAAACAGAAACAGTTATAGAGCTTTCGCGCGCTCTCTCTCTTTCCCCATCTCTGATTCTCTATCTCTTCTTCATCATAAACTCGAATTTTCAAAACCCGAATTCTCCGAAACCAAAAAAAATGATCAATTTCAGCTCCAACTGCACCCACCACACTAACCTTCACTCCACCTTCACTCCTAGTTTCTTCCTCAAACACGCTTTCCAGATCCGCGAGTTCCGGGTCTACCGTCGCCGAAGACTCAAACTTGCCCCGCGAAACCAACTCGGAATCGGAAACCCTTTCCACGACTTCATTTCCCAATTCCCTTCCCCTAATTCCCTCCAACTCATCGCTCCGCTTCTCGGCTTCGTCTCCGGCGCCACCCTCTACCTCTCCAATTCTAATTCCAATTCAGGCTCGGCCAAGCAGCAATCCGGTTCCGATATCGGAGAGTGGGTGTTGTTCACCAGTCCGACGCCGTTTAATCGCTTCGTCCTCCTGAGGTGTCCGTCGATATCTTTCCAGGGGAGCGAGCTGTTGGAAGACGTGAACGAGAAGCTGGTGAAGGAGGACAGGCACTTCGTCAGGCTCAACAGCGGTCGAATTCAATTCGATTCGAGGAACCGCACAGAGAGTGGCGTGGAGGAGAAATTGGAGTATCAGAGACTGTGCGTGGGCACGGACGATGGAGGGGTCATATCTCTTGATTGGCCTGCGAATTTGGACCTCAAAGAGGAACATGGTTTGGACACCACCTTGGTTATCGTGCCGGGCTCGGCCCTGGGTAGTATGGATTGGAAAGTCAGGTCCTTTGTGTGCGAAGCTCTCAGGCGGGGTTGCTTTCCGATTGTTATGAACCCTAGGGGTTGCGCCGGGTCGCCTCTCACCACGCCACGGTATGTGTCACTCGCTTAACTCAACTCAATTAAACTCAGTGAGGCTAGGATCATCTATCTGCTTGTGAATTGTAGTTGAAAACTTGAAATAATGAGGTCTGTGTTGGAAATTTGGTATATTGGACTCAATATTGCGCTTGTTATACGTAATTAAGAAATGGGTCTGGGTTTGTTTTGGATTTTTTGTTTTTTAGGAGAAGAATCAGATGGTGATCGTAGGACGACTTAAGCCACTTTATGTTATGTAGGTTATTTTCAGCTGCTGACAGCGATGATATCTCCACTGCTATACGGTTCATCACTGAGGCGAGACCGTGCACCACGTCGATGGGTGTTGGCTGGGGCTATGGTGCTAATATGTTGACAAAGTACCTGGCAGAAGTTGGGGAGAGCACACCGCTTACAGCCGCCACCTGCATTGACAATCCTTTTGACTTAGAGGAGGCCACTAGGTCCTCTCCTCATCAGATGGCTATTGATCAGCAGCTCACTGGTGGACTCATAGATATTCTAAGTTCTAACAAGGTGGATGATCAATTTGAATCTTTTACTATACTGCAAATGCATTACCTTTACCTTTCAGTCTTTCAATCTTTTACGAAACAAATTGCTACTTAAAATGCTTAATGAGGCGCTATCAAATTATGTTTGACCATTTAGTTTATGTAATTTATTCCTTGTCGTTATTAAATTACACAATATGCACGCCTGGTTGTGTAGGAACTGTTTCAAGGAAAAGCAAAAGGGTTTGATGTGGAACAAGCTCTTTCAGCAAGTTCTGTTCGTGATTTTGAAAAAGCGATCTCCATGGTATCTTATGGTTTTGAGGCCATTGAAGATTTTTATTCAAAATCAAGTACAAGAGGTGTGGTTGGGAATGTGAAGATTCCCGTTCTATTTATACAGGTGCATATAGTTGTCAACTCAAAGCCATTTACTTCAACTTTGACAAGATCTTGTTTATTGTATGTTAATATTTCAAACATGTCACTTTATCAGAAAGACGATGGGTCAGCGCCACTCTTCTCAGTTCCACGCAGTTTGATAGCAGAAAATCCATTTACAAGCCTACTTTTGTGTTCTTATTTGCCTTCTAGTGTTATTGATGGTGGTAGATTTGCTCTATCTTGGTGCCAGCATGTAACGATTGAGGTAATAAATTGTTTTATTTCTGTTTGCAGTTGAAGAAGTTTTATTTTAAAACACCTCATGTTTGACGATTGGATGGAATCTAACTTTGCATTCTGATATTCTGATAAGAATGCTTGTGGTCTGTGCAGTGGCTTACAGCAGTGGAGCTTGGACTTTTGAAGGGTCGTCACCCTCTTCTTAAAGATGTGGACTTACCCATCGACCCTTCAGAAGAATTAGCTCTTGTGGAAGGTAGAGGGTCCAACAATAATGGCAAGTTTGCCAAGCCGTTGGATCTTACCCAGTCAGATTTTTTAAACGGATATACCACAGAACCTACAAACAATATGCCCGGTGAAAGTGATACTGCTGCTAGCTTCTGGTTAAGATCCAAAAAGAACTCAGGGAGAAAGTCAGAGGTTGGACACAAAGCGTTGCCGGATGTGGAAAATGGTGCCATGGATCAGACTAAAGCTGATGACCCAGAATTGGTCAACGAGGAGGAAGTCAATCCTGTAGATGGTGAAAGAGGTCAAGTGTTACAGACAGCACAAATTGTTATGAACATGCTAGATGTAACCATGCCTGATACTCTAACAGAAGAAAAGAAGAAGAAGGTGGAGCTTGAAATTGCAATTTCATGCTATGGTTTCGCATTTATGTTCATGTCATATGTTAATTGGGGTCTCTGGTCTTCTCTATGTGCACTTTAGAACTGATTAACACATAGTATATTTATGCTCTGGTCTATCTGAATCAATTATTGTACCTATTTAAATTTTATCTGAGATTTTTCTGGTATATGTGCCCAGGTATTAACAGCAGTTGATCAAGGAGACACACTAATGAAAGCTTTGCAAGATGCAGTGCCAGAAGATGTTCGTGGCAAGCTAACTGCTGCTGTATCTGGAGTTGTGCAGACTCAAGGCACAAACCTAAAGTTTGATGAACTCCTGGGTATTACCCGGATTCCCGATATGTCTTCAGGTCTAAAGTCAAAGGTCCAAGACAAGTTCACGGGAATATCAAGTTCAGAAGGTTTAAATCAAGACAATCATTCTTCGGATCAGTTGAAAAAGGATGATGATCTGGTAGATAGCTCACTTAACAATCTTTCTGATATGAACAAGCCTCCAGCGGGACTAGAATCAGAGTATCATCCCTCAGATAGATCACAACAGAATTTAAATCCAGATCAGTCCCAATCATTGAGCAGTAATGGAAGCGATGTTTCTGGTTCTGTCAGAAACGACGTTAGTGAATCAGGAAATAATGACGATGAGTCTTCCCAAGAAAAGGCTCCTGAATATCTTTATGATAAGGGGTCAGAACCAGACACAAATACTAACAGTTCCAGTCAGGCTGAAATTGTTGGTGGTTCTGATGAAGCAATTGTTGAGGAGCCGAGAGACCAAGATGGTATAGTAGATCAAGTAGACACAAAAGAAGAGGAAGGTAATGATAATCAAAAGATGGATGATAATAAGAATCTGAAGCCTGTGATAGATCAAAGTAATACCTTTAGTGTTTCTGAGGCACTGGATGCATTTACAGGGATAGATGATTCCACCCAATTGGCAGTCAACAATGTTTTTGGTGTTATTGAAAATATGATATCTCAATTGGAGGAGAGTTCAGAACATGAAAAAGAATTAAGCAAAATTGACTTTGTATCAGGGTCTGAATCTGCAAAGGACCATCTCGATGATGACAGAAGTCTAGAAGATTCAGAAGCCAGTAAGACTGACCAAAATGAACAGCTGGATAGGTTAAGCAATATCTCTGTATCTGATCACCCTGAGATTGATATGGATTTGCAATCTGATGCACCAAATGGATGGGTAGAGAAGCCTAATCAAAGTCCCATGTCAGTTAATGGGAATTGTATGAACATTTCTCAGGGAAGTGATGCAGTTAACAGTGGAGTTGAGGATAAAAATGAAAAGAAGGATCAATTGGTTGGTATCAATCTTCTTGCTGGAAATTTAGACAAACTTAATCATGTAAAAAGCACTCCGATCTGCATAACTCCAGTTCCAACTGGGGCCCATATTGATCTTCTTTCAAAGGTACCTACCAAACCACTAGATTTAGATTCAACTGCCTCTCTATTGCTGGACTATATTCCAGAAGAAGGTCAGTGGAAGCTCTTAGAACCACCAGGACATGTCGGAAGTTCTGTTGGTAATGATGCGACTCATAGGGAAGTTGATGGAAAGGTTCACTCCCATTCACCTGCAAAGGTAAATGATAAAGTTATTGAACCATCATATGTGATATTAGATACAGAGAAGTATCAGGAACCAGTAAAAGAATATGAAACAGTGGAAAATATGGAGGAGAGAATTGAAATTGGTGAAGAAAAAGTACAGGATTTCATTCAATTCGTGAAAAATATTATATTGAATACTTTGAAGGTTGAAGTGGGTCGCAGACTAAGTGCAGCTGGCATGAAAAAGATGGAACCCTATCTTGCCAGAGATGCGGAACAAGTGGCAAATGCAGTATCGTTTTGTGTTGGACCCGATGCTCCCATTTTGGAAGTTAAATACCATAGTATTGACAGCATCTCAGAAAATTTTGGTACTCTTCATGGTGAGCATGTGGTTAGAGCCATATCATCCGCTGTTCAGGGCACTAGCTTCTTGAGAAGAGTACTGCCAGTTGATGTTATAATAGGCTCGAGCTTAGCTGCGCTGAGAAGACATTTTGTTGTGGTTACAGAGCATGACCGTGGCCAAACAGAAGTTCTGACACTTAGTCAAGCCAAAATATCTAGAGAAAAAGATCTGGGCAAGGCTAGTGGCGCAGAGATTCACCACACGCCTGTTGATAAATCTGATCAAAATGCTAGGTTGGATAGTTCAGTTAACAGGAAAGGGGAGAGGACTGGGTTGAAGAATATAAATAACACTGTTATGGTTGGTGCTGTTACAGCTGCCCTTGGGGCATCTGCGTTATTGGTGGAGAACCAGGTAAAAGTTTATTTCTTCAGACACTTTTGGTTTCTAGAATTCTAGTTATACTCATTGATTACGTGTTTATGTAAATTTCTTCATAATATTTATGAAGGTAGAAGCCCGCTGACTTTGTCTATTTTGGTGTGTTGCTACTTATCATGTTTATATATAAACACACAGGATTCATACAAAGGCGATGAAAATTCCGAGTGTTCGTCCAACTCCTTGATGGAAGGTAATGGCCAGAGGGAGCCTGACAAGCTTGAGGAGGCACTATCTGAAAAAAACCAAAATAACATAGTCACAAGCCTTGCTGAGAAAGCCATGTCAGTTGCTGCTCCCGTGGTACCTACCAAGGAAGATGGTGGAGTGGATCAAGAAAGGTCTAAGCACACAATTTATTGTATACATACGTACTACTACTTCTCTCTTTTACTAATATTGTAATTACTTTGCAAACAGATTGGTCGCAATGTTGGCAGATTTAGGACAAAAGGGTGGGATGTTGAAGCTAGTTGGCAAAATTGCATTGCTTTGGGGTGGTTTACGTGGTGCGATGAGTTTGACTGACAAGCTTATCCAATTTCTTCATATAGCTGAGCGTCCCTTAATCCAGAGGTATTGTGTAAGTTGTCTTCAGAGAAACCATATACGGGTTAATTCTAATTATCTTTATCTCGAAGTTCTTTGGGCTACGAATTTCTATGTTTAATAAGTTAATCTTACATGCCAATCCATATAGGGTGTGGTTATTAAGAGAGGATCAAATTAGAACTTTTATCTGTATATTGCATGGTAATATTTCCCCATTTATGCACTTTTTGTTGAATTGAGTTCTGTACTTAATTACTGTATTTACTGATATGGTCCTTTATTCTCATTTTCTTCTGTAGGATTTTTGGTTTTGTTGGTATGGTGCTTGTTTTATGGTCACCAGTTGTTGTTCCACTACTTCCCACATTTCTACAAAGCTGGGCAACAAATACATCCTCTAGAATTGCTGAACTTGCTTGCATTATTGGCCTCTATACGGCTTTTATGATACTTGTTATTATGTGGGGCAAAAGAATACGCGGATATGAAAATCCCCTACAGAAATATGGACTAGATTTAACGTCATTGCCAAAGGTACGGATATCTGAAACTCTGGACAAGAACTGGATCTTTGGTTGTGGTTATATATCCCCATTCTTGAGCTTGCTAATTGAAGATTTGATTTGTCTTTACATGCTCAAGTCTTTGTGCGAGAGAACAATGTAATTTGGTGTTGCTTGGTTCATGCAAAATAAGACAATATTCATTACTTGCAGCTAGATGATTTTTCAGTTCCTTTCTTGCAGTTATGCGATTTTTTGAAGGGCTTGATTGGTGGAGTCATGCTTGTGTTATCAATACAATCTGTAAATGCATTACTTGGCTGTGTGAATCTCGCTTGGCCCTCTACTCTATCTTCTTTGGATGCCATGACACGGATCAAAGTTTATGGGCAAGTGCTTATGCTGGTTGGTCAAGGAATTTTAACAGCAACTGGTGTTGCTCTTGTGGAAGAATTGCTTTTCAGGTCATGGTTGCCCCAAGAAATTGCTGCAGATCTTGGATATCATCAAGGAATAATTATATCAGGACTTGCATTCTCTTTATTCCAGAGGTTGTTTTCTACTCATTTTACTTACTCATTGCCTTCTAGAATTCGTGCATTCTTTTTGTCTTCTGTGTGGAAATTGGAATGGATATTTGCTGTAATCTTTTAGCTATTGTTGCGCCCTATACAAGATATATGCAATGCAATACTCGAATGTTCTGTAGAATGATTTCTGCCGACCATGTGCAAGATAAATTTAACAGTCTTTTCTTTCAATGGGGTTTCAGGTCTCCACGATCAATCCCAGGGCTATGGCTTCTATCTCTGAGTTTATCAGGTGCTCGACAAAGAAACCAAGGCAGCCTTTCCATTCCAATCGGGTTTCGTGCAGGAATTATGGCTTCAAGTTTCATCTTACAGAAGGGTGGCTTTCTGACCTACCAGGCTAGCTTTCCTCATTGGATTATGGGGACGCACCCATTCCAACCATTTAGCGGTCTAACTGGTTTTGCATTCTCCTTATTTTTAGCGCTAATTCTGTACCCTAGGCAGCCTCTGAATAGAACAGATTTGAGAAGGAGAATTGAAGAATTAAAAGAACAGTACACTGGTATATAGTGTTATGTTATTCGCAACGCAGATGGTGGTTTAATGGTGAAGCAGTATTAGCATGGCAGTCTCGTTGTTGCTTACTGATTCTGGTTGCTTGTGTACTTTCACCTTGAAATAGGAACAGCCTGAGGTTGGAATTCAATGTATGAAAGAAGGTACAAACAGATGAAATAAATTCAGATGGGAAAAGGTCATTGAAAGCTCAAAATGCTTCATGGGAGCTTTTCATCTCTAATGCTATAGGTCAACAAGCTGGCGGCCATGGTGTATATATAAATCCCAAAGGCTGCAGGCAAATTTTGTAACTGGGAAATGAGTACATATTCTCAATCTACTTGCTTTATCTCATGATCGCACCAAAGTGCTCGTGAGTTTAGCTCATTTTGCTTGTTTCTGTTCTTACCTTTTTGCCAACACACTATCTGATGTGTACAGTACTGTATAGAATGAACAACTACCATTAGGATTTTGATTGTACTCTACATTTTTAATCCCAAAAAATCAAATGCAAGGCGATTTTTTCTGTTGAAAGTCTTTGTATTTGCTAGGCTTAAACCCTAATTCCATTCTTTACTGCAAGTGGTGCTAATCCTTTACAGTTAAAACTTAAACCCTAATATCGACAACTTCTCAACATTAAGAGGCAGGAAATGCTACATTATTTTCAAGAATAACTGAAATATATACCATTTCTGTTTCACTCTCACTATCTTCCTTATGAACCATAAGAAAGTGGAATGCCTGTTGTCTTTAGCCAATGACCTGCTCCATGTAAGAACAAACCAACTGTAAACTGCCTCGCAATCTCTTCACTGCAATTCTTTTTATAGCCTCCCCATTTGATCCTGTGCCTTGTATCTGATCCAGGTCCAAAATTCAAGTACTCTATGTACTCCACAGTTTCCACAGTGCTATAATCATCCCACTTTGACCACCCTTGTGGATTTATCATGTCCCCCAAGTAGCTCTTCATGACTATAGTCCTTGAATAGTTTCTCCAAGGCCTACCCAAAAAAGTTGTGAAATTTTGCCTCTCAGTCTTGTTGAAATCTGGTGCAGCCACAATGGTACAGTTCTGCAACGAAATGCCAGTGTTTTGATTTGGGTCTGTTCTCCCTTGAGCAGTGATCATCAATTTCTGACCGGGAATCGGTTTTCGAACAATTACTGTGCAGTTTTGGAAGACTGCAGCTGCATTTCCGAAAATGAAATCAATCGTGCCTTCGATTATGCAGTCGCGGTAGAATTGGCGGAGGGAATGAACGTAAAGGGTGTCTTGATAAGAACTGAAGTTGCAATGATAGAAGGCAGAGTTAGAGGTCACTCTTGCAGCAACGGCCTGGAACTTCTTTGAACCTGCTGTGTTGGTTATGGTGAAGTCCCTGGCTAAAAACCTGTCCCCAATTACAGCTGCAAAGATCAGAACAATAAATTCTTTAACTTTCAATTCAATACTCATCAAATTTCAAGTACATGTAAAAATGTCAAGAACACAAGAATTTTCTGAACTGAAAATTTGTTACTTACTTAAAGTGGCTGTAGCAAAGGTGGAAAATCCATCTGCAAAGCTTTTAGACCCTGTGATTATGGTTGTGCTCATCCCATCTCCAACCAACATGATATTAGCCTTTTCTCTGGAAATCTCTACAGTCTCATTGTAAACTCCTGCCTTTATTTTAATCACAAACCTCGTCCTGCTCATGTTAGGAGCCATCTTCAGTGCTTCACCAATAGTCTCATAATCTCCACTGCCATCAGCAGCAACAACAATGTCAGCCTTCATTGTTGGTTCTCTCTGCATCAGATTTCGATCACCGGGCAGCATCCACATTGGGAACCTCTTCTTTGGTTTCTTGGTAACAAGCCTCTTCTGTTCATTCAGGACTTGTTCTTGGTATCTGATCATGGCCAAGCAATCGCTCATCAATTCAGAGATGGGAGCCAACAAGCCTTGGAGGTGACCTTTGAGACCGATTTGATTTTCTGAATCAAATTCTTCCAATTCAAAAAACCCATCAATGCAAGTGTTCTCATTTGTCATAGCTGCACTAAGAAGAGTCTTGAGGTTACCGTAGGACACACGAAATCCATGCAAATCATCAACTGCCTGGACAAGTTCATAAAGGGTTTGGTCTAACATCTCTAGGCAATCTTTCAGCGCATTCCTCCCTTGCAAATACAAATCTTGGAGCTTCAGAAGACCCTTAATGCTCTGCCTGGTACTTTCCACAGATGCCACAGTTTGGTTGATGTTGGCCTCAAGAAGATGATGAAATGCAGTGAAATGGTCATGGGTTTTGACAGAGGCAAGGACAGTGAAGCACAGAGATGGGTGAAGAAGAGTGGTGCAAGCGTTCTTGATTGTGGGGTGTGGAATTTGGTGGCTGAAAGAGAAGCCCAAGTGGAAGAAGAAGAAGAAGGAAGCCATTAGAAGCAAAGATGTTAAGGAGGGAAAGAACATAAGCATGTTCATCTTGATGCAGTTTCTTGACCGCTTCATTGCTGATTTAGAGTTCGTTCTAAATTTCTGTGACTTTTATACTTCAATCAAGATTCAAACTAACCAAAAGAGGCGTGCACTGTTTTAATAGACAGCAAACAATTATGAAAACAAATTTTTTTTTTGGGTGCCACATTTAATTGGAGAATTGGAGTTGTTAAATAATAGCGTCTTATGGGGTGCTCTACAAGTTCTTTGCATGCTCATATGTTTTCATATCTAAATTACAACAACAACAACAAAAAAACAAAAGTGAGTTTTCTACTTGACCAATGCTGAAGTCCAAAGACAAAAGAAAGCAAGTTATCTAGGCCTGGCAACTCCAGCCCAATTTTTTCAGACCCATTGAGACTCATATTAGCTAGGCATGTGACAGCATAAGCATATGCCCGATTAAATTACTATAAAAGTTAGCACCCGTTTAGTATTGCTTATTTGGGGCAAAAATCACATTCTTCAAATTTTTTGACTACATTAGTATCTAACAAAAAATCATTGAAGTTAGATTAGAATTGGCTAAACTCTACGATAACTTTGAAATGGAACAACTCAAACATAAAAGTTGTAAGCAATTGTTTTCCATTTGTCACAAAGTTGTTGCTTGCTTACTGGTCAGATCTTACTTCTTGGGGAAATTTCATCCATGTATACCTTCCTCCAAAAGGAGCATATGCACCCAATGGAAACGAGGTTACATCTAGGGCAACCTATGAAGAATCTAGCTTAGGCTAACTTCAAGAAATTAGGTTAGGTGACCATGCTATGATCTTTTTCTTCTTTGTTTTGGGTCACTGTGACCATGATGTGTTTGGTCACAACAAATACAAGTGCGTTCTACAAAAAGAAGAGATAAAGCTAAACAAAAGTAACCAAACATTTTCTTAATTCAAGCAAATAACCAATCAAGAGCAAATGTAAAAAAGGAGATGTGATTGGATAGCATAACAAAAGTAGGTGCAGCAAAGTTGACTACAATTGATTAATGGGGTTAAAAATCCAGGTTCAAACATTTCCAATAGGAATGTAAAATGAAAATTCCAAAAGAAACGAAAAAAAAAAATTCAAAATATATCCAAAAACAATCCTCATACTAGGGAGGAAAACTCCACTCTTAGCCAACCAATGCTTCCGCCTCTTTATTTACTCTTTAGCCTTCCCTTCACTCCTCCTCGGCACGAGGAACAGACTCAGCCTACAAGGTAAGACACATTAAGTTAGAAAATTAATGGTAAGGAAGAAAACTAATGGAAAGTAAGAAAATCATGAAAGGGTATGGCGTTAGGCAAATAAGTTTACCAGCTTGCGATACTTGAGGGCATAGAACATCTCAAGATAGCGACGGCTCTCAAGACGATCAAGGTTAGAAACATGCTTCCAGAAGCCATAAACTCCGGTGAGAGTCAAGAGCCTTTCTGAGTAGATTTGCCATGTATACCTACACAAACAGAGGACATGTGTAAGAAAATTTAGAAGGCATATGACAATAAAATTATGTTGCTGCACAAGAGGGCTGTGCTTACTTCTCGTAAATACGCTGCAAGCCACCCTGAGAAATCTTGTCCCAGTGGCTAGGATCTGCCCTGCTCTTCTCAAAGAAGTCAACAAGGATCTCCGCAGCTTGATCACCATGATATGGATCAATGTGGTAGCCAGATTTTCCATGCACAATAATCTCAGCAGGGCCACCCTTGCAAGTAGCGAATGTTGGAAGTCCACAGGTCATGGCCTCAACAACAGTCAAGCCGAAGGCTTCATACACAGCAGGCTGCACGAAAGCTCCCTTGGTGTCAGCAATGACACGGTAGAGTTCACCATTCCTCACGCGGTTCATCTGGGATGAAATCCATCTGAACTGCCCATTCAACTTGTAGGTGTCAATCAGCTCATACATCTTCTTCATCTCAGCCTTCTCCTCATTGTCCTTGGACTCCTTTCGGCGGTCCCCGGCAACCACAACAAGGTTAACCAATTCCCTAAGCTTGGCATTCTTACCATACCACTCAACAAGTCCAGTAATGTTCTTCACACGGTCCAGCCTTGCCATTGTGAAGATGATTGGCTTGTTCCTGTCCTTCAACACACATCTGTTTGGCAACAAACAAACAGATTAGCATATGTTCAATTACAGAACAAGCAAAATATAATCAAGGCAAAGATGATGGAAGGAAACTTACAAGTGTTCCTTGTTCTCAACTTGGCTGTAAAGGAGCTCTTCAATTTCAGGGTGGAATGATGTCAGCCTCTTTTCCTTCTCAGAGTAAGGGAAGTAAATGCTCATGTCTGCTCCTGGTGAAACAATGTTGAACTTGGGATCGAAGACATCAATACCATGAACGACACGGTAAAGCCCAGGAAGAGTAAAAGCAGTGTGGCTCTCATACTGGCCAACTGTGTCCTTGCTGCAAACATTTACAGAACATAAAATTAGGGTCCCAAAATATGTGAACATCGATACAAGAAATGTGAGGCAAGAGATATATTACCTTCCAGCAATCTCTTGGAAGGTACTGGTGATGATGAAATCAGTATGGTTCATGGCTATAAGATCAGCTGTAAATTGGGATGAGAAGTGATATTTGTCATCTAATTTCTTCCAGTAAAGGTCAGAATCAGGGTACTTTGTCTTCTCCAGGGCATGGGCAATGGTGCACTACAAAACAACATCCAAAGAATGTGTTCAGCTAATAAAGATACAAAAATATACCCAGATGAAAAGCCATCAAAGGGCATAACTAACTACATCTAATGGTAATAATCACAAACCTGTGTAACACCCAATTTGTGTGCCATCAATGAGGCCACAATGTTCCCATCACTGTAGTTTCCAATGATGAGATCAGGCTTGCCGTGTAATTCCTTGGAAAGTTCCTGGATCGCATCCTGATAACAAAAAAAAAAATGGTATTTCTTAGAACCAAGTACAAGCAAAAACCAAAAATCACTGGAACATTTGTCACTCAAGAAACAAAATATGGCAGCTGACTGTATCAATAAAAAGTTCACCTCAGCATAAGTCTCTAGGTAGGGCCAGACTTCAAATCTTGAGATCCATCTGCGGACAATACCCTTCTCTGTTCTGAAGGGAACACGAAGAATATGTGAATACTCTGTGTTGTATACTTTCTCAAGACGCTCACCGCATGTGGTTCCAACCGCATCAGGAAGAAGCCTTGTGAGCTGGGGAGAAAACAGAATCAAGCCATCACAATGAGGTACAATATCACCAAACAACAAGAATAAAGGAGCTAAAAGATTTCAAGCAAAACTCACAATAATAATGCGGGGAGTGATATCCAGTCCCTGTTGCTTAATACGCTTAAGCATCTCAGTCTCCAAAGCACGAACTTGATCCAAGATATAAACAACCTAGAAAAACATAATCCATAACCAAAAATCAGGTAACCTAAACAGACACAAAAAGAAAATGTTAAGCATAAGACCTCAGGCTTGTAAACTAACCTGGCCACCAGTGTCAGGGTACCCCAAGACATTGTCTTGAGCGAAATAGCCATGGGGAGAAAGGATCACAACATTAAAGACCATGGGGATTTGGCCAAGGAACTTTTCAAGAGTGCAAGGATCAGGTGCCTCAAGAAGATCCAAGAGGAGTTGGATCATCTCGAGAACGCGCTCGGCGGTGTCACCCCAACCTCTCTCCAAACCGAGCTTTTGCAACTTGTCCTCAAATTGCTTGTAAGGGGTTTCTGGGGCAATTGTGGATAGGTAATCCTCTGCCTTCCTCAGAACATGTTGGAGTTCATTCACATTATGAATTCTGTCATTCAGCATCATATTCTGCAGCAACAAAAAAAAACAATTAAATCAAGAGATCAGCAAGGGGTACTTAGTTCATTATCAATGATGGTAAATCTGTAAATGAGAGAAATCGATCTGTATAAGGAAAACAAACCTTGCCCTTGTAGCAGTGAACTCGGAGGAATTCGAGCAGTGGGTGCATGCTCTCCTTGTCATGGAAGAGCTTTGCAGAAAGGTGACGGTTGAGGAACTCAACGCCATTTCCAATGGACTTGGAAAGAGTTGGGCGGGGGAAAGAAGCGTTGAATGGTTCGAAGTCCAACTCAAGCACAAAGTTGCCATTGGCACTGCAATCGAAAGCAGCTCAGATTATTAACATCATAAACAGCAGAACAAACAGATCAAGAACCAAATTAAACATTAAAAACCAAAAATCTACCTTCCATCAACAAGTTCCTCTTTGAAGTGCAAGTACTCAGGCACCTGCAGCTCCTCAACAACAAGTGCGTCGACATTCACACGGATGTACTCCCAAACACCAGGCCTTGGGCGCACAGCAAGAGCCACCCATGGGGGTAGAACAATAACTTCCTACATGACAAACAAAAAAAAGAGGTTAAAATCACAAAATTCCTCAATGAGCCCAGAAATAATTATTATAATTAAATGTGATCTGATAAGTTTACCTGGGTGTGTCTCAAAACTTCACCAAAAGCCCCATCCAAGAGCTTCTGTCTGTTACTTTCAGGAATTGCTTCAAACTCAGCAACAAGCTCATGGGGCTGCATAAACCCTTTTCCCTTGTTTACAATCCTGCAATATCAACAAGCCCTCTCACATTAGCAACCTTAATTTTCAGTGATCCAAGCAAACAAAAACCAAAAACAAAACAATAATGGTCTTTTTGCATGTTTTGAAACATTTAACGAAAACCCATTTTTGATCATAGATTATAATGATGATCTGAGACATATTGTACCTTGAAAGCAGGGCAACAATCTCATTGCGGTGAGCAGAGAGAGTCACGTCCAACCTCTCACGGAGGCTTTGGACACGGGTCAAGGCACGTTCCGCCATTGATAGCAGATTGGTAAATCAGAAAACCTTCAAAAACTGCAAGTACAAGAAGCCCGTTAGTATAAAAAGTTATCCAGAAGCTTCACAATAAAAAGGGATGGATAATCACCACAAAGTCAATAATTCCAACGTTAATAGGAAGACTTTACAATAATAATAATAAAAATATTATTTACTATTCTAGAAGACTAAGATTTCTTTGGTTTTTCAAAACCAAACACACCATCCACCAACCACCTCATACAAACGTTAATTAGAGAAGTGCGGTTGAACAAATATTTGCAACCTTAAATAGTTGTTAAGAATAATGAAAAAAGATCCAGGTGGTCTTTAGCAGCGTAACCGCTGATTTTAATTATTTAATAATTAGATGCACCCATAAAGGATTTGCAGAGTGGCTGCCAGACAAAAAGCTTCAAGCCCATCATAAAAATCCAGGCTTAAAATAATTAAGGGTACTTAGCAAAAGCAGAGAAAACGCTTTTTATCAAAGAAGAAGAAAAATAGAAATGGTGCATTTGGCAAATGTTGAAAAGAATCAATCTTTTCTCCAAAAGAGAAGATGAAAAAAGACCAACAAGAAGAAAACACTTATTCTCTTGGTTGCTTGTTGAACTGAAACAACCCAACTAGTCAAAAAAGATAAACAGCTTTTTCACTTTCAACAAACAAAAGCAGAGTGAAAAAAATTTAAAACGGAGATCTGCACAAAACACTGGTGCTACAAAGCAAAAACAGAGTATATACCCTCGAATAAACTCAAACCCAACATTCGGAAGGCATTGATCTATGTGATTTGGCATATGAACCAAAAGAAAAAAAGAGCAAAGACCATATAGCCTAAAGAAATAAACAAGAACACAAGGAAAAATAAAAATGGGAAGAGAAAAGGAGGTACCTAGACAAAGAACAGAAAGAGAGAGCCTTTGGAAACAGAGAAGAGAAGTGAAGTGGTTTGGATGAACAAAGTTGGTGGGCAATTTATAGCGTGGAACCGCGAACCAAAATGAGCAAGTAAAAAAACACTTGGAGCGTACGATAAAAAGGGCAGTGACAAAAAAAAAACTCCAAAAGGGTAGTCGGAAATCTATTTTATCCATTTTACCAGTGCCATTTCCTTACCCGAAGAAGTCATCAAAAAACAGGAGTAATTTCGGAAATTCACAAATTGAAAATCGGATATGATAGGATTTTTCTGCAACTATTGCAATATATGGAAAGAAATGAGAGGATTAATCAATTTTGTGCTGTTTAATTTTAAGCCTTGATATTCAAGCATTTGCCTTTTTTTTTGGTCTTGAGCAACAAGAAAAATCCATTGGGATTTTCTGATGTCATTTTTCCATTGAAGGCACCAAAATCATGGAATGTGTGAAAGAAAAAAATTTTAAAAATTTTATGTGGCGGTCAGGGAAAGTGCAGAGACAGTGGGGCATGCATGGGTCTAATCGGAGAAGGTGCTAGTTGGGTGATGATTCAGAAGTTGGCCTTTTTGTTCCCTGTAAAACCCTACAATTCTAGCCCATTGGGTTCAAGGGTTTAATGTAATCCAATCTTTGGTTTTGGATTAATGTTTTTAAATTACTATCCTATACACGTATACACATTTATATATAATATTTATATTACTTTGTACCATATACTAGGTGACATTGTACAGTTTTTTCACATGCTACCCAAAACAATATATATTTATATGCACACACATTATAATAAAAAAAATATAAGAAGATATGTTTGAATAATATGCTGAATCCCATCATACTATAATGTACTATATATTTTATTAGCTAATGGGAGCAATCATCGGAGGTAACGTGAAACCGATTGAAAACAACTAATGTGTCATATTAAGCTTGAAATTTCGAATTAAAACATAATGATGCATCAAAAAGAGTTCGTAGCTCAGCTGATTAAAATGGTTGTTTGGTTTTCTCTTCGTGAAAACAAAACATAAAGATCAATCAAAGAAAAGGATGTATAAAATAACGCTACAGTAACATTACCTTGGAATGCCACCAAGTATTCAGCGCCAACCAATGTTCTTCACTAATGAGAGAGAGGAGAAACAAATGAATGAAAAGAATGAATTGAAGAAAGAATAGTGAACGCAGGGGTTCAATACACAAAACGCAGAGAATGATAGAAATGAAGAAAGGAATGAGAAATGGGATGGAGGAGAAGGAGGAGCAAACAACCCTTTTATATTATGGGGGAGGAGAGAGAGGTCATATCTCCATGACACATGATTGCCGTCCCACTTCAACCTTTCTGGTGGGTAATTGACTTCATTTTTAATCTTCAAATTGACAAAAATTAAATTTTTTTTTACAAGTGCCTCTGTTTCGTGAAAAATACAAAACCATTGTCATACCCTCCTGTGGTTTTCTTGTTGCTTTCTCAAAACCGCTTTACTTTTCCTCTCATCCACTTTCTTCATCAATCTCTTTCTTAAGGATTATACTAAGGAGATCAACTTTAGATACTAACTTATGTACTATTTCTCTAATAGAGGTGGAATCTATCAATACAACGGGTCCCAATTATAATAATTTTGATACTTGTTTAATTTTTTGATATAAGCAAGCGATAATCTAAATTACAAATAAGAGAATTCAAATTTGAATTTAAAGAAGCAGACTCACTGCCATAATTAAATGGGTTAACCAACCATTGCATCTATCTTTTTTTTTTCTTGTATTGAGTGCATATGCATAACGTGTCCTGGCTTGGTTTTCTTTCTATGGCTCCTGTTTTCCTTGACTCAACGCTGCAAAAGGTGACTGGCTTTCTACAAGGGTACTTTCGTAGTTTTAAGTTTCACCGTAATTAATTACTTTTAATTACCTATCTAACCAAAACGTGGAAGCGGCTGAGCTCTTCCGGACGAAAGTTCCCAACGCGCCAGTTACGCTGCGTTACGGTGCGGGGGGGACACGTCACTGTGTCGGAAATGAGAAAAGCAAAACCCAATTCCAATATATTCTTTGATCCTGTGACGTGGCATTTTTTGATTGGACGGCTGACAGAATCTTATTGGACGGAGAAAATTTTTTAAATGTTTCGGGTACATTATGTGACTGGTGTAACATCCAATAAATATAGGACATGTTGAATTATTCTCTAATTTATTGTATTATTTTTTATGACATATGATGAACTATATTAAAAATATTCCACATGTTCTATATTTAGTGAATGATATACTTATGGATGGACCTGCCTTAGAACTAACCTGGGCTATAGCTTTGGCGACTTTCTTTTCACCAGCCCGCCTTACGTTCTCCATCTCAGCCAAAATAATACTGCGCCCACCGACCAATAAAGTAACAACAATAAAAAATTAAAACTAATGCAAAAAACCACACAGGACCACGCCACTTATGCAAAAAACCAATAAAGTAATAACAATAAAAAATTAAAACTAATGCAAAAAATCACACGGACCACACCACTTATGCAAAAAACCAATAAGTTAGTAACAATAACATTCATTCTCTCTTTCCTCTCACTGCGAACCCCTGTTCTTCGGAAAAAGGAAAGAAGAGAAAATCATCCATGTTCTTCAATTAAATAATTAGTGATTTTAACTATGTGAAGACTCGAAGGTTCAACTTATATAAGTGTTATTTGTATTTGTATTGCATATACTAGATATATTTTGAGGGGTAAGGCTCATTATGTCCTCCGTGTATTTTTTTGTTATCAATGAAATTCACTTGTACCGTCTAATTTCTATAAGTTTAAGGTAAATTTAGCCCACACCATTTTAAAATCATGAGTCCGTCCCTAAATACACCACCTACGTGATATACCAAAAACATCCAAAAATTACTCTGGACGAAAGTGGAGTGGGTGGCGTATGCACACATGGCCGGCAAGATTTTGGATATAGTGTGGTCCCTACATGGCACGTAGGCCGTGGGGCCTATTGTACCAAATAATATGGGTGAGTGTGTCACAGCTACCCATCGTCGATGGCTTTCTCTTTCTGATAACAGAGACAGTAGGCTGAGGTTTTCGGTGGCTGACGCGGCATGATTCGGTGTGCTTTTTGAAACGTAAACTCTTGGGTTTTGGGTGTTTGTATTTGTATGTAAGAATAAAGAAAGAAGCATGGTGTTAATTATTACGTTGGAAAAATTAAATTGAATTCTAAAACGAGGAAGAGCAAGTCGCTTCAAAATCCATTGGCTACCTATTACTAGCCAATGCCATTAGTGGTTTTGGTGGACGCTGTTTTTTGTGGGTACATGGTTTTAAGTTTTGTGTACTTACAAATGGGAAAATTAGGTATTTTAAATTGTACAACAATTTAACATATTATGTCCCACAAATATCTCAAATTTTAACATTTCCTTAAACTCCATTATTAGCGAAGGCAAGATAATGTGACAACGCCTCGTACTTCTTGCTATTTAGAGATATAGTCATTAAATATGATACAAATAGGATAACTCGACTCTTAGTATTTATTTTATATACGACTCTTAAGTATTTGACCAATAAAATTAAATTGCATTGAAAAAAACACAAAAATTAAGATTAAGTGTTTGACAAGAAAATGTAGAGCTTGATGGTGTCCATTTCATAGAGCTCGGGACCACTCCAAGTCCAACCCTGGCATCTGCCTTTCAAGGAGTGTTCTAATTTGTTGGGCTGCCATAAATTGTAATTCTCCAATTGAATTGAAGTATAGTTGTGTCCAAATATTAGTTGGCACATAGAGTCGTAGGTATATAGCCACAGGTCCATACATAGCATCATGAATTGCCTTCCAGCTCACGTCAAAGCATCAAAACATTGGAAGGAAATTTGGAAATTCCACTTTCAAATCATCAAAATCAAAGCATTAGTAGAAAAACAATGACCACTTTCTTTTGAAAACCATGCTTAACAAATTAATTTCGAACTGTTCAACATGGAATTAGGCAGTTCGATTTGTACTCAAGTCTGTAAGTATCTGTGGTCCATTTTGAAATTTCTTAATTAAAACTTGAAAAAGAAGATAAACAAGTTTCATATGCATTCATTCTAAGATAGCAAATGATTTATATTAAGTCTCAAAACAAAGGAAAGGGCCAACAATTTTTCCATTGTCGTGTAAAGCTTAGAATTCCCAATTTGGGGCTCGATCTTCTCAACATGATGTCTCTTTTGTGATTGGACTTAATTAGGCAGTTCGATTTTTACACACAAGTCTCATTTGTAATCGTTAGACATCATACGTGTTTATTCATCAAGTTCCGTTTTTCTCTTTCATGGCTTCAAGCTTTTGCTTTATTGAGTTCCCTTTTCGACTTTATTGGAATCACTTCTCTATGCATTTTGATTCCATCTTTAAGTTAGAGTATCCATAATTAATCGGCTCACCTCAGCATATCAAAGTTCGAGCATCCAACTCAAGATACTAAAGTTAGACTATTCAATTCAAAATCAATCCAGTCATTTTAAGATCAAGGTATTTTATTTTGGAAGAAAGAAAAATAATAATTGTATTCTATAACAAGTCATATACATGTTGAGAGTGCTACACCTAAATTTGGTGAAGGCTTGGCCACAGAAAAGTCCACATTTTGTGATGTGTCATTGATGTTGCATCATGACATATCCCACCTGCCCATATCTAAATTAGTGACGCAAGTATCTGTTGTGGCCCCTAATCAGTCATCACAAAGCCTTCATTTCAATCAATCTCACTAATCACAATATTCTCAACAAATAATAATATATAAAAAACATCATAAATCATAACATATGACGTTGAATTAATGGGTTATTATTTTTCTTAAGGTTAACTGGTAATTTGTCTTCTGAATTTGTACTTAACTTTCAATTCACCTATATTTTTTTTGTATAGAAAATTAAGGATATAAACTCTTTTTCCCTAAAATTTCCCCTACTGTCTAAATCCTCAACATTTTATACAATTTTTAGTTAAATCATTTTTTAAAATTTATTATTTTTGGGAAAAATTGAAGATAAAGCGGAAAATTGACGAAAAAATAAAGAAGAAAAAGACACTAAACCAAACCTATCGGCAACCTCCCGCCCCAAGCTCTATCTTCTCCAACAACCCCATCAACCCTAAACCCTAAAGATCCCCTCCTCCCCGCGATTCCTCCCATCCCCACCCTTGCCCCAAAGACGCAGACCCATCTCATCCCCTAACCTTGCCCCTCCAAGTGCATACCCATCCCATGCACCAGCCTTGCCCTCGTGAGATCCACCTCCAGACCTAGACTCATCCCTCCCCTCTTCCCGGGTGGTGGCAACAGACCCACCCCCACCCATAGAATCCAGCCCACAACCCACCTGTGAGAGAGAGAGAGATAGAGAGAGAGAGAGAGAGAGAGAGAGAGAGAGAGAGAGAATTTTCAATTTTTAATTTATGAGATACTATTATTTCAATTTTCTGTTATTTATTTATTATTTATTTTTAACGTACAAAATAATTATTAATTTATGAGATACTATTATTTCAATTTTCTGTTATTTATTTATTATTTATTTTTAACGTACAAAATGATTATTTTACCCTTGTATTTAACGGTAAATTGGATGAAATGTTGTGGATTTAGATGGCATGGGGGAAATTGGCGAAAAAATGAGTTCATATCCTTAATTTTCTATATTAAAAAAAGGATATGAGGTAAATCGAAAGTTAGGTACAAATTCAAGGGGCAAATCACCAATTAACCCTTTACCTTAATCGCATGTTTTGGTGTTCCCCTATTGCAGGAAATTGTTTCTCTTAAGTTTGAAGGAACAAACAATTTGCAACTTGCAAAATAAATGTGACCCATCAATGATCAACTAAGACAGAGGATGGTCACCAACATGCAATCCCCTGTTCTCTATCTTAAGCACCTTGCCACCCTCCACCAAGTACTAGGAGCCAATCATGGCCTTTCTTAGACATATAAACTTGTAAAATAACCTAGCACTAAAAAAATTGCTAATATAGCATTGTGACACACTTAAGTCCTAAAAATCCAGGTTTAAAAGTTAGCCCTCACTATGGTAATGTCATGTAATTACAATAATCTTCAACTTTTTCATAAGATGCACTTAATAATTAAGAGTGAACATGAAGCGAGCTGTAAACTTAAATTTATTATTTCAAACATTTACAAAAACAACCAAAATTTACTTACGAAATACATGTGATTTGCGAGTCATTACACCTTCAAATTTGCCTAAAACTACTTTTGTACCGAAGAAGGGACTGCACTGGTCATATATAGCATATCTAATCTAAATATGAAGGGTTTGAGGTCTCACAATGCTTAGTGTCTCCAAATAGTTACCTAATTTCTATAGGGAGATCATGTCAAGGAGTTGTTAGGTCATAATTCACTCCCAATGTTATCCAATGTGGGTCGTTTGAATGATTTTGTGGGGGCACCGATCTCAAATTATGGCTCTCCATTGGTGGTTTGGTGCAAATTACTTCTCTTGCACTTAAAGGCTATGTTGATTATACTTAGAACATGTTTTTCCTTTTTGTTTGGTGGATATCTATAGTTGAACTATTTAGCCTAATAACATAACCATTTTTATTGTTTAATTAAGATTATAATTATATCCTAAGGAAAAGTATGGCCAGGTTAAATCCAAAGTGAAAGCGGTAGGACGTTTCTTCAAGTGGGGCGTAGAAAAATGAAAGAAAATATATATCATGGGAAGAGAAAAAGGCTCTGGATGCCGTCCTTTTCTGTCAAATTGGTCAGATATCCAGATGCAGCATGCATGCGTCTGCTTGGTTTGGCAATCAGAAGAAAAGCAAGCTTCATTCACATGCAACATACCTGCTCATTGTATTTGTTCGCTCGCTGATGGTTTCAGCTCCCATAAATTGCAAAGAATTCAAAAAATGCAATATACACACTATAACGTGCTCATCACGTGATCAGTTGTTGTTTGAAATAAACTGTAAATACAATAATCGTATATAATAATAATTATTTATTTTATTATAAAAATTTATGAAATGACAACCGAAAATCAAATCAATCTAATCTATACTATAACGTATGTATGGTAACTTGGTAAAACACAAAATAGTAATGTCATATTGTTCAATGATTCATTCATTGACAAAAATAAGAATATTACGACTCCCATAATTAAGGCCCTAATTCGTTTATCTTCGATTCGACAAAAAGAAGACAAGTTTGACATCTCTACTTATGTCCATTTTTTCTCTCTCTTTCATCTTAGAATTAAATGTGACATATATAACGACCAATAGTTTGTAGTCTTCCTAGTTGCTACACCAACAAACAATCCTAACAAAATGGAACTGTTCGACCAGAAAGACGTTTAGAAAATTTGACTTGTTGCACGTTTCTTTATCAGAAAAAAGTTTGTAGGTTTAGAATTTTGCTTGCACTTTGGTTGGCCTGGGATCTAAAGTTACTTTCAGATTTGAAGGGAGCTTTGACTTTTCTTTACATGCCGGCCCTTTCTTTTGGGCTTTGTTTCTGTTCGGGCCCAGTTACTAATGTTCTTCGGGCTTGGCCCGTATTTTCTTTTTCTGGTTTGGCCCGTATTTTGGAGCCGCACGTTTTGGCATTAATGACCCGTTTTCCGTTGAAAGTTGATACTCAGAACGTGACCAGTGCACGTGTGACGCGTGTGCGGCAACCTCAGGCGCCAGAAATTCAAAAAAAAGGAAATGAATATCTATCTATTGCTTTTTCTCTCAGGTGCGCCTAAGCAAACGGAAAAATAACCAAATTAATAACAGAAGTGCTCAAATAGCCGTTACTCTGCCATCTCCGCCTCTCTCTCTCTCTGAACTTGACCGCAAAGTCACAGACCTCTTAGCATTTTGATAATATAGTCTCCTTCTTCACTGGCACTCTGGACCTCAACAACTGTTTATCTCTCAGTCTTCAAGAACTCCATTTTTACTGTAAGCATTTCTTTCTTTCTAGGGCTCTCTTTTTGTTTGTTGTTGTTTCTGATGATCTCAATGCTATAGATTCTTGAAGCTTGATGTAGAATGTGCTGATTTCTTTTCAAATTTTGCTTTTGTTTTTGAAAAGGTGGTTTTTACTTTTCAGTTCAAGAATTTGAAACAAGTCTGACAGTTTCTGTTTAGTGTTTTAGGTTTTAGATTAGGATGCGAACGCGATTTCTTTATGCCAATGCTTGATTTTGTTCCTGAAGCTAGGGTTTCCTTCTCCCCAATTTGTTTCTGCTAAATTTTGCAATCCAAGAATTAGTTTAGTTTCTATCAAGAAAAATCAGAGTGTTCTGCACCTGATAACTTACGTTGCACAATAAATGAATTACTTTGATGGGGACATCTTGTGCTTAGAGCTATCCACTAAGATATAAAATGTTTGGTATTGTAGAGTGGAGGCTAGTAAGTGAAGATGATGCCTGGGACACCGGCAACACCATTGTCTAAAATCCGAAGGAACCTTTATTCCACTCCGGGTGGTTCAAAAGTTCATGAGGAGAAAATTTTAGTCACTGTTCGTTTGAGGCCGCTTAACCGGAGAGAGCAAGCAATGTACGATCTTATCGCTTGGGACTGCCTGGATGAGCACACTATTGTTTTCAAGAATCCAAATCATGAGCGGCCTGCAAACCCGTACACCTTTGGTATAGCTTACATCAAAAGTTTTATATTCTTCTTGTGCTTTCACCGGTCTTATTATGTTACCTTTGACAACAGCATAGAAGTTTGGATTTGTGAAAATATTTTGAGCTACAACTGTTGTAATGTTTTCGTTTTCCTTAAGAAAGTATCTCTGAGCAGAGTTGTTTTTACTCAAATAATTGGTTTTGTTGTTATTTGCATGTGCCAGATAAGGTTTTTGGCCCAATGTGCTCAACTCAGAAGGTCTATGAAGAAGGAGCCAAGGATGTTGCTTTATCTGCACTTACAGGAATGAACGGTAACTTGTAGATTTAGATACGTTTCATAATGTGCCAAAAGGTCTTTTGCCGGTTCTAACATGTCCACATTATTATTCTGGCAGCAACAATTTTTGCATATGGGCAGACTAGTAGTGGTAAAACATTTACCATGAGAGGAATCACTGAACATGCTGTGAAAGACATCTTCGAACACATCAAGAATGTAAGTCATTGTTCATACCAATATGTTTTATATGGTTTTTGGAATTGGAATCCTCTTCATATTGCAAGGGCAAAGTTTCAGGATCATTGGAAAGTAGTATGAAAAAAAACTGAGTGCATGACAAATTACTTCAAGATGAATCATGTTGAACATTTACCAATATAAATGCATGGAAATTCCTTTAACCTTTTAGTACTTATGCCTTTGTTGCTATCTTTTTTATCTCATAGACGCCAGAGAGGGACTTTGTTTTGAAATTTTCTGCTTTGGAGATCTACAATGAAACTGTTGTTGACCTTCTGAAACGCAAATCTACTTCACTGCGGCTTTTGGATGACGCTGAGGTACTTACTAGAAATTTTCCTGATGAAGATCAAATGGATTCTTTTTCATGTTACCTTTTCATGGCCTTTTTGAATGTAGAAAGGGACCATTGTGGACAAAACACAGGAACAAATTGTTCAGGATGGCCAACATTTGAGGCAATTAATTGAAACATGTGAAGGTAATCTGTTAATTTAAGTTCATTGAAAATTGTAAGGTGTTTGGCCAACATATGAGATGACTTTTGGAATTCAGGCTTTACTATTGTAGTATTGTTGTTCCAATAAACAAATGTGTTGTATCTATCAGATTTGCATCTTGTTTCCTAAGCTACTTCTTGTCATCCAGTGAACATATTTTCCCATTTTCTTCTCTCTTGTACAATTATTAAGTCTTGTATTCCATGATTTAACGTAGCATCTATGCTTTTTTATATTTACCACATGAATCAGAATTGGTGACAAAATGTAAAAAACTTCCTGCACTGGGTAAGAAGATGATCCTTGTATCATCCTCTCTGTTTTGTATGATCTTTTAATTGCAAAAGTTGTCTTTGCAGCTCAAAGGCAAGTGGGAGAAACTGCCCTAAATGATAAAAGCTCAAGATCGCATCAGATAATCAGGCTGGTATACTGATGAACTTTTCCTTAGATTTTCTTTCTTAAAATAAATGTTCTATGAATGGTAAACTATAATATTAAGCTTGTATGAAGACTGCATTATGAACTTGTCACATCCTCCTTTATTCTCGATTTTTCCTTCCTTAAGTTGGAATGTAGGATTACAATGTTCAATTGTTGCAGGCATGTAGATAGCTTTATTACTTTTCCTCTGCATAATTAATGTCATAGGTTGCAGACATGGGCCAGCATGCATATAAGCATTTTGACTGGTCCATGAATAAGGATAGAATTAATGATTCCTTTTTTTCTTTTTCTTTTCAGACCATCGAAAGCAGCCTCCGGGAGAGTTCAGGGTCTGTGAAGTCATTTGGAGCCAGTTTGGTATGTTTAGTCACACTCAGGTTTTTGGTATTGAACAACAATGGAGTTTTCTTCACTAGAATTTGAATAGAATTCTGGAATTCTGCAGAATCTTGTGGACCTTGCTGGAAGTGAACGTGCCTCCCAAACAAATGCGGATGGTACAAGATTGAAGGAAGGTAGTCACATTAACCGTAGCTTGTTGACACTCACAACTGTTATCAGGAAGCTAAGGTAAGCAAGTGCCAAATGTTCCTAGCTTAGAAACTCTGTAGTTTTTGTTCCTATAGAGCTATACTTCGAAGTTCAACTTATCCTAATCCTGCCTTTGATTTCAGGCCAAAAAAGTTTTAGAAAATTACTTAGTCATTTTAACGAGGAAAGCTCCAATTTACACACACACATACACACGCACAAAGTCATGATATGATACTCATCTGTGAGCACGAAAGTCCCTGCTCATCAGTGGCATCCCAAAAAGAAAAGTACTTTTTGGGGACAATTGTGGAGACTTTCAATGCTTTGTAATTTGTTGAACATGTAAGTGCATGCGATTGATTGTGTCACAAGTTCTTTTTTTGCAGTGGTGTGAAAAGATGTGGTCACATACCATACAGGGATTCAAAACTTACACGAATACTGCAGTCTTCACTTGGGGGAAATGCTCGGACAGCCATTATATGTACCATAAGCCCAGCCTTAAGTCATGTAGAGCAAACAAGGAACACGCTCTCATTTGCAACTAGTGCCAAGGAAGTCACTAATACTGCGAAAATAAACATGGTACAAGAATTAACAGCAATTCCTTCTCTTCTAGATTGTGGAACTTCATTATTCATTTATTGTAAATGGCTGTAAGATAAAACCAGCCTTACCTCGTATACATAATTTGCAGAAGGAAATAGCCAGACTTGAAGCAGAGCAACGAAGTCCAGGGCCTTCCTATTTTATGTCTATACTAGAAGAAAAGGACTTGAAAATCAAACAGGTATGGTACTTAGAAATGCAAGGTTTTTCTATGTTCATCAAATATGCAGGATGCTAGTCAACCTTGAGTCCTAGAGATACTGTTCAATTGATGGGAAGGCCTTTATAAAGGTCATGGTCATTGACTTGAATTCAAAGTCGTATTTGCTCATATAATTTCTATCGAACAGAAAAGTTCAATACGAAATAGTGGCAAAGGATACTATTCAGTTTATGGGAAGGCCTTTATAAAGGTCATGGTCATTCACTTGATCATTTTTGCTCATATAATTTCTATCAACCAGAAAAGGACAATATGAAATAGTGGCAAAGGATAATTCCTCCTTGCCCCCCACACCACAAAGAAAGAACTGAACATAAATGGCATCCTTTTATCTATGTGATTACTCCTAAAGGTAAAGAAACTTCATTTTACAGATGGAGAGGGAAATGGAAGAGCTAAAGCGAGAAAGAGACCTTGCACAATCGCAACTTGAATCAGAACGCAAAGTAAAGAAAGTGCAGAAGGTACTAGTATTGTTTGTGTATGTTTATGATTTTTATGCACATGCATTAACTTAATTGTTTGACATATAAAAATTTCAGGAATCGAACCAATTTGGGCCCTCTGCTCAAGTCGCCAGGTGTCTTTCTTTTCCTGGAGAGAATGAAACAGTTCCTATTCATAGTAGAGATACTCCAGAGTCTCGGACCAGAGCTCCAGTTCTAAGGAAGGCAAAGGTGAGGAGATCAGTTACTTCTACAGACCCATCCATGCTTGTGCATGAAATTCGAAAGCTCGATGAACGACAGAGGCAGCTTGGTGATGAGGCAAATCGAGCACTTGAAGTACTGCATAAGGAGGTAGCTTCCCATCAGCTGGGAAATAAAGAAACTGCTGAAACTATAGCAAAGCTGCTGTCCGAAATAAAGGACATACAAGCTGTCAGATCCATTGCTGACGAATCTGTGACTGGAGATGGGGCCAACCTGAAAGATGAAATCACTCGATGGAAATCTCAGGCAAAAGATATTCAATCTTTAGAAAGGAAGCTTGAGAATGTTCAGAAATCCATAGACCAGCTGGTGTTTTCTTTTACAAATAGTGAGGAAATTTCAGAATGCAAGACTCCATCAAAAAAGAAAAAGATCCTTCCTTTCAACTTGAGCAATAGTGCAAACATGCAGCATCTGATTCGCTCCCCTTGCTCAACCCTGACCCCTTCTCGTAAAGTGATGGAATATGAGACGGAGAACAAGGTGCCTGAGAACAACGATGCTATGCCTAGTGATGACACAGTGGTTGGGAGATGTAAAATTACTCCACCAAAGAGTGATAAGTCATCCAAAGAGGGAAGTCCTGCTGTGCAGCATTCAAACACAGTTAATGTGAAGAAAATGCAGAGGTTGTTCAAGAATGCTGCTGAGGAGAATATACGGAGCATAAAAGCTTATGTTACCGAGTTAAAAGAAAGGGTGACGAAGCTTTCATACCAAAAGCACCTTCTGCTGTGCCAGGTAAGAAACATTTTCCTTAGAGCTATATAGAATTACCACAAGAAATTTGTGCATTGTTCAATGTGGTGTACTAGTCAAGTAGCATACGTGCATGCATATTGATTGGACATGAACTTCTGGCTTTTGAGATTGTTAGTTTTGCTTTTCTTAAATTGTTCATTTCCTTTTGTCAGACATTTACTTTGCCTTCATCCTCCATGCCTTCCTACAATATAAGTAGAGCTGTGTCCGTCAATGTAACTCATGGGGACTGAAAACTAGAATTTGTTTTTTGGTCCAGTAGAATGTGGATCACTAATGAGGAAAAAAAAGAGATGAACAATCATTACTCTATTTCACCATTTTTAATGGTATATATGGTTTTTAGGTTATTGCATTGGAGGAAGATCAAGAAGCTGGAGTTGATGAGCCAGATAAAATTGAAGAATCTCTTCCTGAGACATGGCAGCTGACTTTTGAGGAGGAGAGGAAGGAAATTGTCATGCTGTGGCATTTGTGCCATGTTTCAATTATACACCGCACACAATTTTATATGTTATTCAAGGGAGACCCTACTGATCAGATTTATATGGAAGTGGAACTTCGAAGATTGCAATGGCTGGAGCGACACTTCTCGGATCTTGGCAATGCAAGTCCGGCACTTTTAGGCGATGAACCTGCAGGCTCAGTCTCAGCTAGGTACATACATCCCAAGTAGTTTTAATCCTCTTATAAGACTAACCAAAAGTATTTGTAATAATCTGCTGATATATTTATTGTGTTGTGAACTTGTGACAATATGTTTACTTGGATGTATGGATTTTGCAGCATCAAGGCTCTAAAGCAAGAAAGAGAATATTTAGCTAAAAGGGTGAGTTCTAAACTGACAGCAGATGAAAGAGAAATGCTGTATGTGAAATGGGAGATTCCACCAGGAGGAAAACAGAGGAGGCTGCAGCTGGTGAACAAATTGTGGACAGATCCTCATAACATGCAACATGTACAAGAAAGTGCTGAAATTGTTGCCAAGCTGGTGGGCTTCTGTGAATCTGGTGAACATGTTAGCAAGGAGATGTTTGAACTCAATTTTGCACACCCTTCTGATAAGAAAACATGGATGGGCTGGAACTTGATATCAAATCTCTTAAATCTGTAAAACAACAGTGTAAATTTTTTTGCTATGTAAGCTGCATGATATATGTGCATGCATCCAGGAGCAAGAATTGTGATGTATGTACCAATTTGCAATCTCAATGAATGTAAAGGGTTATTTTAGTGGTAATATTGCCAACCTTGAGGGCTTGCTTGAAAGCCTCAGCCTTGGAGTAATCTTCCAGTGTGACTGTCACCACCGATGTTTTTTACACTCGGATATTAATATGGTTTTTTTTTTCGAAAACTGAAATAGAAATACAACACGGATCCTCTTTAGATCCCTAATTGCCTATTAATAATAACAAAAAGCAGAAGGAATTAAGGGGCCCAAAAAAATATAGGATTTCTCAATTACATGCAACAATTATTTGAGGTTCATCATGATCACAAAAATCAAAGGAACTGTGCAAATCTGCAAAGGAAAAAGCTCCATTGCAGTCATGATCACCTAAACCAAAGGAACAGCAAAGTTGATCAAAGAAAGTGCAACTCATCAGAGTAGAGACATATATATCACTTCAACCAGCAGAAAAATAGCCAATCTTGCTTAAAATGGCGAATTTGGAGCTGACGCGGCGGTTTTCGTTCTTTAGCAGTGAATTTCAGACCTTTCATGACGACTTCAGGTTCTCAAACTTATGAGAACTACCAATATTCATATGATGTTATTTGTCTCTAAAAGTGCAAGTATTTTAGTGCTTGAAACATTATAGATTTTGATAATGATATATATAACTTTTGAGGTGAGACCCAATTAATGAAGCTGCCACAAGGAATTTTGTCCAGACAAAAAGACTTAATCAAGGGAAGGAACTCGATGCAAATGATCTTCAATGAAAAAGTCTCCATTATTAGTCATGATCAACTAAATCAAAGGACCTGCAATTGATCAAGAATTTTAACAAGGCATTTCCTTAGAATGAGAAAACAAATATACACACAGCTCAGCATATATATTATTATGAATACAAAACCGCCTGAATTACATCCAGCAATTAATAAAAATTTGAGGCTCACCAGAGAAATATTTTGTACTGAAGTGTGGGTGGTCTTCACTGGTCATCGCCATGAAATCAAAAGAGACACCTTCAATTATGCTCAAAAGGATAGTCATGCTTGTATCGCTTCAATCTAGGCTCATTACAGCTCATGTAATTAGCTCCAAATCATGCTTAGAACCATAGATGGCCAAAGGGTTTAAGGGTCTCCCTATAAATTGTGGCTTTAGCTTCCACTTCCATCACCAACAAACTTCGACAATCAAATAGAGTTGAAGGAAAAAGAAAAACAAAGAAAAGTGAGGAGCAATGGATGCTGTGTTGAGGGCTGTGGTTTTGATGAGCATGCTTGTTCTTGCAATAGCTCAAGCTGATATCAATCCTTCTTATACCAATGTGGTTCAAAATGGCAAGACTCTTGGTCAAGTTGAGGATGTCTCCGATCCTTCAAATACAAATTATGAAGTTCCAAATGGCCATCTTATTCCTTGTGGTGTACGATGTGCGACAAAATACATGATGAACTTGAATTTATAGGTAAACATAAGATGGCCAAAAATAGTACGTGTGTGAGTTTCCCACTCCTTTCCCCAACTTTGGCCAAAAATAAGAAGTAAGAAACTTCCTTTACCAACCAAAAAAGAATTAAGGGGTATATAGGTAAACATGACCTTGAATTTATAATTTACCCAACCAAAAAAGAAACCAAGAAAGGAAAAAGAAAAAGAAAAGGAACGGAAGTAAGGGGTATATAGGTAATTTGATACGGCTGTAATCGTTAACGCAAAAGTACTGGGCAGAGTGAGCCAAAACCCTCAAACCCTTTCTCGCTCCCGTGTTGTTTGTGTACTTGCAAGCAGACTATCGAAACTGAAGGAAATTGAGACGACGATACAAAATCTACAGAGAGAGATTATTCAAATAAACAAAGAAGAAAAGAAACCCAAATCGGAACAATGGGGAGAGAGGTTCCACAACAACAGCAGCAGCAGGTGGCGTTGGCGGTGGAGCAGCTGCTGGCGGTGAATCCGTACAACCCCGACATGCTTTCCGATCTAGAAAACTACGTTAACGAGCAGGTATGTCTCTGTATCTTATTGATGAATGAATGCTAATATTTGGGTTATTTAGTTTTTAATTGAATTAATTATTGATTGATTGATTGATTGATTGATTGACTGGCCTATATTTGTTTTTCAATGTTTTAGGTTTCTTCACAAACTTATAATCTCGATGCCAATCTCTGCCTTCTTCGCATCTATCAGGTAATAGGAAAACTGGGGTTTTCTTTAAAAATTGGTTTGTGTTTTAGATTCTGTAATTTACTGCAAAACTAATCTGTCTATTTTTTTTCCTGGGTGCAGTTTGAGCCGGACCGTATGAGCACTCAAATTGTTGCCCGCATCTTGGTTAAGGTTTGCATTAAATCCTATTGCTGTAAAACGTTTCTTTTAGTTTTATTTTTAATGCAAAAGTAAGAAATTTGTCTTATTTGTATGTGTGTTAATGTGCAGGCACTGATGGCAATGCCCTCCCCTGATTTCGGCCTTTGTCTATTCTTAATCCCAGAAAGAGTGGTATAAGTTCTCTCATTTTCTTACATACCCAGTTGGAATTTCATTATTTTTGTTAACATGAGTGACAGTGTTCAAATGGGTTCTGCAGTGTGTATATGTGTGTGTGTCAAAATTACAAAGTGGTTTCCAAGTTCCTTGGTTATTCAGCTCTGATTAGATTCGTCATCTCTTTATGTTATTGCAATGAATTTCATTATCAAAATTTGAGATTGTTTTGGAGGTTGAATCTTATTGAACTTTTTTGGTCAATGAAAGTTGTTCAGCTAATCCCCTCTTTTGTTTTCTCTAATTCTTTATCAGCAAATGGAGGAGCAGTTCAAGACACTCATTGTCCTATCTCACTATTTGGAGGTATATGTGGTGTCTGTGGTCTTTGGATTCAGTACTTATGCATGGCTTACAAAGCTACTTCTTCCTTTTGCAGACTGGAAGGTTCAGTCAATTCTGGGATGAAGCATCCAAGAATCGTCACATAGTTGAAGCTGTCCCAGGTATTCGATTTATGGAATTGTTATGGATGAGGTCCTGCTACTGGTTGTGTCACCATCATATTTTCTCAGTATTGTGTTGTTATGTGGTATGTAATGCACTTACAAGAGAATTGATTGCAGGTTTTGAGCAAGCAATTCAAGCCTATGCAATTCATGTTCTTTCCTTGACATACCAAAGGGTTCCCCGATCTGTGCTTGCTGAGGTATCTGCTTCAATTTTATACATATTTCACATTTTGTTTAGGAATGCTTTTACTCTGGGAGGTCTTAAAATATCCTCAACTGCTTTGTATATTGTCTGCAAGACTTATATTTAGTTCTGGTATGTCACAGGCTATCAATATTGAAGGCTTATCCCTGGACAAATTCCTTGAGCACCATGTAGCCAATAGCGGTTGGATTCTTGAGAAAGGTCATGGAAGGGGTCAACTCATTGTGCTGCCTCGAAATGAATTTAACCATCCAGAGCTGAAAAAGAGCACAGACGATGGCATTCCATTAGAGCATGTGGCTCGCATCTTACCCATTCTGGGTTGATAATCATTTCTGCTGATTTATCTGCTGCTGGACTTTTCTTCCCATAATTCCAGCACGAGCTTCAGCATTCTGAGACTACTTGCTGCTATAACTTTAATGATTATATGGTCATCTGTAGCTTTATTTTATTCTGTTTGCCTTTTGAGTTTATGTTGAAAACTAAAACGCGATCTGCGGGATTCCTTTTGTAGAATTTTATTTTGGCTATCAATTTTCTCATAAAAAACCATCTCCATACCTCCTGTCCCTCTACGCTCGTCTTTCTTTGGGTTGACCGCTGCTCTTGGCAGTTTCGAAACTTCGCATTTCTGCTTAGTAATCTGCTTTAATATTGTGGGTAAAAACTGAGTAATCTGCACCAACAGAGTCACAGGGCAAGGCAATTGGCATCGAGGGGTTTTCCACACAACTCAAAATTCGTCGGACATTTTCTTAGAAATATTGGTCAAACAACCACTAACGTTTCAGGTCAATTGATCTGGTGGTGAATTACCACTGGTAATCTCCATGTGGTAAATTTGTAATCAGCAAAAATTGTTACCTTCTTCAATAGCCATTAGTCTTTGTTCTCTATACGTTGGGGATGGAAACAGTCCTCAGTTCTGGATCAAGAATTGCGGTAACAAAATGTCATGCGTGTATTTCTGGATTTGGACAAAGTGTTCAAATTTGATGTGATGCACAATTACCTCAACCGAGCTTTGGATTGGATATTCCGGGAGGCAGTCTCCGTGATTTACCTATCTCAATAAAATCTATGATTGGTTCGAATGAATCCTTTTCTATAAACTCTCTAATGTACATAAGAGGGGAATTGAACTCAGATATAAAGGAACGGACACCCTAACTTGAATATTGAATCTTTTATTTGGCCGATTTGGACACAATTTATTTTTGCATTTAGGGATACATTTTTCAGCCTTCAAAGTACAGCACACAATGAAGTCTTTCAATCAAACGCCAAGTCGTACAGGCTAAGGCCTAAAATTAGCGCTTAAAGGCAAGAATGGCTGCACCAGTTCTACAACACTAGGATACTCCGCAACGCTTACCCAACAATGTTAGTTTTATGCGGGTCCACAAATTAACATTATGGAAAATAAAGAATCAATGGCCTGCAATTCTAAAGTGGAGCTCCAACGAGCAAAATATTTACAAGATTAAAATCTATTATCCATGAACTGATAGAGGAAGAGCTCCTAAAGAATCTTAATTGTTGACTATTTACTCTTTTGTACTTTGGTATAACTTCCGACTGAAATTTTCATGACGAACGAACTCAATGTTGTATCGTACACGAGGACCAGCACAATTGCCTCCAGGAATGATATCCTCCCAATGAATGTCGGTTCCACTGCTTTTGGTTCTCCCTTGCTCCCGATATCGCTAACATGCACTCTATAGTTTCTCATCCATGGACCAGCATCTTTGGAGAAATGGTTGCGCCAAATGAAGGCAGGAAATGTATTATTGAGGAAAAATGATCCAAACTTCAGTGGCAGAGTGTCTCTCCATAGTTGACCCAGTTCACAAAGCTATCTGGATACTCCTCAAGAACATTGGAACTCTCTCCGTTATTAAAGGATAAATTTGGTCCTGTCTGCTCCTTCCCCTACAAACCAAAAGGCAGCAACAGAAGGAAATATAAACACTTTGATATCATATGTTGAAGCAAAGGAAAATATTTTCGAATGAACCAAATTTTATTGCATCTTTGAATTAATCAGTTGATTAACTATTGCTAATTAATAAATAAAAAAAGTTTTCTTCCTAAAACTATAAATTGTTGTAAAACCAACACCAAATATTAAGTGTGATAATGTTTCTAGCATTCGGAAGGAAGGTTACTGACCTTCAAGCCGGATCCATATTCACTTGTAGAGGGGGTAGAATCTCCCATTATTCCATTAACATCATTCTCCGATGATAGTCCCTCAATTGGAGAGTTTGTCAGTATTGATGACCTGCAATCGTTACATCTCAAATCTCAGCCAAATTATAATGTTCTGCCCCCATCCCCAATAAAGAAAAGGAAGGAAATAGGCTTTCAGGATTTCCATCCTCTATTAAGAATTCACAATCATTTGCTTCTTTCCCAGGATCAATAAGAATATAATAAATTCAAAACTCAATCTAAAAAGTACCTCTCGAATAGCTCCTCCTCACAAGAATTCCCAGAAGAAGATAGCCAGTCTAGGTCAACAAAGTTTGAGAAGTTGTACGAATCTCCACGTTCAGAATAGTAGATATGATCACTTTCAAGGCACCGATATCTCTGCAACTCTCCAAAAATTTGTCTGCGAGGCATTGAGGGAGTGTACCTACAGACAAACACGGAAACATAAAAGCTGAATCAGAGTCTTGGAACATCAAAATGACAACAAAAACCATCCTAAACTGTCTTCAAAAAATATGAGTTTGAAACATGTGCATTGCAGGGACTTTTGAAAGGAGTAGTCAACTAAAAAATTAACAATAAACACAACCAGGAATACATGCTTCATATTAATGTCAGTATATCTTTGCTATTATGGTCGTACTAATATTCTCAATTTACTTTTTTTTAATAGAAACTTTATATATTCAAAAAGGGAATAAAGGAGCAAACAAGTGGATAAGAAATCCACAACAAACCAACAGAACAAGAACAGACAAAAAGAACAAAGCTGTGGTGCCTAGAAGCCATATTGCCACGAGAACAAAACAGAAAAAGGCAACAGCAAAAAAAAAACTACACAAAAACAGACATCAAATCACGGCCCCTAGTAAGTCTCACATAATAGACGAAACAGCCACATTTCTAAAAACAGGAGTGATGGACGCCCACAAAGCCGCCCAGAACTTCACTAAATACTGACAGGAGAGAATAAAGGATTCATTCCAAAATTAAACTGCCTTCTTTACTTCCTAGTTTCTATCATGTGCTCTTTGACAAGTTTCTTCTCTTGATTGCTTTCCATATTTAAGATTAATTACATAATAATGCCAACTTGATAAGTTTATCTCTGCTTCACCACGTTTCAGCAATGCAAGCACCGAACACATAGCTGTTCCTTTTCTACATCTACCAAGAAAACTACAGAACCAAAACAAGACTGATGTAGGCAAACCTTGAATAGGCAATATCACTCTCAGAAGTTGATATATCAGGTGATGACTCTGAAAGAATCTTGCTTTCTTGTTGTGATGGATCAGGCATACAAGAGTTAGTAAATTTCTCCGGCTTAACATGTGGGGATGACATAGGTGAGCTGCTTTCACGAAGAATATTACCGTCGGAATAAGATCTTTTGAAAATGGACCTACAGATAAAAAGTAAATCAGTTGAGCAAATGGCTCAGAAATTAATATGCATTAGTCATAGATCGGTAGCAAAAATCTAAAATTATCAAACAAATGTTACAACCCATATATTCATTAATAATTATGAAACTTGTTAAGAAAAGGTTAAGCTTGTAAAAAATCATTGTATCTTTTTCTTTGAGATTGCACTGCTGAAACAACACAGGACACACCCATCGGTTAGCACACAAAAAAGTGCCGATTAATTCCCCTTGGACATTTCAATTTTAAAATCTTTTTGAACAGAAGGCTCCCGTTATGCGGCTTAAAACATAGAATGGGACAAAAAGATGATAAAATTAAGTCTATCCAACTATAGACCAAGTTACCAACATGCACACCCAGCATGACATGGAGACTCGAAGTCGTGTATTCTATCTGACAGAAATGACGAATCTTGAGACTTTGATTAGGCTACTACATACCTTCCATCTAGATCCTTATCTTTTGGTTCATCCCTCCCAGAGTAATAATGCTGGTCTGAATCCAATTCCCACAATGCAGGTTTACCTTGTTGTGGTTGAAAATGCCCCAGAAATCTGCTCAAAATATTAAAGGAAAAATCAACATAAATCAACGAAAGGATCAGCTGACAGGAACTTCTACAACACAACAGTTTTTATTTCTGGCGTGGGCAGTAACAGAGATGACTGTAACTTTACATAGAACCTTTATTAACAGCCACAAAAGGACTTCTATAATCGAATGAAATAATTTACACTTTTACAGAGCTGAGGTTTAAAAACAGAAATCTTGATAGGGATATATTTAACCAAAAAATATAAACACATGCATGCATGCATACGTGCTGGAATTTAGACACAGGTAATACTTAGTGCAGAACTTACACATTAATTGCATCTTGCTTCTCTGCATCCATGTAAGCATTGCTGTAATACCGTTGAAGAGTTCTAAAGAACTCCTGAGACTGAGTTGCTGCTCTCCACTGACCCCTTCTCTCAGAAAATATCTATACAGAATTTCAACTTCAAGTGTATCAAGGAACCATAGACAATTAAAGAAACCATAGACAATTAACGAATCAAGGAACCATAGACAATTAACGAATCAAGTTCACTAATTACCAATTATTTTTTGAGTTATAAAATAAAAATTTGTCTACATGTGTTAGTATGTAAGGTCCATGACCGTATACCTAAATGTTAAGCAGGCCAAATTCTAGTCAACATTCAGATCCCAAAGCTTATTAGACTCAGTTCAACAAACAAACATTCCAAATCAAATTCCTCACCTTATTGTGAGCAGCTGAACCACCATACTGGTGCGCAAGTGTGTCGCCCATTCTTTCATAAAATCCCATCAAATCATCAGCCAAAGGAGCATCAAGGTCTATCTTTGGATTGTCTACAACTCCCAAAGAATGAAGCTGGTGTCCCAACGCAGCCAAGCCATATGCATACTGAGCAACATTTGTGCGATCCAGACAGTCTATGCAATTGGTCCTAAGCACCCCACTCTGGAATGTGGATGGCTTGACAGAATGATTACCATTTGCAATATTTTTGCTTCCACTAGGTGTCTTCTCTATGTTATCAGCATCCTCATTACCATTAGCACTATGTTCTTGGGGAGATAAGTCACCATTTTCAAAATTCCTGTTCCATATTTACATTGTCAAAGTTCTGTCAACCAGAATTTTTTAAAGCAATGTACACTAGTAAACCTGTTATGAGATCATATTAGCTATCAATTTAGTTACATCTTTACGAGGTAATGAACATAGAAGCTCATGCCCAACAGGAAACTGAAAACTATTCCTCAGTTTTACAGCAACCCGAAAATTGGTTTCTCTGAGAGAGTGAGAATTTGTCGGACCTAAAATTTGTAAAAAACTTGCATGAAGAAAGATTATTAAAACTAGAAACCCACTAAATGAGATGGCAACTTACCCAGAGGAAGGCCACTTAATTACACCCTCAGGTCTCAGAGCTGGGTTAACTTGGCAATAGAAGAATCCAGTTAGCGTCAAGGCATATGTAGCCACCTTGCCCAAGAGTAGTAAAGCATTTGTAGCTTTGCTGGAATGGGAGGAGGAAACAAGGGTACCATTTTTCAGAAAAGATGAAATTCCGGAGTACCACATTATTAAAATAAATCAAACATAAGCTTTACCTCCGGGGATGTTTGTGCAGATCCCAGTGAAGGAATTTAAGACGGTTCTCCTCAGATAAGTCTTTATTAATGAACTCTATTGCATTAGCAAATTCTGCACGAAGTATGGACTCTCGAGGCCTCTTCTCTTGAGTCTGTTGATTATTATTTTTTTTTTAAAACAAATAAATAACAAGGAAAAACATAAACGAAGAGGGCTACCAAAAGATAGCATGTCAAAATAATTTAAGAGACAAAGGTGGATTCTAGGTTCAAATTCAGTTTCCTTCATGACATGCAGTTACAGAAAGCAACATGGTGAACAGCATCAACATAGAATTGGTCACTAAAGAAATTTACCTTGATCAGATTCAATATAATAATGGGGTTCGAATATCGCTTGACAAGATTTTCAAAGTGAAGCCTAGTGGCTTCATAGTTTTGGTCCTTCTTTGACACTGGCAGGGGAAAAAAGTTAGTTACAGGAATTTACAGAATAACCTCAAGAGATACTGCTTGCTTATTCAAGAACATACATATTATATCTGGTTTGATATTTAACCGTGATGTTTCCTGTGACCAAAATAGAGGGATTGAGCCACGGTTTTGAACGACAGAACTTATTTGCATCGGAAAGCCCTCAGGAACATCCTCAAAGACAATCTGTTCTGTCTCAACATCATTAGCTACTCTTCCCTTCTCATTAACACCACGTTTTAGATACCTACAAGAGTAAAGGCAACACGTGAGGCATACACAATCTACACATATGCCCATAAGCATGTAAGCCTAGAAAGCTAATACTTAAGGTAACATCAAATACAAGACAGCAGCAACATATAATGACAATATTAGGAAAAACGATAGAAAAAAGCCATAATCTTAACCATGTTACACAGCTTCTAGCAATCATACGTTATACAAGAGAACTAAGAAGAAAATATCACATCACAAGTTTGACATTCAGGGTAAAGATTGTCCCATCACTTTATCTTCTTTTGAAAGCAAGGACCACCCGAACATCCTTAAATATTTGAGAAACCACTGATTTTGAACACAGGTTACTAGGAAGCCAATACAATTTTCTTAATCTATGTCAAAAGCATGGAATTGGATAAGAGAATCAAAGTACGAATGCCCCCTCACCTGGTGCCAGCATAATGACGTGAACGCCTTGCAATAAGGGTCAGTTTGAAGTCACGTCCAGATATAGAGAGAGTGGCCTACATTTAAATATCATTAAGCCATCAGTCCAAAATTCAATAGTAAAGCTTACGAGGACGAATGGTCATACACCCAAGTTTTGCTGGCAATTTTGAAAAATAAACAGCTGGTAAAGATCTAAAAAAATTAAGAAATGCTGAAGCACATTCATTTGAACGTATAATCTTCTATAGACTTTCAAAGTTAAACTCACTCCACATACGAAAATTCAACCATGGACGTAAGATGTGAGCACCTTTGTATCAAAAGCCAGTAAGGTACTAAATCCTTTCTTTCTTTCTTTTTTTTTTCTTTAGGAGGGAGGAGGAGGGGTGGAACTTAGTTACATGAAAAGAGCAACATTAATGAGTATCTCTGAAATTTTTGTTAACCTAACCAGATAAAGCATTAATTATTACTTTCCACACTGTCTAAACACCATTCAAACCTCACCTGTCTAAAGAAGCCGTAAACCAAAGCAACTGTCCAAATAGTATTTTGAAGGTGATTCCGAATTCCCCGAGTTAAGAATTCATTCCAGACAAACATGGTTTCATAAAGGACATGTCCTGTCTGATTCTTACACATGTTCTTTTGCAGACTACGCATAACATGGTATGAGTAGCTGAAAAAGAAGTCCTTTGTAAGGTCCACAGTGCATAAGAGCTTCTTGTATCTAAGGCCATCAATGAAATAGAGAACGTATTAACAACTAAAACCAGACAAAATTTAGATTAAAACATTTGGTAAAAAAGAATAGCAAAAAGCAGATGCAATCGTGAACTCTAACAAAGGATAAGAAAAGATTTTACACGATGAACCTTGGTTACACAATGTTTCACCATAAATTGAAAAAAAAAAGTAATAACTAAATTCTCAGAACTTTGTGCTCATATTTGTGTGATTTCACTTAAAAACTTCCTCTCCAGCTTCCCTTTCCACAATTCAACCAAAAAAATGAGCCTCAATAATCAAAATTGTAAAGATATACTAATCCTAATCTAGAAGCCTTCATAGAATATTATGACATTACGCTTGAAATCGTACATGTAACAAGTTAAACTGTTCTAAGAATAAGATATAGTTTTTAATTTCGAAAAAGGTTTCAAATAGAGCAAGCCAGAGGATTGTCACATAAGAAAAAAATATTTCTCAAAATACAGTACTTTTTCCAAACAATGGTCATTGTTTCCACAGAATAAAAACATGTACAACCGGAATGGACTAACGACCTGTTTTCATTTTTAGAATTAGCGATATTGGACTGAACAGAAGGATTTGGAAGTGGGATCATTTCACTCTTGGAGATGGCATACACCGTGTGACCACAGATGGCACCTATCTGTCTTCTTTTTGTGATAAGAAGCATGTAATATGGCCCCAGAAATTTAATGAATCCTGAAACAAGCAAGCGACAATGAGCAGTGAAATCATTTTGATTATGCAATAAATGCACAAGATGTGATATCAAAATCCCATACCGACAATTCCGTAACAAATAGTGACAAACTTCAATCCACCTGTGGCCTTGTTTCCTTCATGTATCCGCCTTAAGAGGTCAGAACATTCTCTTTCAGTGTACGTAGTAGAATCTTCACGAATGTTAAGTTCACAAGGATCCAACCGGTCAATCTTTAGTACTCTCCAATAAGTTCTACTCTTGCCCCTTCCAATCATGTAAAAGTTCTGAGGGGAAAAGAAAATGTATAAGTTGGTACACTCTTATAATCCAATTCGCACAAAGCACAATAAACCATTTGAACTAATAAAAATGCAAAAATAACTAAACATATCATAAATTTACAAAATTTTAGATTCAATCAAAAACATCCCCGAAAGAAAATGGTTCATATAAACAAAAGAAAACACATTGCCAATTCAGACTTTGACATTAAACAATGAAAACAATATCAGCCCACCAAAATATTGAAGAATCCTTTATGCAATATAACAAATTGCAATAGATTGAATATAAGTAGATCTTCATTATATGAAACAAATAGAGCTAAATGAAATTACCGATCGAGTTTCGTAAAGCCTGAATTTCTGCATATCAAAATGTTGTGGAGGAGGACGAGGTTCGTCTTCCAAGTGAGACAGAGACTCATTCTCTGAGGAAGCCATCGTTCAAGTTTGGAATTTCAGATCCCCGAGCCACAGGCTCAGGGTTTCTATCAGAATGGCATGCACAGAAGAATCAAAGCCAGACACACAAATCTTCTATGGTGAAAAACTATTCGAAATCATTCACCTAATGAACCCCATGTGTGAATTGTGGGGTTTGGCTGCTTCAAATACAACATTTACAATCAAATTCCGAGCAAAAACAAAACCAAAAACAAAACCTTCAGCAGCAGACTTTGACCTTGCCTGTTCCAGCTCCTCCTCTTCCCATTAACAAAACCAGAGAACTTGAAATCTGGGAACGATTCAGCGGAAGTAAATATTGAGCTTTTTCCGGTTCAAAACTCTGATCTTTAATCAAAAAAATCGAATAAAGCAGGCGGATAATCAATTTTCCGAGATCGAATAATATAATTGCGCAAAATATGTAGCTAATGGGAATATATACGTATAATTCAGGATATTTATACAGCGAAAACGCAGAGACAGAGAGAGAAAGTGGAGGTTTGAAAATGAAAGCTTTATATGGAAGGGAAAAGCGACGAGGAGAATATGAAGCAGAAAATTTTGGGGCGCAAAAAGATGATAAATACAACGCAAAAATAAAAATTGTAGAAAAATAGAAAGAGCTGTGGGAGGTTCGAGAAGAAAAGGGGGTTGGAAGACCAGAGCTAGCCTAGCTAGCTATACAATAAATTACAAAAAAAAAAAAAAAAAAAAGAACAGAGACCTAATTATTGAACGTGTTATTATTAATTTTATTTATTTATTTATTTATTTGTATGGTTTGCTATTTTTCTGTTGTTGTTGTTCGTAAAGAGACATGAGAGAAAGGGATGGAGATCTCAGACCCAAAGAAGGCCACAACTTCGGTGACCGCTCAGTCAGTCCACATATTATTCATATAGTTTTATATATAGTATATTTCATATAATTACTTGCTAATAATTTCTTCAGCTGACCTTGGTTACTATTTTAATTCCTTTTATCAAACCACATTAATACCAATTATTCAAGTTAATTAGTCTGGTTGACCCTGTTTTCATTTCTCATTAGCCTCATTCTTATTATTTCTCCTATGTCACCATTGTAGAGTAAATTTTAAAAGGGGGAAGGTTTGGATTTGTTTTAACCTTTTTTTAAAAACTTAATATCGTAAATAGACAAATAAAAAAAATGTCGTAATTAGATACCATCATTATCAATGTTAGAGGACGGTTAATTTTGAATTAAAATAACACAATAAAGATGATTTCTTTTTGTAAAGCAATAAGAGAGAAAAAATTTAGTATGACATTTTTACACTATCATTTGTGGTGTTACTAATAAGTTACATATTATAATATAAATGGGTTATATCTCATAAACTTAGGGTATAATATAAAAAATATTGAGTATGATGAGTCCCGTTGTGATGTGCTAATATAAGTGCGAGACATGAACTTAAGGTATGGTATGATAAACTCCATAAAATAGAATCACTATTGAACAATTAACAAGTTACCCTCCACAATCTATCGCCCTTTCTTCTTCTCCATCGCAACTCCTCTCCTCAACAACCCTTTTGGTTCCAGGGGTTTCCCTAGGAACCAACTCCTTCGGCTAATAAATTGGGCGTCTCTCTCTCACATCATATTGTAGAGAGATTTTCCATCCCATTTTTGTGTTAGGTTTTGTTTCTCCTAGTTTTGTACTGAATTTTCACCAGTCTTCTTGGACTGGCTTTTATGGACGTGGTATTGTCAAATTTAGGTGGATATTTCATTACTGGGTGTTGTAGGATCATGTGAGATGTTGGAGGTACTATGGTCTTCTCATGTGAATGTTGAGCGGTAAGGTCCTTTCACTTTTGGTGACTTGGGTTCTCTGTTATGGCAAAAAATGTTTTTTTACCATGATCTATGAAGTACTGTTGTTGCAAGGAGTGTTATTAATCCTCTAGTTTTTAACTCTTATTGAACTGAGTTTGAAATTTCCATGTTTTTTGTTCACTTTTTAGTTGAATTTACTTTGTTCAAATTGTGTATGATCTACTTCCATTTGGGGTGTGTTCTCATTGTAAATTTATTGTATTTGCTCCTATTTCAACGAAATTCTGCTCGTTCTTTTTTATAAAAAACCTAGTAACAAGTTTTAAAAAAATGTGGGCTGACCCGGATCCGGACCCGAATTTGTTTCTTTGACAGCGTGAACACTACAAAACATGTAACAACCAAACAACCTGATAAAAAAAAAACAAAGTAACAAGCAAACAAGTTTAACAACCCAAATGTTTGTGACTGGTGTCGCTCATTTCACTTGGCATTGACTTCAATTGCCGTACCAGAAACATGATTGTGAAATATATCAATTTTTTATAATTATTTAATTTTCTTCAAATTAGCATGCATTTAGACTTTTGCTAAAACAAAAATAAAAAATGCCGATAGCTGATATCGGTCGGTTGATATGATTTGATGTGCAGCGCAGTCATGAAATCAACGGCCCATATTTCATCCTTGACTCAGTTGCACCCGCGATTGCCTGTCACTCTGAACACACCTGTCACTCCTCTCCCCAATAATTGATCCTCACCGTTCACATTACATTGCCAAAGCCAAACATATGCCGCTCACATATAAAGTCCAATTTAAAACCAAAATAAAATAAAATAAAACGTGTTTCACAATTCATTAGGGTGCTCAATTATTAGTGCATTGTCCAATTGCCACGTGTACACAATCTGAATCTCTCATTTTATTTTATTTATTTGGTTTGGCTTGGTGTTGGGGTTAGGTCATTTTGGGCTGTTAGGGATCGAGTATATGCCATATGGGCTGAGGGACAGCATTATTATCCAAACCATATACTTTTCTTCTATGAACTACCAACCAATTTATAATAATATATACAAGCACAAAAGAGGTTCTTTATTTTCATCACGTGCGTAATTATTGTTATACAAATTTTCATAACGTGTTTACCGTGTAAGAGCATCCACAATGGGTTTTATAAATCACTTTTTTAGATAAATTTTACAAAGGAATTGAAAAAATAAAACTCTAATCATGCTCTCTATTCACTTCCTAAAATAAGGAGACATTAGGAGCTCCTAAATCTGAAGAGAGAGAAAAGACTTCTATTGGCTCCTTATAATCTAATGCTGCTTTATTTTATGCATATCTTATACTTTTAATTAATACTAACTATTTTTATTTATAGAGATGGACCAATCATATTGAATTAAAAAATAATGACTCATAGTTTAGGGAGTATGATTATGATTGAAGTTCAAATTTTATAGAGAGCTTCCACTACCCAAAAAAAAAAGTCACCAAAAAAGGCCTTTTTGGTGACTAGAGCCTTTAATCACCTCAACAAATGTCACCAAATAATGGTGACTGTTGCCACTTTTTTTTTGGTAGTGTCCTAAAATAACTTTTGTATAGTTTTAGCTAAATTTTAACTAAAAAATAAGGAGTATGATTGTAGATAGGGCTGGGCATTTGGAACTGAAACCCGACCAACCCGCCCAAACCAAACCGATCGGGTCGGGTTGGTTTGGTTTTTTTTCAAATTTTTTTGGTTATCGGTTTGAACTCAAACCAAACCAAGTCTATGGTTCGGTTTACGGTTTGCAATATCCAAACCCACGATTTAACCAAACCAAACCGAAGATTTAAAAAAATATTATAATAAAAATATAATACATAGTTTAAAGAAATTTATATATATATATATAAAATATATAGTTTAAAGAAATTTATATATATATAATACATAGTTTATATATATATATATGTAATACATTTTTTTCCTTCTTCTTCTCTCTTTCTCTTCTTTTTCTCTTCTTCTTCTTCTCCATCTCTTCCTCTCTTTCTCTCTTTTTCTTCCTCTCCTCTCCATCTCTCCCTCTCTTCATTGCTTTTATTTCTTCTATCTCTCTCTCTCTCTCTCTCTCTCTCTCTCTCTCTAAGAAAGCCAAAAACCGAAACCGAACCAAACCAAACCACAAGTCCGGTTAACCAAGTGGTCGGTTTTCATCACTTATGGTTTGGTTTCGGTTTCCAAAATAGCCAAACCGAAGGGTTTGGTTCGGTTCGGGTTGAGCCCAAAACCGAACCAACCCAAACCGAGCCCACCCCTAATTGTAGATGAGTATTTTTGTTGAGCTCATTGTTTTGAGCTCTATTTTGCGTTTTTAATGAAACTTGTTTCTGACCAAAAAAAAATTGTGTCGTATGGAAGATTTAATAAAGACGTACGTAAAATTCGAAGGCCTACTTGTCGAATATTTAAGTGAAAAATAAACAAAATTTCTGAAATATCCTATAATAATCAAACGTTGTAGAAAATGCACTCAACCCGTACAATAGGAACAATAGTGGCGTTGGTTTTTAGGCACGCTTAAACTCTGGCCACATCTGTAGCAAAAAGTAGCTTTACACCTGCAAATAAACAGAAATTAAATATATATATATATATATATATATATATATATATATATATATATATAATGAACAAAACAAGTTGAATTTGGTAGAGTGAGGAGGCTTCGCTAGTTTCTCTTTTTTTTTTTGGAGAATATGTTCTTTAAATTGTTATTTATTAAATGAACACGACTCTGATTATGACATGTACATGGTGAAAGATGGGATTAACAAATATATTTATGATCATAGAAACTGACCTGCACTTCATGAAATTGCAACCGGTCTTCTTTTCCACATAAAACTTACAGTTGGGACATCTCTTCCAATCCTCCATGTTTGCAAGGTTCCTTAACTGGATGTCTTCCCTTCCCCTCTCATCGTCATTCAACTCCTGAAACTCCCAGCACTCCATCTCCGAGTGCCAAGCAACCTTACACTGCGCGCAGAAGAGCCTTCGACAATGTGGGCACTGAGATTGTCGCACAACCTCACTCCCATCATCATCAATAATCAACATCGCAGAGCAATCCCTAAAGGGACAGTAAAACTTTTGAGAGCTGGGGATCGCAGCCTCACAAAGCGCGCTTTCCCACCTTTCAAACACTTCTTGGGGAAGTATCCAGTCACAATCCTCGGGCTCTATCGATCCTGATGTGCAATCAGGATCAGGGCACCGAATGGTTGTGATGTTCTCTTGAAGATTGGAGACCACGTAATTGACCATGCACTCCGTACAATAACCATGGCTGCAATTTTTGATGTCAAACCACTGGTGTGCAGCCTTGGGTTCAAAGCAGATATTACAAACAAAATTATTATTAATTACGGCTGGGACGTACTCAATATTCTTCGAATCGGAAGGCTTCCCAACCTCATGAGAAACCCTAGAAGAAGCCATGAAGTTATTGCCATGAGCAACAATGTCGTCAACTTCTTCAGGAGTGCTGGGCGGATCGATATTTGATATTGGAAAATCAACTTCTTCTTCATCAAAATAATTTGGATCTCGTCTATTTTTGAAGGGTACCCAAGAAAGCATAAATTCATTCAAGAGATCATCATCAGAAGTAACTTTTTTCTGGGGATTGATTGATCTTGGAAATTCATGAGTTTCTTCTTCATAATTATGATCAACGTAGACCCGACCTCCTCCGCTAGTTTCAAAGGGCATCAAATAAAGCATAAATCTGTCAAAAGCATCATCAGTGGAGAAATTATATTCATCACTATTAGTTCTTACACCGTATGCTGGAGGGTGGAAACTCGATTTCTTCGTCTTCGTCTTCATGTTCATCTTCTCCTTCGTCTTCTTGGCCACATCACTCGACGGATTTCTTCGCATTTTGAATGGAAGAAGAGCTTTGATGTGCTGCAAGATTGTGTTGCACCAATTTTTGGAGGACCGCCTTTTTGGGGACAACCTTGTTGGGGATGACAAGGGTGTGAAGAACAGGTCATGATCATCTCCATCTGCATCATCATGTTTAACCTCCCCAAAGTTAACGTTCAGAAACGCCATATGAAACTGAGATTGAGACTGAGACTGCGACACTTTTTTTTTCTTCACCTTTGAGCTCTTAGTTTCTTGATCTTCTTAATTTATTTAATTCTTCTATATATATGTATATTATTCTCAATATTGTACATGTCACTCACTCACATATAACTTCCTCTTCTTAAGCTTATATATATGTAAATATTAATGTGTTACTTGTAAGCTATCCCGAGTCCTAATTAGGTTAGATACAATAAGTTGCCTTAATGTGCCTTTCTCTCTTCTACTTTCCTGTTTTTGCTACCTCTCTCTTCTTCTCTTTTCTTGCATGATGTGCAAGCTACGACTTTTGCATAACTATAGATAGCAGGTTAAACATAAGTTTTGGTACGTTGTGTTAAATTCCTGAAATTATAAGAAACAAATATCAATATAATAAGGAAAAAGATTGGCTTCTTAAAATTGAGGAGGAGCTCCTCCTTACAATCAATGTGATTTTGACACATGTCAATTTTAAAAATTTTCTTTTCTTTTTTGTTGAAACTTTATCAATGTTGCTGGAATTTGATAAGTGTCAAAACTTCATTGGTTTTAAGAAGTTAAGATTATCATTCAAAAATAAAAAAGAAATATCACCGCCGATCTTTCTATATCGAAATATCAGTTGAAAAAATCATAGGCAAATTCCTGCCCGCGGCACTTGAGAGTTAGCCACATTTGAGCACTGAAAGTTGTTCTTTTAATTGCTTCAATCTGACCGGCAATCATGAGCTAGCAAGGTTGGCTATGGATTGGCTACATTTATGTTCGGAAAATGTTATCGTGTATTCTAATAAATTATAATAAGAAAAATCAAGATAATAACTTCAAAGAATAAAACTTGATCACGTCTCATTGTATAACAAAAGCAGGCAATAGTGGCGCCCGCCAGCACTGGCGGAGCCAGTGCATGCCTAGGGTGGGCACCGCCCGTCTCAAATGTTGTTGCACATAAAATTTTATGTTAGTGATCTTGTACAAATATTATAAAATTCCTCAAAAATTCTTAAATGCCCCTCTTCTCTTTGTTTCACGTGTAAATTTTTTTTGAGTTGCATGGATTTTGTTACCATGAAAGAGAGTGTTAGGCTATTCATACAAAAGTAGAAAAAAAGAAAGAAGAGAAAAGTGAGAATTATGAATTTCTTAAAAAGTAGGTTGATTTGTCATAAAAGAAAGAGTTTGAATTTTAAAGGGTGCCCCCTTTTACTTAAATTCATGGCTCCGACACTTCTTGCCAGAGAATAACAATAACAACAAAAAAACTAACAACAACAACAACAACAATAAGTCCGTAGCACCCTAACAAACAATCAAAACAATCAATTTAAATTTGCACTTGCAATTGATGTAACGTTCACCACATTCGTAGCAGAACTTAGTTTTGCACCTGCAATCAACTCAAAAGAGACATAAATTAATAGGGAATTAATTCAAGAATTCGTTGAATTGAACGAAACAATTGAAACAGTATTCAGCAATTTTAGTCCACCTTTGTTTTTTTAATTATTATTTATAATTATTAGGGAGGTTGAAATCACATGGGACCTCCTTCAACATTAGAAATACAAATACTTAAGATCGACATATAACGTCACTGATATTGATCAGTAATTTTTCAATTGTCATAGTTTTTTTAACTTTTAGGGGAGGAAGAATGTAAAAGATAAACTGACCTGCATTGGATGAGGTTGCAACCCCGCGATCTTTCCACATAGAACCTGCAATTGGGACATCTCCTCCATTGTTCCTTCTTCGCAAGGTTTCTCAACATATTCTCCCTTTTCCTCTCAACCTTGTTCAACTTCTGAAACTTGGCACACTCTAACCCAACGTGCCAAGGAACCTTACACTGCGCACAGAACAATTTCCTACAATTGGGGCAGTCCGATTGCCTTACGATCATCCCTTTCTTCCCATCATCATCAATGATTAGCATTGCAGAGCAATCCTTGTAGGGACAGTAAAACTTTTGAGAGGCAGGAACCACAGCCTCACACAAGGCAACTCCCCACCTCTCAAACACCTCCTGGGGAGGATCGAACGACAATGCTCGGGATCTAGGAGCCCTGATGTGCAATGTGGATCGGGGCACCGGATGCTTGTGATGTTCTCTTCAAGCTTGGAGGCCACGTAACTGACCATGCAGTCCCTACAATAAGCATGTCTGCAATTTTTTATGCCAAACCACTCGGATGCTGCTGCCTTGGGTTCAACACATATTTCACAGACAAAAGGCTGCTGGCTCTTTGTATTCTCCGAGTTGAAAGACTCCCCAACTTCAGTTATGGATAAATCCATAGGGGGTTTATAGGGGGTTCTTGATCGTGGGTTGCCATATCGTTTTTTGGAGGGAGGGTTTGTGGGGCTTGAAGATTTTAGGGAACCTGGCTTCAACTTCAACATATCACTCAAGAGATTTCTGTGGGTTTCTTGTTTAGTTTGTTGATCTTTTCTCGCTTTCATTGTGCTCTTTATTCTTACTTAATATTATTCGCAATTAGGTTTATGGAGGCCGAAGCCCAAACATAGAAGGAGACTACTTTGCAAAGAAATCAACTATCACAAGGACAGTAATCATCATCACATACAAATTGCCAGCGAATGGGCAAAATCACCAAGACCATCCGCTACATGGTTTTTATTTTTTTTAATTTCCTATTTTTCCCCATTCTTATTTTTTTAAAATAATAATAGACTCCAATACTAACTATTTCTCCTCATCAACTGAGAAGAGCTCTTCTAGGTTGTATGGCCCTACAGAGGAAGGGGGCCCATTCCAGAGAGTCTTTGCAAGGTTCTCATGGATCCTCTCAGTGGGATGAAAAGAATCCCACCATACATCATCATCAGCATTTTCACACAAAATTGGTAATCTTTAACTTCCTTTGTGCCTCCACAGGTGAAGATGCCCCCATAGAGTCTAGTCCCAATACAAGCATTCACTCCATCTTTGTAACCTACACAGCCAATGTTAGATTAAAATGACCACTAGTTTGGGTAAAATTGAAATTACCAAACTATTTTACTGAGATTGAAGGGATTATTAAGATCCCCTCTAAAGATCATTTTTGTGTCTGAACTGAAGATCAATCACCTAAAATTGAACAATTCGATCAATTTTATGTGCACGAAATAAGAAGATCTCTAATGATTCAGAGCCATAATGACTAAAATTTTGCCATACCAATCCTTGATTGGTTTCAGAAAGAACGCCAGCCCCAGCAGATGCAAAGTTAACACCATTTGTGTAATCAGCAGAAGGTTGTAAAAATATGGAGGGATTAGTGGCAGCTTTGCACATTCCGCTGCATCATGAGCATTAAGCAAAATTGATGAACAATATACATACATCAATAAACTAAGGTTACAAAACATATTAATTACAATACATCGTCTGTACTTCTTTATTTTGATTATGTAAATATAGATATTAATTATTACATATGTAATCTACAATGATCCGGCCGTCAGAGAAGCGTCCCGTGGGGTGTTGGAAGAAGCCATTCTGCCCATATGGCTTGTAATGTGATTGATTTCTCAGGAAATGGTGTTGACATGTAATTGTTGTTTCCAGGATCTACTGCTCAATATGTGTTCACTAGCACATGACCCAAACCCAATTGACAACACTAAGGTGCTCACACAGATATGAAGATTAATTAAGTGATCCAAGAGAGAAATCTGCAGCTTGGCCATTTGAGATATTGAAATTATTGACTTCTGTCCTCTAGGCGCCTAAAAATCCTTTGTGTAAGAGTTTAAGATAATCTTGGCTAGTAGATGCCAAACTCTCGAGAGTTGATAATCTTTGGCTAGTAGATGCCAAACTTTCAAGAGAGTTTTTAATAACCAAAAGCTACCTTGTAATTATCAGCCTAAAAATAATATGTCTATTAGCACCAATAATTCACAATTGACTGAGCATTATTCTAGATATCTTTGGTTCTAGTCTAAGCTACCATGTAATTTATCAGCATATGTTGTCAAATCACATTGTTTTCTAGAGGTTTTTTTTTTAGTACAAGCGATAGTCTAAACTATAAGGGAGCGGGATTCCTTAGACACACAAAACTATGCTATTTTTTATAATAAAAAACCATAGTATAGCCGCGCGGCTATACTCTTTTTATAAATAAAAAACCCCCGATTATAGCCGAGCGGCTATACTATTTATATATAAAGAAAGACCCGCCTGGCGCCAGCGCCCACCCCGTGACGTGTCAAAACAATATAGCCGCGCCGGAATATTCTATTTGTTTTACTATAAAATCGTAGTATAGCCGCGCGGGTCTATTAGCCTCACATAAGGCAACTTCCCACCTCTCAAACACGTCCTGGGGGAGGATGGAACGACAATGCTCGGGCTCTAGCAGCCCTGATGTGCAATCCGGATTGGGGCACCAGATGCTTGTGATGTTCTCTTCAAGCTTGGAGCCCACGTACGTAATTGACCATGCAGTCCCTACAATAAGCATGGCTGCAATTTTTTATGGCAAACCACTCGGATGCTGCTGCCTTGGGCTCAACACCGATTTCACAGACAAAAGCCTGCTGGCTCTTTGTCATTGTTTCTTGATCGTTGGTTGCCACTTCGGTTTTTGGAGGGAGGGTTGGAGGGCTTGAAGATTTTAGGGAACCTGGCTTCAACATATCACCCCAAGAGATATTTCTGTGGGTTTCTTGTTTAGTTTGTTGTTATTTTTACTCAATATTATTCGAAAATAGGGTTTTTTTTCTTGACTTGAAGGAAAACCATCACCACCAAGCCGCGACGACCCTTGCCCACCCGCCGCAACTCGCGACATCTCTCTCTCTAAGTATCTATGCCCTTTTTTGTTGTTGTTATATATCCTTTTATTTTGCATGATTTTGGTATAAATTTATAATTTATAATACAAAATAATTAAAATAAAAAAACCCTAGGACAACAACAAATATTAATATTATTCGCAAATAGGTTAACGGAGGCCGAAGCCCAAACGTAGAAGGAGACTGACTTTGCAAAGAAGTTGACTATCACAAGGACAACACACATCATCACATACAAATTGCATATATCAACTAAACTTCTAGCCCTTTACTGAAGGGCAGGCTGCAGGGTAAGCTACCTTGGTCCTGTCCTGCTACTATTTTAGAAGTGAAAAGTGATCTTGTGCTTCTGGGTCATCAACCATATAGCCAATAGTGAGCTTCTCCTCATCAACTGAGAAGAGCTCTTCTAGGTTGTATGGCCCTACAGAGGAAGGGGGCCCATTCCAGAGATCCTTTGCAAGATGCTCATGGATCCTCTCAGTGGGGTGAAAAGAATCCCACCATACATAATCATCAGCATTTTCACATAATTGGTAATCTTTAACTTCCTTTGTGCCTCCACAGGTGAAGATGCCCCCATAGGGTCCAGTCCCACAACAAGCATTCACTCCATCCTTGTAACCTACACAGTAAATGTTAGATTAAAATGACCATTTTTCTGTGAGTGGAGTGATTATTTTGCCGAAGTTAGGTAGCGGGCTGTCAACGTGCCAAGATGTTTCGAACATGAAACCATTGATTAAGATCCCCACCGAATATCATTTTAGTAATTTAATCTATCTAGCCTCTTTCTATATTGTGCTTCGCCTGGTCACAGGGGATCACTACTTTTCTGATATTTTAATGGTGCTATTGTGAAGTTTGGGAAGAAAATAAAAATAACACAAAGCATAGTTACCATGTTTGTAGGGATTATCTATTCTGTCCTGGAGCCAATCATAAAAATTGGAGTTGCTGTACTTGAACTGTTTGAGCATATATTCAAGGCTTGTGAGCACACTTTTTAAAGCATTGTTATGAGCTAGAGCAAGGGCAGAAGCTGCTTCAAAGCAACCCCCTCCACTGGCTTTGTGGTTCAGAGCTCTAAAGGCTGGCAAGCAACCAAGTGGACACAACCTTAGGAAAGCAAATTTTCTACCCCCTTTCCCATACAACACCTGCAAAAAAGAAAAAGAAAAAGGGTCAACTCAAAAGTCAACCGGACCTGTTTTGAAGACCCTCTGCAATGAAAAGCAGATTTGATAAGGCTTACTTGGATTGCCTGTGTCAAGTTTCCAATGACCATCCCCACATATTGTTCAGGGTTATATTGTTCTTGCATTTTTGGGTTGCCCAAATAACCACCCATGTAATCATTGCTCCCAATACTAATGAAATAAACAGCTTCTGATATCACTTCCTTTGCTTTTACTTCTCCAAACTTATCTGTAAGTGATTTCTGCACCTCTTCAAAGTTTTTCAATTGTGTCTGAAGATCAATCACCTAAAATTGAACAATTCGATTCAAATTATTATGTACATAAAATAAGAAGATCTCTAGTGATTCATAGCCATATAAAGACTAATACTGGCCATACCAATCCTTGATTGGTTTCAGAAAGGACGCCAGCCCCAGCAGATGCAAAGTTAACACCATTTATGTAATCAACAGATGGTTGTAAGAATGGAGGGATCAGTGGCAGCTTCGCATATTCCGCTGCATCATTAGCATAACAAAACATTATATATAAGACATTTTCTATACTTATTTATTTTGATTACGCAGACATATATACTTACCTATGTAATCTACGATGATACGACCGTCAGAAAAGCGTCCCGTGGGGTGTTGAAAGAAGCCGTTCTGTCCGTACGGCTTGTAATGTGCTTGGTTCTCAGGAATGGTGTTGATGTAATTGTTGTTTCCAGGATCTACAGTTGAGTCACCAAAAATGAAAAAGGCAACAGTCCTGCTGCTCAATGTGTGATCAATTATAGCACATGATCCAAACCCAATTGACAACAGCAGAGTGCTCACACAGATGAAGATTAAGTGATCCATGAGAGAATTCTGCAGGCTTGCCATTTGAGAAGTTGAATATTACTGACTTCTGTCCTCTAGGTACCTAGAAATCCTTATGTGTAAGAATATATCAAGAGTTTTAGATACTCTTGGCTACTAAAGGCCAAGCTTTGAAGAGTTTTTAATAACCAAAAGCTACCTTGTAATTATCAGCCTAAAAATAATATGTCTATTAGCACCAATAATTCACAATTGACTGAGCATTATTCTAGATATATATCTTTGGTTCTAGTCTAAGCTACCTTGTAATTATCAGCATGTGTTGTCAAATCACATTGCTTTCTAGAGGATTTTTTTTAGTACAAGCGATAACCACAAGGGAGAGGGATTCCTCAGACACACACAACTATGCTATTTTTTATAATAAAAACCGTAGTATAGCCGCCTGGCTATACTCTTTTAATAAATAAAAAACCCCCTAGTATAGTCGCGCGGTTATACTATTTATATATATATATATATAAAAGACCGCCTGGCGCCAGCGCCCGCTGCGTGACGTGTCAAAACAGTATAGCCGCGCGGCTATACTCTTTTTATAAATTAAAAACCCCGCCGCGCGGCTATACGATTTCTTTACTATAAAAACGTAGTATAGCCGCGCGGCTATACTATACCCCTCCAGCAGCGTCACATAAGGCAACTCCCCACCTCTCAAACACGTCCTAGGGGAGGATCGAACGACAATGCTCGGGCTCTAGCAGCCCTGATGTGCAATCCGGATCGGGGCACCAGATGCTTGTGATGTTCTCTTCAAGCTTGGAGCCCACGTACGTAATTGACCATGCAGTCCCTACAATAAGCATGGCTGCAATTTTTTAGGTGCTGTTAAACTAACTCTAAAATTAACTCGAGTACACCCTACTACCAAACTATTTATTGAATTACTAATTTACCCTAATATAAAATGACAAAAAAGGATATATTGAATATTGAAACAAAAGTAATTTTAATAAGTACACCCTACTCAACATGTTGAACCCTAATCAATTTAGAATTTCAGAGTTTGATTCCAATCCGTCTAGGTTTTCTTCATGAGTTTTTATTAATTTGTTTCTTTTCCATTGTAGACAGTTTCGTTTCTAACATATTTGTTGAAGAGTTTTGCTGATTATATATCAGACCGCATGAAGAAAGCATATATATGTAAAAGCATAGTCAATATGCACAGAGAAAGTGATGTCTGTGAGAGTTGTTGATATAGCATTATGGCTGACTTCCTTGACCATATGAATTGTTCCTTGAGGTTGCTTCGTCTGCGTAAAAGGTCACCTACTTTTCAAAATATTTCTACTCAGGTGGAAGTCCTAGCGAAACGGTAATGTTTGATATAGCTCAAAATATTTCTCCTTGATGTGCACTTTCTTTTCCATGGTGGGGGGTAGGATTGTTTCGTTTTGTTTTCCTTTTATTGTTTTTTATTTTTAATCAATTGGAGGAATAATTCACAAGGAATTGGTGCTTCCATTAGACTTAATAGGGTTTTGACTATGCGTCAATGAAATATGGTGTGATTCTCAAAAAGTTTAAACCTTTATGGATTGAAGGAAAATAGGACTATGAATCAGATTACCCTCTTTCACGCACAACTTTTGTTCTAACAGGGTTGCAATGTGCTAGGCTTTAATGGTCTAGCACCCTATTGAAGACTTCCCCTTAACATAAAATGGTTTTTGTAGTATTGGTTCTCCAGTACCAATATCACGATGATAACTTATAAGATCATGCAGTTTAGCTGTCTATCATCTAGATTCACACCTGCTCCATCAATATCAACGTAATGAGTGAATGGAGAGAGCCAAATCCATCAACAAGGACCAGGATCCATTTTGTATTGTCAAAGACTTTAGTTTCTTGTTTGTATTTCTCAACATGTTGGGAAAAACTTCATAACTAGCAGCCAGGGAAATTCAACTCACCCTTAATTGCACTTCCGCATGTTATTTTTCTAAGCAACTAGTACTTCCAGATGTTATTTTTTAGAACTAGTACGAGGATCTGGTTTATTACCTGGTGTATTGCTAATTAAAAGAAAAATGCAATCAGAAAATCAAGACAAGTAAAAGGACTTCACAGCACCCTACCCTTCATCAAACGCCCTCTTCATGAACGTATAGTTAGTATAATAGGGTGTACTTAGTATTAGGTGTTATGTGATAGAGTGTATTAAGGTGCATCATGGATATTTTGGTAGTTAAATAGGGTGTACTTAGTTAATTTTACATTTTGATTTAATTATTAGGCACTTATATTATAGGGTGTCTTTCGATTAATTTTAGGGTTCGTTTAAAGACCTTTTTTATATGGCAAACCACTCGGATGCTGCTGCCTTGGGCTCAACACCGATTTCACAGACAAAAGCCTGCTGGCTCTTTGTCATTGTTTCTTGATCGTTGGTTGCCACTTTGTTTTTTGGAGGGAGGGTTGGAGGGCTTGAATAATTTAGGAACCTGGCTTCAACATATCACCCCAAGAGATATTTCTGTGGGTTTCTTGTTTAGTTTGTTGTTATTTTTACTCTGAAGGAAACTGTCATAATTATAAAAATAAAATAAGCAGAAAGCCACCTGTTATCGATGTGAGGCGACATCATTGGAATCGTCGGAGTCGTTGTCGATGACTCGTAATCCGCAACTGCAGCTTCGTCGCTGTCCATAGCGGCGGCTGCATTGTCGTCGCTGCCACTATAGAAATCCTCGTCATCATTGGCGTCGAGCATGTTGAAGTCGTCGTCTGATTACATTCGTGGGTTTTATGATGAAGAGGATCAAAACCCTAATTACGTTGAACTAAAGAGGGCTGGGGCTGGGGTTGATTGGAGGAAAGAGAGAAATAGAGGGAGTGGCAAGTATGTAAACTAGAGGAGAGCTCTTTTTATTAAAAAAACCAAGTATAGCCGCGCGGCTATACTATTTCTTATAATAAAAACCTTGGTATAGCCGCTCGGCTATACTATTTATAAATATAAAAAAATATATAGCTAATATAGCTACAATCCAACCATCCTAAAACTCAACATGTCATCAAACTTCAAATTTCAATAACTAAGCTACCTTATAAATATCAACAACTACAAAGGTCTATCTAACTTCAAATTCAACATTCATATATAGTGATTATATAATTAGAGGACTACACGTGTAAAATAAAATATAAATAAATAAATATATAAGTAGATAGTCTAGTTATTATCTAATTAGAAGACTACACGTGTAAAACAAAAATAAATAAATATATATATATAAGTGGACAGTCCAGTCTGGTTTAAACCGGTGTACAAAAGCTCAAACCAAATCAACTAATATACAGTCTGTTTGTAGGGATTATCTATTCTGTCCTGGAGCCAATCATAAAAATTGGAGTTGCTGTACTTGAACTGTTTGAGCATATATTCAAGGCTTGTGATAACACTTTTTAAAGCATTGTTATGAGCTAGAGCAAGGGCAGAAGCTGCTTCAAAGCAACCCCCTCCACTGGCTTTGTGGTTCAGAGCTCTAAAGGCAGGCAAGCAACCAAGTGGACACAACCTTAGGAAAGCAAATTTTCTACCCCCTTTCCCATACAACACCTGCAAAAAAGAAAAAGCAAAAAGGGTCAACTCAAAAGTCAACCGGACCTGTTTTGAAGACCCTCTGCAATGAAAAGCAGATTTGATAAGGCTTACTTGGATTGCCTGTGTCAAGTTTCCAATGACCATCCCCACATATTGTTCTTGCATTTTTGGGTTGCCCAAATAACCACCCATGTAATCATTGCTCCCAATACTAATGAAATAAACTGCTTCTGATATCACTTCCTTTGCTTTCACTTCCCCAAACTTATCTGTTAGTGATTTCTGCACCTCTTCAAAGTTTTTCAATTGTGTCTGAAGATCAATCACCTAAATTGAACAATTCGATTCAAATTATTATGTACACAAAATAAGAAGATCTCTAGTGATTCATAGCCATTATAAAGACTAATATTGGCCATACCAATCCTTGATTGGTTTCAGAAAGGACGCCAGCCCCAGCAGATGCAAAGTTAACACCATTTGTGTAATCAACCGATGGTTGTAAAAATGGAGGGATCAGTGGCAGCTTCGCATATTCCGCTGCATCATTAGCATAACAAAACATTATATATAAGACATCTTCTATACTTCTTTATTTTGATTACGCAGACATATATACTTCCCTATGTAATCTACGATAATACGACCGTCAGAAAAGCGTCCCGTGGGGTATTGGAAGAAGCCGTTCTGTCCGTACGGCTTGTAATGTGCTTGGTTCTCAGGAATGGTGTTGATGTAATTGTTGTTTCCAGGATCTACAGTTGAGTCACCAAAAATGAAAAAGGCAACAGTCCTGCTGCTCAATGTGTGATCAATTATAGCACATGATCCAAACCCAATTGACAACAGCAGAGTGCTCACACAGATGAAGATTAAGTGATCCAAGAGAGAATTCTGCAGGCTTGCCATTTGAGAAGTTGAATATTACTGACTTCTGTCCTCTAGGTACCTAGAAATCCTTATGTTTAAGAATATATCAAGAGTTTTTAGATACTCTTGGCTACTAAAGGCCAAGCTGGCCAAGCTTTGAAGAGTTTTTAATAACCAAAAGCTACCTTGTAATTATCAGCCTAAAAGTTGTCTATTAGTTTAGCACCAATAATTCACAATTGACTGGACATTATTCTATATACTACCATATATTGTCTTTTAGTATGGGTTAAGGGGAGGACCAGGATCAATTGCATAGGTTGTCTAACCGCATTGAAATTCAAGAGCACGGACAATGCTAAAATGGTCACATTTTTTTTACCATTATAACTAATCATATAATGTGACAGTTTATATGTTAATTAACAATTTAAGCATATATAGAATAATTGCCAATGAATGTAATAAATACACGTCAACTATTTAGAATTTTTATTATTTCCATACCCAAATCCTTTCAATTTGGGGTGCACAAGCATGTTTAAGGATCCAAACGAATTAAGTTCTCTTCCTTGTTCATCAAGGACAAGCTTGCAAGAGAGGTGCATAGTCCATTGAGGTTTGACCAAAAGAAAAAGTCTGCTGAAGGATGCGGTCCAAAGGAGCTAGTGAGGTGACCCGAAACGATGTCGTTTTTGATTGAGTTAATTCTCATGAATTAGAGAAAGCAAAAAGAGAAAGAAAGAAAGAAGCCAAAATTGAAGTACGGTGCGTTTCAACTTTCAAGCATGCGTATATACAGAAGGCTATATCCGTAATTTAGCGCGCAACGAAATCCTCCTGCCTGCATCTTGTTCCAGCGACCTCGTCTCGCCGATTCGCCACTGCTGCAAACCCTAACTGTTGCCATTTGAAGAAGCTCCCTCAACCCTGATTTTAATTCAATTGTATCAATGACGTCGTCAAAGAAACATCACAAGGAGAAAGTTATTCGCCGCAAGTGAGTTAAAGTTCAATTTGTTTCGTCCACTGTACAACACACAGCTTCCAATTCAACGTTTAACATGCAGCGTAGTCGATATGGGCATCAGTACCATGTTAATATATTCTAAATCTTAAATTATTATTATTATTTTCTTAATTTTGTGCTCTTTTTTGGGTGGGTAATGAAGCTGTTTTGCTAAATTCTGGGATTAAATTAGCTTGAAAGACATTGAAAAACGAATTTTGGAATGCAGATTAAGTGTTTGATGTTATGTTTATGTGGTGCTGGATGCAGAGAGGAGAAAGCAGAACAGCCAGAGTTGCCAAAATACAGAGACAGAGCAAAGGAGCGAAGAGAAGATCAAAATCCTGATTATGAGCAGACTGAATTGGGTTCTTTTCACGCCGTTGCGCCTCCCGGCAATGTTGATCTCCGGTTATTATCTAAACTTTCATGTTCAACTTGACAATGGTTCTGCTATTTATTAGCATAATCATTTTTGCAATGGTATTTGCAGGGCAGCTGAAGTACAAAAGTTATCCATCGAGAAGAGCAAGTATCTTGGAGGTACGTGTCACTCGTCAAAACAGAAAATAAAAATAAAAATCTCCCACTGTTTTATTTTCAAACTAATTGTGATAGAAATAACCTTGCATTTGTTGCTATGTGTAAGAATTCATGAAAACAGATAGTCAATAGTTTTATTGGATAGCCATTTTTGTGTAAATGCGGAAAGGCATTGTTCTTATCTTTATGCTGAACGGGATTAATTCTGTTCAGGTGATGTGGAACACACGCATTTGGTCAAAGGATTGGATTACGCTTTACTTAACAAAGTAAGAAGCGAGATTGACAAAAAGCCAGATGCTGAAGATGAGGCTGATGCAAAATCTAGGTAATTGTATATGGTTACTTGTCCTAATTGTCAGGCTATTGCATATATTCCCATTTATATTTACAATTTCAGTAATTAAATTTGGCAAATATTATGTAGAAGGATTAGAGTCTGTGTTGATATTTGGCCATTTCAAGTGTTACTTTGAGTTATTATTCTAGAGATGTATGGCAAATGTCAATAAACTTCTCTAGCTTTATCATAGCGTGTGTGCTAACATGTGCTTTCTGTTCTCTGACAGGGCATCTAAGGAAGACCAAAAATTGTCATTTCGAACTGCAACTGCAAAGGTGTGTTACATTTGGTGATATGATGAGGTAGTTTTGTTCTTAAATCTTAAACTGTTTGCATTGATGTCTCATTTCTGTGTTTCAGTCGGTGTACCAATGCATAGTCAAGCCGCAAGCTGTTATAAAAACCAATGAGATGTTCCTTCCTGGTAGGATGTCATTTATTTTCAACATGGTAAGAAACTTGGTTGCTCTTTTTATATTAAGCTTGCGTATTTTAGAGCAGAGTAGTCTTTTTGGGATAATTTTGGGCTCATGTTTTAAGCTTGCGTGAACCCTGATAAACCATGGGTGGCTTGTTCGGGATCACTTTGTGTTTGGTATAAGTGCTCAACTATGAGTAGAAGTGCTCTGTACACACTTCTTAGAGAGTACTGAGCTTACTTTTGGATACTCAATGAATTTGATATCTCATTTTCCTAACTTCTGTATCATTTTCTCTTATTCCACATATCAGGAGGGTGGATACACTCATGATATTCCAACCACCTTGCATAGGAGCAAAGCCGACTGTCCGCAACCAGAGGTTAAAATACTCTTGATCCTTGGTGCGCTTGCCCTTTTAGTGTTGGACTGTTTTCCTGATTTGGCTTCTACTTATTGTGCAGGAAATGGTAACTGTCAGTGTTGATGGTTCTGTACTTGATCGAATTGCTAAAATTATGTCATATCTTCGTCTTGGATCTTCTGGAAAGGTTCTCAAGAAGAAAAAGAAGGAGAAAGATGCAAAAGGTAGTAATCCTATCCTGCTTTTGGTCAAAACTCAAAAGTAACTGGAAATCATCAGTTCTATATGCAACATTAGGTTCTTTATACAATTGTCCGTGATATACTGTGAGTAGTTCTCTTTTTAAGTAAAAGCAAAGCGATATATAAAGCATGTATTTGAAAACATTGTTCACGATAAAAATTGTACAGATGTTATGCCTAAATGTAGTCAACTGAGATTTTTTAGAGATAAACTAAACCAAACTAAACTATTTGTATCAGAATTCCTTGTTGTGTGTTTGGTATAGCTTGCCTAATATTGTCTGGGATGCTGGCATTTTGGTGTATACTGTGAGGGTTGAAGAGATAATATTTCATAACCCATTTTGAGATTTCTCATCAATTGTTTTCATCCTTCATCCTATCTACCTTTTATCGTTGTTTATTTGTTGATTATTTAATCAAGTTCTTTTCTTGGTCCTTGTTTTAGTTATAGGCAAGATTTCAATTATTGGTAATGAATATGTTGAAGAGGATAAGCCCTCGAAGCCTGATGCTGGGACTTTGAAGAATGAAACTAAAAGAGAGATTTTGCCTCCACCTCCACCTCCACCTCCTGGTCCTCCCCCCAGGAAAAATCATATAGATTCAAAAGCACAAGAAGGCCCAACTATGGCTAGAGCAGATGAGGATGACATTTTTGTTGGGGATGGTGTTGACTATGCTATTCCTGGTAAGGATTTGAGTCAAAGCCCTCTCTCCGAAGACATGGAAGAGTCTCCCCGGAACAAGGAAAAAGTTTCCTATTTTGAGGAACCTGTTTATGGTCCCGTCCAACCCTATGGGGCACCTCAGGAATGGCAAGAAACGGTATGTTGATCCTCTTCTTTCTTCATTTTGAAGATTGTTGTACAAACTGTGTTTTCTAAACAGAAACTTGACTTGCATTTTTTCATAGATGAGTAATTCTCTGTTCATTGTTTGGATTTAGAATGGATACGATGCAACACAAACACAAATGGCTGGGGCCTACCAGGGAGAGTGGCCGGCGGAATACCAATATGCTGAGCAAATGGCTTATCCTGAACAGTACCTCCAGCCAAATATGGAGGGTTATGATGTGGAAGCAGGCCTAAACATACAGGATCCACGCTTTATGACTCAAGAAGAGAAGGATCGGGGTTTAGGATCTGTGTTCAAGCGTGATGACCAAAGACTTCAACAATTGAGGGAGAAAGATGCCCGAGAAAAGGATCCCAACTTCATCTCAGAGAGTTATTCTGAATGTTACCCTGGCTATCAAGAGTATAATCGGGAGATCGTTGACAGCGACGATGAAGATGACTTGTCAAAAATGGATATGGGTGGACGAGTAAGTTTCTGATTAAACCAATAATCTTGTTCATACTGCCCAGGAAGTGTGCTTCATTCTGTAGCTTAGTTTTGTATGGCATTCAACTATTGGAGAAAATACTTTAGTAGCAATTCTTTGTTTGCATCTATGAATGATCATCTAACAGTTATAGGCGCAACATTATAGTTATTGTCACAAATTACAATCAGTGCTTATGTATTTGTTAAAATATTTCTGAACAGGCTAAGGGTCGTCTTCACCGATGGGACTTTGAGACAGAAGAAGAATGGGCAACATACAATGAGCAGAAGGAAGCCATGCCTAAGGCAGCATTCCAGTTTGGCGTGAAGATGCAAGATGGTCGAAAGACACGAAAGCAAAACAAGGACCAGAAGATCACTAATGATCTGCACAAGATCAACAAGATACTTGCCAGAAAGAAGATGGATAAGGACATGGATGGAGAGGGGGGTGGCGGTGGCGGTGGCCATTACGACGATGATGTACAGCCTGGCAAGAAGCTTCGTGTTTGAATTGAAGCTAGTTAGGTTAACAAATTGTAATATTTATTGGGAATATTTTGATGTACCTTAAACTGCTTTGAAGTGAATGGGAAATATGAGGAACCATTTCCTTTTCCTTGTTTGGATGTTTGATAAAAACTAATGTAAAAATTATAAATAACATCGAAAATTTAGCAGTTGCATTACAACTAAGGAATAAAATATTGATGGTATCGGAAATATTGGAAGTCCAAAAATACGGAAATTTTAATGGAAATATCGGGATATTATCGATATTTTGGTAAATAGAGATTTAAAATATCGATGGTATCGAAAATATCGTAGTCCAAAAATACGGAAATTTCGATAGAAGTATCGGGATATTATGGATATTTTGTTCCATGATTACAACAGAAGTACATTTATGGTCCTGAATTAATTATTTAATTAATAATAATAAACCTCCACAAGTAGCAAGAAGCAAGCTAACTAAAACGACATTTGAAACGTGATGTATTGTCGTAAAACGACATGTCGTTTTTATGGTTTTTTTTTTTTTTTTTTAAACGTGTGAGGAGGGACGGAGTGTTAATATGATCCACACCGAAAGTCCTTTCGTATATCTCAAGAACCCAGCTGTCGTGCATCTTCGTCTTCTTCTTCTTGCTCTTCGTGCACAATTGAATTTTTTTGGTGATCGTAAAACCCTAAAATACAGTGAGAGAAAATCTCAAAGCGAACCAATTCTTTCCTCAATTTTATTCAATTAACTGCTCGATTTGATAAACAGGTATGTTTTCCATTGCACTGTTCTCTTATTTATCTGTTATTTCCTTCATTCTGAATTAAATAACCCTAGAACAAACAGGAAGCAAATTCCAATTCCTCATATATGTTTTCGAGAAAAGATAATTACTTTACGAATTATTTTCATTGTTCAGCCGCATATAAGGTTCTTGTTAGTTTCCCTTAATTCGGTTCTGAATATTCACCTTGCTTTTGCTTTGTAAATTGCACAGTTGATTCTTTCCTGCGCTTTCTTTGGGTTTGAGTTTTGTAACATATGCTGATTTCGAATACCAACCAATTCTTGAAACTTGTGTAGTGCTTGGAAAAATCGCATGGCGAGCTTTGAGGGGAGAGTTTCGTTTTCGTCCCTTCCTAAGATAGACAAACGCCAAACCCAATTCCACTATGATGATGAATTCATCGGCTCCGAATGGACCGAGCCAGAAGACGGTGCTAAAGTTAGTTACCCCCCAGTAGCCTCCAAGCCCTTGAAACAAGATTATGCATTCCAGTTTCCCCTTCAATCCGAAGATTTTATTGATGGCAGTGGATATGATTCTAGCGAGGAGCCTTGTGATTCAGCTCAGACTAATATGCATCCCGAGGTCAACTTGAAGAATGTGCTGAGTGGGATGGTTGCCATTCTGACTGGTCGGAACAAAGCTCCAGGTCCTCCATCAGACAAGCAGCTACCCAATTCGAATGTTTCATTTCTGGGCTCAGAAAAGAATGGTGAAACCTACTTGCACTCCTCGGTCTACATACCCAGTGCTCCACCCCTTCTTGAACCAACTGCGTTTGATTATAATGCGTACAAAGATGTTTTGGAGGCTGAACCCCCTGAGTGGCTTCCTGATAGTTCGACTACAGTTTGCATGCAGTGCACTTTTCCTTTCACTGCTCTTACTCGTGGGAGACATCATTGTCGATTCTGTGGTGGTGTTTTCTGCCGAACATGTAGTAAAGGAAGGTGCTTGTTGCCTGTCAAGTTTAGGGAGAGGAATCCACAAAGGGTCTGTGATGCCTGCTATGATAGGCTAGACCCTTTGCAGGGTATTCTTATCAACAACATTAGCAATGCTTCACAAGCAGCAAAGCATGATGTCATGGATTGGACATGTACAAGAGGATGGTTAAATCTTCCTGTTGGTTTTTCCATGGAACATGAAATATACAAAGCATCCAACACATTGAGAAGTTATTCCCAGGTGCAATTCTGAATTTCATCGAAGTTTCCTCAAGTTACTTGTCTTCCCACCATTCTGGATTAATAGTTTCCTGCTTAATTGTTTCATAGAGTGCATTGCAAATACTGATTGAATATTTCTTTTATTTCATGTACTCGGAAACTAGCTTAAAATGGCTTTTAAAGAGTTGTAAAATCACTATATAACTGGTTAAATCATCCCATTTATTAAGCTGTTTTATGACATCTTGTGTAATGAATGTTTCTTGGGATTGGACAGGTTGCTAGGTTGAATCCTGAGAGGTCTATACCCTTATCTGTTCTCAGAGGAGCCAAAGGCCTGGCAATCTTAACAGTTGCTAAAGCAGGTGTGCTTCTTTCTTACAAACTTGGTACTGGTTTGGTAATTGCTCGAAGGTCAGATGGATCATGGTCTGCTCCATCATCCATATTTTCTGTTGGCTTAGGATGGGGTGCACAGGTAAATATGCAGTCTTTTCATTGTTAAAATGTTATATATATATTTTTCTTTTATTGTCTTGCTATAATTATTTGAATATGCTTCAGTTTGAAGAAAGGACAGAGTAGTAAGATAAGAACCCATATGCATTAATTGTAGAATTAAAAGTAAGAAAAAAAATTCACATGCATCTGCCTATGTCAATTTCTTTTTCACTAAAGTCATAAAATTGGTTCATTTAGTCTCTTCTTATTCATTAAGTTGGGAAGTTCGTAATATTGGCCTGAATTTTCTACTTAGTTCTATCCAAGGTGGTAATCTTTTTATACCCATTGTTTTTTTTTCCAGATTGGGGGTGAGCTCATGGACTTCATAATTGTACTTCATGACTTAAAAGCTGTGAAAACGTTTTGTAGTCGCATGCATTTTTCTCTTGGTGCTGGCTGTAGTGTTGCAGCAGGACCTATTGGTAGAGTGCTGGAAGCAGATATGCGTGCTGGAGACAGAGGTTCTGGAATGTGCTATACATACAGTTGTAGCAAAGGTGCGATAACATCTTTAGACTCAAAATGCTTGTATTAGTGTATCGGCATTTGTTACATATCAGAACTCGGCATGAATATAAACTTGCCACACTTTGCAATTGAACATCCAATTTTGTCACAACGCAATCTGTCCCCATGCTCTATTTTTTTGTCAAATTCCCGTGTTTGTCGGCCATTATTCTTCCATGACTCCGCCCCTAACCCTTTTTGAATCCATGGTAGAACTGTTTAATGCATTTTGAGGTTCTGTTAATTGCGGTGTGTGTAAAGCATGGGAAAAGAGCTGACTCCTGATGTAGCGATGTTCCAATGTTTGACAGGTGCATTTGTAGGAGTATCATTGGAAGGGAACATTGTGGCCACAAGGATGGATACCAATCTACAATTTTATGGTGACCCTTACCTGACGACTTCGGATATACTACTCGGAACAGTGGACAGACCAAAGGCTGCCGAGCCCCTGTATACTGCGCTTGAAAACCTCTACTCCAGTCTACAGTACTAGATCTTGTTGCATCCCTTATGACAACTTGCTGAAGCTTTCTGTTCAGAATTATTTTCTTAATTCCTTACCTTTGGTTTGTAATTGTACATTAAAAGGTTAATAGGTGTTGGCTTATATTTTTATCTGTATAAAGGAGAACGAAGATGGCCACACTTGTATATAAGAAACCAATATGATTTTAAGACTTATTTATTGATATGACCCCTGTGCACTGACTCAATTTCCCCCTTTATACTGTTATTTCGTGTCTCATGTTATCACATTCTGTCAATTTCTTTAGTAATACCGTTAAGTTGCCAATGTGATATGGGCATTTTAGTTATTTTATCTAATAAAATTTATAATCCAAATTAAATAGAAAACACATATTAGAATGTTCCCTCCCCACCCCGCCATGTGAAATTATGTTTACGGAGTTTTCAGTTCTGGACTGGTGATCAAAATTTCAGTTCTGGCCTGGTGATCAAAATATTACGCTGTTGGTAGTAGGCTCGGTGCATGCATTCAATCACCATTAGACTTTTCACGTGTTATAATATGAATGAATTTGATAACGCCACTACTTAGTGTGTCATAGCCCACAAGGGGCCTTTTCGACATTTCACAGTATTATACTAAGTCCATCAGAGGCATAATTGGTTGCCCAAAAGAAACTTTATAGGAAATATATATCTTGATTTGGAGTTTCTCCAAAAAGGTTAACTTTACTTACTATGCGTATTGACGAAGTCAGTCCTATTTCTGTTTATCAAAAAAAAGGAAGTCCTATTTCTGTTTATGGAAAAAAAGGAAGTCCTATTTCTTACCGAGAAAGAACTCTCAACTTCTTGTCTATTAAGATAAGATGAAGTTCATCTTCTAAGGTCTCCACTTCTCAAACGCCTCTTTTTATTCTTGTTTTTCTTCTTCTTTTCACAGTGTGACTATTAGTGTAACTGGGACGGTACATACAATTTTTGCACCTCTTTGATTATTGGTGAAAGCTTTCCCACATAGATCAATCTTTCGTGTTCTGTTGTTTCATGAGAGTGTGAAAAGTTTAGAACCACTGAAGAGAGAGAGAGAGAGAGAGAAGAAGAAGAAGAAGAAGATGGGCAACATAATTTGCGGAGTAAAAAAGCTGGGCAAGAAAGTTCTGGGAGGAAAACAATTGGGCAACAAAATCAGTACCCTCATGACCAAACATAGTAAACATATGAAAGAAAAGAAGCAAGTTGGTGATATTGATCCAAATTTTGTATGTCACTTCTGCCATGAGCAAGTTCATCTAGAACACTCATTCAACATCAAGGGTTGCGCCCATTTTTACTGTCAAGAGTGCATTGTTAAATTCATAGTGTCCAATCTCCAAAACAAAGTGACATGCATTATGTGCCCTATACCAGGCTGCAGTGGCCTGCTAGACCCTGAGTATTGTCGTCCAATCCTCCCGAACGACGTCTTTGATCTGTGGGGCACTGCCTTGTGTGAATCTCTTTTGGACACAGAGCACGCTGTTGGTTCAACTTTCACATGTGATTTCTGTGTTGAGCAAATTGAGCTAAAAGACTCATTTAACATCAAGGGTTGCGCCCATTTTTACTGTCAAGAGTGCATTGTTAGATTCATAGTGTCCAAGCTCCAAGACAATGTCACATCTGTTACGTGCCCGGATCAAGGATGCTCCGGGGTGTTAGACCTTGAGTACTGCAGTCCAATTCTCCCATACGACGTCTTTCACCGCTGGGGCAAGGCCTTGTGTGAATCTGTGGTTATGGGACCTCAGAAGAAGTACTTATTCTGTCCCTTCAACGCATGCTCCACGCTGTTGATTGATGAGGAACCAGAGGATACCAAACAAGCTCAGTGTCCTCATTGCAAGGGAGTGTTTTGTGCCAAGTGTAAGGTTCCTTGGCATACCGAATTCGATTGTGACATGTTCCAGAAACTGAGAGATAAGGGTGAAGATCAGCTGCTGGAAGAGCTTGCCAAGAATAAGAACTGGAGGAGGTGTCCAAGTTGCAAGTACTATGTTGAAAGATGCGATGGGTGTAGCTACATAAAATGCAGGTCAGTTAAACTTCTCTGCTATGCTACTTCTAGGTTCTCTGCAGATTGGTTTATTTTCTTTGATTCTCTATTAGCTTGGAATTAAAAAGGGCTAATTTGAGTTAAATGTTACTTAATCTGATATTGGTTTCAGCTGCTGGATGCCTCCTTCAACTTACATAAACTTGATCTTTTGGTGTATATTCTTCGTTCTTTTTTTGGTTTGTTGTATTATTTTTCATGATCAAACTTTTTGGTTTTTTGAGGACCTTCCCTATTGAGAAGGGCGATAATATACTAAATTCACACAAACTACAAGGATGATAGGACTTGAATTTAGGATGTTGCCTGAAGGAGCAATTGCTCCAAACCACTACACTAGTGGCTCCTTTGCTTTCGTAATCAAATTTGATTGCAAATGTTGCAGGTGTGGATATGCATTCTGTTACAATTGTGGAGTTCGAGCTTCCTTAACTTCTCATACCAGACAGTGTCCAAGCTGTCACAAATAAGCCTTTATTTTTGCTCATGAGAAGATCTTGCTGCAACGCTACAGGTTGATGCAGGTGGTTGGATTACACAAAAGGATAATACTGGAAATTAAATGAAGTTTTAGAGGACAAGATGTGCCATATTAATAGGGATCAGTATTGCTTTTGGAATTTGTTTTGACGCATGTAGTATTTTACTCGGATTGAGATATTCATTTGCTCCAATTTGAATCCTCTCCTTATCTTTTTCATTTGCTCCAATTTGAATCTTCTCCTTATCTTTTATTTATTTATTTTGTTATAAAACCCTTAATCTAGGATAATCCTAACTCATTTTCTCACCCGAGTGGTCTGTTTTACTCTATTAAATTTTTTTATATATTCAAAACCTTTCTTTAATTAAAAGGGAGAAATGTGAAGAAACACATTGGAGCAAGAGACACATGACACGTTGCTTAGTCTAAAATGTGACACACGGCATTGCACAACCCAAATCTGTTGATAAAGTTGGGTTTGGAGTGAACTCTGTGCAGACTGTTGTGTCTAACTTTGCTGATGAGCATTTGATCCATCCAATTATTCAGAGCAAAAAGAAACATAGAAAAGAAGAGCTGACGAGTCTTGGAGTTTCACAATTCACGTAAAAAACTTGAAACAGAAACAGAACCAAAATGATGATGATTTCACAAAGCTGAATGCTTTAATGATCATATAAAATTAGGCAGTCTTCAAATCCTGAAAACAACACAAACCCAACTTAAGTATGTGATATTTGTGTCCAGTCAACCCATCTAGAAAACTCATTCAACATAAGGGTTGTGCCCATTTTTACTGCCACCAATGCTTAGTTAAAGGTTTAGTAGGATTACAGACATAATCCAATCCAACTTAGCTCTAGTAGGATTAGACATAATCCAATCCATGCTGTTTTTAGGCTACCAAACATTTGACTAGGATCATAAATCTTATCCAACTACATAATCCAACTCACAAAACGAGCTCTTAAGGATTGCTCGGCCTTGTTGATTCATGATGGAGCAGAGGATATATCAAGCAGTCTCTGTGTCCTCATTGCAAAAGGGTGTTTTGTGCCAAGTCAAGTGTAAGGTTCCTTGGCATGCTAAAGTTTGATTGTGTCAAGTGTCAGAAACTGCCAAGAAAAAGAACTGGAGGATGAAATGCAGGTCAAGTAAACTTTTGCTGCTTCCAAATTTTTTTCTTTCTCAAGATGGCTAATTTGAGTTAAATATTTACTCAATCTGATGTTGGTTCTGCCAAAACGATACCAAAATGCATTGATCCTTTTTCTGCTGATGATCGGGTTTGAAAAATCATTTTGTTGTTGGCCATGGTTTTGTGTGAAGCCAAATGTACTTGATCTCACAAGTGTCATTAACCTAGTGCTTGATCCATCTTTTCTTTCTCTAACCAACAAAAGATGTATCTTTTCTTTCTGTTTTTGCCATTCCTAAGTGCAACAACCCTCAGATTTTCCAGAATATATTGTTGGCTGCTTTGATTTTGTGCGAGCTTGGGATTTGCGATTGTTTATTTATTGTTAATTACAAAACCGCCACGGCAAAAGGTTAAGTGGTTTGGTATGTCGGACTAATTTCTATCGGATAGTATTAATCTGTTTCAAAGTACTGACGCTTTATTCATAATATTATAAAACTTTTGGTATTATTTCAGATAAATAGTCAGACTAAGTTATACTGCGTTTGGTGCTCCAGATAACATCGGACCATACTATTTTTTAAAATTTTTTGATAATTTAAATGGAAATTGAAAATCAAATGACACGAATTCTTTTGGTAATATTCATATAACAAAATTGTTTTTTCATTTGTTTTTGCCAAATCATTTTAGCCATTAGATACATCCAATAGTTGCCTAATACTAAAACAAGAAACCTCTCTCCCGATTCTCTCTTCCTTGTATTTGCTTCCTTCATTGTCTTCCTCACCGGCCCACCCATCATTTATGCAACCCCCAAGTTAAATTTGGAATATGGGATTTTGACCAAAAAACTAATAAAAAATTTGAAATAAGTCCAAATCTAACAACATAAGTTGGGTGTAATCCACGCATATGTTGTTTTTGATCTAAGTCCTTTGATTTTTATGCCACGTAAGATTACATTCCTTTTCTGTATTTTCTAACACGAGTGTAATTTTTTTGGGTTCTTTAATTTATTTTATGTTTCCCAATATGTCCATGGTATATAATTTAGGTAATAAACTGATTTGTGAGACAATAATTACCATGCTTAATGATGATTTTAATTTAGTATTTGTTTCTTTATTTGTATTGATGTTGACTTTTGGCATCGTCTTTTTTATTTATTTTTTTATGATACCAGTTTTGATGTTTTTTTTAACTGTGCCACTAGTTTTGATGTTGATTATATTTCGGTTATATGTGGTCATGTTTTTTGGCCTTATTTTATCATTGTACATAAGACATAGGTACATCAACCGATGGTATATGCATAGATGTTGTATGGATATTTTATTTCTAACCCATAATACCTCTTAATAAGGTAACACTTGAACCTAATACCTCTTGGTGAGGTAACAGATGAACTTACCTCTTACTGAGGTAATAATACTTGAACTTAATACCTTACACTCAGGTAACTACTTCAATCCAAAATACAAAACAATAATATGCCATTATCATATTATAACTGCTCATGCCAATATTTACAGCTCATGCCATTATCAACCACAACCATAGACAAATAACACTAATATAACTTGACAACATTAACAATGAAACCCAACAAAGACAAAAACCTATGAACCAGGTAAAATAAGAATATAACATATTTAGAACTCCAACAACAACAAAAATGTCATCAAACCCGACAAAAAATTACATACCTAACAAATAGGTATGAGCCCAAATGAAACTAGAGGAAAGTGTTTCAGAGTTTCAAGATTTTTGGATGAATCACACTATTTAGCCAAGATTTCTCGATAGAAACATAAATAGACTGAATTCTTGTTTTACTTGCCTTTTATGATAATGGCATGAGCTGTAAATATTTTTTAAAAGATGGACAATCCATTTGCTTACATGGCTAGGCAATTGACTCACTGGACTACAATTGATAAGAGGACAGTTGTGGACTGCATCCAATGTGCACTAACGAAAATGGATCTATATCTAAGAACCTCAAATGAAAATAAGATTGAGAACCAAACTTGTTTGGCTGAGCTTTGAATCGAGACAACATAAATGGGCAAGAACGAATTTCAACACTAAGCAAAGCTGCAAACTTGGGTGTTCGAAATTCAAACAAAAAAACCACCACACACAACTTATTGATTTGTGTTTTCCACAAACAATCACCAAATACCCTATGAAGAAGATAGTAGAGAAGAAGATGAAGAGTGAAGATGAGAAGCATATTGGGGAGAGAGAGAGAGAGATGGATACCTGGAGAAGAGTTAAGAGAATAACCAATGGAAAAGATGCCAGAGAAGAATCCTAGGGAGAAGAAAATGAATATAGCTTCTGATTTTGCACGTAGAACGTGTGTTCTTTTTTTCCTAGCCTTATATAAGTAAGCGTGTATTATCTAGACCGGAGTGTGTGGGTTGCATTATTTAGTCAAGTAAGGAGAGTATTAAAAGCCCAAACCGTTTAAAATAGTCAGGTAATTAAATAATACAAGTTGACACCAAACAGCTGACATTGACTATTTACTCATATCCAGAATCTAATGTGGTGTAACAAACGAGCCCTAATTCCTTATTGACCAAGGAAAGGATTCTTGACCTAACACCAACAAAAAATACCGAGACTTATTTAACCTATAAGTAAGAGTTCCCACACACGGTCTGCCTTGAAGATACGTATTCTTGGCATCGACATCCCAAGAAATTAATCAATTACTAAGATTGAATCATGGAAGGGAAGAAAATTCGACACCAAAGGAAGGTTGTGGGATTGGCGATATTATTAATCAATGACCAACATCATGATATTAATCCAAGCACCTTCACATGTGATTTCTGCGTTGAGTCAAAGCATCTGCAAGACTCATTCAAGGTGAAGGCTTGCAGCCATTTTTATTACAACCAATGCATTGTCAAATTCATAGTGTCCAAGCTCCAAGACAATGTGACATCCATTATGTGCCCTGTGCCAGGTTGCAAGGGCATGTTAGACCCGGAGCACTGCCGTCCAATTCTCCCGAACCAAGTTTTCGATCAGTGGGGCAGTGCCTTGTGTGAAGCTGTGGTTATGGGGTCTAAGACTGACAAGTACTTGTACTGTCCCTTCAAGGATTGCTCAGCGCTGTTGGTTTATGAGAATGGCACCAAACGGGCTCCGTGTGCAGCAGTGTGTCCTCATTGCAAGAAAGAGTTGTGCCCTAGTTGTAAGGTTCCTTGGCATACTGAATTCGATTGTGCCCAGTTTCAGAAACTAAGTGATGATGATATGGTCAAGGAGCTTGCCAAAAATATGAAGTGGACGAGGTGTCCAAGTTGCAAATACTATATTCAAAAATCTTCTGGGTGCAACCACATGAGATGCAGGTCGGTTATGTAGATTATAGTACTCTTGCTGCTTAATTAATTCTAGATTTTCTGTAAATTGATAAATTAGTTTTCTATAGAGCCAAAAAAAACCACAGAAAAAGAAAAAAAGAATGTAGTTTTCTATGATTGTAGCTACTAGTTTGGGAATTAGGCCTAATTTGAGTTCAAGTGTTACTTAATTTGAAATTGGTTTTAAGATATTATGAATATACACGTAGATACAAAAATTGTAGATACATTCACATTCATCATTGATATACTCATTCATAAAAAAAAATAATAATAATAAAAAAAACTATGAATCAAAGTATCTAAAACGTCATCTTATTATTCAATGATATGAAAATCTAAATGCCCCTTTTTTTTTTTTTTTTTTAAAAGCCAGGTCGCCATAAAAATTGATTAGTATGAGTGATGATAATTTCCAGTTTGGGTTGTTGCAGGTGTGGACGTGAGTTCTTATACAACAAACCCGGCTATTCCTTGTACGACATAATACGTATATCCTTGGAAGAAATACGTATATTATTGAAAGAAGAAATACGTATATTCTTGAACGAAATATGTATATTCTTGAAAGAAACACGTATATCATTCTTGAAAGAAATGCGTATATTCTCGAAAGAAATGCGTATATTCTTGAAAGAAAGACGTATATTATTCTTGAAAGAAATATGTATATTCTTGAAAGAAATACAAATATTCTTGAAAGGAGAATAGTAACGATGATCCTTCTATCGATATACTCGATAGATAGCTTACTAAAATTGCTTTCTCTTTTCTTTAATTAATGTAATTAAGGTAAGAGCATCTCCAATAGTAGTAGTAAATTAAACTCTTCAAATTGAAGTTTGTTGACTTATGTGACAATTTGAAAAGATTTGTTTGTTACTTTAATAATTTGTGCCCCAATAGAGTTTTAAATTCAATTAATGCATTGTTATGGGAAAAAAAAATTACGAAAATATGTGAAGAAAAATAATCAGTTTATGTTTTGTTTTTCCAACACAAAATTAAATGTTTTGAATAGTAAAGTCAACTTGTCAGTTTGAAGACAGAGAGAAAGGGGCTGCAATTTTGATGATTTAGTTTGTTGGGAAGAATTTTGCTGATGTAAATCACCTATTTTCAAGGGGAAACTTTGTTCTAATGCAGCTTTCGACCTAAGTCATTTTTACCATATATAATTATAGGGTTTTATCATTCTTAATTAGCCCCTCAAAACCATCCTCAAAACATCAAGCCCATCTCTAATTACAACAATAAACCTAATGCAGCTCAATAACAAACATTCCCAAATACAACTAGGCCCATAATACTAGTCTACCCAACTTATTTTTTTAATTATCTTCTTGCTTGTTTTTCTTTTTGGTGCTAGAGCCCCCATTTTTAAGTTATTAAATTGTGGTTATTGATTTGGATTTTCTCCTTATTTTTGTCTCCTTGCCAATTCTATCTTGTGTTTTCAGTGGGCCATCCTTTTTTTTATTTGACTATCCTAAATGCAAGATTCAATACCTGCCAAATTAAACTAGTTAGTTTATTTTTCTTCTGGGTTGGGCTTAATCCTACTGTAATTACTAAAAAGAACTTTTTTCATAAAAAGGCACTTTTTCTTAGTGGGAAATTCAGATTTTGGATTAGACTTTGTCGAACCTATAGCTTGTCGCGTGCATTGGTGGGGGAAGGTTTTTATAAAAGAAAGGGAAGCAAATGTTTTGTTCTGAAGCAAGTTGGGAAATTTGCGATTTCAGGGAGAATAATAACGTATTGTTTATCTTTTATTTTTATTTCTGTTAAGTACAAAAAATGCCACTAAAAAAGGTTTAAAATCCTTATTGACCAAGGAAAGGATTCTTGAATTTAACACCAACACAAAATACCAAGACTGCTTTATTTAACCTAATTAAGAGTTTCCACTCACCTGCCTGGAGGAGTAACGTACGCACGAAGCAACAAGAGGAAGAATAGCAAACTAGAACATACATGTTTTTGCCCTAATTTTTGGTATTAACATCCCAAGATCAATCGCGGTGATTGAATCATGGAAGGGAAGAAAATTCAACAGCCAAAGAAGAACTCGGCAGGATCGGCTCATAACCAACATGACGAGATTAATCCAAACACTTTTACATGTGATTTTTGCTTTGAGCCAAACCATCTGCAAGACTCATTCAAGGTGAAGGGTTGCACCCATTTTTATTGCCACCAATGCATTGTCAAATTCATAGTGTCCAAGCTCCAAGACAATGTGACATCCATTATGTGCCCTGTGCCAGGCTGCAAGGGCATGTTAGACCCCGAGCACTGCCGTCCAATTCTCCCGAACGACGTTTTCGATCGGTGGGGGAATGCCTTATGTGAAGCTGTCGTTATGGGATCTAATACTGACAAGTACTTGTACTGTCCCTTCAAGGATTGCTCAGCCCTGTTGGTTTATGAGAATGGCACCAAATTGTCTTTGTGTGCAGCAGAGTGTCCTCATTGCAAGAGAGAGTTGTGCCCTAGTTGTAAGGTTCCTTGGCATGCAGGGTTTGATTGTGCCCAGTTTCAGAAACTAAGTGATGGAGATCAAGATCAGATGGTGGAGGAGCTTGCCAAAGAAATGAACTGGATGAGGTGTCCAAGTTGCAAATACTATATTGAAAAATCTTATGGGTGCAACGTCATGAAATGCAGGTAAGTTTTATAGTCTATGGTACTTCTGCTGCTTAATTAATTCAAGATTTTCAGCAGATTAAATTAGTTGCTTGCAGGTGTGGACGTGCGTTCTTCTACAAATCCAGACCTCGCTCTAATTCGTACTACGACAGAATACGTCTAATGTTGGAAGAATCCTTTGTTTATATCGTTGGTGCTAGAACCCTCGTATTCTTGGAAGAATTGGAACAATCCTTGTACGAATACATGTACAATTGACTCGATAGCTAGCTTATTCAAATTACTTTCTCTTTTCTGTGGTTAATGTAATTAATGTAACATAGGGGTGAGCTCGGTCTGGGTTGGTTCGGGTTTCACCCCAAACCGCCCACCGAACCATAGCTCTCGGTGGAGGAATTTGTAGCACCGACGCCGAACCACCAGCTCCGGTTAACCGGAGGCCTCGGTTAACCGTTCCAATGGTTTGGGTTGGCTCGGTTTGGTATCGCGCGAACGACGACGTCGAGCTCCAAAGGAGATCGAGCCTTCCTCTCTGTATAGATGGAGAGAGAGAGATGGAGAGGAGAAGGCCCTTCCTTTTTTTATAAGGGGGACAATGTCCTTTTTCGTTTCCTCGGGCCATCTGATTTTCTCTCTCAATCACAGCCTCTCAGCACATCCCTATTGAAAAAGAACCCCCAACTTAGCCACTTGGGCCTCTTTAACCTTAACCTCAAAAGTCCTTTTTAATCAACCCGAAAGCAAATCAAAGAAGAAATTACAAGAAAGACAAGAGAGAATGACTTGCTTTATTTGGGGAAAGAAAAAATAAATAGGAAAGTTAAACAAAATATAAAAAGACAAAATAGCATTCAACTGAGAAAATATTATAATGTTGTGAAATGAAATATATATTTAGAATAAGAAAGAAAAACACGTGTCTACTTCTGAATGAGCTACACCAGTGAGCAACGAGAACGAACAATGAGGGAATCATTGTCCTCACCTACAAAAAAAGTCACTTTTCCCTTGTGTGGTAGAGATTTTGGATTAGACTGCGTTTGCATTGGTGTGGGAAGGTTTTTATAAAATAAAGGGAGACAAAGTGGATTAAAGAATGCATGTTTTATTCCCCCATTAATAAATAAAAAAACAAAGAGTCTTTCATGTGTCTATCTTTTATATAAATAAAGTTACTTTAAACAAAAGTACTACCCTCATATAATTTAAGAAGAGAAGATGGCATAAGGAAAATATTGGCACACTAGTGGTTGTTGTTTTCACATAATTAGAGGAGATTCAAGGGTTGAATGAAATGAATGCAATGAAATGAAATTTGTTGCGAGTTTGATACCTAATTGTAGCTAATTTATTATAATGTCGTAACTTTGTTGTATATGAATTACTTCTTTCTATAAAAATATCTTTGTAGAATTCTATTTTAAAAAACAAAATTAATTGATCAAATAATTTGTTACCAATGAACTTATATTATAAGGAAAATACTTGTCTTCTCTCCTACATTGTTATCAATAACAATTTGACATGTTTGTAAAAGTGTTTTTTTTGCGTTAGATAAATTATTTTTTGCACCTGTGTCAAGCAGCATTCATTAATCCTTAGATTTCTATGTGGATGTGTCACACTAGTTTGACATGTCTGTGGTAATTTTTATTTTTACGCACAAGTCAAGTAATATTCGTGAATACTTGCTAGTGGGATATAGTCTAATGGAAAAAGAGTCTTAACTTATATATTAGTGATCTCAAATTCAATTCTACATGACACCTTGGCATGACATGTATGAGAAAACCCTCCTTCCTCTTCCCCCCTTCATTCTATCACGATGTGTCACACTCCACAAAGCACGGCAAGAATTCCCGTCTTTTCTATAGTTTTTATAAAAGAATAGTAACTTTTAGGTTGTTTGGACGGAATCCAACCCAGAATATGTAACCAATAAACTAATAACATTGTGCTTAATTAATTGTCGTTGATAAAAAAGAGATCCAAGGTCGTCACCATTGTGGGATTTACAAAGTTAACCATAATTAACGAGAGTAGCGTGCACATTAAGGAAGAGGAAGACGACTCAAATTGAAATTGCAGAGGGAGAGTCCAAAAGCGTCTCAATCTCAGCGACAAGTTTCCAATGAGAAGAAGGAAACCTAAGATGGAGAAAACAGTGGCTCACTCTCAGTCTCAGCCTCAGTCCCAAATTGAGATCTTGAACATTGAAGACGACGATGCCTTTTGCTTCACACCCATTTCACTGAAGCGCTCAGCAGAGCACTTGGAAGAGGAAAGAGGCCTTCAATCGATCAAAGCAGGTAACTTTATCGACCTTTCTGATGAAACTCTAGACTTTTACGACGATGACGATGAGCTTAGAATTCTTAGATTTAAACCCTCAAACACCCCCTTCGGAAAACGAACAAAGCCCTTTACGGGTCCTTCTGTGACCGAAGCTGGGCAATCTTCCAATTCCAAGGAAAACCCATCTTTTGTTTGTGAAATCTGTGTTGAAACCAAGCCCGGAAACCAGTTGTTTGGGGTAGAAAATTGCAGCCATGCTTATTGTACTGACTGTACGGTCAACTACGTGGCCTCGAAGCTTCAAGAGAACATCACTAACATTAGGTGCCCTGTTCCTGATTGTAAAGGGTTGCTAGAGGCCGAGTATTGTCGACCAATTCTGCCCCCTGAGGTGTTCGATAGGTGGGGAAGTGTGTTGTGTGAGAGTGTGATTCTTGGGTCTGAGAAGTTCTATTGTCCCTATAAGGATTGTTCTGCTATGTTGATTGATGATGGGGAAGAGGTTATAAGGCAATCACAGTGCCTCAATTGTTGGAGAATGTTCTGTGCCCAGTGTAAGGTTCCTTGGCACGAGGGGATTGAGTGCGAAGAATTTCAGAAGTTGAATAAGGATGAGAGGGAAAAGGAAGCTGTCATGTTGAGGAACCTTGCGCAGCAGAAACAATGGAGAAGATGCCCCAATTGTAAGTTCTATGTGGAAAAATCGGAGGGCTGCATGTTCATGATGTGCAGGTCAGTTTATCTGCTATTTTTCCTCAAAGTCTTCGCATTTGATTTATGCCCATATATGTTATCTTGTGTTGAAATTATTACATGGTTTTTTTCACGTGAATTAGCAATTTCGTTGTTGGTTCTACCTTATAATATAAAAGATCAGTTGGAGTTGCTTTGCCACTCCATGCCTGTTGTATAAAAATCCCCTTGAGGATGATTATGCTATCATGTTTGCTCACTATTGCTGGATGCATCTAAGTTAGATGCATTGCTGGGAAAATGCATTGGATAAAGAAAACTAATTAGTACGTCTTTATGAGGCTACACATACGATTTGCCCTGAATTTGCTGTACTAAGCATCAAAGCTATAAAGTAGATTCCTCACTTCTTTATCTCAATCAACCTCCTGTCAACAGCAATTTCTGTCTCCCTAAAATTGACTTGATTCAAAACTGTTTACCTTGGTTGTTCTCGGTTCTTGAAACGTGGTATAAGGTCCACAGACCAGGGTATGAATTGAGTACGATTACCCTATAATTGCTAATTCCTAGGTGGAGGAATTATTGGTTTTCTAGCACCTCTAGTAAGGTAATATTCTCAAACAACAGTTGAGTTTGAGCTAAAGTTCCCATCTTTAGAGTCCTTTGTCTTTGTCCTTCGAAGTGGGAGGTCTAATGTGGGAGTCTGCAAAAATAAGGCAGCCATGCCTTGACACATTTGAATAGATTTGTGAAAAGCAGTGAACTGAATTGGAGTTGTCACAATGGATGAGCATAGTAACTGTGTATCTTTGTTCAAACGAACAAGATAGGAAATAAATCCTTCCTTAAATTCATATGAGCACGTCCTAACTTTTTTAGCTGCAAAATTTAAGCTGCCTAAATTTTCTTCTTGTTTTATGTGACCAGTCTATGAACTAAATTTTGAGTTTACTGTGTATGAAGCTTTCTATTTTTCAGAACTTTATATAGCTACACCCCATTGTTCTGCTGAAATTTGCCCTGTACAATTACTCTGACTTGTTTCGTTCAATGAATCCTTGAATTCCCTGTGAATTTCTATTTATTATGTGTTGATTGCAGGTGTAAAACAGCTTTCTGCTACAGATGTGGTAAAATTTTAAAAGCCAATCATGGCCACAATTGTCCCAATTGTAGGGGGCGTTGACATGTACTATAACATAGAATATGATGATACTTTAATTATTGCAAATCATCAATCAATACATGTATGAGAAAATTCTACAGTCCCAAAAGAGGTGGGATAACAATAGCTGATACCTCCATGCTCAATTAAACATTTTCAAAGTTCCAGTTAGCTTTTCATCGGATTTGAGCTCGGTTTGAATATGTCTGCACGTCACTTTTAAGTGTAAGCAGTCGGAGAGTTTACTTCGGTACCGTCAAGTCTTGCAGATGCTTCAGGTGTTTCAACGCTTCCCATCGTCTCCACAGCTCAACCTTTCCAAAAGGTCACTATGGTTGCGGGTAGCTACCTAATCCATGAGGGGCAATATAGGCCTTCCACTGAGTATAGTTTATGCTGCTTTTTACAAGTTTGTTTGTGGCTCTTTCGCCGAATGAAAGTGATGCTCCTTCTAAAGGGGAAAAAAGTCCTTCACCCATTGAATGAGCAATGATCAAGTTGGTAAATCGTTCCATGAAAATGTACTATATTTACTCAACCATCTGTCAAAAAGAAACCAAGTTTGAGCTTCAAGTTATTCGAATTTAGACATTTGGCTGACGATTAAGAGGCAAACTTCCAAAAGCATATAAAATGATCAAAACTAGATATAAAACTATGAGCAAGAGTCTTGATGGGCTCTGATTTTTGAGAACCTAGTGGGATATTTTAGGCTATTAATTGAATTACTGAAATACCCCTGACGAAAAATATAAACTATAAATTGGCATGGGAAAGAAGATTTGTTTTGGTCAACAAAGAAGAAGGAAGTGGTGAAACTAAGAACTCCCCCACTACAACCAAAAGAACCGAAACCCCTCCGCTTTGTCAGGGGGGCATGGTTAACTTGTCACCACCAAAATTACCATAAGGCCCCTATAGATGCTGCATTGCAATTTACATGGACAACTCAGAGGACATATAATTGATCAGCATCGGTTGACGATTAAGAGGCTTACTTTACGGAAATTTTGAAAGCTAATTGAAAAATCTGTAACGTTCTAGTGAACAGGAAAATTCTTTGAAATCTTGGTGATGTGGACCAATGGCTGATTGACACCATGCACAACTTTAAAGGGATAGGAATAAAGTAGAGAATTAATTATAAGAATACTGGAAAAAAGGAGGAGGATAAATGAGCTTTTCATCTGTAAAAGCCTCAAAGTTTTGTACACTGCTACTATAACTGTTGCTTCTACTCTCTTGGCTTCTCTTACTGTAATTTCTCTCTCTCTCTCTCTCTCTCTCTTGAGGTGAGTGTCAATGTTTGATCTCACATTATTGTTTACTGTTTTCTCTTTCTGCAAAATAATATATATATATATATATATATATATATATATATATGTGTGTGTGTGTGTGTGTGTGTGTAAGCATATATGTTTGAAATGTATGTTGTGTGTCCTGTTGTCACGCTTAGAAACCAATTCTGTCAACTGGGTTTATGGAAGATAATGTGATCAATATGTTAACCCATGACTTTAATTTAGCTGCAATTTAGATTATAAGGCCAGGTATATATATATCTTATATTTTTCTGTTCTCTTTATGCAAATTTTGTAATAAATATGTGTTGGGTTTTCTGGAATGTATGATTGGGGTTTTGTTCCTGCTAAATTTAGGATCTTTCAGGAATTTCAGAGACTCATTTCATAATAGATTTAGAGAGTGCTGATTTTCTTAGGTTTTATTGGAAAACATGACAGTAAATTCATGTACAGGAAAGTCTTTAAGCTAATTGTATGTCCATTTTTCATGAACTTTAGGTGCAGCCAACATAAAATAAACAGAGGAAGAAAAGTCTTTTATCTTTGAAGATGGACAACTATCTTAATCAATTTTTCAGTTCCTCTTCATGGTCAGATGTAGATGTGAAGGAGAGATCTTCTTGGGGATGTTGTGAATCTGGGCAACCAAATGAAATGTTTCTCAATTCAGCTGGAGTGGATGAGGATGACAACAATAGTTCACCTACATATCTGACTAATTCACACCACAATATGGAGAGCTTGGCTGCTCAAGATGCTTCATCTATTGTTCATGATTCAGAGTCAGATGCACAAGATGATGGTAAAAACTTCAAGCCAAACCTCTCAAATGGAAAGGTGGATGGTAGCTTTAAAGTCGAAAATCCGGGCCTGCAATATGATGTGGATATTGTAACCCCCTGCTCACTTGCTTCTCTGGAGCAGCTGCCTTTGAATGGTAACATGGTGAGAACATCTCTTTCGGCCATAGAGCCGGAAAATGTGGTATGCAACAACCGTGAACCATCCATCTTCGAAAGATTCAACGGAGATTTCGAAACCCTTTCTTCAATTTCTCAGTTGTGGCCTCTTCAATCCTATGAGGGTGTTCCTTCTTCTCTTTCTCCTGGTATGGGACAACAGAGAATGTGCAGCTTTGGCTTAAAAGGAGAATATGGGGATAATGGTACTTATGCCATGGCAAACGATCCCAATAACTTGGCTGCTTTAGTCACCACAGAGGTATTAGTCTAGGATCACAAACTTACTTAATATTTCTAGTTATAAGCTTTAGTGAAAAACTTGGCTAGCTACAAATGATAGTTAATTCACTTATATTTGGTGGGATGTGATTATCTATTTACAGTTTTGGTATGTGAAATGGTTTTAAGATTGTTGCTTGTGTAATTTTGAAGGGAAAGCAGGACCCGCAAAATTATCCTTTGCCTTCTTTTGCTTCTGGGCCTCAGATTACAATGACAATGTCTGGATTGCAGTCTTTACCGCAGGTACTTATCCTAGCTCCACTCCACTGTTCTCTTGGATACTTTTGAGTTTTATCAGTTAAGGAAATCCTAATTCTATCAAGCATTGTAAAAAAAATGAACTTATAATTTTCAATTACAGGCTACATCAACTACCCCCTCTGCTGAATGTACTGGAACTGGGAAGCCTCGTATGAGGGCACGTCGAGGCCAGGCAACTGATCCACACAGTATTGCTGAAAGGGTTAGTTGTGTCATTCATATAAAGTTTTGCTTCTTCTTGCATTATCTGTTTCCAAGACCTGAACCATTAGAATTTGAAGTCCACTTGTCAAAGGAATTTGGTTGGGATTATATCTTATAAAACACATATTTGCAGCTTCGGAGAGAAAAAATTGCTGAAAGAATGAAGAATCTGCAAGAACTGGTACCGAATTCTAACAGGGTAAGCTCTTCCATCTCACACGGAAACAGTTGCCACTGTAATTTATAGTGGCTGGATTTAAAGAAGAGCTGATATGATTCGTGATTTTGCAGACTGACAAGGCATCCATGCTTGATGAAATCATTGAGTATGTCAAATTCCTTCAGCTCCAAATCAAGGTATATGATGGAGAACTTTTATTAACAGTTTAGATTCTGTGCTCCAGAAATAAGGTTGTCATGGAACACAATTTTCAATTTCCCGAAGTGAGGATGGTTGACTCGAATACGGTGTGAAAAATTGAACAAAATCACAATTAACAGAACTGAGACTTTGAATTCTGTTACAGTGTCCATAATTTGGTGCTTGATATGACAATATGCAGGTGCTAAGCATGGGCAGAGTTGGGGCTGCAGGAGCAGTTGTTCCTGTCATCACAGACACTCAACAAGCTAAGGTGCCAAACCCTCTTCTAAATTTTATTCTCTCTCTCTCTCTCTCTCTCTCTCTCTCTCTCTCATGTTCTAATTAGAAATAAGAACAACTTGATCATTGTTCTGATAAGTGAATCTATGTCAGGCTGCCAATGGTTCGTCGCTGTTGCCGTCAGTTGGCCAAGTAACTGACATTTCATTCAATGAAATTGCCTTAGAGCAAGTAGTGAGGCTGATGGAATCAGATGTGACCAAGGCAATGCAGCATCTCCAAAGCAAAGGTCTCTGCCTTATGCCAATTGCTCTTGCTGATGCCATATCCACAGAAAAAAAATCATCATCATCATCACCAGCTCCTGCTTCTGATGATTGGAAGAAAACCGGTTTCAACGATAGCGGCCTTGTTCAAAACAACAGCAGCAGCAGCAGCAGCAACAGCAGCTTGCCTGAGGTCAAACAAGAAGCCAAGAACCATTCTTTTGCTGCAAGATAACTTGGAACAAGATATATATAACTTATGATGCCTCCGTAATTAATTTTTTTTTCTAGGCTTCTCTAGCAAATTGGGTTAGTTGCGCTACTTCATGAATTTAATTTATTTTTCTATTTAAATTTTTATTTATTTATGGTCCATTGGCCTTCAAAAGAAATCAAATTCTGTAGCGTTATCTGTCATCTTTCAACGCACACATGGCAAACAGTATGACCATCTGAATCAAAAAGGCATGCACCAGCGATGGTTCATACTTCATGGCTTGGTTTTGACTTGTAGCAGTTGGATCAGTTCAATCACGTGGCCTTGGTCACGTGTTGTCTTGTTTGACCAAGGACCATGCGCTCGACATCTTGAGATGAATTATATGCTTTAAAAACCATTGGCAAAAATGGTATCTGGGATGAATTATTTGCTATAAAAACCGAATTTAATGTAGTTTTTTCCATTTATATTAGAAAAAGATCACATATTCAACTCACATAAATGAAGGCAGAAATACTTTAATTTCTCGAGAAAAATATGTCATTTCACCGGAGTGACTCATATTTGACTTAAATAAATACGAGAAAGATAAAAATTGGCAATGAATCATTATCGTTTGTAAAAATAAAACAAAATAAAAACCATTGACAAAAATCACATTCATCTTTTCTCACACACATGCATGACGTGCTACCGTTCTAATTTTATCATAAATCAATTAATATAAAAAGTTATCAGATCTCAATTAAGTTGATTTCAATTTCGACATTTATCTTTTTATCTTCACATGCACTGATTATAGTATGTAAATAATTAATAATTATTATGGTGATTCATGAGTAAAGAGCCCTCCTTTTCTTCTTCGACGTGCCACCACTCCACACAAAAATTAAAATAGTATTCCAAAACAATATATTTAAAATAATAATAATAATTATATAACAAGCCAAAGAACATACAACAAAGACAGAAAGATAGAGGAAGAAGGTAGAAAAATTTGCATGAGAATTCATTAAATAAGTCGGTGGATCTTGGCGTGACATATAGAGTAAAGTTTCAATGGGAGCGCCAAAATGTGGGGAATTACAGTTACAGGTGCGGTTGAGATTTCGTCTTTCTTTATCTTGTAATTTTCCGTATGATTATTATAATATTAATTTTTGTGTGGTTTATATATTTTATGCTTCGTGTTTGTTCCCGTGAACGAATATATGCAGGTTTGTCGTTGTATAAACAAACCATTTTGAGCCGAAATTAAAACATTTATATATTCTGCATATAAGACGTGGTTATATTTCTGGTGGGGTCTATCGAAGATTTTGCGCCTTGTTTGATTTGATTAGGGCTTGGGTTGTTTGGTTGGCACACAGATAAATTGAATTGAAGAAGGAAAGAAAGCATTTTGGGATTGAGCTCTGTAATTGTTTGGAATCTATCAGAATTCCAATTCGGAAAAGCACTGAATTTGGGGACTTTCGCCGTGGGGAATTGAATTTGGCTGCTTCGCAACTCTTAGTCCTGGTAATTTATGTTGCTTTTCTTCTACACCATGAGAAAATTAAGCTTGAGTTGTGCCTTTGTATGCAACCCTTTTGCTAGCTACAATGGGTAATTCTTTTTTTGAATTCTCAGTTTCTCTGCGAACCTCAATTCTCAGGTTCTCGTTTTATGTTTATGAATTTTGGAGTTGTCAATCCAAGTATGAGTGTTAAGATGACATTTATGTGTACATTTTAATTTCAATGAGCTCTTAGCAGTCAGCAAGGCCTAACTTATTGAATTTCAAATTCATAAAGTGGTGACCTTGTTGGGTTTTGCAATTGCTTCATTTTCTTTGTTTTCTTTTGGATTTTTATTTCTTAGCAGGTGCATTCGTACCCACTTGTCGTCTGTTGTGGGAAGAGTTTGCAATGATCCTCTCATCATGAATGGGCTTGGGTGGGGTAGTTGTCCATGGGCACCCCCGACAAAAAACTATCCGAGTTAGTTGACATTTTCAAGTCTTGGATCCCCAGGAGGTCCGAGCCGCCCAATGTGTCCAGGGACTTTTGGATGCCTGATCAGAGCTGTAGGGTATGTTATGACTGTGACTCTCAGTTCACAATATTTAACCGGAGGCATCATTGTCGACTTTGTGGCCGAGTTTTCTGTGCCAAGTGTACTGCAAACTCTGTTCCTGCCCCATCTGATGAGCAAAGGGCTGGAAGGGAAGATTGGGAGAGGATTAGGGTCTGTAATTATTGCTTCAAGCAATGGGAGCAAGGGATAGCAACAGTTGATAATGGCCCCCCTGCACCAAGCCCTGGCCTCAGTCCATCACCATCTGCGACAAGTTTGGCAAGTACCAAGTCCAGCTGCACCTGCCACAGTAGTAGCAGCACTATTGGCTCTACCCCTTATTCGACTGGACCTTACCAGCGTGTGCCGTATACTTCTGGTCCTAGCCCTAATCAATCATCTCCCCAAATCGATTCAGTTACAGCCACCCAAGACATTTGTACATCTCAGAGGAGTATTAGTTCTGATGCAGCCATGGCAGAGTCGTCTCCTAACCAATTTGGCTTTGGCATGAACAGGTATCTCCTGCCCTATCTGAATATTTTTTTTCTGAGTACTTTCACGAATTGATACAGCATTATTTTCTCTAGTTTCACATGTGTTTTCAATTGTCCTTGTAAGATATTTGAGTATTTCTGAATAAAGAAGATAAAATGTTGGTTGAAAAGTGAATAAAGAGTTTCTGTTTCTGTGAAATATCATTTGACTCATTCATTCTTCATCTAAGGTGAATGTTACCAGTGAGACATTTATTGTGTTAGGTCATATTAATGACTGTATTCTCATATTCTTACATCTGATTCTTTATAAGGTAATTAGTTTCATGTTTTTACTTATCCTCTGATACCAGGAGTGATGATGAGGATGATGACTATGGCGTTTATCGTTTAGATTCAGAACCAAGTCATTTCTCTCATGCCAATGACTGTTATGGTGCAGTCAATATCGAGGAGTTCGATAATGTCTATGGACCACACAATGTGCATCTTGATGGAGATAACACGAGTTCCTTATTACCTGAGGGTTTCGATATACAGGGTGTAGTGGGAAGTCAGGAACTCGGGGAAGAATCCTATGAACACAATAATTGTGATGAGTGCGAAACTTCTCCATATGACCTGCAAAGTACAAATGCAGAACCTGTGGATTTTGAGAACAATGGGCTACTTTGGCTCCCTCCAGAGCCTGAGGATGAGGAAGATGAGAGAGAAGCTGTCTTATTTGATGAGGACGATGATGATGGTGCTGCTGGGGAGTGGGGATATTTGCGTTCTTCAAATAGCTTTGGTAGTGGGGAGTCTCGTACTAGAGAGAAGTCAATTGAGGAGCACAGGAATGCGATGAAGAATGTGGTGGAAGGTCATTTTAGAGCTTTGGTAGCTCAGCTTTTGCATGTTGAAAACCTACCTCTGGGTGATGAAGACAACAAAGAGAGCTGGTTGGACATAATTACATCTTTGTCATGGGAGGCTGCCACACTCCTTAAACCAGATACGAGCAAGAGTGGAGGAATGGATCCTGGGGGATATGTGAAGGTCAAATGCATAGCTTGTGGGCGTAGGAATGAGAGGTAATTTTGATCTAAAGTCTGTGTATGGTTTCACATTGCAGTGCAGCGTAAGGCACCGTCATTCGGTGTAGTATTTCAGTAGACCAAATTCAGAATGGTTCCTAAAATTTTAGCTTATATTTGTGACAGTCCTGTTATGTCTGCTTATGCAAGCATTTCTTGTTGGTTCTATTATCAATGAGTATATTTTAGCTATCGATTTGGGCTGAAGTGTTAATCATTAGCTATTTAACGATATCTCCTGTTATTGAACCATTTATGTGTCCAAGATGGAGATTTCCATTCTACACAATATCATTGTGAAAGCTTATTAAAAGAAGATGGCCTTTGTCATTCAGTTAGACTGATGATTCATACATTTAGGTTCTTGGAGGTGGATGACATGTTTTTGCTGAATAGATGCTATATGCTTGCTTGAATGTTTGCTTCATGTCTTCCATCACCACCATTTATTGCAATAAGGCTTCATTAAGGTTATATGTTTTTGTAACAAATCACCCATTTTCATAATTTTGACGGCTTTTCATTTCATTTTCTTCAGTACGGTGGTTAAAGGAGTTGTTTGTAAGAAAAATGTGGCTCATCGGCGAATGACATCAAAGATAGAAAAGCCACGCTTTTTAATCCTTGGGGGAGCTTTGGAATATCAGCGTGTTTCAAATCTATTATCAAGTTTTGATACTTTGTTGCAGCAGGTTGATTTTACCTTTTCCCTTTTCCCTTTATTTAGGCTTTGTAAGTTAAAGATTTAAATATATAGGGTTTTGATATGGGTTTGAACCCTGCCTATGTTTTGTGTCACTTACTTATCCTACCATTCATTTAGCAATCCGGGAGGTTTCTTCTTCTGATGGACTATATTCTCTATTTTAGGAAATGGATCATCTGAAGATGGCAGTTGCAAAGATAGACTCACATCACCCTAATGTTCTTTTGGTGGAGAAGTCTGTATCCCGTTATGCTCAAGATTACCTTCTTGCGAAAGACATATCACTTGTTCTGAATATCAAGAGGCCACTTTTAGAGCGAATAGCCCGCTGCACTGGGGCGCAAATAGTCCCTTCAATAGATCATCTCATATCACCAAAACTAGGGTATTGTGATATATTCCATGTGGAGAAATTTCTTGAAGTGCATGGCAGTGCTGGGCAAGGTGGGAAGAAATTGACAAAGACTCTAATGTTCTTCGAGGGTTGCCCGAAGCCCTTGGGTGTTACTGTAAGTCATTAATATAATTACATCACACACGGACATGGTGGATATACAAAATTCTGCTTAAATTTTGTGCATTAACTAGCACTTATTGTTATTCTTCTTAGACCTTGAATGTATAGGCTAGTTACTGTCTTTTCAGTTAGGTTATCTACACAAATATAATATCCAGGTGGGAGCACAAAAGCAATATAACAGAGACTAGGAAATTCTAATCAGCTTAACAGGATCACTGATCAAGGATGTTAATGTTGTAAGATAGAGTTCTTAGCTTGGACTGATGGATTGTGGGGTTGCAATTGCATGCCTGTTTTTGCATTTGTAGTAGTAATTCCTTTTAATCTGTTTTCTGTTTTAAGAAAATTAGAAAAAGAAGAGTCAGAAGTATTCAGATGAATTGAATTTGTTTCAGATTTTGAATTGAATTTGTTTCAGATTTTGAATTGAATTTGTTTCAGATTTTGCTCCGTGGTGCCAATGGGGATGAGTTAAAGAAGGTGAAACATGTTGTCCAATATGGAGTTTTTGCGGCTTATCACTTGGCTCTGGAGACTTCATTTCTAGCTGATGAAGGTGCTTCACTTCCAGAACTTCCTTTGAAGTCTGTGATAACTGTTGCATTACCCGATAAACCATCAAGTATTGACAGGTCTATTTCTACAATACCTGGTTTTAGTGTCCCAGCGGCTGGCAAGCCTCAGGGTCCCGAAGCTAGCAGTGAACTACAGATATCTAATAAAGGCTCAATTTCAGATAGTGACTTGTGTACCAATATCGACCCCATTTTGAATATGGAAGGCACCGATTCAATTTGCTCATCTAAAGCTGCTTGCTCTCAAGCTCTTCTTGGAGGTCATTCCTCGGGCTCTGTAGAACCTAGATCTCCCTTCAGTTCCTTGTCTCACCCGGGAGAGGATATCAGAGATTCCTACCATAAAAAACTCCCCGGAATTTGTGCCTCTGAAAATAATATTGATATGGGTTGTAAAGAGTCTTTCCTGACCAAAACAGATAAGGCTGGAGAAGCTTTGTTCAATGATAGATTGATCTCTAATTCTTTTGGAGCCTCAGAGGCATTAGAACATGGTGGTGGCAGTAGCCATGCTGATAATGTTGCTTTAGCTGCAAATCTTGGAGAGGCTTCAGAATTTACATCCATAAAAAATCATAGTGATAATCACAATGAGGAGGTGGAATCTTCAAAGGAAGAATTTCCCCCCTCACCTTCTGACCACCAAAGCATTTTGGTTTCCCTATCAACACGTTGTGTGTGGAAAGGAACTGTTTGTGAACGGTCCCATCTCTTTCGAATAAAATACTATGGAAGTTTTGATAAGCCTTTGGGGAGGTTCTTACGAGATCATCTATTTGATCAGGTACTTTTTTTTGTCAATCATGACCTTTTTCCTTTGCTAATTTGATATGAAATATATTTTTCTTCAGCACTGTCATAACACGAAGTTGTCATTCTTCTTTATTAGAGTTACCTTTGTCGTTCATGTGGGATGCCATCAGAAGCGCATGTTCATTGTTATACTCATAGACAAGGGAGCCTTACAATATCTGTTAAGAAACTCCCAGAGACTTTGCTACCGGGGGAAAGGGAAGGCAAAATTTGGATGTGGCACAGGTGCTTGAGATGTCCTCGAACCAAAGGCTTTCCTCCAGCAACTCGCAGAGTAGTCATGTCAGATGCTGCTTGGGGTTTATCTTTTGGGAAATTTTTGGAATTGAGCTTTTCAAATCATGCAGCTGCAAACAGAGTCGCAACCTGTGGTCATTCCCTTCACAGAGACTGTCTTCGGTTTTATGGGTATGTATTTTCACTTATGAACTGCTGAAACTTGCACTAACCAGTCTCGGTCCACCCCACCAAATAGAAAATGTTGAAGAAGAAAAACATTCAGGACGTGTATGAAATTTTTTCTGTCATTGTACCAGATAGACACTACATTCATAATTTTGTCATAATTTCTCAGCTTAGACATCTGTAGGTTAGTCAGGGTGGTTTCATAACTGTTAACTCAAGGTGCTCCGATTTGGGTTTCTTGGGTTGAGTGGTCTAGACTTCAAGATATCTTGTCACCATTCTCAGTTTACCTTTTTGAGTTTCAGAGAAAAACTTGTTCTGTTGCATCACTTTGTTTCTTTTTGTTCTTTCTAAGTTCTCATCTAGACACTAAAGCAACGTTATTTGGTATCTCCTTATCCTTTTGTTCTTACGTGTACAGTTTCGGGAGAATGGTTGCTTGCTTCAGCTATGCCTCAATTCATGTTCATTCTGTTTATCTGCCACCATCCAAACTCGAATTTTACTATGATAATCAGGAATGGATACAAAAAGAAGCAGATGAGGTGCAGTTTTTAAATCTTAGTTGCTATAGCAAGTGATTCTAAACTTCTCAGTGCTTATGACATTGTTGATCTTGTGTTACTAGGTGGGTCATCGGGCAGAGCTTCTATTTACTGAATTGCGCAATGCTCTTAATCAAATTTTAGGGAAGAGACCACTTGCAGGGACACAGGATGGTGGTAAGAAAGCACCTGAATCAAGTCATCAAATTGCAGAACTTGAAGAGATGCTTCAAAAGGAAAGAGAAGACTTTGAGGTAGTTCTCTTGAATCCCACTCCCATTCCACCTGCTCCTTCGTACTCGAAGTCCACCCAGCGTTATTAAATTTTCATTTCCTTTTTCATTTGTTAAGGAAGTTCTATTATTTGCATTATTTGGTATCTCACTGGTGACATGGCATTGTTTAGGAATCACTACAAAAAGTTATGCATAGGGAGGTGAAGTTTGGCCATCCTGCAATTGATATTCTTGAGATCAATGAATTGCGGAGGCAGTTGCTTTTCCACTCTTACGTTTGGGACCAACGCCTGATTCATGCAGCCAGTTTAAGTAACAAAGGTTTTCAGGAAGGTTTGAGCAGTTCCCTTCCGAAACTCAAGGAGAAACCTCTCAGTTCTTTGGAGAAGCTTGCTGAGACAAATATAAACTCCAAGCCAGGTAAAGGAGTTAGTATTTGTGATTCCTCTCTTCTGGAAACAAAGCCCGATATAAATGTAAATCAAGGAGGAGATGTTGGCTACTTTAGCCTGCCTGGAGGGGTTCAGAACAAAACTGAAATGGGTCTGGACCTGAATCATAGTAATGAGGCTGATCTTTCCACTCCTTCCTTTCCAAATGTCATAGATAAATCTGATCCATTGGAATCTGGAAAAAGTATACGAAGGGCCCTCTCAGAAGGGGATGAGTGTCCAACAGTGGCAAATTTATCTGATACCCTTGATGCAGCTTGGACTGGTGAAAGTCATCCAACTAGTACAATACCTAAAGACAATGGCTATTCTATTCCTGATTCAACCTTAGTAAATTCTCCAACTGCAATAAGAAAAGTTGCATCTAATTCAGATTTGCAGAACTGTACTATTGACCAAGTTGGGGTACAGGTAACTCATTCTCTTAGCTCTCCATTGCATCTTAAGGGATTCGACAAAAATATTTCCTTGAATGCTCGGAAGCTCTTTATTGGTGAGGGCAATCCTGTCTATGTTCCATTGTTCCGGGAATTAGAACGGCAAAGTGGTGCCAGGCTGCTACTGCCTATTGGTGTTAATGACACTGTTATCCCTGTGTTTGATGATGAACCCACTAGTATTATTGCATATGCACTTGTCTCGCCAGATTACCATTTGCAGATCTCTGAGTCTGAGAGACCAAAAGATGCTCTGGATTCTTCAGTCTCATTACCGCTTTTTGATTCAGCAAATCTTCTCTCACTTACCTCTTTTGACGAGGCAGTTTCTGAGACCTACAGGAATCTTGGTTCATCTGATGAGACCCTCATATCCACGTCACGGTCACGGAGCTCTCAGGCTTTAGACTCACTCTTGTCGAAGGATTTACATGCTAGAGTTTCTTTTACAGATGATGGCCCCCTTGGCAAGGTGAAGTATACAGTGACTTGTTACTACGCAACGCGGTTTGAGGCTTTAAGGAGGACATGCTGCCCCTCTGAAATAGATTTTGTGCGATCTCTTAGCCGTTGTAAGAAGTGGGGGGCCCAGGGTGGAAAGAGCAATGTTTTCTTTGCAAAAACCTTGGATGATCGGTTTATCATCAAACAAGTTACAAAGACGGAGCTGGAGTCGTTTATCAAGTTTGCACCATCTTATTTTAAGTATTTGTCAGAGTCAATTAGTACTCGAAGCCCAACTTGCCTGGCAAAGATCCTGGGTATTTATCAGGTATTCTTCGTTGCTTTTGCTTTCACCAAAATGCTTAATGACTTTATGTTGAGGTCATAACCTGAGCTATAAAATTATCATTTGCCTTGGTAACTAACTGCTTCTCCTGCTGCTGCTTTCTTGTTCAGATATGGAACTAGCAACTAGTTATAATCAGATCAATTAGTAGATCTTACCTCATTCATATTCACATCTCAATCTGGACATCTTGCCTGTGTAACAGATGCAAAAGTATTTCATGTGGATTTTCTTACTTGTCTAATCTAGATTGAGAAAACCAAATTCTTTTGACTTGCAACCCAAAAAAGAGTTTCATCATAAAAAGAAATCCTGAATATGATATGCTACTTTTCACTATATCTCAGTCTAACTCAAATTCTTCATTTCCTTTTTGTCATGAAGGTTTCATCAAAGCATGGTAAAGGAGGAAAAGAGTCCAAGATGGATGTTTTAGTAATGGAGAATTTGTTATTTAGACGGAATGTCACACGGCTTTATGATCTCAAAGGATCTTCTCGATCACGTTATAATCCAGATACAAGTGGGAGCAATAAAGTTTTACTGGACCAGAATCTGATTGAAGCAATGCCAACTTCTCCAATTTTTGTGGGTAACAAGGCAAAGCGGCTACTAGAGAGAGCTGTCTGGAATGATACTGCATTCCTTGCTGTAAGTTAGATTTAACTCCCTGTCGTGGTATTAATGTTTTCTCAGCAATCAGAAATCGTAGTGTTTTGTTGTGTGATTTTTGTGGCATCCATGTTTTGCTAATATACTTTCATCTATTTTGCCAGTCAATTGATGTGATGGACTATTCATTACTTGTTGGCGTGGATGAGGAAAAGGATGAGCTAGTTCTGGGGATTATTGATTTTGTGAGGCAATATACATGGGATAAGCACCTTGAAACTTGGGTGAAGACCTCAGGCCTTCTCGGCGGACCAAAGAACACGGCTCCCACTGTGATTTCACCCCAGCAGTACAAGAAACGTTTCAGGAAAGCTATGACCACCTATTTTCTCATGGTACCTGATCAGTGGTCTCCCGTAACGATCGTTGCTAGTAGGTCCCAATCTGAACTTTGCGAAGAAAATGCGCAGGGTGATGGAGAGCCGTGACACCTTTTAGCCTGTATATGTCGAGATTTAAGCCGAATAATCTCAACAACTTTTACTTGTATATGTGAAAATCTGAGCTGAATGAATAATGTCCACTGCAAAGCTATATATCCATATGCCTCAATTTCTCTCGTTTTCTTTGTCTTGCTCCAAATTTCATTTTTTAATATTTCTTTTGATATAGGCAGATGTCAAAACTTTTTATTTATAAGAAGACGTGGCAAGGAATTTTTCGTGAGGCATTTTCTTAAGCAAAGTTGACATCTGTCTTCAGACAAAAAAAGAAGGTTGAAATCTTTGTCTCTTTCAGGTTATTCCCTTTGAAAATTCCATATTTGGATGCTCGGCCATCACTTGGCAAATCCAAAGTAAAAATGAGAGTATATATTAAGGAAAATCTAGAACATCATATCTTTTCATATTACATTGATACTGTGTCTACAATAGAGGTAGATTAAATTATATTGGTGGCCTCCATCTTTATTAGAGATGTGGTATCAATGTGGTAAGTCTAGCATTACCCATATATTAAATGCACGACCACTGTTTGATGTTGATCCAGCGCTGTTCCTTGACAGCAAATTTCCTAGATCCACATGTCTATACTAGTTCATATTTATAATAATTATATAAAAAAAACTAGTTTATATAATTTATAAACTAAATCAGTGGTAATATATATTTAGTTTATAAGATGAGAAATCATGCTTAAGATTTATATTTAGTTTCTTATTAAACACATAGTAATCCTATTAAGATATTATTTCCCTGATACGGTTATATGTTTTTTATAATTCAGGATTTTATAATATTTTCTTATTGGGTAAATTTTACCTCATGCAAAAATTTCCGTCATAATGTTTTTAAAAAAATCTATTTGTGCAGGAGCCTTTTAGAAACGACAAGACATATACATTCTCATAAGCTGTTTCAGAAGGGTTTGAAGGAGACGTGCAATTATGTTGTTGCGTACGGTCAAATCAAGATTATCAACATCCAAAGTAGTTTTAAAGAATTTTTAGTTTCTAAGGAATATTGGAAGACATAATTATTTTCTTTGAATGACAGAGGGCGCTAAATTTGCCAAATTTTGTATCTTGATGAATGTTTTCTGCCGTTTTAGTTTTATACAAGTAATGTTTGCTTTGATTGCTAAATTCATTGGCATGGGCAATGCAAGCTAATTATAAGCTCAGGCAGCGGCAAGGTCTCAATCTCTCGTGTTATCATAAGCTCAGGCAAGGGCTAAATTCTATGCGCCTCAGTGAGTTATCGGGCAAGGGCCCATCTTCCGGTTGCAAATAGCATATTCTGAATCTCTTACATAAAAAGAATGACCGTTTACAAAAATAGAAATTGTGCTTCACTGAAACGAATATTAGAAAATGAAATTGAGCATAAACAGCCTATGAGCAATCTGGCTGACAAAACACCCGATAACACTACCCATCGGCTGATTATCTGAAGCCAAAACTGATACATATATTCGTCCTTTCACACAAAAGTGTCTCAATATTGCAGCATTTCTCTAATCTAACAATAACCCCTAGATCATCCAGCTAATAAGAACAATTTTTAGGTTCACAAACACTCTAAAGGAGATTATCCAGTTGTGCTTGAAGTTCTTGTATGGAAGGCATGTTTATGATGCCTTGTATCTCTTCGGGGGAATACTCGGCCTTTAGCAGGGACTGTACTTGCACATGAGCTTCCACAATATTTGTCCTGCATTTAAAAAAAAAAAGTTTGCAACTTGTTGAAATGTTGGGCGTGATAGATATTATCAATGCATAGATCCAACTTCAAAGCATCCAATCGTCAGTTCCAAATGTTACTAAAGAAATATTAACAATTGATATCAACTTAATCAGTCCGAGGAGTCCATGTGGAAAACCATAAAATTGTGCCTTGTACATGTGAATCTTGTACTTACTTTATGGGTTTGAATAGAATAGTTCGCGTTGATGGGTTCTGCAGATAAAGCTTCATCTTCGTCATTACTATTGGCAACTCTTGCTGAATAGCAGCAGCTACCTGTTCCAGATATGCATTACGGGGATTAGCTCTAGTTGAACCTTACGACTGGATAAGTTATTTTAATATGTGAAGTCCTATGTCCCAAACAATGCCAATTTTGATGTGAAACAAGAACCCCAGCAAACAAATATATACGCAGCCCTCACTGACATTGCTCTCCACCACAGCAATTATTTTAAATGCATACCTTTTGAACAAGTTCAGCCACCTTATCCGGAGTTGCAAAAGCTTGATCTTTGAGTGGTTTGGCCATAACCGACTCTGCCTTTTGATTCTGGCTGCCAGATGACATTGCAACTTTCACAGCTGTGACCTATAAAAAAGCACAATGAAGATCTTTTAGACATGATTAGGCAATTTATTCTAACGTTCTGTTTGTTTATTACTTGTATACTTATATCTAAGTGTCTGGTCTCTCATTAGCTCCAAAATACAAGACAATTTTCCAGCCATGATACTAAGGGAGAAGCGACAAACACAAACCTTGGTAACAAATGAAAGCATAGGATCCACAACCAGCTTAGTGACTGACATTATGAACTCCTCACAAGTGGTTTTCAGGCTTTTCTCCAATTCCTGCAAGTACATTAGCATGAATGGAAGTGAGGTAACGACCAATTATGTTAATATAATGAAGCATCCACAGAAAATGAACCCCAAAGTGACAACAAATAAAAACAAAACCTTGCTCTGAAATAAGAAATCATAGATTGAAAGGAAAATTGACAAACCTTCTTAGCATCTATTTGACTTTCCAAAACTCGGGGAGATAGGGTCCTTGCCAGTGAAGTTGACCTGGACCAATCAAATAAAGAGGCTTGACCTCTAAGAATTCGTCTTAGATGCTCCTGCGCAAGGAGATTGAAAAGTATTAAGATTTCCATTCCATCGAATGTCAGGCATTTAGGGAACTTTTAATGATGCATTGTTACATTTTCTCAACAAAAAAAAGGAAGAAAAAGAAGATGCATTGTTACCTAAACCACATAAACATTCTAATCATCTTTGTTGATGAAACATGCCTGTCTGGTTGGGTAAAAACGAAACCTAAACTAGAGAACTTATGAGTTATTTGAGAAGAATAAATTAGCTCCACTTAGTGGGTTGTGGGCCAATTCTCTATGTAATGGATGCTACAACAATGCACCATTTCCCCTGCTATTTGAAACCCTAATAAAAATATAATGCAGTTGGATAGGACAAATTTAGCTTTGGAGGAACTAACCAGCAAGTGTGAGAAATCGAGTTCCTTATGTGTGACAGAAAACTCAATATCGAACGGTGCAATCTGTGAGGACAAAATAAATGTGTTAATAAGTCATTTTTAAAAGAATAACCACTCATGATATATACAGCAGAAATGAGGGATCACCTGCTCCCTTAAGATAAGAAGATTCTTTATGAGGAAAAGCTGACCATCCATTGGTGATGATCTCCTTGCAATGAGTTTGCTTGCTTTCTGGCAAATGAAAAGGAAAGACAAACTTTTGTCACCATATTAAGGCTACACTAACCAAATCCCAGCATCTTAATAACACACGGATAACTTATATGACAGCAGAGTTACATAAAAAAAAATTAGTGTAGAACTATTCACCTGGATAGATGTTGAACAAACTTCAACCACTTCCTGAAAGACAAAAAAAAAAGCCAATTGTTTAACAAAATTCATATAAAGGGAATTTATTTAAGACAAGTATAACATGTGGTGGCTGTGCAAAGGCTTAAATACCTGTGCTAAACCAGTGAAAACTCCTGGTTCTAAACAGCGATACAACTTTGAAAGGCAAGATATCGTTTTCTCTAGAGGTGGATACCACGTTTTGAAAACTAGGTTTTCATCAGCCTGCTGTTTGACAAAAAAATAATCACAGGTGAGTCCATTAAAGCAGCCAACAATGACACAGAACTGGAGCTAACAGTAGAAATGACCAGCTTGGAAATATTTACATGGGCAAAGGCATACTAGTGTCCTAGAGGTAGACTGCAAACCTAACGGATATCTTTGACAAAAGAAGTGATAAATAAACTCTTGGGTCACTGAATGGCATCTCTAGAACCCATAGTTTGTTTCTCGGTTGTGGATATTTCAATAAGTGAACTACCAATATCAACAGACTGAACAAGTAACTCATTGAGGGAATGGAAGATTACATAATGGAATATTAGAATTATTAAGCCATGTGCTGGTGTCCCATAGGATATAATTTAGGGACTAGGCAAATTTGACGACAAGATACAGATGTAAAAATATACTCTATGTCAAAGAGAAAAAAAAAAGGAAATGGCAAAAAATTTACAGAAGTAATTTTAAGATTATCTGCCACAGATCTTTCCAGCTTTGCAGGGTAATCCAAGTCTTCATCCAAAGGAAAATAATTTTCTATCTGAAAAGAAACAAGAGAAATCTTAAATAAATAAATAGAAAAAAAAAATGTAGCTAGTCAAGTAAAATAAACAAGATATGCTGGAAAAATAAAGTAGAAGTGCCGGCTAAAAAGTGGATAACTGGAAACAATGAACAGGGGAAAGACCAAATATCAGTAGAAAATTAAGAATAAATGTAATTAATTTTTCCTTCTACAGCATGTAAGCTCTTGTGTCTCCACTGGAAAATAAGCTTGTTTTTGCAAGCTCATTGTCATTTTAAGCTAGATATTAAATTGATGCAAGACATAGATTAAAATCAAGCAACACGAGACAGCAGACCATTGAATCAACAAGTTCAATCAATATTCAAACAAATGAATATTTCCATTCATTCATTCTACCATTTAGGAAAAGGATCACCTTCCATTTCCCATTTGTTTAATTGAGAAGTTCCAGTGTTTCAACAAGGATGTCAAAAGTGTTACTCCTTAAAGTAAAAGATATCCAACAAGATTTAAAACAACCTACTGAAATAAAACATTAAGCAATGTTACAGAAAATCACCACTATCATCAATCAAGAAGGAAAAAAATAGAAGTGGACAAAGTAAATTGAAAGAATTATGATAACAAAGAGGTAACAGCTGTCATATGAAATGAAATCCACAAACAAAAACTCCCAGGAACAGGAATCACCTCATCACGAATATGTGTTCGAGCACGGAAAGTCAACCGTTCATGAACGTCTGCAAGAATTCTCTCTAGTGTAGGACGTAGACCAGCTAATGATTCACTCCTCCGACTTAACTGTTCACCTAGGACTTCAACTTTCAATATATCAACAAGTTCGCAAAGAAAATCAACATTTGTTTCATGAATAAGTTTTGGCCGCAGTGTATCATACAAATATGTAGACCTGCATTAAATTATCACCATAAGGAGGTTATTATATAGTTTAAAGTGCACATAAACCAATAAAAGAGCCAACCTCCACCTTACAATTTAACAGCCTAACAAGGAACGAAGCAAAAAAGACAGAAACCAATCAAGCTTGACTCGCCTCTGGCACATGTAATTTAACAGAGATTGCCTTACCCCAGTTATTACACGTCAACCTCTAAATAAAGCAAGCGAGAGATAGAGAGGGAGAGAGAAAAGGAGACCTACAGAGGATCTATCAATGGAGCCAAACTTGAAACGTCCTCTGCAGAAGATGGGAAAAAATGATCAAAAAGTTGATGCTCAAGCTGACACACCTGCAAATAAGTAGTTTCAAATTCAATTACAATAGAAACTTTATTGTCCTACAACATGAATTATAATATTATATTCTGAAAATGAAAAATAGAATGAAAAACCTTGATCCAATATACAAGAAAAACAGAAAATGATCACTCTCATCAACTATGACATAGAATCCAAAGATTGCTAAATTGTACCAAGTGTGACCTTACAGCATACTCAATATATCTATGCAGCATAAATTGATATATCACAGTAAGTTGCATATCCTATTAAAACACATCACAGATATATCTTATGCTGTCCTTAATTAGGACAGGGTAAATCATACCATCCTCAGTTTATATTTATAAGTCCTTCATTGCCAGTTTTTTTAAAAGGAGCCTATTTCGATGAATATCCTTGTAACATATATATATCTTACCTGCATTAGATATGCACATCCAGATCTAGTCAATGATGGCAAGGCCTCTTTCTTGGCAAATTCAGATATCCGTTGATGTACTATACCTCTTACCTGGATAAAAAGGGGGATAAGATAAAAGTGATCAAATGAATAGACTAATATGGTAAACAACCAATGATCCTTTTCAAAAATTATAAATAAATAAATAAATATAGCGCACCAAGGAAAGTCTCTGTTCACAATATAGTTTGTGGCATTCCTCCAGGATCTGAGTATATTCTTTCCTTGATGATCTGCTTTCAATTTCCTCCAGCACTGGCTTAAGCTGCAGAGATTCTATTTTTTAGACATCAACACTTAAATGAGTTTGAAGTTAATGCACAGAACTGCATTCCCACATTAAAAATACTAGTGTAAAAACGTTTTCCAGGATCAACTTGCAATCAGCCTTTCAGGCCCCGACTGCTAAATGCAGTAACCACATTTCAATTAATCCCATAGATCATTCCAAGCCAAAAGGGGTTACTGTTACCTCACTTGCTGCTGCCTTGAAACGGACATATATAACAGATGCTTCCACACCCTCAGAAACAGATGCTTTGCTGCCCCCACTACTTCGGATAGCTGCCTGTACCTGATGCAAGATAGTGAACATAATACAAAGTGGTGTAATATGCATTAATGCATGTATATACTGAAGCCTACTACGAAAGATGTGTTCATGGTAACTCAGTTCAATATGGTAGCTTTACCTGAGAAGAAGCACCTTTGAGAACTGAAAGTACATGAGAACGAATCATGCCCAAAGCTCGAGACTGTCCAGAACATGTATATTTATATATTACTGAAGGTCAAAATAAATCTTACAAGAAGATGAATCTCCATTCTATACTATTCACCTAATCAAACCTCTGGCAAATTGTACCTGCAATTGTCGAAACTTGAGTAGGTAAACACTGGATTCTGCATATTGTGGATTGCTTTCAACATACCTATAGTAGGAACAAGTCATTTGAAAACAATAAGTTTTAATCTCAATAATATATCCTTATTAAATGCTCATTGTTTCCTAGTATCAATGACAAATTTGCAAGTGTTTAACAGAATAGTGTCTGAGGCATAGAATTACTAATAATAAAGGTATCCCACTTACGATATGCAATCATCAAGGCGTTTGAGAAGAGGGAGAAAGTTCTCATTTAGAACATTCATGTTTGGAGAATAAAAATTGGTAGCAATCTGCACAAAATTGAAGATTTAAACATGAATTATGTATACGATAAATTTATATGATGAATATAATATATACACTCTGGATGGTATTACATACAGACTTTGTGCATCATGTTATTTTCTTACAAATCTAAACAAACCAAAGAAGGTAAGATCCTTGGCACAAAGCTTCAAAATATGTACTTCAGTTTAAGTTTGAACAACACTACAAAGTAATGCCTGAAAAGGAAAATTCATACTGAGGAGAAACTGACTTATGCAGATTCTTGAAAACTTAAAGCTTCAACACAGAAAAAAAAAATCATATTTTTATATCCATTCATTGACACGTATATTAGAAGAAAAAAAAACCCCCCACAATCTCAACAAAGGAATATTATTCTAGGTAAGGTAGCATTCAAACCTTACATTCTCCAATTCATCAAAGTAGTTCAGCTTACTGCGGAGTGCTTCTGAAAATTCGATCAGTCGTTGCTTCTCTATTAACTGCAAAGGAGAAATGAGGAAACAGCAAGTTTTAAACAAGTTTTCAGGCACCACAAACAGTGGTTTAACATGACACCAAGGAAAGTGTAACAAAGAAAAAGGGTGACAATAGAAAGAAAATCCCACCAGTCTGTCGCATGCATCGTGAAGAGTTTTAGTCTTCGTTGCTACCGCCTGATGTTGAAGTTGTAGTTCATTAAACAAGTCTAGGGTGTCATCCACCTGCATAGAATGAAGCCCAACTATTTCAAACAAGCATAACAATCTAAAACAAAAGTGCCTTCAATGATACTAATAGATATATAACCAATACCTGACCAAGTATACCATCACATGTCTGTATGCGCTCTGTCAAAGTGTCTACATAGTGGCGATACTTCTCCTCTGTCTTAAAAGTTGAAAAACCCAAAACAAACAAAAAGAAAAGATGTGCAATGAGCGCATATGCACACTTGCTTAAATCATAAGGAGCTGTGCTGGTGCAAAAATTGAGTACCAACCTCCGACTTCAAAGCGGCTTCAAGATCTGTAAACCATTTGTAAAACTGCAGGTAGAAGAAGCTACGTTGCAGTGAAATAGCCATTGAATTGGAAGAGACAAAGGAATGTGATTGTGAAAATTTACCTGATTTGTGTTGACGAGAACGGCTTCTATAGCAACAGAGTGTTCCGAGCCAAAGGAGCTGTCCTTGGTGGAGACGGACAGGGCATTTTGATGTCCTGTACGGTCCTGGCCCTAGAATTAACACAAAAGAAAAAAAAAATCATGTTATTATGGAGATAAAATCGTGAGGACAATGGAAGAGAAATAAATAGATGAATTTGCATTTGTAAATAATCTGACCAAATTGGGAGGGAAGGGTCGCTCTGCGACGGAATGTGATAGGGTTGCAATGGCCGCTTGCTGCTGCTCCGTTAATGGCGTGTTCTGCAGAGCGAGCGAAGAAAGAAAACACTATATCAAAATCCATATCGAAAGGATCTGATCCGATCCGATCCGATCTGATCTGATCTGAAGCTTGCTACGTGTAATTATAGTGAAAAAATTTGGAGAAAAATCAGATGCATATGAACTGAAATTGTGAATTTGAATAATGAGGCTGTGCCAAATTGAAAGAAGAGGAAGCAAACACCTGTTCCCAGTTAGATGCGAAGTTGTAGCCCTTGGAAATGGCTCCAGATTTCGGAAGGTTGGCCTTACTTGCCATTCTTAATCTCTTCAACCTTCGTCGCTCTCGCTCTCACAATTCACAGTTCAGACAACGCTTGTGGTTGTCTTCATCCCAATTGCCTCCGCCTATTTCTCAGTCCAGTCGCTTCCTCTTTTTCTTCTGTACGGGCTTTCAACGATAAACAAGATTTAAACGCGATCTCTTTGTGTGTATACCATCAGGACGACGCCGTTTTGGTTACGGAAAACAGTTGAAAACGGTGCGAAATTGGTTGGTTCTTTTGCCTCTCTTTTTTCATCTTTTACTTTCTGTTTGTAACATTGCTTTGTCGCAGTAGAATTTTAGTGACGCAATGTTTTTTTACCCTTGAGTTTTACCACGGTTCTGAATTTTGAACTGTAAAAGTACTTCATGCAATAGGTCTATATTTCCATTACAAAACCATTAAAATGAGAGTGAAAATAACCAGACAAAATGGGGGAAAAAACATACTGGCAAATTTTATAAGCTTTTGACAAACTGTTCAAATATTGAATACAACTGTAGAAAAAAAAAAACAATTACAAACTTGTGACATTTTGCTAGGTTCCTTGCAGACCCTTTACAAGAAAGATACAACAAGAATACATGAAGAAGATGTTGCAAAAGTTTTAGCAAGAGCTGAAGTGTATTAGTCCTTGACATCGGTGACACCTTCCGGAGAGATCTGAAACCGTGCTTCAGCCTCAGCCAGACAAGGAGAACTTATTACTTTACAGATCCGCTCCTCACCTCTTCCTTTCCGGACAGCAAGCCTATCATAAGAAGAGATTCGTGATTAGAAATGCTAACACAAGAGTAATTTGTTTTGGGAGGAAGGTAGAGAATGAAGTTAGAAGGGCAAACCTTGTTGTGGAAGCATGCGCCATGATGTTACCACCAATAGGCTTAACTTGAGGCCCGGCAAAGATTGCAGAACCATCCACTTGTGCAACTACTTGATTTGTGATAACAACAGCCACACCGAACTGCAGTCACAGTGTACAAAAAGGGCAATACCAATAAATAACAAAGCTAGACTAGGGGGTCTGAGTATGTTTTATAAGTGAAGCTGTACAATTTTTAACCTCATCTGCTAACTTCTGTAGGCTCCGTAGAAACTTTGCAAGATGCATTTGCCGGGCTGAAAGTTCTCCTCTTCCTGAGAAATCTGTTCTGTAGAGGGCTGTAGCACTATCTACTATCATGAGAGCAAACCTACAGAACCGACATCCTTTACATAATTAGTCTTAACCTAAAAAGTTGAAGACTAGACCAAACTCTAAACAAGCGCATAACTAGAACTGAGAGGTTCACGACAAACCTTGATTCATGACAATTAACAAATCTCTATACGAGACAAGAGAAAAAAAATGATAAAGTGTTACACCTTGTTTCTACCATCATGGAAGCTGCTTCAAGCAAGAGCCTTGACTGATGGTCTGTGTTATAAGCTCTAGCATATGCCACATTCTCCAAGACATCAGCACCATTGAGTCCAAACCTGTACCAACAACACCATTAACCATCTAGCATTCATAAATCACAAGAGCCAGTTCACTTCAAAATATTCATATCAAACCTCTCTGCTATCTGTAAGAGTCTCTGTGGCCTGAATGTACCCTCAGCATCAATGTACATTGCTTTTCCCTCACCACCTCCTTGATCCAATGGGAGCTGAAACATCAAAATGAATCAGAAGTGCACTATAGTGAATTGAAATTATAGGCTGTAGTTCGGTGGTTTCTGTACCAGCACAACATGTTAAAGAGAAAAGAAAGTCACTTACTTGGCAAGTGACACAAAGCGTGTGACACAGCTGGGTCTTTCCAGAACGGAACTCACCATATATCTCAGTAATAGATCCAGTCTCGATTCCTCCTGTCAGAAGAAAACCACGCGGAAACTTTGATACCACAGAAATATCAACTGAAGTTTAAAGTATTACATTCCTATTGATAAAAAAAAAAAGGACTCAATTCTAAGAACTTGCAAGTTCTTAAAATTGGAGACAAGTCTTGGTTAAAAAAAGAAGAATAGTGGAAACTGACCCTCCAATATCTTATCAAGTTCTCTTGATCCGGAAGTAATCTGAATGATTTCGAGTCTCTGAGCGTGGAGCTGACTAGCGCTAGTAAAACCCAAAGGCACAAGTTTGGATGCTGTCAATGAAATGAAACAAGCCAGGCAAGGGATATCAAATTATCGCAAATAGTTAATAGCTTCACATATAAAAATAGTGGGAAAATGAGAAAAATAGATAACAATGAATGACATACCTGCTTCAATGATCTTGTCAACTTTAGCCTCGCTGATTCCTTTGATCTGCAGAAGATCCTTTCTTGGAGAGTATGCAACAGCTTCAACTGTGCAAAGACCCGCATCTTTAAGCTTCTTTACATCAATGGAAGCTATGCCTGACGTCTTGATTTGAAAAAATTAAAACATTCCATCATCAATTAAAGAAAGATTGCTACTTTGATCGAAATATCATTGGTCAGTGAAAATACGCAATCCAGATTATAAATTTCATCTCCACCGGGATGAACTGATCTGTAACAAACCAAACCCATACGACTATCAAAACCAGAAAGAGATGGGCCGTTGGCTAGGGTTTCGCATTGCAGGTAAAAAACAAAACCCAAGACTGCGAATTAATAGTAAAATGATAACACTATTGGATTTCATCGTACGATGGTCAAAACGAGAATAAATTGCAGAACCCATATGAAATATAGAATCTTGAACAACAATTTGCAGAAATTCGAACCCAATTCAGAGAAAAAGAAAAACCCTTTCTTCAATTTTGAAGGGAACAGTCGAATCTAAACATGATAAACCATTGGAAGCATATTGAAGAAGAACACATTTGGGGAAGCCGCTGAATTGTTCGAAATTAGTGTAAATTTGAAATGGGTTACCTGAAGTTGTTCAACGGGGACAGGGCCATGCTGCATTTCTTCGTGTTCATCTTGTTGTTGGGCCGTCTTCTGGTTGCTCTGTTGCTCCATGCCTTCGCTAATAGTACCTCCACGACCACGACGTGTGCTCCTATACCACAACTGATCCCAAAAAACAGAAGGAGAAACAGAACACGAGAAGAGACAATGGGGAAGAAGGAGATAATTGATATTTTCAAAAGCGTTTTAGGGGCGCCAAAGTACACACAGCTTGCCGGGGAAGCTTACTGAAAAAGGCTCTACAACCTATCGATATGGGCTGGATCACAACTTTCTTCTGAAAGGAACTGTGCTCGTGGCCCAATTTTGTAAATCCAATTCATTTTACACCCATCTCAGCCTAAATGTCACAACTACAAATGGATGGGGTGCGTCTGCCCGCCCACTGCCAATGGCGGCCATGTCATGGTGCAAGTGGCGCCACCATAGGGCTCCCGAAATTCTTTTACTTTATATTATATATTAATATAATAAAAACTGTATATATATACTCCAACGTGCAGCACATTAACACATAAATGTATTTGGTGAAGTTGGTTTCTAGCATATATCCCTTGGTACAAAGCCCAAGTTCAAGTATCAATGATGTCAATTTATTCATAAGTTTATTCTTTTTTCATTATAATTAACAACAAAATTTAAAATAGTTTTAGAAAAGAACGCTTTCTCCTAAATAAATAAAAAGTACTTTCTTCCACTCAAAACAAACAAACACAAATCATGTTTTCTTTCTCTTGAACTCTTATTTTTTTAACGAACATATTAATATTTAACTTTATAAAATGAAAACATTAAAAAATTTATGAATTTGATATGTGATTGTTATTACATACTAATTGATAATGAATTTTAGTTATAAAAAAAAATTGATTTATGACATTAACTCATTACAATTTTTTTTTTTTAGTATTTTCATATTAGATTATGTGATGATTCCTGTTTAAGTTTCGTACACGGCCCTCAAAATCTCAAGACCAGCCCTGCCCATTGCATCTGAATTCGAACCCCTTCCCGTAAATTAGAGTAGTTTAGAATATCGATTAGACATTAGACAATGAATAAAGAGACTCAAAATAATTTAAACTACTATAGCAAAACTTCCATTTTTAATGTGGGATAATTCTCTAAACAATCAATTATTTTAGTAGTGCAAGAAATATACTCTACATGAAAAAAGAGTAATCCAACATCGAAAACTCATTAAAAAAAACAAATACCTATAAGGATAGACTTTACCATTGCTAAGCCTTATAGTATAGGCTTGTAATTAAGTAGGGCATTAAAGATTATACTGGACTACACTAGCAAAATGCCTACACCCCCTTATCCAGTAGGGTAAGTAGCAAATTGAATTCATAACTTGCATCCGAGGTCTTCAACAAGATGAATGGAGTGGTGTCTCTACAAGCCTTGAAGGTCTTAGCGGCTTCACCAACTCCTCATCCCACAATCACTTTTCCTTGGGCATTCACTTGATCATAAAAATAGCATTCATATTTACCACTTTAATCACAATCTTCAGGCTAAATGAATTAGAATCAACACGCAAGTTTTCAAACCTTTTTTTTAATCTCACAACCACTTTTTTATTTTTCTCATCATACATACCATATTTTTGTTATATATATTGTTCCCGATAAGCGTATAGGGTTTATGATAGTAACCAAACTTATCAACATATATGAGCAATTAATTATGTAAAAGTGGTATCATCACTAGCAATACAAATATAAAAACGTAGGGTTACAAATTTTTATTTTTCTTCCCGTCATTGATCTTAGAAAGGATATTTTGGTATTTAACTATAAGCTTAAAAAGATGCATATACTTAAACTTTGGTACATCGACCTTATTAATTAGGTTAAATGTGGTGAATGAGATCTTCGCTCTCCACCTCTTCACGTTAAATTCGGGTAACACATCCTTTTCATCCCAATCAATGGAGGCCAGAAACGAAAGTGACTCCAGTAGAAGGCAGCCATGAAGTCCCAGCAATAAAATTAGAAACAGTAAACTTAACAGCCTCATCAGCTCCAATCACATGAAACCCAGGCCATTGCACCCTTTTGCCCACTCCAGCCCCCGGTCCCATATTTGCATACTCCGCGAAGTACAGTGTCTTGAGGCTGGATCCTCCACCCCCATGCCACTCCACCCAGCCTTGGGGGGCAATCACGTCGTCTATGGTTGATTCCATGACGACGGCTCTAGAGTATTGCTTCCATGGCCTCCCCAAATAAGAGCTGTAGGAGTGCTTAACTGGAGAGAAGTCCGAGCTGGGTATGATCCTACAGTTTTGGACCGAGAACCCAGTTTTTTGTCCAGGATCGGACCTACCATTTGCCAGGATTGCATTGTAGCCCTTGTGCCTGCGTAGCACCAGATCACAACTCTGGAACACAGCAGCAGCGTTGCCAAAGATGAAGTCTATTGTGCCATAGATGTCACATTCTCTGTAGAACTGACGGAGGGCATAGGCATAGAGAGTGTCTTGGTAGCCAACAATGCTACACCTGTAGAGAACTGAGCGATCAGAAGAGATGTAGAGAGCCAAGGCTTGCTCTCCTTGAGGGCCTGCTGTGTTTTGGAACCCTATATCCCTAGCAATGAACCCATCTCCTGTTACAGCTGCCCATGCCATGCAAACCAGGAAGAAACATTACACAATGTTTTTGGCAATTGATCAAACCAATAATATACATACATGCACAATTCAATTATCATCCAAAATCTGGATGAAGATTATAGAAGTAAATAACACATTATTTTATCACGCTGTGTGACAAGTACTTATTACAATTTTAATCATATTAAATTGAGCTTAGACTCATAAAATTCATTTTAAATCACCTACAGCCCTTTCCTTATTTTTCTATTTAAAATACCCAATTTTTTCAAATAATACCCAATGACTAGGATCCAACTAAGTAAATTACTTAATAAAACTTAAAATCTGATTTATTATATTTTTCGGATTCCAAAACTACCCCTATTTATAAGTGAACGTGTTATGTGGGGATTTAACTAGTGACACATGTTGAATTTGGAAAGATCTTCAAATGGTTATAATGGATGTAAGAATTAATTTAGAAACTTATTTGAAATTAAATATTAAATTCAACATTAATGTATTAGTAATCTATAGGTGATTAACATTTTGGTTTATTTAATATAAAAAATTATGTTGTTTTCCTTTAATGAATTATACGACTAGTAATCTATTAAATTCAACATTAACGTATTAGTAATCAATATCAATTTGACAATATTATCAATAGAAATATTTATTGATAATATCAATGTTGAAGTGGACATTATTATTATTATTATAAAAAATAGGTCGATTATTGTCCATAAAAAATAGGTAGATTATTATTAAAAAAAAAGATAATAGGTAAAAAATAGGTCGATTGAAGTGGACCCTAATATTGATATTGATATCAACATTGATATTGATCAGTTTATTAAGCTTAGGTAAATCGACTCCATATTAATAATCTGAGATAATAATCTAAGGTAGATTATTGTCAATAGGTAAATAAACACTTACTATCCATAAAATATCATCAATATTAATATGGATATATTAATAAATTCTTGATAATATTGATGATATTAATAAACACTTGATAATAAGTAGATTATTATTATCAATAATATTATCTACTTATTATATTTTTCTTAATATTCATATCAATATATGGATAATAATATTGACAATAGGTAGATAATAATAGGTAAATTACTTTCCAAAAAAAGATAATGACAATATGACCTATTTTTTCTCTAAATAATGTACCTCTTTTTTTTCTCAGAATATTGCACCTTTTTTTCTTCTTCTAAATAAAGCACCTATTACTTGTTTTATGAAAAATAATTTGATCATCTTTTTATTGTTTGTTTTATAAAAACATAATTTTTTTAAATGAACCTATTTTTTCTTTGATAATGTACCTAGTAAAACAATTTACCTATAGCTAGTATAATGAACCTATTTGTTGCTAAATTTTGTATCTATTTTTTTTCTCTAAATAATGTACCTATTACTTGTTTTATGAAAAATAATTTGATAATCTATTTATTGTTTGTTTTCTGAATTTTTTTTAAATGAACCTATTTTTTCTCTCTAAATAATGTACCTAGTAAAACAATTTACCTAGTATAATTAACCTATTTTTTTCTTCTAAATAACGTACCTATTTTTAATTTATAAAAAAATGTGCATAAATTTCAATTATACAATGTACCTATTTTCTATAAATTATTGTGTATCTATTTTTAATTTATGAAAAATGTACAAAAATTTCAATTACAAAGTAACTGACTTAGTTTTTAATTTTTTTAAAATATTTTATAGGTATATATTTATATTTATATTTTTCATAGGTACATTATTGGATATGTAATTTACAGATTTTTTTTTTTTTTGGTTTGCAATTTTAGGCTGCGATATGTTAGAGGGAATGGCAACCAAAATAAATGGGGTGATTGATATGCTAGTAATAGGGAGTATTAAACAATTATGACAGTTAATGAAATGCTTGAAATAAATTATAAATAAAATATTAAGTCTGATGGCAACGATGTAAAAACATAGGAATACTATGACCTCTTATATCATACTAGTCATTTAAGTTTGAAATTGGGTTTTACACATATATTTATAGAGTGATGGGTATATATCTAGAAAATAGAAAATGTAGGGACCTATATTGGACAAGCCCGGGTCAGTTTTAAATGCTTAATAAGACATTTCAATTGACACGTGATGTGATTAGTTAATTTGAAAATGTGGATTTTACCCTTCATAAGACTTGCTATGCTGGACTCACCAAATTTTGTTGAATAAATTATAGAGAAATGTTCTCTTGCCAAACAGTATGTGGCAGCATAAAATGTTTGTGTTGCCAAATTGTGAAGCCATTAGAGCAACTCCAGCGTTGCGCCCTGGCCTGGGGGAGGGTTAGGTGCGTCCCACGAGCCCAAACCCAATTTCAACATTCCAGCGGGCTTTTGTTGCCCTGGCAGGTAGAGGGGCCCACGAGATTGGACTGGCCCTCAGGTTGAAGTTTCCTGGGCTGTCTGACGTCAGCGATGACGTCACGTTGACGTCAGCGACGTAAAAAAATATGAAAAAATCCAGAAATATTTTTTAATACATACCTAGCAATTTTATTATAATTAATTTCATACATACAACTAAAATTAATCACATGTAAAAAATAAAATAAAAAGTAAAAATGAATAGCAGTTGCCCTGTGCCATGGCAACGGGTGGAAACACACATTGCTTTTTGCAAGGGCAGCTACTATTCACATGAATAGTAGCTGCCCTATAGCTCCCCCTCCCCCAATTGCCATGGCAAAAGACAAATGGGTGGAGTTACTCTTAGTAGTCATTGACTTTGTTTGAATGTGTGGTTAAGATTCACAGTCTAGCAATATACACGTGATAAGATAAATTTACCCCTAAATTATACATGACATTAAAACTGGCCCAATGTTAAAGTGAATGAATTATTATCATATATCATTTTGCCAACAATATACACGTGACAAGACCCCTAAATTATACATGACATTAAGACTGGCCCAATGTTAAAGTGAATGAATTATCATTTGACAGGAATATTATGGGGGAGGAGAGAGAGAGAGAGAGAAAGAGAGAGAGAGTACTAACTGAAAGTAGCTGAGCCAGGCATGGAGGCACCTTTGGCAACGCTATCATCCCCAGTAATAATAGTGGAATATTTTCCATCTCCTATCAACGTAATACCATCTTTTTTAGTGTGAATCTTCTCCTCATAAACCCCTGCCTTTACATAAATCACAAACCGGACCCCGGAAGCTGCATTGACGGCTTCCGATACAGTTTTGTAGTTGCCCGATCCATCTTTGGCAACCACGGCATCAGCTTTTATGGCGGTTGCCTGAAGTAGTTTCTGGTCCCTTTGCGATACCCATTTGGCAAAAAGCCCTTGGTCAACACTATGGTGATTTGTGACTGTTGTTGTATGGTTACTTGTGACACGGTTGACAAGAGCTAATAGGTTACTTACCAACTGAGAAGCGTTGTCTATGCGCTTGGAAGTTTGACCAGAAGCGTAGTCTTTGCAAGTGTCTTGGAAAGTCAACGCAGCACTGAGCCATGCTTGGATGTCATCCTTGTTTTTCCTTGGAGATTGTTTGAGTGCCAATAGGGATTGGTCTAGCCGCTTCAAGGACATGTTCATGAGCTCTTCACAATAATAGTCTGCATACATATTAATGAACATATGGTGAAAAAGGCTTGCATTCACAGACAAATACTTATGTTTCTACACTATGAATCCGAGCATGTTTTGTGCACACATATTAAAGTTTAGATTTACAGTATGACTACTACTTTTGACGGAATGAACACGTTGAGCTTCACGGGCTCCAAGTTCGCCTCCCAATTTGAATTGGGAGCTGAAGTTGACAAACTCGGAGGTGGCCAACATGGTCTCAGATATGGTCTTGTTTGCAAGAGCCAACATTATATCAACATGTTGTTGATCATGCCCTAAACCAGACCCCATCAAGGTTTGAACACATATGCTGGGATATCTAGTAAAGCTGCATTCCTTTTGAACAGAAATTTGGTAGCTATCATTGGCTTGCCCTGCCCCAAACACTACGGCACCTCCCAGTGCCCAAAACACTACCACAAACTTCAACATTCTAAATACTACCAGAGAAAACAAACTCACAAATGTTTTAGACAAAGAAAAGAGGCAATGGGGCCTGAAATATATAGGTGAAAGACATGCAAAATATGTGGAAAAGTAAGAGCCTTTTTGGTGTTGGTTTGGTGTGCTCCTTGATGAAGAAGTGGGTGCTAAAATGTCCATGTCATTCTTTATCCTTGGCTGTGATTTGATAACGGCCTGTTTGTACACTTTTAGTACACACTTGGAGATGATTATGTAGTACATTTTGTACGTGTACGATATAATATGGGCAGTCCAGCTCACTTAAGGATTTAAAAATGAGGTCTTGTGAGCAACGCTTTAATAAAAGCCCTTAGATTAATTTAAGGGCACATATTGTCATCAATTTACACCCTCACTCATATTCCTTGTTTTACCCAAATCCCTAACGATTATAATTTACAAAATAATAATAATAAATAAATAAATAAAACCTAGGAATACGTTCATCCCTGTCTTCCTCCCCAACTATCATTCTCCCCTCTTCCCCTTTCGCCATTGCTCTCTCTGAACAGAGGTACAAAAGAAAGCATTATTCTTGTAGGACCAAGGCTTATAAAAGTTTCTCGCTAGCCAATTCCCTTGCCTGCCAACTACAAGGCACACACGAAAAATAACTATCAGAAGAAGTTGAAGTGTTTTTATTAGGGTGGAGAGAAGAAGCGTCTCTTGATTCTTAGATGTTTTTGATTTCCTTGTTTTTTCTGTGTACATAGTGGTAATTGAGTTATGAATCCCCTGCGCACTCACACGGAGTCTGAGAGGTCTCTTATGACTCAATCAAGGTCACAATGATAACCATCCAAACTTCATTAATGTGAGGGTGGCTCACTCTATCTATAACTTCAACAAGACAAAGAGCGATAGCGAAAAGGAAGGAGGGGGAGAAAGATGGTTGGGGAAGGAGTAGGGATGAACAAGTATCCCTAATTGAACGTACATCTATAATTTAATTTAATTTTTTGGATTAGAATAATGGGTTTAAAAGTGTTATTTTGGTAAAACAAGGACTATGATTGAAGATTTAAACTAATGACAATATGTGCCGTTATATTAATCCAAGGGCTTTATTAAAGAGTTGCTCACAAGACCTCATTTTTAAGTCCTTAGGTGAGCGGGACTGATAATATGGGTGGACAACATAGTTTATTTTCTCAATTTTTAAGGAATATTATCAATAAATATCCACTTATATTATAACATGTATACAAGATGTACTACATAATCGTATTACCGTAGTATTCTATACTCACTCAACTTGGAGGTGGTGATATGTCAAATTAATATATGATTTTAAGTTGATTTGCTCTGCTACTCTTGACTTGAGGAATCTTATGTTTAGAAATCGGGTTACACAATAGTTTAATGCATTTATGGTGCAATTAAATCTGCACCACCACCAATCTGCTGGCTTTCGGAGAATTTTCAAAACCCAATTATGCATTTTTGTTTTATTTTCAACAACTGTTATTGACAATCTAAAAAAGTCATATTTTTATACCGGAGTTTAGCAATTTCAAGGTTTTTGATTTGATTAGATTTGACATGTCTATATTGATCCAGTTTTTTCAAGCGAAAACTAATTAATAAAAGCACATTAGATTGTGCAATTGTAGAAAGCAATTTCGAACCACCATATGACGAAAGAGATGGAAGAAATGTTAATACCATGCCATCCGATTGTTGGCACATCCACGGCAGCTGTATCCCGCCCTAGCTAGTTAATGCAGCAGATATAACTATATTGATAGATCAGTATCTGGTCGTAAAAGCAATGGTGTATGTGATTCAAGTCGGTTGATGCAGAAATACGCACACGGACCAGTTATGACCTGATCGATCAAGTAGTTTACCAGTCAAGATAATGAGAATTTCAGCCACCAATGATCACTGGCGGATCCAGGAATTTTTTAGCGGAGGTGCAATTTTGAAAGGCTAAAAACTCTTTGTGGATTGAACATCTAAGGTTTTTTTATACCTAAATTAACCTTAGGTCCCTTCATGCATTCATATCATACATGAAAAATTATTTTATGTAAAAATATTGACTAAGTATGAAAAATGGTTTTTCGGAATAATCATTTTCTCAAGATAATTTTTTGGCGGCTTTTATTCCTTACACATCAAATAAGAAAACTTGATTTTATGGGATTTTAGTATGAAGTATATACTGACTTAATGAGCCATCATTTTTAGCCTAAATCATATTTTGCACTAAAACCGATTTTTCATATTTTGATTTAGTGGGAATTTGATTTTCTAGTATTTTTATTTGAATCCAAATGGGAGGTACTTCCTTATTTACATTTTAAACTTAAGTAAATGGAGTAATATAAAAATAAATGAAAGTAAAAGGACAAAGACATTTACTTAAATGTTGAAAATAGAAATAAGATAATCTGTACACCAATTGAGTAAATTGGCAATTTGAAGCACCTACAATGATTTTTCTGGCGAAGGGAGGTGCAGCTGCACCTTCTTGCGCCTTAATAGGTCCGCCACTGCCAATGATGAACAATAGTTCATGCTCCCAAACTTTTTGAATGAGTCTAGCTAGCTGTTTTGATACTCGGGCTACAAAAATACTGCACAATGGTTGTGGATTTTGTTGCGTTCTTCAGATAGTAAATTCTTCCATCTATCTCTAGTGCTTCTGAAACCTTCGTGTGATTTTCTTTTCTTTATATAGTTTGCTTTAGGTCTTGTCCTCATAGAATCCGAACTTCGAAGATGAGATTTATTTTTCCTAATATGTGGGATTGTTCTTCAATTTAATAAGTCTTTCACATTACTACCCTCAAGTTTCCCATTTTCAGCATTTCATACCTAAAACTTTCCCATTTTCAGTCTTAAACGGTGAAACATTAAAAAAAAACCCAAAAAAATACACTTGATTAACTAAGGTGAAGAGACAACAAATTGGAACATGACACACTAATCCATTTTAATCGGAATAGCCATGTTTTTAATAGTATGAGCCCTAGGCCCAACCTTGCGATCCACGAACCCTTCGCAAATGTTGAAAAGAGAAGCCCATATTGACTCTTCTGGGTCGGGTCAGGTGGTCTTGACCCAACCTGAGAGGTGTAAACCAACGACGACGATCTGTTTGTAATGTCCAAACGACAAGTCATAACCATTCTATCTCTCAGTCACTGAAGCTGTGTGGCAGAGTAAATGGCGGGAGAGAAGCTGCTCACGCTGCAGATAGATGGCTTCCGATGGACTAGGCCGAGCTCGTGAGTCGTATCATCGTGCTTGAACAGCTGAACTCTAAGCCTCCTGTAACTTGTAAGTAATTACCCATTTCATATTATTTCGAAGAAATTAATCTTTGCTAATTTGATCAAGGAAGAGAAAGTCTCTTCCTTTTTAACTTTTGAATAGATTATTAAAGCCAACCCCTCTAGTGCACTTGTTTCAGAGTTTTTCACACATACTTTTTGTGGTTGAGTCGTTGACATAAAATATATATATATATATATCATTCTTTTCATAAATTTAGAAAACTAGTTCTGAAAAGCATTTTCTATTGTAATTCTCTTTCAAACTTGATATCTTTTGCAATTCAAAATCATCATCTTGTTACTCTTTATTAAAAAGGTTTAAAACAACCCAGGTATAGCCGACAGCTATATTATTTATCAGAAAAATTTAGAAAAAAACTGAAGTATTTATTGATTCTTTTTAAAAAAATTTTAGTACCAACGTGCGTCTATATTATTTAATTATATTATATTTGAAGTGTATAGCCGCGCGGCTATATTATTTATTTAAAAAAATTCAATATAGTCGCTCAGCTATACTATTTAATTATAATAATATTTTATACGTAGAGGGATGCATTCATCTATTAAAGACATGTAGAGCATCATTTTGTATTTGATACTGCACATAGGATTTTAGGACATGACATGCTTTTGCTCATGCTTCACTTTTCAAACAACAGTTTATAAGAAGAATACTACCTTATCTCTTACCCAGAAATCTTTATTTGAAATTGAAAACTTTGTTTTAAAAAAAAACATGTATTAGACATGAAACATACGTACATGTATTGTATGTTGGCTATGTGATTAGTTTAAAAAACGTGAATTTTCTAAACTACTCTTATTGATAAACGAAATTCAAGGAAAAAAAAAGAACCCAGTATAGCCGCACGGCTATATTATTTATTAGAAAAGTTTAAAAAAAAACCCAAGTATAGCCGCCCGTCTATACTATTTATTAGAAAAAAAATTAAAAAATGAAGTATAGCCCTATACCGTTTAGTAGAAAATTAAAAACCTGAAGTATAGCCGCACGGCTATACTATTTATTAAAAAATTAAAAAAGAGAAGCCCATATTGACTCTTCTGGGTCGAGTCAGGTGGTCTTGACTCTTGACCCAACCTGAGAGGAGTAAACCAACGACGACGATCTGTTTGTAAAGTCCATGTCGTTTGCTGGAACTCCGTCCCTTCTTCTGAATGTACAAACGACAAGTCATAACCATTCTCTCTCTCAGTCACTGAAGCTGTGTGGCAGAGTAAATGGCGGGAGAGAAGTTGCTCACTCTGCAGATAGAGATGGCTTCCGATGGACTTGGCCGAGCTCGTGAGTCTTATCATCGTGCTTGAACAGCTGAACTCTAAACCTCCTGTAAGTAATTACCCATTTCATATTATTTCGAAGAAATTAATCTCTTCCTTTTAGCTTTTGAATAGATTAAAGCCAACCCGTCTAGTGCATTTGTTTCAGAGTTTTTCACACATACTTTTTGTGTGGTTGAGTCGTTGACATAATTTTTTATATATATATAATCATTCTGTTGATAACTTTAGAAAACTAGTTCTGAGAAGCATTTTCTATTGTAATTCTCTTTCAAACTTGATATCTTTTGCAATTCAAAATCATCATCTTGTGGTTTTAGTAGAAAAATAAAAACCCAACTGAAGGCAGTGTTCGAAAAATCGGCCTAGGCTGTAGGCGGCCGCCTAGGCGTCTCCTAGGCGGTAGGCGGGAGGCGGGAGGATAGCGCCGCGATTTCACCCTAATGGTTAGGGGTAGGCGCCAGGGAGTTAGGCGGCGCCTGGGCAGGTCAGGTGGTTGCTTCTCTACTCTTCTCGACCCAACCAGTGGCAGCGACGGCTTCTTCTCTACTCATCAGAGGTATCTTTGAATTTTTCTTCTTTCTTTGTAGCTGCTGCTGGGCTCATCTTATTTCAAAGGCGCGCAAGAGGAGATGATGGAGGCAGAGAAAGAGGAGGGACGATGGAGGTAGAGAGAGATGGGAGGTGATGGAGGCGGGTAGATGAGAGCTATATAGAACACACAACGTATAGATAAGTGAGGATAGGGTTCGTCCAAAAAAAAGTGAAAATAAGGTTAGTGAAACGGTGTGTTTCACTTATGGGCTGGTATTTTGACAAGGTTCTCTTATGGGCCCATATACTAAAACATAACCTAATTGTGTTTTTATTTCAACCCTCAGTTTTATATCAAAGCATATATCATATACAGGTTTATTGAGGATTTACCGAATAAGTTATTTGAGGGACACGCAGTAGTCCTACTTGGCGTTGTATTTCATTAATATAAACTGTCTATTTTGTAGATATTCATTTAAAGATCATCACTATAAAAAATCACTTGAATCCGATATTATTTGACCACTCAATTAAATTATTAAATTTTAGTACTTTGTTGAAGCACCGTGTTTATTGATTTTGTAAGACACAATTAGATGTCTAAACGGTTTTCGATTTGTCTATTTTTTTGCAATGATGATCTATGAATGAAAACCTAAAAATTAAATGGTTTGGATCGTTGAAAAAAATTTGTAGGGTACCCTAAAAGGGTGTCCCTCAAATATTATTTGAGGGATCCATCAATAGAAAGGGATTAATATCATATGACTCACATTTATACATTTTTTAAAATTAATTTTGGTATAAATTTATAATTTATAATACAAAATAATTATTAAAAAAAAAAAAAAAGAAACGCTTAGGCCCCTACTGCCCGCCTACCGCCTACCGCCTACCGCCTAGCGATTTTTCGAACATTGACTGATGGTGTGTTAAGTTTTGATATAGTTTAACCCCATATTTTGCAGGATGTGGTCTTCTTCTTTTTTGTCTTGATATTGCTCAACTTTTAAACCCCATCTTGTATTATAGATTCAAGGTTATCTTCTATCTTTGAGTTTTTTCTGTTAAAACTGTAAACCATATACAAAAGAAGAGAAGTGAAAGAAATTTTTGCATTTGGAGCAAACTGTCAAACAACACCAAAAACAAGGCAGAGTCCATTTCCCACTTTGCAGCACCACAAACAATACATCCTTTCCTTCTCATCTACAATTTATAATTCCACGCTCACCACCAGGACAGATCTCTATCCTCTTTCTGGAACAAGTTTTCGAATTAAAGCAAAATTTTGAAAACATGGAAACCTAGCATTCAGTACCTAGCATTTAATGAATTATCTACATGATGAACAAATGTTCTCATATGTAATTCATTTTTTCTTCTTTTCGTTAGGGCTAATAAATATTAGTGTGTTGCAAAATACAACAGGATGCCAATTTCACTGCCTTGATGATCAATTTGAAACAAGAAATTGACAACATCACCATTTCAATCCAGACACAGATGTTCCACTCTTGTTGATCAGATACTCGTCGTCTCGATTCGACAGATGAACTCCTTAGTTTTCAGATAGGCCGAAGCGAACAGGAACCCCCTTGGCCCTGAGCCAAGCATTCCCTTTCAAGAAAGGCCCTACAGTATACTTCATAGCCTCTTGCTTGTCAATGACTTTGTATCCAGACCACTTGACCCTGTTATCAGTCTTGGCACCTGGTCCCTTGTTCTTATACTCTGCATAATACAGCGTTTTCAGTGCAAAGTCTCCTTGCCATGGTGTCCATCCATCTGGGTGAATCAGATCCTCAATTGTTGAGTCCATCACTATGGTTCTTGAGAATTCCTTCCATGGCCTCCCAAGGTAGGTCTTGAACTGAGACTTTACCGGCTCAAGATCTTTGTCAGGCATGATTTTGCAATCCTGAAGAACTATTCCTGTGGTTTCCTGTTTGTCAGCCCGTCCCTGGGCAGTAACAATGTTTTGTTGGTTTTCCATAGGTTTCCTGACGTAGATCAAGCAGTTCTGGAAGATAGCAGCAGCGTCACCAAAGATGAAATCAACGGTGCCAGAAATGACACAGCTCTTATAGAACTGCCGATGGGTTTGTGCATACAAGGTGTCTTGGTACCCTTCAAATCGGCAGTTGAGAAAAATAGCACGGTCTGCTTGGACTCTTGCTGCCACTGCCTGATGCTTCTCAGGACCAGCCGTGTTTCTGAATCCCATGGACTTTGCCATAAAACCTTCTCCTAAGGCCGCTGAAACAGAAACAAATGAAAAAGGAATAAGTGCCATTGACAATGGCATTAACTTCTTACAGTATGTATGGAAGTGGAGCATATCATATGGTTTAAAATGGTGAGTTAGGCCTTATATATATACATACTCCACGTTCTGTTGCTATCATATATATATATATATATATACATATATCAGTTCTTGCCTAAGTTTTGCACATACCAAAAGATGCAGTTTGGAATGTCCTAACTCCGTCTGCAAAGTTCTTATTCCCGGTGATGATGCTCTTCTGTGACCCATCACCATATATGGTAACATTTGGCATCTTTTTTGTCACAATTACAGTCTCATCATAGACTCCTCCTTTAACGTAGATGATATATCTGAATTTTCATAAGGGTAAAAACAAACTGATAAATAAAGATAGCAAGTGTGTGTAATTTTTTTCTTCTTCTTTTTCTATTGCAGAAGTGAAGGAACAAAACGCATACCGTCCTTCATATTTTGCAGGCATGGCTGCCAAGGCTTCACTAATGGTTTTGAAGTTTCCACTGCCATCTTTTGCCACAGTCACATTAGGTGTGGGCTTCTCATCGTTTTTCTTCAACACCCTTCGCTGCTCATGGCTCATCCAGGTAGGAAACCTGTCCTTGTCCTGTGCTAGAAGACGACGTTTTGCTCCCGAAACTGCTTCTGTAACCGGTAGCTGGAATTGGGAAAGGAGTGAAAGCATGGCCAAGGAATTGCTGGTGAATTCCTTGGAGGCCTGCAACATCTTCTCCAAGTCAGACTTCAATTTTCCATCAGGAAACCCATCAACACACGTCTGCTGGTAAGATATGACTGCACTCAGCCAACTGTTCAAGACACCGGTTCGAATCTTCCCCGAAGCAGTTGTGTTGCCAATTTGAGAAATGGCATCCCCTAATTCGTCCATGGCATCTTCAAACAGCACTTTGCAATCCTCAAATGCTCCCTTCTCTTCTGGGCTGTTAAAAGTGAGCTCGCTGGATTTGCTGTAGGCAATCCTGGCCTCATCCGAGGCTACTGAGATAGCGGTCTTGATGAATTCCTTGGGTTTAGATGCGCCCCTTGCCTTTCCGATGATGCTCTCGCACTTGTCCTTGTAGTCCGTTGCGCCACACATCTGCTTCATGATCTTCTCACCATTTGCCGGCACTTTCTTCTTGGCTTGATCGTTCTGGGGTTGAGCTTTTGCTGGAGCAGGCTTAGAATTGGCTGTTTTGTCTTGCTTAGCATTGCCCTTCTTACTATTAAGTTTGTTCAAAAGTAGATAGGCTCCGACAGCAATCAGAATAAGCAGGACGACGACGACAACTGCGATGATAATTCTCTTCCTCATTTTTCGTGCCCTCTCAGCCTTTCGGCGTTCGGATATCTGGTCGAAATCCTGGAATGCCATTGCGAGAGTGGCTAAGGCAGAGGAGCCTCTGCCTTAATAATTCAGGCCCAGGCACACGGCAACAGAGAGAAAGAGACTGGAAAGAGATTGAAATACGATGGTGTTTCAGCTTTAATCAATTTCCTCTTCCTATCTCTTTGTTCTTCAGTTTGCAATTTGAGTCTCCATTATTATTTTGGCAATTGACAGAGGAGGGCCGGTCAGGAGAGTTTTCAGGTTTTCTATTTTTCAAAAGTTAGTTAGAGATGACAACAGGGGTCCTTTCCTTTCCAACCGCATTTCCCTCGCGAATTCTTTCCTCCAGGTCACCTTTCAGCTTCCAAAATTACATCTAGACCCCCAACTCTTAAACTATATATGAGCATGTATTGTTCAAATTTGTCAATGAATTCAAAGGCTGTGTTCTTTTGTGAGGTTATGATTTTAGCTCCAACAAATTCATGACTCAGAATCCAATCCACATTCTTCAACCAATTAAAGCACCAATGCTGCTAGAAGGATCAAATTTTGACCACGTTAGCTGCCCATATGATGTGTACTTATAGCATCCATTGTTATGACTTATTGCCACACACATCAACTGCCATGTCATGCGATAGCTAATACGACCGCAAAACGCAATCCAATCTACATTCTTCAACTAATTAAAGAACAAATGTTGCTAGAAGGATCACATTTTTACCAAGTTAACTGGCCTATATGACGTGTGCTTATAACATCAATCGTTACATTTTATTGTTAATCGACACATCAACTACCACATCACGTGGTCAGCTAATAGGATCATGAAATGCCCAAAATGTATAATAATATCAGAAAATATTTGACCTCATCCATACAACTTCCACCTTTGGTGCACCTATCTTAACACTCATAAAACATTGATAATCTTTCTTATCTTGTAGGGCAAATCTTACATAGAAGAACATTCATTCATACAGAAATCCCAAAGATCAGATGCCATCATCATAAGGAAATGAAGTGGCCTGCAGCCATTCATCACCAATAATAAACTCTGATACTGTGAAGTTTGCTGCATCATAATAATCCATAATATGATATCCAGTCCACTTAACCCTATTTTCTGTCCCTGAACCAGGCCCATAATTTTCATACTCTCCATAGTACAAAGTGTCCAACCCTAGATCCCCAGACCACTGTCTCCACCCAGTTGGGTCAATAAAGTCACCAATGTAGGACTCTAGGTACACTGTCCTAGAGAACACCCTCCATGGCCGGCCTAGGTAGCTTTTGACAATGCTGGAGTTTGAGTACAAGTCATCAGTGGCCACAATTGAACAATTTTGTATGGAGATTCCTGTGTCTTCATCTGCTGTATCTCTGGATTGTGCTGTGATGACCGTGAACTGTCCCGGCATTGGCATCTTGGATACAATGTTACATCCTTGGAATATCACTGCTGCATTGCCAAATATATAATCTATGGTCCCAAATATGTCACACTCTCTGTAAAATTGTCTGAAAGAGTGGACATACAATGTGTCCTGGTAGCCATTGATGATGCACTTGTAGATTGCAGCCAAGTCTGCATTCACTCTGAGAGCAACAGCTTGGTGCTTTTCTGGTCCAGCTGTGTTCTCAAATGTTATATCTCTTGCCAGAAACCCCTCTCCAGAAACAGCTGAAAATTGAATATCACGGAAAATCAAAATGGGATTAAATTCAGGTTCACTTGTGAAAGAGGTTTTGGATGCAAGCAAGATTTTACCATATGAAGACAATATAAATAAATGAAATGAAACAAGGGCTGCAGTAATTAAATTTTTAATTACCTACGGTTGCAGATCTGAATAGGGTCCAGCCATCAACCACACTTCTGTTACCAGTTATGACAGTCATGTCACTTCCATCTCCAAGAAGAACAATGTTGGTCTTGTAGCTTGGGATTTCCACATTTTCAACATAAACCCCTTCCTTGACATAGATGATTGTTCTATCATAACTATTATTTGGAGTAAAATTAACAGCATCAGTGATGGTGGTAAAGTTCCCAGTCCCATCTGCTGCAACTGTTAAAACTTCACTTGGATCATATTTGTCGCCAGAGCTCTGCAGGATCCGGCGATCTTTCCTTGACATCCATGTTGGAACAGACAAGAGACGCCGGTTTGTACCGCCTTTTGGAGCCCCTGGCTTTGAGATAACTGAGAGAGAATTGCTAACATACTTGTATGTACTGGTTAAGGAATTTACTAGAGCCGGCTTCATAGGGCCAGAAGCAGAATCCAAGCCTTCCAAGCATGTGTTCTTGTTTGTAAGAGCAGCACTGAGGTAAGCTATTGCATCATTTAGTTTCTTGGTGTTGCCTGCTAGAACTCGAGACACGGATCTTTGTAGAGAAGAGAGTGTGATTTGGTGAAGCTCCTTACAATCCTGGATAGCTCCCTTTTGCTTCTCAACTATATTTGAGTACTGTCCAGCCTTGTAGAAAAGATCAGAAAGCTTCCCGGCTTCAGATATCGCAACTTGGAGAGACTGGAGGAGGTAGGTTATGATGTTAGGACTGATGTTTATTGAGATTGAAAGCTTCAATGAGTCAAAGCAGACATCTGGGTATGGAGTGGACTTGCAGAATGATCTTATTGAAGACAAGTTGGGATTAAAATTAGTAGTATTTGTGGAAGAAGAATTGTGGAGAGCACTGCAGGTTGTTGAGAAGAAGATTATGCAGAGGAGCTGCAACACTTTTGCAATGGAGGAAGCCATAGGAGTAGTGTTGATGGGACAAAACTGACTCAAACATGTAAAACAGATTAAAAAAACTTAGTGATGTTGGGTTTTCTTATATAATTATCTTTGGGAACGTAATTTGCATGAATTTTCTTAAGTTAATTAATGAATGATTACACGGATTCTTATAATGTTCATCTTTGAAAAAGTATAATAATAAGACAATATGATTCTTGTATGTATGTATATATATTTATGCAGAGTTTTATTCCTTCCTTTCACGGGAAATAGACTTTATGCAGAGTTGTTGTCCTGTTGAAAAGTTCCAAAGCAGATTAAGGGAAAGGGGAGCTGCATTCAGAAAACCTTAATAATATTTTCTACATATATATATACAGAAATTCTCTTATGTGGATATCCAGACGTTATTATCGTGCGGATGCAGTGTATTTTCAGTACTACCCTGCCCTGCTTTCCTGCCTGTTTACAATGGCATTCGTACGTTTTGCACATTAATACATCCGGATAAGAGAATAACTCTGTATATATATATCCCTGCTTTGTTTGGAGTTTCATGTTATCAGAATTCAGAGGGATGGGAGGAAGGTCCTCTCATCTCTGCAAGATATTTTTCTGGCATGTTTGAGAAACTATGGACATGGGCCACATGGCCTTGTCCTTGGCCTTGTGGGCGTGGACTAGGCAGAGTCAGTCATCTCTTAGAGTTTGTGAGTCAAGACTTCACCGAATCCATGAAAGCTCAAACAAAAGTCTCACTCACAAATTCCAAATTATGAGTTTGATATGAGTGTCTAGTACTCTATGGGATAGGAATTGAGGTGAAGGATTTTGCTAGGGACAGTTGCCCTACAAGCATGCAAGATGCATCAATGGCCGGGAGTCATCCACACACTACATGTATCAATGAATAGTTGAGAGTCGTCCACTTGCGCAGGGGCAACTGACTCAAGCATTGCTCATGTTGAGAATTTGTGTGGGGATATGTAACTTGGACTTCCGTGAATGCCAGGTTTTCCAAACTAAAACACACGCAGAAGGCATTACAACTTGATGGAAAGGTTCACAACTTTGATAGAGGGACTTAGCAAAAGCATTAGATGATATATTAACAGGTAATATGTTGCCAAACTATAAATTAAAATTAATACACACCGCACTCTTGCAACTTGACCTTTGTCCGGTGAAAAATCACGGGGGACAAAGACAATTATAAGTTTGTATTATTTATTTGTCCTGATATCTGCCAATATCTCACATGCCCAGATTCTTTTCTCAACAATTTTCTAGCCTTCTTTATCTACAGAGACCGTCTTTTTTATATCCCACTTGACAGACTTATCTTAGCATCACCAACGACTACCTGGTTATGCTAATTAATTTTTACAATAGAAATGTCAAGAAATATAACCTATGTAAGGGATTCTTTTTTCTTTTTTTCATTTCCTGTTTTGCAGGATCCACCATCTAGTTACACCAGTTTTTTCAGAAAAAAATTGGTGGTTTTTCTACTCAATATTTTGTTACATACTAAGATGAATTCATTTTGCAAGTTCCTACATTCATCAGCATGGCACACAAATAACATACTTATCACAGAATTTAGCAAAAAAAATTTGATTTAAGAAGAAGATATGATTAGGTACAAGAGGTGAAATTACACATTAACTGCTTAAATCCTTAAACCCCAAATTCTGCAGTATATTTGACACCAGTAGAGGGCAACCACAGGTTGCCTTCAATAAACTGGGCCACAGTATAGTTCTTGGCCTGAGTAGACTCGTTGAACGCTTGATAGCCGGGCCACTTGACCCGGCTACCGAGACCCGCCCCGGGTCCATAATTCATGTACTCTCCATAAAACAATGAGTTCAAAGCAAAGTCACCATTCCACTCAAGCCACCCTTCAGGCCTTATGACATTGCTCAAGAAAGACTGCATAATTACAGTTCTTGAATATAGCTTCCATGGCCTACCAAGGTATGTGGGTGTGGAGTTGACTGAGGCAGCTTCCAAGTCTGAATCTGCAGTTATGTTGCAGAATTGGATTGAAATTCCTGTTGGCTCATTTGGGTCCTTGCGGCCTTGGGCTGTGATGCTGTTCTTTTGGTTTGGGAGGCCTTTTTTGGCTAGGATTTGGCAGTTTTGGAACACAACTGTGGCATCACCAAAAATGAAGTCAACAGTGCCACTGATTTTGCAGTCTCTGTAGAATTGGCGCATTGTGTGTGTGTAGAGTGTGTCTTGGTAGCCCCTTATGTTGCATCTGTAGAAAACTGATAGGTCAGAATCTGATCTTAGTGCCACTGCTTGGTGCTTCTCTGGCCCTGCTGTGTTCTCAAATGTTATGTCTCTTGCTATGAACCCTCTGCCACTAACAGCTGAATTCACACGAAGAAAAACAGATCAATTTTGAATGGTAGAATGCTACAAAGGTTGTATACAACCAATGCACACAAAAATTAATTGCAGAAAAAGATGTACATATCAAAATGATAAAATGTTTTCTGATATCAGACTATTAAATGAGAGCCTATGCTGGGTGAATTCAAGAAATTAAGTATATGTTTCCTGCTTGACCCCCTCCAACCAAAAAAAAGGTGAGCCTTTGCATGTGACATAAGACTTGCTAGTTCTAGCAGCTTACAGTATGTATTGGGTCCATGCACTTCACTCTCACACCTCTCATCTGCCATTTTGTTGAGGTTAATTGAATTGGTTGGGATATCATTTAAGATCTCAATGGTACAATTTTATCCAAAAGTCTTAAAATAGCAAACCAAACGTTACTGTACAGAGGCCCCCAGGCCAAAGTTGACAAGATAAAGCAGAAAAAGAAAAACAAAACTAATTCAAAGGTACTTTGTGGCTAACAAAATCAGGGACCAGCAACAGGAAAAGTAAAAGAAAATTTAAACAGATGCTTATTGCTTACCAAAGGTTGCAGATCTAAATGTGGTCCAGCCATCCACAAAGCTTCTGTTTCCAGAGATTATAGTAGCATCCATACCATCTCCAATCATCATTAGGTTCCATTTTTTCTTCTTAATCTCCACATTCTCTTTGTATGTGCCTCTCTTGATGTATATAACATATCTTCTCATGCTATAATCTGGTGCTGCTAACACGGCATCCGTCACATTTGTGAAATTCCCAGTGCCATCTTGAGCTACAATGGCATCAACTGAGACCCCGTCGGCTTGAAGTAGTTTTCGATCTTCGGTTTTAACCCATGAAGGGATTCGGCCATTAGGCCCCTGCTGATTAGAATTTGGGTGCACTTGGGTAAGAAGTTCTTGGACTAAAGAGGTTACTTGGTCAAGGCCAGCTGAGACCAGCCCTTGGACAATGCTGTTGGTGCCTTCAAACCCATTACTGCATGTGTCCTGGTTAACAAGTGCAGCGCTCAACCATGTCCTCAGATCAGAACTTAGCTTCCCAGTGCTGTTATTTTTGCCTGAAAATAAATCAAAATTTGTGCCTCTTTGTTAATTTGGTTAACTTTTGCAGCTGAAAATCATATAAGTGTAACCAAATTGTATTTTGTGCATGATTTAAGCAAGCAAGATTAATCACAGCCCTAAGCTAAATATGTGACTTGCATGCAGAGCAGGTTGGAATTTGCAGAGGAAAATCTTCTACTATATTTTTTTTATAGCTTAGATTTCAAACCACCCTGTGACCTCATGACCCAGAATTCAAAGTTTCCAAAATAAGTGGCAACGTGTCAACACCTACAGAAAATGCCATAAACACTAAAACATCTAAAAGCAGAAACTTTAAGTACTTAATTGACTGGGACTGTTCAGAATTTAGGTACCCTTCTGATTCTGGGAAGCAGAGATAGACCAGTTCAACTCATCAGCAGAGAAGTCGAGCAAATCAAGGCAGTCGGAAATGGCGTTGGAAAGGCGAAAGTCGCCAAAAGCATTTGCAAACTGAGAGAGAATGGAGGCCACCTGTTGCACAGCTTCAATGGTGTCCGTCAAAGAGCCTGCAAATTCAGAAGCAGGCACCTTCAAACACCCTGTCTGTAAATCATCTGTGATGCTGCAGCTAACAAATGGGATGAAGCTGCTGCTGAAAAAAGCACAAAATAAGACTAACAAAAACAGCTGCTTCCCAGCAGGCAATGGATTATCAGAAGCCATTAGCAAATATGGCACTAGTTAGCTATTAATGATCAAAGCCTTAGGGCCTACTATAAACTTGAAGTGCCTAAGAATGATGAGAGTGGAGAGCAGCCTATTTAAGGCAAGCAGGGATGGGATTTTGAGAAGGGAGGTTAGCTAGGCAGGTGAGGGAATTTAAGAAGGCCGGTGGAGATGTTGATGTGGCATGAGTCAGAGTCAAATTGCACTAGAAAAACTTACGTAGGGTTGTTCTTGTCGCTCCAAAACGTGACGGAAAGAGTTTGAAATTTGGCTAAAGGCTGTGTCGGTGTTGGGTTGGGATTTCATTCTCCTAGTCTCTAAATATTGAAAAATCCCACATGCAAATACAAAGAGTGATCTTTTTCTTTGGGCCCTCTCCCATTTGAATGTCTCGTAGACTCAAATTAGAGGCCATGCATATGTACATTACTTGTCCCTTCAGCCTCCATCGCTCGCTTTCCAAGACCAATTGAATTGAGAATTAATGATGCTAATTAACATAATTGCAGAGTCAGCATGCCACGTGGACATCTCTATTTCTCTAGATTTCTGTACCTAGTTACTGGTAAAGTCAATTTGTTATCCCGGTAAAAACATGTCAAAAAGTGAGAGTTGAATTCTGCTTTTCAATAGCTATGCATTGTCCGTATTATCAAATATGAGCAATTTTCTTTTTTCAAACTTTGGTTTTTGTTTTGGTTTTACTCTAGTATCATTGTCACATTGAACCTACAAAGAAAGAGAAAGAAGGTATTGTAATAGAATATTTGTGGTGAAGGCATTTATAACTAGAGTTATGGATGAATTAATGAAGCTATGGGAAGGCACATGTATCTATGACGCAAGCTACAGAGAAAATAAAATATCTTTATTCACCACTTTAACTTAAAACGTACTCTTATTATTATTCTCAATACTTGACACGTGTTTATTGGCATAATTATTGTTAACTTTTTATTTTGAATTTATGAAATCATGGTTATGTCAATAAACACGTGTCAAGTGTTGAGATGTGTGATGAAAATACACCTTAATTAAAATAGTGAGCAAAAATAATTCCTAGAGAAAAACAAACTCTCATCCATCAAATTTTAATCCAAAATATCCTCCACCAAAATAAAGATTAATTATCACAAAGCTAAGTAAATACAGAAAAGAAAAAAGAATATTAATACAAATCAACCATGTGAAATTGAATGAGATTCTGGAGTACAGACACAGTCAATGGCAAAGCATATTGCAACCACTGAAGAAGTGTGGACCCCAGAAACCATACATGCATGTTGACATGTTGCATTGAAACAAAAAAAATATTATTAAATCATGGGCAATCACTGACGTGGATTAAGATTATAAAACCGACAAGTTTTGTAATCAGAAATAGAAGGAAGCAAAGAAAGTGTCATTTTCGAAATTAAAGAGAAAATGAATAACTCAATTGCTTTTCAAAAAGCAATAAAGGCTCGAAGAAGGAAATGGCTCATGGCTTTAAAGAAGAGGGAAGCAGGACGACGCAAAAAACGCGTTTTTACAGCTTGGGTTGCTTGAACTTTGCTCCAAACTGCTTTAATTTTCAGAAAAGCAGGTCATATCTATAAACACGCGGTTACAGGTTATTGCATTGTCTGACTCACTGTGTGTAAACAATTAAGCTAAGCCATGCATCTTAATATAATTACATGCCCACATGCACGTTCTTTTCTGTTTAATAAATATTATCATAAGTTCCTTTCTGATATCTCCTTTACTAATGAAGTTTAAGGACCAATATAATGATCAATGCTTTGCATTAACCTGAGGCGGAAATTATTGAGGCGAAATGCCAGAAATTACGGGTGTGGAGCTCGAGGAATGCGGGAAAAATAAAAAACGGGTGTTATAATGGACGTCTATAAAAGGAAACAAGGGGAGAAAAAAATCACAACTCACAACTCCGCCAATTTTCTTCCTTCCCATTTATCTCGATCTAAACCTATCTCCTCAAAAATAAAATGGCCTCTTCATTCCCATTTTCTCTCGATCTAAACCTAACTCCACTAATACAGACATAGGGGCAATGTGTTGCACCAGTGTGGATGCCCTACTTTGCTTCTTCACAAGGACCAGTTTTAAACGACTCTTTACTCCTTGACAACGATGTTGTTGTTGGAGATGCGAGGAGTTTAGTGACTCCCAAGGATGTGAGCGTGCTGGGAACGAGGGATGATAACCTGGTGGTGAGTGATGCCATGGCATTGAGCGTGCAAAGTGCGGCATCTGTCGCAAGTGTGGGGCATCGCCTCATTATGAAATCCCATGAGGTACAAGTGCTAAGAGCTCAGTTGGTGGCATAGTGGAGTTTGGTCGAAGATTGTCAGCGTGTTATGAGGAGTTTAAAGAGGGAGAGGGCAAAGACGGCGCAGACGAATCGACATCAGCTTGAAATATTGCTGGAAGAGAATCAAAAGCTATCAAAGATGGTAGATTTTTACTCTCAAGACATGCAAAAGCAGCTAGAGGCCCTGGATCGACTGGGTAAACTCAAGCAACGAGATCACGACACAAGTTATGCTCAAGCTAAGGGTGTGATCTTTGGGAGCTCAAGTAATGAGCCCCAAGAAGCTGTGTGTGAAAACCTACTAGAAGAGGTCTAGATGGCCAAACTAAAAGCTCCTATTGTGGAATTGGGAAGCGCGCCATGATGTTGTTGTTATTTTTTTAATATTTTTTTAAAATTAATGTAGTCCCATGTTTTCTCTTTTTTTTTAAATGTGAAATAAATATTTTTCTAATATTTTTCCCTTTTTCTTTTTATTTTTTTCTTTTAATTTTAACGACACAAATTAACATGCTAATCATTCAACTATAAATACTCGCAAGTGTACGAATCTATTGGAAACTAGGAATGAATAAACAAATTATTAACCAAGTAACCTATTTAAGACGACCCAAACCTGACACGACACGTTTATTAAATGGGTCGGGTTTGGGTTGAGCATTCTTGACACGTTTATTATCTCGACACGACATGAACCCGACACGACACGACCCATTTCCCAATAAACGTTGATTATATTTCTTTATGTTAATTATTTGTAGCAGTGTTTATGGATGAGTGCTCTAGCGTAGTCGGTATGGCCCTAAACTGAATCTACGTATGTTACTATTATTTGTTAGAATATCCTGAATTTGAGATTTTTTACACCAAAATATTAGCTTAAGGTATTCGTGCATATATGACAGCTCAAGATCGGCCTCATGAAAAACCTATAGAGTCTACCATGTGGAAACGCTCTATTAAATTGTTGAAACAAAAATTATCTAGTATATATGCATGCTTTAACTTTATCATGTCTCTCGATCTATCATTGATTTTGTGACCAAAAAGATAATGAAGACTTGTCATATCAAAAATTTCATGCACAACGTAGGTAGCCATATCTTCTACAACTTTCATGTGGCATTGAACTGTGGATTCGTCTTTTCGACGCAACTATGATTCTTTCTTCTTTTATCTTAAAATAGGCTAAAGTTATGAGGTAGAAGAACACAGAGGAGGTGGGGTGGGGGCCAGTCTGAGACAAGAGCTGCTAAATTAATCGACTTTTGGGCTGGTTTGGCTTTTAGAAAATCTTTGCTTTCTCTTTTATATGCGATTTGTCGGATCATATTTGAGGTGGATTTGTAATGTCTTTGAAGCTGCACATGTAATTGAAATTGCAATTCATCTCCACCTTCCTCTCTTTAAGAATGCAGTTGAACCATATTCGTTCTCATAAGCCAAAATTTATTTAAAAAGAACTGGTGGGCGAAAGTGAGTATAAATGAGGCCTCTTCCTCTCTGGCTCGTCAGAGTCTTGAGTTTTCCATTTATCGTTGTTATGGCGCTCTTTACGGAACCCACCGCACCATTACAGCTCTCAGGTTCCGAGCTCTTTTTGTCAAAAGAAAAAACCCTAGAAGGACTGATAGCGTTTCCGCAGCTACGACTGGGAGTGGGAGAGAGAGCTCGTTATCGACACGACGTGGTTGAGAGCTCACAAGGAATTCATTTACTATCGTCAAAATAAAATCTTTAATAAATTTCGCCCCAAAATAGTAAAGAATATAGCCGAGTGGCTATACTCGGGGGTTCGTTTTTATTAGAAAAATAGCACAGCCAACTATTTTTCACACGTGGCGAAATGGGCACAGTCGCTGGCGGGTCCTTTTTTTTTAATAAATAGTATAGCCGTGCGGCTATACTTGGATTTTTTTTAATAACAAAATAGTATAGCCGATCGGCTATACTATTTTGACACGTGGCGAAAAGGCGATAGGCGCAGTCGGTGCTCTTTTTTAATATCAATAGTATAGCCGAGCGGCTATACTCAAAATTTATTATTAAAAAGTAGTATAGCCGAGCGGCCATACTACGGTTTTTATTATTAAAAAAAGTATAGCCGCGCGGCTATACGTATTTTTACTACGGTAAAAAAATAGTATACCCACGCTTCTGGAAGTCTTCTAGGATCCACAAAAGCATGAGCATTGAGGAAGAAGCTTAAAATCTCTTGTGCGCCAGAAGAAACTACAAGAAATATAGTTACATCAGAGCTATTATGATACCAGAATTTTGTTTTCTTAAGAAATAGTAAAATCCTGCATCATGTGAATAATAAACAGAAACCCTCTAACCCACACCCTAAACTCCAAAAATTCCAAGTCAGTAATTTATATCCCTTTTCTTACACTTCCTCAACAACCAAACAGAGCATAGCACAATTTTTCACATTCTCAAAAGCACATCCAAAGCAGAAATTGCCCAAACTCCAATCATCCATCAATCACAGTAATTTTAAAAAATAAAACACCTTTTTTCTTAAACCAAAAAATTTGATCAAAAGCATTTTTTCCGTCAGTAACCAAGCACACTGTAAATAGAGAGAGAGGGATTACGTTATGGTTATTGGGTGGAGAAGTGGTGGAGCTATGAGCCATGGTGGGCGAAATCGAGTTTAAATGAGGCCTCTTCTTCTTTGGCTCGTCAGAGTCTGAGTTTTCCATTTATTGTTGTTATGGTGCTCTTTACGGAACCCACCGCACCATTACAGCTCTCAGGTTCCGAGCTCTTTCTGTCAAAATAAACAACTCCAGAAGGATTGATAGCGTTTCCGCAGGTACGACTGGGAGTGGGAGAGAGAGAGCTCGTTGTCGACACGACGCTGTTGCGATCACAAGGAATTCATAATAATAATAAAAAAGGACGATCCGCCATGTGTCAAAAATCGTATAGCCGAGCAGCTATACTCGATTTTTTAATAATAAAAATAGTATAGCCGCGCGGCTATACTATTTTTGACACGTCCCAATAAATAGTATAGCCGTCCGGCTATACTCGGATTTTTATATAACAAAATAGTATAGCCGCGCGGCTATACTATTTTGAAACGTGTCAAAATGGGCGATAGGACCCAACGGGCTTTTTTTTAAAAATAAATAGTATAGCCGCGCGGCTATACTATTTTGACACGTGGCGAAATGGCGATAGGCTCCAGAGGTGCTTTTTTTAAAATATAAATAGTATAGCCGCGCGGCTATACTCAGATTTTATTATTAAAAAGGTAGTATAGCCGCGCGCCTCTGGAAGTCGTCTAGGATCCACAAAAGCATGAGCATTGAGTAAGAAGCTTAAAATCTCTTGTGCGCCAGAAGAAACTACAGGAAATATAGTTACATCAGAGCTATTATGATACCAGAATTTTGTTTTCATAAGAAATAGTAAAATCCTGCATCATGCGAACTGACTGATACTAAAAAATGGTACTCTGCATAGGAACTTTAAAAAACAATATCGAGTTAAAAAAAATGTAAATAAGTACAATAAGAGACATTTGGACTCTGCAATCCACCTATACAATGTCAAAATGTTTGTTCTTGAGTTGCACATGCAGAAATGTTGATGGTCATGAGAGGAGATTTATATGCAATGCACCGTTCCTGAACCGGTGAAGACAAAAACCAGAGGCAGATTCCTGATGGCAGTCCCAGAATCACTATCTCTTCACCCACGGAAATCACTGCAGCCTTGGCAGCAGCCAAGGACAGATACATATAAGATGCACCCAATAGGAGGAACGGTGTTGAATATCCAAGACTTAAGTACCCTTGAAAAAGAAAAGAAAGAACGAGAAAAAGAGAAAGAAGGTAAAAAAAAAAGTCAATGAAAAAACCTCACATCACACAGGGACACCCTTTCAGCTAGGATCTGCACACCAGAGACAAGGATAAACTAGTAATGAAGCAAAACAGGTTTTTATAAATCACTGCCCTGCTCATAAAATATGCAAATGCAAACAAGACTAGAGCTTGTCCAAGAGTAGCATGGTTTCCTTCTGAGCCTTGTGAGTGTGAGAGACAAAAGGTATAGGCTATATCAGGAAGAATGATCTCCAGCTGCACCAGAGGTCCAAAGTCAAAAAATTGTGTCTATAAATTGGTGATCCATTGACAAAGCAGACAAGAATGTAAAAAATAGCACCTTTGGCTTTTTGATGGCAGGGATGTGTTAGTGTTTAATAAGCTTCTGATAAAAATGGAGGAATGGGTATATTGAAGAAGAGAGTGAAGGAAATCAAATGCTCTGTCAAACTTTTTGTATTTCATTGGGTATATAGAGCTTATTCACTCACAGCTCATATTACTGTTAGAAGAGAGAGAGAGCTAGACAAATCCTAGCTTCAATCTCAACCATCCAACTACACTATTAGTAAGATTATGACACATGTCCAGTCAAGTCCTATGAGACTTAACAAACCGTTTGACTATTATAGATAGCTTAGCCTATGAGCTAAGTGTCAAATAAAGTAGGGCAAATATTCAATTATGCTCATATTTTCTCATCTTTTTATTCTTCTCCAATATGGAGGTATTTATAAAAGTACAACCCTAAATAAAATAGGAAATAACTCTAAATTACAATAGAAAATAAATTTAAATTACAATAGGAAATAAATCTCAATTATAATAGGACTAGATAAATGGGTAAGTAAACAAAATCCTAACATAGTAAGGAACTGAAATCCTAACTAAGTAAGGACTCGCCAACACTAAGTATAACACTAAACCAGCAATTACATACTAAATCAGTTTACCATTTTGCACATTAACACTCCCCTTCAAATTGTGAACTGATTTCACCCCAAGCAATTCTCTAAGATAAGAGAATTGTTCTCTTGCCAAAGCCTTAGTGAAGATGTCAGCTACTTGCTCCTTTGTAGGACAATGAATCAAGTTGATTACACACTGTTGTAGAGCTTCTTTGATGTAGTGATACCTCCGGTTTATGTGTTTGGTTTTCGATGAAAGATCGGATTCTTGGTGATAGCAATGGCTGAGGTGTTATCACAGTTTAGGGTGTTGCCACACCTGCATTTCACCAAAATCTTCTAACACAAACCGTAACCAAGTAGCTTGTGCAGTTGCCTCGATGCACTCACATATTCTGCTTCAGTTGTGGATAGAGCAACACATTGTTGCTTCATAGATGCCCAAGAGAATACTCCACCGCCGAATGTAAAGGCATATCCCGATGTACTCTTCATATCATCTTCTCGATCCGCACCACCATTGTCACGAGAAGCCTACCAAAACCGATCCTTCTCCTTTCTTATATTCCAAACCAAAGTCAAGCATACCACGAACATACCTTAGTACCCTCTTGGCAGTTCCATAATGTTTATTTGTGGGGAATGCATAAATCTAGCCAACAGACAAGCAGCATACATTATATCCGGTCTAGTTGCGGTGAGGTAGAGTAGACTTCCCACTAGTTTTCTGTATTCAACTTCATTTGCAGCTCCACTTTCATCATCTCTCTTCAATTTATTAGTTGGTACAAGAGGAATACCAACCGGTTTACAATCCTGCAGACCAAACCTTTTCAAAAGTGTGGAAGCATATTTCTTCTGGTGTATGAAAATGTAGTCTTCACTTTGGATAATTCCCATTCCTAGAAAGTGATGTAGCAAACCCAAATCTGTCATCTTATACCTCTGCATCATATCAGTCTTGAAATCTTGCATTAGCTCTTGAGAATTCCCTGTATAAACTATATCATCCACATAGATAGATATTATGACCAGATCCGAGGTTCCCCTGCCTTTAACATATACTGTTGCCTCACTTGTGCTCCTTTTAAAACCACATTGCATGAGATAAGAGTCTATTTCTTCATACCAGGCTCTAGGAGCCTGTTTCAAGCCATACAAGGCTTTGTGCAATTTATACACTTTATCCTCTTCTCCTTGCACAATAAAACCATCGGGCTGCTTTACATACACCTCCTCTTGAAGCACTCCATTCAGAAAAGCTGATTTCACATCTAATTGATACATTTTCCAACTATTCTTTGCAGCCAAGGCAATGAGAGTTCGTATAGTATCCAACCTTGCCACTGGTGCAAAGGTTTCATTATAATCTATTCCGGGCTTTTGTGCATAGCCCTTTGCAACTAGTCTAGCTTTATGCTTTTGAACCGAACCATCCAAGTTCAACTTAGTCTTGTACACCCATTTTACTCCAATTATAGGTTTATTGAAAGGTCTATTTACCAATTCCCACGTCTGATTCTTCTCAATCATGTTCATCTCATTTTCCATTGCCTTCTTCCAAGCTTCATCCTGTGCAGCTTCATCAAAGTTCTCAGGCTCCACTATGCATGAATGGCAACTTGCATAGATCTCACTCAGATTTCTGTACCTCAAAGGTGTGTCATCAACCGAGGGATCATCTGTAGGTTCTTCTTCTGTTTCAGTTGTTCTCATATCTGACATTTCATCCGCATGAAGTGGAATGCAGATTTCTTTCACTTTGTGTTGCTCCCAGTCCCATTTGCCATGCTCATCAAAAACCACATCCCTTGAGAGCAAAACCTTTTGAGTTGCAGGATTCAATATTCTGTATCCCTTCTCACATGTACCATATCCAATAAAAACTCATATGGCACTTGTTGCTTCTAGCTTATGCCTTAACTTTCCAGGAATAAGTGAGTAACACCCGAGCCAAACACCTTGAGATGTTTAACTCCAGGCTTTCTCCCACTAAACTTCTCAAAAGGTGTAGTATTCTCCAAAGCTCGGGTTGGACTTCTATTAAGTAAATACACAGAGGTATTCACTGCCTCACACCAAAGCGTGTAGAGAAGCTCCTTGTCATGAATCATGCACTTCGCCATTTCGACAATGGTTCTATTTTTCCTCTCCGCAACGCCATTTTGCTGTGGAGAATAAGCTACTGTGAGCTGTCTTTCTATTCCCAGATTTTCACAAAACTGAAGAAAATCAGCTGAGATGAATTCTCCTCCCCGATCAGTCCTCAACTTCTTCACATGGTATCTGGATTGAAGCTCCACCATTACTTTGAATTTCTTGAACACATGGAATGTCTCGGACTTGTTTCTCAGAAAATAAACCCAGCACATCCTTGAAAAATCATCTATGAATGTGATAAAATATTTATTTCCACCTAGGCTTGCTGTTTGCATTGGACCACACAAGTTTGAATGAATAAGTTCTAATGGCTCTTTGGCTCTCCACTTTGATTCCTTAGGAAATGGCTCCCTGTGACCCTTCCCCAATACACAATCGTGGCACAACACTTCACTATTTTGGATTTCAGGCAGCCCCAATACCATTGCTTGGCTCTACAAAGACTTGAGACTTGAAAGTTTAAGTGCCCAAACCTCTTGTGCCATATCTTGGAGCATTCTTGCACATTTGTTTTCAAGGCAACCTCCTTGATTGTGTTGAAAGTTAAAGGAAAACACATGTTCCCCTTTTGCTTTACACTTGCCACCATGTTACTTAAGGAACTATCATCGAAGATGTCAACCTTGTGATCTCCAAATACAAGAAAATAGCCATGTTCTGTCATCTGTCCTACACTTAGCAAATTTTCAGCTAGACTAGGTACAAGCATAACCTCCTTTATATACCTCTTACCCTTCATTGTTTCAATGATCGGTGTCCCTTTTCCTACCACTTCAACCAAAACTCCATTGCCTACTTGAACCTTTGCTCTCACTCCTCTGTAAATGTCTACAAGCAAGTCTTCCTGGATGTCATATGATTGCTACATCCACTATCTATGTATCATTCATCACTCATCTTCTTTACTTCTCCAGAATGATTAGCATAGAATAAGTTTCCGGTTTCTTCAACCTCGATTAGCAAAGTTCACCTGCTGCATGACTTTGTTTGTATGACAATATTTTGCAATATGCCCAATTTTGTTACACTTGTGACACTTGACCTTGTTCTTAAACCAACACTCTCCATAGTGCAATTTATCACAGAATTTGCATTTATTTCCAGTGTTGTTTGTCTCATTTTTCACAGAGGAATTAGGCTTATTACCTCCATCACCCTTGTTGCCCCATTGTTGCCCGTGTGGTTTGGCATTCTTCTGAGACTTACTGGTGTGACCATTAGACCGTGCTGCTTTTGATCCAACGTTGAAGCTAGCAAATGCCTTCTCTGCACTATTGTCACCATGCCTATCAAGCCTCTGCTCATATCCTTTTAAAATAGCAACAACATCCTGAGCATCAATAATGTCTAAATCTTTTGTATTCTCTATCACAGCTGCAATACTATCATAAGACTTAGGTAGACTAATGAGTAGTTTTTGAACAATTCGTTGATTGCTCAGATCCTCACCATTGCTCTTCATTTGGTTGATCAGATCAAACAACTTAGCAATATATCCAGACGAGGATTCATTATCATTCATCCGAGTATATTCAAAATCACGCCTAAAACCCTGAAGTTTCACGGATCGACTCGCTTATCACCAACAAATTCTTGTTTGAGAATATCCCACGCAGCCTTTGCGCTTTCTGAGTTGCTATTCTTGGAAAAATTTGATCCGATACAGCCCCTTGGATGATACCCAGCTCTAGCATCCTTCACATAGTTCTCACGCATCGCCTTCCTCTACGCCTCCGTGAGCTCCTCCGCCTCCTTCGTCGGAGTTTTGTACCCATTCTCCACAAGATCCCACAGCTCGTGCGAACGGAAGATGGTTTTTATTTTGATTTGCCAGAAATCGAAATTTTCACCATTAAAAATGGGTGCCCTGAGTTCTCCTCCTCCAAATCCAGACATGTTAGTCTAGATTATTGATTTGAGCTCAAGAATCACACAACGAGATTTTGCTCACAGATTCGAACCCAACCTCACAGTCACAACGCCCATAATTCAGACCCAACCTGGCTCTGAGGCCATGTTAGTGTTTAATAAGCTTCTGATAAAAATGGAGGAATGGGTATATTGAAGAAGAGAGTGAAGGAAATAAAATGCTCTGTCAAACTTTTTGTATTTCGTTGGGTATATAGAGCTTATTCACTCACAGCTCATATTACTGTTAGAAGAGAGAGAGAGCTAGACAAATCCTAGCTTCAATCTCAACCATCCAACTACACTATTAGTAAGATTATGACACCTGTCCAGTCAAGTCCTATGAGACTTAACAAACCGTTTGACTATTATAGACAGCTTAGCCTATGAGCTAAGTATAACACTAAATCAGTTTACCATTTTGCACATTAACAGGATGTGATCGCGTTGGGATAAATCCTCAGAGAGTTCACATCCAACATCATCACACATTGCATTGGGATAAATCGTCATGGTTGTCTCTAGTATTAGTCTTAAAGCCCAGCATATCCATTTGAGAAAGTGCAACTGTGATCCTCTCAATATGTGTTACAAACTTACATCTATAAACTCAAAACTCGAAATTTATATTATCGTTGCTACGGGAAAAGAAAGCACGAGTATTTTCCTGCTTGAAATGAAAAGAAAGCTGCATGACAACCTTCAGCTTTACGGTCAAAGACCTCCCAACACATCCGTCGAGATGCATATAGTTCACTCCATCCATATAACTGCTTCGTTTCTGATCTGTTTATTAGTCTTTTCTTCTGCGAGCTCCTCTTACTCAGGCTTATCTTCTCTATGTAAATGTTGTCAGGGTACATGAGATTATGAAAAGAGACAGCAATAAAGACCCAACTACGAGTCCAAACGCTTTATTAGCCAGAATCTTAGTCAATCAGGTTGATCTTCCTGGATTCTTTTCGAGTTCAGAGTTGCATTCATGCATGTACATACATACACACACGCATACAAACATACACATAGACAACACAAATTAAATATAGGTAATATTTGTATGGTTTTGGAATCTTTCAGATTGATAGGAAATTGGTGAAGCAGACTGTAATGACTTCAGTATATGGTGTTATGTTGGGGCCCCTGAACAAATAAAAAGAAGATTAGAAGAGAAGGGTCTTATTACCGATGACAGACTACTGTTCACTGCAGTTTGCCATGCTGCTAAAGTAAGTGAACAACCTCCTAAGTGTTCCAGCCACCAAATTTCATCCTTATATATGTGAATCAAGAATTTACTGCACAAATTTCTTGGTTTTATCATTTGGATTATTAGCTAAAATTAAAAAAACGTCCTTCAACATAAGTAGTATAGTCGCTCGGCTAGACTTGGGTCCCTTTTTAAAAAATAAATAGTATAGCCGCGCGACTATACTGCGGTGGTTTTGTAAATTTTTTCCAATTAATAGTATAGCCGCGCAACTATATTATTATTATTTTTTAAACAGCCACTAAGACTCTAGGCGGTAGGCGGGTCTTTTTTTAATAAATAAATAGTATAGCTGTGCGGTATACTGGGCTCCTTTTTTTTGTAAATAGTATGGCCACGCGGCTATACTGTTTAAATATAATATTTAAAGAGTATAGCCAAGCGGCTATACTAGGGTACTTTTTTTGTTTTTTTAATAAGTTTTTCCCCTATTTTGGTTTATCGATAAGAGTAGTTTAGAGCATTATCCATTACTATAACACCATTACTCGAGTCTCTATTGTCCTCTTTTGATTTTTTACTTTTCTAGAGTTATTACCGAGGAGATTAGAATATTAGAAGAGAGTACATGTGAGCCATGCATAGAGTTTTTGTGGAGGTTTTGCAACATTTACCGAGTTTTTGACCGTTCAATTGCTTGCAACTGAGTTCGTGGAGAGAGAAAGAGGCTGGGAAAATAGACGAACCTAATGTTTTGATTAAACACTGAATTATCACACTGTTAATCAAATGACTAAACGATTTTCAACTTGGTAGATTATTTAAAGGAACAATCCTTAAATGATGTTTAAAAAATGAATGGTTTCAATTATCATACATCGTTAGAGAGGTGGTCACTGATCAAGAAAGGTGATACAAATAGCATTATTTTATCCCTAAAACTTGCCTAATAAGAGAGATAAATATTAAAATCATAATTTTTTTTTTAGATAACGCACTTATTAAATACTATTTATGGTTTGATTCAAGAAATAAAATGTAGTTATCTTTTTATAAATAATATACCTATCTTTCCGCGGTCAGCATTTTCAACTTTTCTGCTGGTTTGGTTTGAAGAAAAAAATATTTGCTTCGTCTTGTATATGTCATTTGTGGGATGGGATCATCTTTGAGGTGGATTTGTAATGTCTTTCAAGCTGCACATGTAATTGAAATTGAAATTCCTGTGCATTGTACATCAATGGGTGTATTAAAATCCTCTCCATGATATTTTGCATGATATATATGAATTGGGTTCTATATCGTTTATATAAAAAATGATTGATTTGTATAATCTGTTTTTATTTTATTTATGTTTGCGTTGGATTTCTTTTTAGATCAAATTCAAGGATATTCAATACTCAAGGGGCAAGTTCTTGTAATAGTGATCTCTAGTTCGAACTCCTATGACATCTTGGCACCTTGGTAGTGTATGTAAGAAACACTTATCCTCATGTAGTTTAGACTATAATTGTACTAAAAAAAACTGAAAAGGTAAAAAAGATTCGTAAATATGCAGCTAACAATTAATAATTCGTACACACAAGTGAAAATTAATTCCCCCAAATCTGCAACAAAATAAATATTCTTCCGAGAGATCCAACTCTCAAATTCTTTAGTTCTCATTAATGAGAGTAGCATGCCATCCAAGTTACAGCTAAAGAGTAGAATCTACAATGGGCTCTTTAAACCACCTCCTTAGATAAATTTTAGGGAGGATTTGGAAAAATACAACTCCAACCATGCTCCCTATCCACCTCATAAAATAGGGAGACCTCTAGGAGCTTCTAAATCTGAGGAGAGAGAAATCACTCTTAGAGCATCCACAATCATGCTCTCTATTTTTTAGTTAAATTTTAGCTAAAAACATGTAAAAGTTATTTTAGGAGCTCTCTATAAAATTTAAACTCCAATCATGCTCTCTAGTTTAGGGAGTCATAAATTCTATAACTCTTTTTTAATTGGTCCATCTCTATTAAAAAATAATATAAAAAATAGTTAGCATTAATTAAAGGTTTGAAATACTCATTAAATAAAGCAGCATTAAATTATAGGGAGCCACTAGGAGTCCTTTCTCTCTCCTCAGATTTAGGAGCTCCTAGAGGTCTCCCTATTTTAGGAGGTGGATAGGGAGCATGGTTGGAGTTGTATTTTTCCAATTCCTCCCTAAAATTTGTCTAAGGAGGTGATTTAGGGAGCCCATTGTGGATGCTCTTAGTGGCTTTGTATAATTCAATGCTACTTTATTTTATGAGTATTTTAAACCTTTAATTAATGCTAACTATTTTTTTATATATGGATGGACCAATTAAAAAAGAGTAATAGCATGTATGAATCCCTAAATTAGAGAGTACGATTGGAGTTAAAATTTCATAGAGAGCTCCTAAAATAGTTTTTGTATGTTTTTAGCTAAATTTTAACTTAAAAAAAGAGAGCATGATTGTAGATGCTCTAACTCATATACATGATATTATATATGTGTATAGTTTTATTATGAATAATACTACTCTTACCACATTTCCATACCACTTTATGTGGCGGATGAGGTGGAGAACTACATCAATTAAATTTATTTAACATTTTCTTTTCTTTTATGATTTATTAACACTTTAAAAAAACACTGTTAGAGCATGATTGTAGATGCTCTAACTCATATACATGATATTATATATGTGTATAGTTTTATTATGAATAATACTACTCTTACCACATTTCCATACCACTTTATGTGGCAGATGAGGTGGACAACTACATCAATTAAATTTATTTAACATTTTCTTTTCTTTTATGATTTATTAACACTTTAAAAAAACACTGTTAATTAAAATTTCTTTATTAAAATACACTTCATTGATTTAATTGATGTGGCATATGATATGGACATGCCACATCATGTGGTATAGAAATGTGGGATAAAAAATGTGATAAGTGTAGCATTACTCTTTTATTATTTTGGTACTTTGTTCATATCTCCTATACGTATTGGACTTGTACATGATTTATAAAGTTAATACAACTCATCAACCTCATTATCGATTGAGGCATCAAAACTGTTCGCTCTTATGTGGTGGCTGCGAGGTTTTTTTTATTGCCTGTTAGGTTTTTTTTGTTTTTCTATTTTAATTTTTAATTTTTATTATTTTTATTATTTTATTAGAATTTAACAGTGTTATATCGAAATTAAATAGGTGGATATTTGTCAAAAAATTAAAAAAGGGACATGGAAAATGGGTACAGCTGATCCGTTCCCATTTCGTGGTGGATTTAGAGCAATTAAGTAGGGGCTTACAAATATATTCCGTGAATGAGAAACTCGATTTGAGTCTTATCATAAGCAAATAGTAGCTTACTTGTATAAAGTAAAACTGCAGAATCCATATTAATTATATATAAAGGACCGCATTAAGATAAAAAAAAATTGGCGCCCTGTATGTCATTCAAGAAAATAATAATGTCTTCCAATATTCTTAGAAAACAAAAACTCACGAAAATAATAACATTATGAAAAAAATTTAGTGCCACTATCCACTAAAACCTAATGGGAAAAAAAAAAAAAACAGTCCCCAAATCCACAGCAAGAAAAAGCATATCTTTAAGTTGGGTGGAGGGGAGGCTATGCTATGATCTGCACGGAACAAAAGAATTAAACAAGTCAATATAGAAGGATAAAAGCCCAAAGGAAAGAGTATATTCTGTTCACATAGCAATTAAGTAGGGGCTTACAAATACATTTACCTTCATAAGATGGTATAAATCTCGTCCAAGAAATTAGGGTACAATCTTCTGACCTCAGTATCCACAGCTTTATAAGGAGGATGATCGAGATATACATCTTTAAGTTGGGTGGAAGGAGGGTATGCCATGATCTGCACAGAACAAAAGAATTAAACAAATCAATATAGAAGGACAAAAGCCCAAAGGAAAGAGTATATTCTGTTCACAGAGCATACATTTACCTTCATAAGATGGTATAAATCTCATCCAAGAAATTAGGGTACAATCTTCTGACCTCAGTATCCGCAGCTTTATAAGGAGGATGATCGAGATATACATCTTTCAAAAATTTAAGAAGATCCCATACACATTCACCGTCATATTTTGAACATTTATAAACCTTTTGGAACCCACGACTCATCTCTTCAAACCTATTCCAGTTTCTATACCTTTGGAATGCCTTACCATCTAATATTCCCTTCAACTTACTTTCATTTGGGGATCTGCGCAGTATATTCCTAAAACATTCCATTCTTTCTTCATGAGTCAATAAAAAGGGATGGCTTGCTAGTTTATTGACAAACGTAGGGTACCTGAGAACAAAAAAAGTTAGACGTTTAGGTTAGTAAACCAAATGAAATAAAATATATTATATTTTTTTCATTTAGAAGAGGGAGAAAACAGTTTGTAACACCACTAAACTTACCCATATTTGACATTGTCAAAGAAAACAAAGAAATAATCACGATCAATCCAAGGAACTCCTGGCAACAGTATTTTTTCTTTTAACATGTTCCTCAGTGCTTTTAAGTCATCGATTCTCAATGTCCTTAGTTTTCTAGTATTCTCAACGTCCCCGAAGTCTGCAAAACTACTTTCGATGTTAATAATCTTGATTTGATCATCAACAACAACGTAATTCTCCATTTTGTTCAAACCCATATGAAAAAGCTTATGAGAATGTATATGTTTTATCGTTTGTAAAAGATTCCTGCACAAATAGATTAAAAAAACATAATGTAAGTATTAATTACTATACAATATATATTTGAAATCAATGGATTAAAAACAATATGTCGGGTTTTATTTGAAAAACGATACATAATTGTGAAAAAATAAAAATAAAAATAAAAGAAATAAATATAATATTATACCGAATCGTATTGCCCCACCAAATTGATAGAATATCGGAATCCTCGCTGCTCGCTTCCTCCTTAAGATCATTATCATCTTGCATTTCGTCTAGAAGATGATCGAACCAATCATAACACAAAATCCATAATTCTTGTGGTTCATAGTAAGTTGCAAAGTAAGCTTTCAAGACTCCCTCATTAATTATCTTGGAAGTTTGGAAAAATATTTTCTTGGCTAAGCGCTCTTCCGATTTTTTAAACTTAAAAAATCGAACATCCTTTTCTTTACCATCTTTAAAGTATATTTTTCCGGTAAAATAGAATTGAGATTGATGGTTGTTTAACTCATATTCAATAAGTTGTGCATCAATGATCTGCAAAAGCAAATGTCCCATCATACACACACCATGTATTACATATGCAGAAGATATAAATAGAAATAAAAAGAAATGGAAACTAGGCATATATAGCATACCGCATCCTCTTTGGGGTTGAGTTTGTATCTTCTTTGGATTCCATTTGGTGAAGGTTGCTGCCTTTCCATCTCAATTAAGCTTTTACCTCAGCACATAATATAAGTTAGTTTCTACAATTAGAACCAAATATTAACAAAATTTTATGATATTACAGAAGAGAGAGACCGGAAAAGGAAAAATTCGATTTCATGAATCCGAAAAAGGAAAAATCTTATTGTTCATCAATAAACCCCAATTCAGCTATATAACATTATTGATTAATTCCAAAGATAAAAACTATACGCATGATCAGCTGGAAGATTCATAAAGCTTCTAGGTTATAATCTCAGACCTACGAAGCCACCCTCCTGTAGACTTTAATTTTTATAGAAATCTAGATTGGTACACCGTATATGTTATGGATCTATATAATCCAAAGAGTCCTAGCTCATATACATGATATTATAGTATTTATATGTGTATAGTTTTATTATATTGGTACTTTGTTCATATCTACGTATTGGACTCGTACATGATCTAGAAAGTTAATACAGCCTCATTATCGATTGAGGCTTATAAAAATGTTCGCTCCTATGTTGTGACTTTTGAATATAAATATTCTCACATTATAAGGATTTTTGGAAGGTTAAAACACAAACATTAATTAAATTGAAATTCACTGTAGGTAAGTTGAGCACATACTAGTTAGATATCTCCTCCATATCGCCAGTGCCCTCATAAATCTCCCAAATCTGCACCAAAATGAATAAATATTATTAACACAATTAGTTCAAAGGTAGGGCAGTTGTCATAATATGCAGGTATATATATATATATATATATATATATATATATATATATATATATATATAATCTTCACATACTTTCAGTTTCTTCTTTTTGGCATACTTCTCTGCTCTGTAAAGTACTTTATCGACATAATTGGTGGGCCAAACATCTTTAAGTTTTGCAAGGCCATTGGTGGGCCAAACAAGTTTTGCAAGGCCATTGGTGGGCCAAACAACTTTAAGTTTTGCAAGGCCGGCTTCAAGGAGAGGGATTGCCACATGGGTATTTGACTCCAATAAAGATCCCACAAAATATCCATCTTTATCAATACTCTCCAGTTCAACCTGTACAAGAGATACAATTTTTCGACCGAAAAAAAAAAAGATACAATTTTATGGAGGTAGGAAGAAAAATCAATGGGAAATCAAAGCTACCACATAAATGCTAAATAATCACCTCCACCCTTCTCTGAGATATGTTTCTCCTCAGTAGTCCAATTGCTTCATCTGCATAAGGCTCCTCATCTTTGGGCCATGTGAGACCATGAAGTGAGAAGGCAATCCTGTTGAAAATTGGCTCACCATAGAAGGAAGGATGGAATCCTTGTTAGATTTGGACTAGGTTTTCTCATTGTTTAGGAATCCTTGTCAGATTTAGATTGGATCTTCTAATTGTTTTGGGATCCTTTAGGTTTCCTATTCCTTGTATGATTGTACTAAAGCCCTATACTTATAAATAGGCACTTTAGGACTAGGTTTTTCATAAGCACAAGACAAGCACAAATAGAGAGGAAAATTCAAGAGTGAATTTTCAAGGGAGAAGACAAGACAGTAATTCAAGAGTGAATTCTTGAGTATTTCCAAGGGTGAGAGAAAAGAGATCTAGGGTTCTTGTGAGAGCTAAGGGGGTTCTTGATTGTAACCAAAGTTGTTCTTACATACTAGTGAATTTCTCGGGTGGATCACCAAGAGGACGTAGGCAGGAGGCCGAACCTCTATAAATCTTTGTGTTCTTGTGGGTGTGTTTACTTTGTGGTTTGGTGTGTGTTTTATTCTCAAGGGGTTTGTGTGTGTGCCGTCGCATAGTCCATCAACGACAAGGTCTTGGAGTGTTTTCGCTCAACAAATCCTCCATGTCTTTTGGTTTTGAATCCGTAGTATAATTTTATCCCTATTGTCAGTACGGGTGACAGATTCCACAAAAGCATGAACTTTCTCATATTTACCAAAGGCCCATAGAAAGATATGATCACATGCTGCACCAGCTTCCTTGAGCGTTGCCTGAAACAAACGCAAGTTATCAATGAATGAATGAATGAAATTACAAACCCTTGGAGAAAAAACACATCGAATTATTGGGATATTCTCACATTTGACAAGTCTACTACGTCCATGACTCGATGATCCACTCCAAATTGCAGTTCTAGTCCAATTTGAAAACAAACTCTCTCTCTCTCTCTTGCTATTAAAACCTCACTTTGCTCTCCTCTCCCTCAACTCTCTGTTTATGGTTGTGATGTACCAAGGGTTCTGTCCTTTTTATAGGGATCACCTTAGACCTTAATTAATCAGGAAGCCTAAAATTATAATATAGGGGGAAAAATTTGGGCAACCAGAAACAAACTTTAAAGTTTCCTAATCCTGCACTAAGGCGCGTTGCACCCAAAAAAAAAAAGATATACATATCAGGAAAATAATATGTTAACGGACAATTTGTGTTATAGTTAATATAAAAATAAATAAATCAAATCAAATCTTGCCAAAAATAAAGATTTCTTGAAATTAGCTCAAGCAACATGAACATTTAAAAGATTCAATGACGTTTTTTGTTTTGTTTTTTATTATACTTAGATTGAACTTTATTTTTCAGCTGATTTAGTGACGTTTAATGCTTTTCTTTGCCAAACTAATTTAGAAAAAGCACAAAAGAATTTAGAATAAAGCCCAAAATGCATCCCCAACACATATAAAAGCTCTTTTTTGCTACTATAACTTGTGGTCTAAAAGATTTTATAGAAAATTTGGCATAAGTCCAATTATGATGACAAAAATTGGGTGCAATCAACGGAGAAGTTGATGTTGATCCAAGTCCTTTGACTTTTGTGCCATGTAGGATTACATGCCTTTTTTATTTATTGATGTTTACATTTTATTGTTTTAATTATTTTGTTGTTCCAATTATATCCCTAAAACATAAATAAGGTAAGGACTTCGAAACCCACCCAAACGGCTAAAAAGGCAAGTTATTGATTTGTAAAACAGGTAAGTTATTGATTTGTAGCACATTAATATTCAGATTTAATTTGAATTTAATTGAATGTCTATTTATTATATTCTAATGTTGTCATTTTTCTTCGTTGATAATTCAATTTTGCACTATTATATCATTATTATTATTATTTTCATTTTTTATGCGTCTAGGTTGAGTTTTGCCTTGCGCAATGCTAAGGTTTCATTAAGTTTTGTCATTGTTTCTCATCATTTTTCATGGTGGTAAAAATACCTAATATCTAGGTAATTATTTAAACACATATTTCAACTTCATACCTATCAAACAGGTAAATTAGCTCTTTGATGCACCTCTCCTAGTGTTACCTATTGAACCCAATACCTAGCCAATAAGGAAAACCAGAAACAATGTACCTCTCTTATAGGTAGGGACCTATGCTCTAGGGAATGAAAAACAAACATTTACCCATACTCCTGGCATTAAACCTTTATCTATATGCTCCATGCACTAAACCTTTGAGTTTACCTATACTCCAGGCACTAAACCTTTACCTATATGTATAATAGTAAATCATAAGTCTTTTTTTTGGGTCAAAAATAGTAAATCATAAGTTGAACCTCAGCTTTAGGTATTCTTGTGACATCCCGAACCCAAAATAAAGAAATGAATTAAAATAAAATAAAGTAAATGAAATAATGTGAATTAATTAATAAATAATGGAATTAAAATTTTATTTAATAAATTAAAGGCAAAAAGATCATTTTAATGCAACCAACAATAGATGACTACAAGTAATTATAGTGATGAAATGTCATACTTTGAAAACCCATACACCAAGTTGTAACTGCTCACACGTGGTATGCCATTAGAAAATTGTCACGAATTCCTTTTTCCTTTTTTCTTTTTTTGAAACAGATGCAACAAAAAGAAATTAACTCTCGTCATTAATGTATATGATATTTGTTGGCTGAATAATAGAAAATATGAAATTAAAAATAATAATTTTCAAAAAAAATTATAATCATCAAATATGATAGCAAACTTACATAGAATTCATGTAAATCAACAAAACATAAATGTGTAGAAATACTGACAACTTTTAGCGATTGAGACTTGCAAGAATTGCAATGTCCTAAAGACATATTCTGCCTATTTAGATGAATAATGTTTAAACTTTTTTCCATGAAAACTAGAACCCTATTTGAGCTTCTGCTTTTTACCCTTTGGCAGCGAATTGCATGCATTGGGAGAAACCATTTCTTAAGTACCAAGCAGCTTAAAGATTTAATAAGAAAAGGATGTGGGGATGTTGGAATCTCTGATTTAACTTGTGATATTTGGGGGATCAATAGAAATTGTAAACCAAAACCACCTCAATTGATTCACCTTTCTTCAGGTACAATATCATCCAATACATTTCAAAACGACAACAGTTTTCTGGTGTTACAACACTTGACCAGAAAACATGATATATTCAAGCATATATGGATTAATTGTTCAAAACGATAGAGTTGTTTTATGAAAATAGTTGATAAGAACAAAATCACCGGGGCATCAATTTAATAGAAAGAAATTGTAAATCATCCACAAGGGCATATCGATCATGATGTTATGCATGAGACTATTTATCAGAATGTGGACTTCAAAGCAATTAATGAATTGAATTAGCAATCAAAGCACATAAGTTACTTAATTGTATACTTCAAGAATTTAATGATGTTTCCAATATTCTATAGAAACTAAAAACTTTCCCAGTAAAACAGTTTATTTCTCCCAACTCACCAACTGTAATTATAAGGATGAAAGCCCCAAGAAAATAGTATTCATATGAAGGTATATATCAGACTGAAGAACTTGATATACAATCTTCTGACCTCAGAGTCCGCAGCCTCATCACAATCAAGATATACATCTTTCACAAATTCTACAATGTCCCGCACACGTTCACCATCATATTTCTTGTTCGGATCTTTATATCTATTTTGGAACCGAGCAGCCATATCTTTAAAACTATTCCAGTTTCTAAACTCATCGAATGCCCTATCATCTAATATTCTCTTCAACTCACTTTCATTTACGAAGCTCTTTATTTCAAAAAACCACTTCCTTCTTTCTGCCCGAGTCAATAAAAAGGGACGATTCTCTAGGCGCTCGATAAATGTACAGTACCTGAAAAATTTTAGAAATGTAAAACATATTCTACCTACTTTTTTCACTTAGTTCATTTAGAAACAAAAAATATATAAGTTGTAACACCATTAAACTTACTCATAATTTTCATTGTCCAATAAATCAAAGAAATAATCACAATCAAGCCAAGAATCATATCCCGGAAACAGTAAGTTATCCTTTAACATATTCCTCATTGCTTTAAGTCGTGGATTCTCCACGACCTTACTTTTGGAAGATATACAGGATCTTCCAGATCTTCAAAACTATTTTGGACATTAATAATCTTGATTTGATCGGAAATAATTAATAACATAATATTGCATGTTTCTTCCAAACCCATATGAAAAAGCTCACACGAATGTATATGTTTTAATGTTTGTAAAAGATTCCTGCACAATGGATCAAAAACATTATCAGTATTAATTATTATAAAATACATATTTGAAAAAAAACATGAATACATTATACCGAATTGCATTGCGCCACCAAAAAGATAGAAGACAAGAAGTGTTAGTTCTCACTGGTATTACATCATCCCCATCATCCACCATTAATTCACCTAGAAGTTGATCGAATCTAGCACAAAATCCAAATTTTTTGTGGTTCATAATAAGCAACAAAGTAAGGTTTGAAGACACCTCTATGATTTAACTTGGAAGTTTGAGTAAATATCTTCTTAGCTAACGTTTCCTTCGAGTTTCCGAACTTAAAAAATCTAGCCTCCCTTTCTTCGCCATCCTTAAAGTATATTTTTCCAGCAAAATAAAGTATATTTTTCCAGCAAAATAAAGTTGAGATGCGACATAATTTAACTCATATCCAATGATACTTTCTATCATCTGTAGAAGAAATAGGCGCAACATCATATTTTGACTGTTATACAAGAATAAAGTGAGATGCAATGCCATAAAATAAAATGGAAAAATAGTCAAAGCATACCACATCCTTGTCGGGGTTGAGTTTATGTTTTTCCTTTTGTACTCCATCAATTGAAGCTTGTTGCTTTGCCATTCCAATAAACTTTGAGAACCCCAACACAAAAATTCCTTAATTAGTTGCTATAATTATTGGAACCAAACAATGAAATAATTTTGTCGTATAAAGTTTCATAATAAAACACGTGATATATCCTTTTTTTAGGGGGATTTATCTACATTAATGAGGTTCACAAACCCTGATTATAAATAGGGGAAGAAAAGATATCAAAATATAGGTGAATACTTGCCCTAATAAGAGAGATAAATATTAAAATCATAAATTATTATTATTTAGATAACGCACTTATATAAATACTATTTATGGTTTGATTCCAGAAATAAAATGTACTTATCTTTTTATAAATAATATACCTATCTTTCCGCGGTCAGCATTTACGACTTTTCTGCTGGTTTGGTTTAAAGAAAAAAGAATTTGCTTCGTCTTTTATATGCCATTTGTGGGATGGGATCATCTTTGAGGTGGATTTGTAATGTCTTTCAAGCTGCACATGTAATTGAAATTCCTGTGCATTGTACATCAATGGGTGTATTAAAATCCTCTCCACGATATTATATCTGTGTATAGTTTTATTATATTGCTATACTTTTTTAATAAAAATATCCCAAGTATAGCCGTGCGGCTATTCTATTTATAAAATTTTAAAAAAAACCGCCTGGCGCTAGCGCCAGTTTGGCCACGTAAACAGTATAGCCGCGCGGCTATACTATGTTTAATAATAAAAATAGTAGTATAGCCGCGCGGCGATACTATGTTTAATAATAAAAATAGTAGTATAGCCGTGCGGCTATACTATTTTTATTATTTAAAAAATCTGAGTATAGCCGATCGGCTATACTATTTTTTATTATAAAAAATCCGAGTATCGTCTACCCTTTGTTATAAAAAAAATCCGAGTATAGCCGCGCGGCTATACTATTTTTAAAAAGGACCCGCCGCAGGCTCTGCGCCATTTCGCCACGTGTCAAAAATAGTATAGCCGCATGGCTATACTGTTTTTAAAAGAAAAACTTTAGTATAGCCGCGCGGCTATACTATTTATAATAAAATAAGTACAAGCATTCAAAGTATCTGGAAACACAAAAACAAAGAATCAATCAATGCTTTGTATCGGTCCACTTCAACATTCCAATGTTGGAGTTGATCATTTCGCATAGTGTACAGTCTCGATGAATGTACAAATTTGTCATCCTTCAATTCATTTTGTGAGAAGCATAGATTGTTTATCAAAGAAGTAAACACCCAATGAAATCATTTTGAAATATGTATGTCAACTATCAAACCTTTAGAAAATTCAAAATTAGAAACCTGAAATTCTTGCAATTGTTTTGACAGCGTTAAATTTTCTTCATGTGCCTCTTGATACTCAGAAAGGTGGTCAGTAGTATCTGCAAAACATGCTCAAACACATGTCAGAGAAAGAGTGAGAATGGGAGCTGGTACAAAGGAGATTTGGCAACATATCTATACCTTTGTTTCCTCGATTGAATTTCTAAGTTCCCGCAAGCTTATTGTCCTTTCTGTTGATTTTTCAGGTGATAGGGTTCCATTCACTGCACCAGAAGTAAGGTTATGCATCCCAGATGCGACATCCTTTTGCAATTTCAGATTCACTAGTTTCCTCCTACCCTCCTCTAGTTCAGTCATGCGGTCATCCAGCTCACCTGTCACCCATAACAGAAAATTTACATATTCAACAAACAATCAAAAGGTGGCATCACCAAACAGTGTTAAACTTTGAGACTTACTCTCTGTCAGAAATTGAGCAAAGTTCCTGAATCTATAGGTCTTAAATATGATGCTGAATCTTTACATGTACTGCCACGAGCGTTAGCTCAAGTGACTTGGGTTGGATGGGCTGAAGTGTAGATCCTAGGTTCAAATTTTCTTGTAATGGGAAAAAATGTAAAACAAAAACAAAAATTACATATGTGCCATCAGTAATCAAGTGCAGGATTAAACATTCCTACTAAATATGCAAATAAAAAACCAAGGCTTGTGACTATAACCATCTCAGAAACCTGTAATCTATGTTGCACCGATACGGATACGGGTACGGCGATACGATACGACACGATACGCCGATACGGCATATCTCTAAAAAGTAGGATACGGGTACGGCACCGATACGGCAATTAAAATAATATAAATATAAAAATTATAAATATATAAACATATATATGCAAAAATTAGCATTTTGGGCCTTTTTTTTCTGGTTCCTTATGTTTTTCTAGGCCACATATGCCCTTTTTTAGTTTTGGGCTGGGCCCAAATGAATGCATCAGACTTATAGGTATAAAACCATTTTTTTAACATAGGCCACCTAACATGCAACTAAACGGTGCGTATTGTAATTAGGGCATTTAACATCATCTTCTTCGATAGTTGGCCGCCTCTTCTTCGCAAGTCTGCAACTGAAGATTTGCAGCAGCTGCAAGCACGAGTAAGTTATTTTCTTCTTCCTTCTTCCTTCTTCCTTCTTCCTCCTTCCTCCTTCTTCTTCTTCTTCTCTTTTGGTTGCCGTCGAAGTTACCCCTTGACGTATCTGGACCGTATCGCGAGCGTATCGTGACCGTATCAATGGAGTATCGGAGCCGTATCGTAAAGTCAACATCCCATAAAAGTCTACGATACGCCACGTGGCGTATCGGATACGTATCGATGCCGTATCGTATCGGGGGCGTATCGGATACGAGCATACCCCCAAAATCCGGCGTATCGGTGCAACAGAGCCTGTAATGCACCTAATTTCAGACTGATCTGTTGACTGGCTGCTAAGGTAAGTCCGAATTACATCAGCATACTCTTTCTGCTTCACGTGAAGAATATCAATCGCTTCCCACAGATTTTTAACCTCCCTCTCCATCATATCATCAATCTTAGGTAACTGGATGACAGCATCTGAGAATCACAAGAAAAACAAAAAACCTATAATCAGTACATAATTCCTCATGCACTTACTCCTTCAAAATTAAGTGTTAAAAAATGAAAAAGTTATTGTATGAAATTAGTTTGTACAACAATGAATTTACAATTGAACCTCTGACCTTCAGCAGATATCTTTCCATCCAAGTGTGGACTATGCTCTCTGTTTTTTCCCTATGAGAATAAATGGTATGTTCCAAGAGTTTTAACAACTCCCTAGTAGACGTATGACGCAAAGTGAGCTTCTTCAACATATTTAGCAATTTCATCATTGCCATTAGCTTCTATAGAATCTCTTTGTAGGGGTCTACAAAGAAACATCTCCTCTGCAGAACATGATGGAATTGAACCTGAAAAGCACACTGGTCAATCTAATCTATATGATGTGAAGAATAAAATAAAATGAACACTAAGATTTTGATTTAGTCATCAGAAAAAATTAGGAAAAAAAAGATGAAGTAGCATAATACAACACATGTGCTGTAAAATACCATGAGAATAATCAGCGCCATCTAAAATTTGTAAAGCATTTTGGCTTCCTCCAGCACATAGTCCAAGAAGAATTAAATCATCAACCAACAGGATAGCAAAATAAAGAAATCACCATCAGAAAAAAAAAATTACATGTCATCCTGGTGGACACAATTACATGTCATCACCATCAGAAGATAACCTGATTACATATTTGATTCATTGTGATTGGCATTTCATCATAAGAACCTTGCTTATCCTTTAGTTCCTTAATTTTTGCTTCAACATCTTGCAAATCATGCTTCTGTTTGTCTATTTGCTGAAGAAGTCTCTGGTTCTGGTACTGGAGAACTGCTGCATCGACCTGGGCATGTATAGTACGTACATAAAATACAGATACATTTCAATCTACTTCCTATCTCAAATCAAAATTGAAGTGTACTTGAAATGCATTGAACTAGTATCAATGTGCACTCATCTAACTACACATTATCAGCTTAGAGAGATTAATGATGCTTTACTGCCCCAATCACACAATTAATAGACAGAAATCCTCTAACCTACACCCTATACTCCAAAAAATTCCAATTCTGTAATTTATATCCCTTTTCTTACACTTCCTCAACAACCAAACAGAGCATAGTACAATTTTTCACATTCTCAAAAGCACATCCAAAGCAGAAATTGCCCAAACTCCAATCACCCATTAATCACAGTAATTTTTAAAAATAAAACACCTTTTTGCTTAAACCAAAAAATTTGATCAAAAGCATTTTTCCATCAGTAACCAAGCAGACTGTAAATAGAGAGAGAGAGAGGGGGGAGATTACGCTATGGTTATTGGGTGGAGAAGTGGTGGAGCTACAAGCCATGGTGGGCGAAAGTGAGTTTAAATGAGGCCTCTTCTTCTCTGGCTCGTCAGAGTCTGAGTTTTCCATTTATCGTTGTTATGGTGCTCTTTACGGTACCCACCGCACCATTACAGCTCTCAGGTTCCGAGCTCTTTCTGTCAAAAGAAAAAAGCCTAGGACTGATAGCGTTTCCGCAGGTACGACTGGTAGTGGAGAGAGAGCTCGTTGTCGAAACGACGTCGTTGAGAGATCACAAGGAATTCATTTACTATCGTAAAATCAAATCTTTAATAATAAAAAAAGGACGACCCGACTAGCGCCTAGCGTCACGCGTCAAAAATCGTATAGCCGAGCGGCTATACTCGGTTTTGTTAATAATAAAAATAGTATAGCCGCTCGGCTATAATATTTTTGACACGTGGCGGAATGGGCGCTACCTCCAGGTGGGTCCCTTTTTTATGAATACTTGGATTTCTTAAATAACAAAAATAGTGTAGCCGCGCGGCTATACTATTTTGGAACGTGTCGAAATCAGCGATAGGACCCAACGCGCTTTTTTTTTTAATAAATAGTATAGCCGCGCGGCTTTACTACGGTTTTTCTAAATAAGAGCATAGCCGCGTGCCTCTGGAAGTCTGCTAGGATTCACAAAAGTATGAGCATTGAGGAAGAAGCTTAAAATCTCTTGTGCGCCAGAAGAAACTACAAGAAATATAGTTACATCAGAGCTATTATGATACCAGAATTTTGTTTTCATAAGAAATAGTAAAATGCTGCATCATGTGAACTGACTGATACTAAAAAATTGGTGCTCTGCATAGGAACTTTAAAAAACAATATCGAGTTAAAAAAATGTAAATAAGTACAATAAGAGACATTTGACCTCTGCAATCCACCTATACAATGTCAAAATTTTTGTTCTTGAGTTGCACTTGCACAAATGTTGATTGTCATGAGAGGAGATTTATATGCAATGCACCGTTTCCTGAACCGGTGAAGACAAAAACCAGAGGCAGATTCCTGATGGCAGTCCCAGAATCACTATCTCTTCACCCACGGAAATCACTGCAGCCTTGGCAGCAGCCAAGGACAGATACATATAAGAGCAACTCCAGCGGCACAAGCCCGGGGAGGGTGTGGGACCCAGGGGCCCGAGCCCAAAAAGCAGCTTCCAGCGGTAGTGGGCTGCCCGGGGGGAGAGCGGGACCCACGCGAACTGGGCAGGCCCGCGGGGGGAGGGAGCCCGAGGCCCAGCCCGGGGGTGGCGTCGCCGAGCTCGGTCAAATTTTTTACCGTTGGCGCGTGCTGCACGCGCCAACGGTAAAAAATTTGACTTCAGCGCTGAGCGTCAGCGCCGTTACTGTGCAACGGTAACCCGCCACGTGTCGCTGTGGTGGCTCCGATCGTTTTTTGAAATCCAACGGCTACAGTGATTTTGGGCCAAAAATCTTTAAAAATTCAAAAATACTAAAAAGTATGCAATTTTTTCTATAAATACCAACCAATATCCTTCACTTTCAACACCAAATACTCATATATTTTCATCTCCTTCTAATATTTTTCACTTTCTACACAACATTTTCTTCACTTTCAAGTGTCATTTTTTCCCATCTTATGGCATCATCCGTTGAAGCCGGAGTTCCATGGTCAACCATTGAAGATGTTTTGTTGTGTGAGTCTTGGGTCCACGTTAGTCATTGTCCGATCACGGGCAATGAGATGAAGTTCTCTCATATGTGGAAAAAATTCATGCCGAATTTTTGGAAAGATCCGGGTCGATTAAATGCGGAAATGGCATTGGCTAGTAGGTGGAAGCTTTTGAATAAAGAGTTGGGCAAATGGAGAGATGCGTTGGCAAAAGCGATGGACAACCATCGAAGCGGCCAAAATCTTAGCGATGAGGTATATTATTTGTAATTTCCGCTTTTATTAAATTTAATGTCCTCATTTTTTGCTATGCTTCTTGCATTTCTAATACTTTTTTGAATGTATGTTGCAACCCTAATATAAAAATTAATGTTTCTTGCAATTTTAATAGTTTTTTGAAATGTATGTTGCAACTCTAATTTTTTTTTAATGTTTCTTGCATTTCCATAATATTTGTAATGTTTCTTGCATTTCCACTATTTTTTTAATAGATTATGCAAGCACAAATGTGGTTTGGTGCTATTGGGCAAGGGAAAAAACTTTCAACCATGAGCAATGTTGGGAGGTGGTGAAGAATTGTAAAAGATTCCAAATTATTCCCACAGGCCCGGCCGTCGTGTTGAACGAGACGCCCCTCCATAATTCAACGGCATCGGATTCACCTATGGAATCCCCGATGAGTGAAGACTCACCAATTGAAAAGGCCCCGAGGCCTATTGGGAGAAAATCGGCGAAGGCGAAGGCGAAGAAAGGGAGTAATGATACATCTAAATTTTTGGAAGAAATTGCAAGGCAAAGTGCAATGAGAATTGACATAGACTTGAAGACCCAAGAACACGAGAGGGCAATTCAAGTAGAATATGCAAAAGAAAGAGAGTTTGCACGCAAAGAAAGGATTGAGAAGAAGGACCGAGAAACCATGGCCATGGATACAACCCATATGTCCCCTGAAACAAAACAATATTGGAAGTTAGAACGAAGGGATGTTATGAGAAGAAGACTTTTCCGTGACCAAGACGATGGACCTAGCAACACGGATTGGTTAAATAATCAAAACCATTAAGTTAGTTTGCAATAGTTGTAATTCATGTATTTTATTTAATTAGTAGTAATTTTTAATTACTTGTATTGGTTTTATTTAATTAGTAGTAATTTTTAATTACTTGTATTGGTTTTATTTGAGTCATTAAAGAAAACATTCAATAAAACATCTTTTCATTCAAAATATTCCATACATCAAACAAAACATAATTAAAAATAAAAACCACAACCAAAGCATCCCTTAAAATAAAACATAATCTAAACATAATTAAAAGTAAAACTTCTTAACTTCACTTCATTCACCGTCATTGCCATTCACCGCCCATAAATGCTCCATCAAGTCAACTTGACGTCGTTCGTGAATATAAGACGATTGCATCACCGTATATCGATCAATCATACGGTCCATGAAACGTCCGTCCCTAACCAACGGGTCAGGCTCCAATGGTTCTCCACTTGGTCCCACGGGCCTTTCATAAACTCTTGTCAAGGCCGTGTTCATGGGATCCGGTTCGTACACCTCTACAACATCGTAATCATACTCATCCTCCACAATCATGTTATGAAGGATGATGCAAGTCATCATTATGCTCCTCAGCACCTCCTCATCAAGCATGCGCGCCACACCTCTAATAATAAGCCACCGGGCTTGGAGGATACCAAAACACCTCTCCACATCTTTCTCGTAACATTCTTGATAGGCAGCAAATAACTTTTGCTTCTGGGATTGGGGATGGGGAATTGATTTCACAAATGTAGTCCACCTCGGGTAGATGCCATCTGCAAGATAATACGGGTCCTGGTAGACGGTATTGTTGATTTCGTAGGTGATTTTCGGGCTGCACCGCCAAAACGTCGTTGAACACCGGTGATTGACCCAAAGACGTTCAAGTCGCTTTTGAGATCCGGCAACTCCGAAGAAAGCATGCCAAACCCATGTATCAAATCCAGCAACGGCTTCAAGGATGATACTTTTTGCCCTTTTCGATTCCCATAGTCTCCTTGCCAAGCGGTTGGGCAATTTTTCCATTGCCAGTGCATGTAGTCGATGCTACCAATCATTCCTGGAAATCCTCGAGCTTTGGCTTTTTGTAAAAGCCGGTGGAGGTCTATGGGCGTAGGTCTGCGCAGGTATTCTCGGGTGTACAGAGTTTCAACTGCGTCACAAAATCTTACCAAGCTCTCTAACGTAGTGGACTTCCCCATCCGGGCAATCTCATCCACACGATCGTGGATGCACCATACGCCAACATTCGTATAATAGTTGTAAGCTTTTGTTTGGGAAGAAGTCCCGCAACCCCAGCAGCATCACACTTTTGAACAAAGTAGTCATCATAGTTGCAAATAGCATGCATGATTTTATTGAACAAATGGGGTTTCATTCTAAATCGCCTTGAAAATCAACATCAGAATACAGAGAAGTTGGGATAAAATAATCTTCAATAAGATTCTTACCCGAGAATGCCTATGTCTGTCCACATTCGGGCCACGACCGACTTGTGAACCACGGCGGCTCTGGTTTTCTTCATCAAGCATTGCCACTGCTATGACAATTTGCTGATCTAGGTCTCTCTGCGCCTTTTTGCCTACAGCTCTTCTACGCCTTCTTTCTCTAGTTTCTCGCTCTTGCCTATCCAAGATCTCGTCAATGTCGACATTGAGAATGGAGTATGAATTCTAAAATATGAGAAATGAAAATATAGAGAAGAGCCTCTGGTTTGAGAATGGTGTGAGAGGTATGAGCTGAGCCTCCGGTTTTATAGAAAAATTTAGGCAGATAGAGATGACACGTGGCGCGATTTTAGAGGGTGAAAATCTTATCTCGAAATTTGAAATTCAAATGAAATTTATCTCAAATTTGAAATTCGGATGAAATTTTTTGAAATTTGGAATTGAGATGAAATTTTTGTGAAATTTGGAATTAAGATGAAATTTTTGAAATTTGGAATTGAGATGAAATTTATCTGAAATTTGAAATTCGGATGAAATTGATCTCAAATTTGAAATTGATTAAATTTGTTTGAAATTTGGAATTCATATGAAATTTATCTGAAATTTGAAACCGAAAATCTTAATAAATATTGATACGCACGAATCCAAAAATCTTATCCGAAAATATTATCCAAATTACTTGTTTAGGTTACCAAAAAAAAAAAAAAAAATGAATAGTAGTTGCCATGGCAAAGGGCAACGGGTGGAAATGCATATTACTATTTTCAAGGGGGACACTATTCATGTGAATAGTAGCCCCTAGCTCCCCCTCCCCCTTGCCATGGCAACCCCAACGGGTAGAGTTGCTCTAAGATGCATGCACCCAATCGGAGGAACGGTGTTGAATGTCCAAGACTAAAGTACCCTTGCATGCACCCAATCGGAGGAACGGTGTTGAATGTCCAAGACTAAAGTACCCTTGAAAAAGAAAAGAAAGAAAGAGAAAAAGAGAAAGAAGGTAAAAATATTTTATTTTATATAGATAAATACCTATATCTCTATTTTTTTAATGGGGACTTGCGTGGGGCCCATTGTGGGAGAAATATCTGGAATTCCACACCGTTTGGACATGTGAAGGTAAATTTGATGGGGCTATAGGAGCTGCAGGTCTTGGAGTGGTGGTATATATATATATATATCGCAATTAAACCTTCAATTTCATCTGTAATATACATGAGACTTTATTTGTTCCTTGCACTTGCTAGATATCTCCTCCAAATATGTATTCACCCTTACTTTTTCTTGGCACTTCTGCAAATTCTTGAATGCCCTTAAGCTCTTTCAACATAATTCTCCCAAATCTGCAACAAAATGAATATTATTAACACAATTACTTTTCTTTTTTCCTCCTGAAGTTAGAAAGAAGGATGAGGGAAAAATTCACACACACACACACTTGTCATGGGGGTTTGAACTCAAAATCTCTTGGGAACACACCAAATGTCTGGACCAATCCAACTAATGTTATTCGTATTGAATAATGCTACTCTCTTATTACACACTCATATTTAATAATGCTACACTTACAACATTTTTTATACCACATGATATGACATCTCCATATCATATGCCACATCAATTAAATCAATGAATTGTATTTTAATAAAGAAAGTTTAATTAACAGTTTTTTTTTAAAGTGTTAATAAATTATATAATAAAAAAATATTAAATAGTTTTAATGATGTGGATGTCCACCTCATTTACCACATAAAGTGATATGAGAATGATATGAGAATGTGGGAAGAGCATTATTCAAAGAAGAGAGACATGATTGACACTTGACACAAACAATGAAGGCATTGTGACTCCGTGAAAGTAATAAAAGGACACTTCGGTATCTTTTAAAGGGTGATTTTATTAGCACCACATTATTTGCTCTTTACACCCCACACTAATTTTAAACACGAATAACTTATTTTATCCTTGTACATAATTACCGTTAAAGACAAACCTCCCCAGGTATTGTAGTAGCGATTCATACTAATTATAGCTTACTGGTGTACTCGCGATTCGCGATTCAAGTGAGAGGATTAGCAAAGCCAACGCTACGGCCTGTGCTAACAATTCCGATTGGATTATGAAAACTTCACCTCCAGATGCAAAACATTTTGAGACATTTAGAGGGAATTTAAGTGAAACCATCTTGTTAAATTAAAATCCACAATTATACTTTTATTATTATTGGTTTACAGGCAGGAATAGAAATAGACATAAGAAAATGCATTAAATTGAATGTATACCCAAACATTTGAAAAGATTGGAACTTTTGTAATTCATTCACTCGTTTTAATTTTAATTTCCGTTCAGTGAGGAGACCAAAGATATGGGGGACAATTCCAATTTGCAAAGCTCGAAGTCGAAGAGAGCTTTGTTGGCTCGACGGAGCTTCTTCGGAAACGGAATCCCGTCGCCGAGAAGGTGAAGAACGAAGGTGAGAAGAAGGCGACGGTGGCGAAAGAGTTCGATGTCGGCAGAGACGGAGTTGCAGAGGTCCAAGAGCTTGACGTTGTCGTCCAAATACCAAGCAAGCGAATCATCGAGAGCCGCTGCTTTGAGATTGGAGATGAGAATTCTGGCTTCGGACTGAGCCAAGGCGAGGAAATCGACGGCCTTGGAGAGCCAAGATAGGCTGATCGACAGTGGAGTCAGCGTTTTCAAGCGGCAAAGCAGAGCGTCATCGAAGGAGCGGAAGATGAGGTCCAAATTGTTGGGAACAGAGTGTTTCTTAGCCATGCGAAATGGCGAGAATGAAGGAAAGTTGGAGATTTCCGTTAGGTACATCGCGATTATTGAAGTTTTCAGAATATTCACATTTGAAATTGAATGGGGTGTGCGATGAGGTGTTTTTGAAAAGGCAGATTAGTTAGGAATGGGGTGTAATTAGGGCAATTTTGGAAGAAATATGGGGTGTAGTAAGTGTTTTTAAATTTGACTAAAATTTAGTGGGGTGTAAAGAGAATATGGGGTGTAAAGAGTAAATAATGGGGTGCAAATAAAATCACCCTCTTTTAAATGTCAAATGCATCTCAGCCATCTGACAGCAAATGATCTAAAGGCTTAAAAAAACGTGTGTTATAAATTATCCTATATATATAAATATATATGCTGTTTCACATACTTTCAATTTCTTCGCTCTTGCAGACTTCTGAGCTTTATTAAATTCGGTGTTATAAGCTTTGGGATAATCATCTTCCATTTTTGCAAGGTCAACTTGATGGAGGGGGATTGCCACATGAGTATTTGACTCCAACAACGTTCCCACGAAATATCCATCTCCATTAACAGTCTCCAATACAACCTGTACAAAGATATACAAATTTTATCGAAGCAAGAAGAAAACCAAGGGGAAAGAACGCTACCAGATAATTACCTCCACTCTTCTATGAACTATGGTTTGCCTCAGTAGTTCAAATGCTTCATCTGCGTAAGGCTCGTTACCTCTGGGCCATGTGACACCACAAAGAGAGAAGGCAATCTTCCATGTCTTCTCGTGTTTAATCACTAGTATTATTTTATCCCTTCCCTCAGTACGGATAACAGACGTAACAAGAGCAGAAACTTTCTCGTATTTACCAAATACCCATAAAAAGATATGATCACAGGCTTTAGCAGCTTCCCCGTGAGTTGCCTGCGCAACAAACACATCAATAAATGAATGAATGAAAAAACTAACTCTGAGAAAAAAACACATCTATCCCTTGTAATTCTCACATTTTTTTTTCCAAGCTTGTAATTCTCACATTTGACAAGTCTATTATGTCCATGACTCAGGTATCCACGCCAGATATCTATACCCAAATACTCCCTCCACTCTCTCTTGCTATTAAAAACTCTCACTTTGCTTTTCTCTTTGTTACTTTGATTGGGATCACCTTAAACTTAAATTAATCAGGATTCAGGAACCCTAATTCTAATATAGGGAAAAAAATTTAAAAGGAAACTAGAAACAAAGTTTCCTAGACGAAGGCAAGTTGCACCCACAAATAAAAAAAAGGTGCTGTTAAACGAATCCTAAAATTAACTGAGTACACCCTATGATATAAGTACACCCTAATAATTAAATCAAAATGTAAAATTAAGTAAGTACACCCTATTTAACTACCAAAAATACCCATGATACACCCTAATACATTGGTCGTCTTCATCAAATATGTTTTTGTCAACTCCTTTTCCCTTCATCAACTCCAAACAAGCTTGGTGTGTTTTCATGGCAAGTAGATGATTTAGAAGGAACTTTGATGATCATAGCCTTTCCTTGTCCATATTTTCAATTCCAGTAGAATATTTGGCTTCACGACTGGAGCTTTTGCCCACTGTTGCTCTCCGAAAGATGTGAGCATTATGGGAAGCAGATGAATTGTCAACATTTGAGTTGCTGCAACTCTTAATATCAAGATTGCTAAGATTTCTCGGAGGATGTATAACAAATCTTCTATTATGCCCATTTTCACTGACGAACCTTCCCCTGACCTTCAGTCCGTTCACATAGTTTTCATCCACAACATCTGGATTACTCAAGTCACAAGCTAATGGTGAATTACAGACTTGAAGTATGAACTTGAAAATTCAAAGGGGTTCAATCAAATTTAATTTCTATTCACAAGGAAATTAAGAATAATTCAGTGACCCAGCTTGAAATATTACATGGTCATCATCAGTCCGACCTTCCCAAGGAATGCGGTTTAATAAATAGGAGAGTTCTACCTCCCAGATCCTACAAGCCCAAAGGGTCTGGCATGAACCCCCGAAAAAGATATTGAATTCCATTAAAGATCTCAAGGAGTGATCAAATACAACATGTATAAGGAATAACTATATTTCTTATCTTGTATTATATAAAGGATCCAAGAGAAAAAATCTCCTTTCACCATGGAAATGCTTAATTCATGGTAATACCAGTTTTTATTAGGTGATATCCCACCAGGTTTGTGTAGTTCTGGCAATCTCACAAAACTCATCCTCTTCAATAATTCCTTTTCTGGTTCAATTCCAGTAAGTCTTTCAACTTGTTTGTTACTGGTTTGTGTTCGTATGCAAAACAATCTTATTTCAGGAACCATCCCAATTGGTTTGGGAAATCTTCCTATTCTTCAAAGGTTAGAATTGGCTAAAAACAATCTGATTAGGGTTTCATATGTTGAGTAGGGTGTAGTTATTAAAAAGATTTTTGTTTCAATATTCAATATATCCTTTTTTGTCATTTTATATTAGGATAAATTAGTAATTCAATAAATAATTTGGTAGTAGGGTGTACTCAATTAATTTTAGGGTTCGTTTAACAGCACCCTAAAAAAATAGAATGCACGTGTCGAATATCCCTAAAACCTGCATAATAAGAAAATGTTAAAATCCTAAATTATTAAAAAAAGATATAACCATATCAGGAAAATAAAATATTGAAGGGCTATTTGTTTTATGGGTAAATATACATGCCGTAATTTTTATTTTTTTTAAAAAAGTATGCATGCCGTGATTGAGCCTATTATTATGGGGACAAATCTCTAAAATTAAGGAAACAAATTCTGTCAACGTTATTAACTTGAGCGGCAAATTCATAAGTACATATATATTTAGGGATTTTCTTGGTCGAAATTTTAGGGATTAAAGGCTAACATTAGAGGGAATGCCCAACCAGAAAAAATGTACACGAAGTTAAAATATGGATGTCACTAAAAAAAAAAGTGGCAACAGTTACCAATAATTGGTGACATTTGGTGACTAATGTGAGGGTAACTAAAGGCTTTAGTCACCAAAAAAGCCTTTTTTGGTGACTTAAAGTTACCAAAAATGGGTTTTTTTTGTGACTAAAGCCTTTAGTTACCCCCACATTAGTCACCAAATGTCACCAATTATTGGTAACTGTTGCCACTTTTTTTTGTAGTGTGTCGATAGATAGTTCTTCAATTAATTGTTGCTTAATCCCTCAGATTACTAATTCAAAACATCTGAATTGATTTCAGGCTGACTATGCACATCCAGAAAACTACAACCCTGTTTTCCATGAAAAATTTGCCCCTTATGCATCTGTAATTGTTTTCTTACAGTCTGCTATCAAACCCTATTTAAATGACTTGAGCTTCTTTTTTTCCTTGAAAACTACAACCCCATTCTAGCTCTCTTTTTTTTTTTTTTCTTTTTTCCGTTTTGGCAGTGAATTGCATGTATTGGGAGAAAATTTCCTAGGTTATTAAGTACCAAGCAGCTTAAAGATTTAACAAGGAAAGGATGTGGCCTTGTTGGGATCTCTGATGTCAGATTAAGTCATAGAGGCCAATGAATTTAGCAATCAAAGCAAATATTACTTGTATAAAAATAAAACGCCAGGGACAGCATTCAAGATACAAAAAAATTTCGCCCATTCCGTCATTCAAGAAAATAATAATGTCTTTCAATATTCTTAGAAAACAAAAGTACCACAATCCACTAAAATCAAAGGAAAAAAAAAGTCCCCAAATCCACATCAAGAAAAAGCATATCTTCAAGTTGAGTGGAAGGGAGGCTAGGTATACCTTCAAGCATATCTGCATAAAACAAAAAGAATTAAACAAGTCAATAGAAGGATAAAAGGCTAAATATAAAAGAGTATTATATTCACATACAATAGATTTACCTTCATATGATGGCATGAATTTCATCCAAGAAATTAGGGTACAATCTTTTGACCTCAGCGTCCGCAGCTTTAAGGGTTAAATTACGAGGATTATAATGGACACATACATCTCTCAAAAAATCTAGAAGGTCCCATACACATTCACCGTCATATTTTGAATTGAAACGTTTATAAATCCTTTATTTGGAACTCACGAACCATTTCCTATTCCATTTCCTATACTTATGGAATGCCCTACCATCAAATAATCTCTTGAACTTGCTTTCATCTGCAGAGTCCCATATCTTGTCAAAATACTTCATTCTTTCAACCGGAGTTAATAAAAAGGGATGGCTTGCTAGTTTTTGGACAAATATAGGGTACCTGAAGACAAAAGCAAAAAAAATTAAACACTAGGGTTTGTAAGCCAAATTAAGTAAATTATATTATACTTCTTTCATGTGGAAAACAAAAACAAAAAAATTTGCCAGTCCAGTAAACTTACAGATATTCTTCTTTGTCAAATAAATAAAAGAAATAATCACGATCAACCCAAGAATCTCCTGGCAACATTATTTTTTCCTTTAACATGTTCCTAAATGCTTTTAAGTCCTTCATTCTCAACTCCTTTACTTTTGAAGGATATTAAGAATCTTCGAGATCTTCAAAACTACTTTGGATGTTAATAATCTTAATTATTATATGGTACATAAATTTAAAAAAAAATTTGTGCATGAATATGTTTTACCGAATCGAATCGCGCCACCAAAAAGATAGAATACGAGAATCGTCAAGATCCTCAACATACATCTCCATTTCACTTAGAAGGTGATCGAATTTTTCGTAGCACAAAATTCAAATATTTTGTGGTTCATAGTACGTGAGGAAGTGAGGTTTCAAGACATACACACGCTCATAATTTACTAACTTGGAAGTCAATGTAAATATCTTCTTTGCTAAGTCCTCTTCCGATTTTTCGAATTTAAAAAATCGAGCTTCTCCTTGTTTGCCATCTTTAAAGTAGATTTTTCCCGTAGAGTAGATCTTGGTTGGTCATAATTAAACTCGTATTGTATGATAATTCCATCATTGTTCTGCAAAATAAATAACCACAACATCATATTTGTAACTTTACACACATCACTTGAACATAATCGATGGAACACAAAATAGAATAACATAAAATAAAAATAGGAACGTAGTCAAAACATACCACCACCAAATCCTTGTCGGGGTTGAGTTTGTGTTTTTGTTCCTTTTGTATTCCATCAACTGAAACTTGTTGCTTTCCCATCCCAAATAAACGATTGCAGAATATGAAAACACTCTTTTGCTATTAAAAACTCTGTCTTTGCTCTTCTCTCTAACTCTCTCGATGATTTTGTTCTTTTTTATAGAGAATTGAATACCTAGGGTTTAAATCTATATTAATTAGGAATCCTAATTCTAATATAGGAAATTACGGCATAATCAGGAAATTGGAAACAAAGGCTCGTTGCTCTTCCTAGAGCCGTTCTCTCTTGAGGAAGGTTATTTGCGACAGCTCGCAGCCGTTGGATGAAATTAGACGGCTGGATTAAAACGTGGCTTTAATTAGGTTTCACTTAGAATCGGGCAACCCCCTAATTCTAATATGGGGCAAAAAATTAAATTTTGGGAAACTAGAAACAAAGTTTCCTAATCCTGCAATAGAAGAAGTCACGTTGTTGTACCCCAAAAAAAGAGGAGAAGAATGCACGTGTGACTTGCATAATAAGAAAATATTAAATTCTTTAATGTTAAATAAGAAATAATTATGTCAGGAAAATAATGGGAGCATTTTTGCTCACCACTTTAACCATAAGTGTACCCTCACCATCACCTTCAATGCTTGACACGTGTCCATAGACATAATCATAGTTAGCTTTTGCTTTGTATTTATAGAACCATGGTTATACCTATGGACACGTGTCAAGCATTGAAGGTGGTGGTGAGGGTGAACCTATGGTTAAAGTGGTGAGCAAAAATGCACCCGGAAAATAATATCTTAATGGAGTCCTATTTGTGTTATGGTTAAAGATAAAATAAGAAATTAAATCCAAATCTTGCCAAAAAGAAACTTTTCTTCAGATTAGCTTGAAATCAGGGATTAATAACAAAGGAACGCCTAACCAAAAAAAACGGGATCATTGATAGCTCGAAGTAGAGGTGTCAAACGGGACGGGCCGGCCCAGCACGGCACGAGCCCAGCCCGTTTAAATTAGGCACGGCACGACACGAGCACGAATATTAAATGGGCCGGGCCGGCACGGCACGAAAGCATGGGCCGGGCCGGGATCAAAAAATGAGGTCCAATGGACCGGGCCGGCCCATGGCACGACATGGGCCGGGCTTGGCCCGAGCCCGCTTCAAGCACGGCACGAGCCCAAGCCCGCTTTAAGCACGGCCCAAGCCCGGCCCACTTAACTTTTTTTCTTTCTCAAAAGTCAAAATGCAAAAATTTGACATCTAATGTCATTGTTTATATGGTTTTTTTTTATTTTGTATAATCATAAACATATATTTGATATCTTTCATTTTAGGGAAATTACTTGGGTCCTTAATTAATTAAACATATCAACTACAAATTAATTAAACAATATTAGAGTTGATATCTAATTAGTACATATGACATATACGCTTCTCTTATAATCAAAGCAAGACATTTCTTCACATATAAAATAATAAGTTGTTTAAAGATAAAAAGTTGAACTAGACTTTGTGGAGTTGGACACTTTTTGCCCTCCGCCATTTCATATTGTTTGGATGTTTGATTGATTAATGTTTTCAAATAGTTCATCATTTCTTGCCTCTAATTATATTTTTAATGTTTATAATTTGAATTATCTAGTGGGAAAAAAAAATCAAGTGAAAAATTCAAATTAAATGGGTTGGTTCTTGGGCCCGATTATGGCACGAGCACGAGCACGCACGGCACGAGCCCGGCCCGGCCCGTTTCAATATGGACATGGGCTTTGGGCGGGCGGATCAATGATTTTACTAAATGGGCCGCACGCACGGCCCGATAAATTAAATGGGCACGGCACGCACACGAAAATGTTAAAAGCACGAATTTAAATGGACGGCGGCCCGGCACGGCCCGCTTGACACCTCTAGCTCGAAGTCAGGGGCTGGTATTAATTAGGAAAAAGTTACAAAACATGAAGTTACTGTGTAAAATATAAAGGTGGATGGCATATATTTGTAATTGAGTTAATAATATTACGATATTATATCTCACGGATCCAGAGCCTTTATATCTAGCAATGGTGCATTTATCGTCATTTAAGACAATCTTAACTCTTTAGATTAATCTAATGAGTTTTAATTGTATTTAGACAAAAACTAGAATGCACCTTATCTTATCGGATCAAATCCTCTCCTAACATTCTTCACCTTTCAATCACAAAATAACCAAATTAAATAAATACCCACCATGAACTATAACATCGTCTATCTCTACCTAGTACGATTTTGTTTTTATGAGAACCAATTCACATGTCATATTTAAGTCAAATTACAAAAGCCATTATTTCATTTCGATGTTGTTCTGTGTGAGTACTCATAGCAGGAAATTGAAAAAATAAACTATTTTGGGATCTTTCATTAGAAGATCAAGCAAGAGACGAATACCCTCTATATTTATGAATCCCCAAATTGGGTACAAATATAAACCCAACGAATAATGCTATTCTTACCACATTTGTATACCACATTCTCATACCACTTTATGTGGCAGATAAGGTGGACAGCCACATCACTTAAATTTATTTAATATTTTCTTTTCCTTTATGATTTATTCCATTATTTGTTTTTCTAATTTTTTAAATTAAAATATACTTCATTGATTTAATTGATGTAGCGTATGATATGGACATGCCACATCATGTGGTATATAAATGTGGGATAAAAATGTCTTATTTAGATTTTAAAAAAGGGAGAAAAACGAAGACAAAGTGATGAGAGCGATTTGCAATTCAAGAAGCAATAGTGTTTCACCAATTAAAAAAAAAAGCAATAGTGTCCATAATTTACAAAATTAATACATTAAAAGCGCTATTTTATTGGTATGAGACATGCCAAATTAATATCAGCTTTGGAATCAAATTCCAGGTTTTGATAATTATGAAAATGATACAAGCATGAAGGGGGAAAGGCCGCATGAGAGAGGGAAGAGATGGGTAAGTGATACGATGCAAAAGGAGAGTTTTAATATAAATATAATTATGATGAGGTGGAATAATTAATTTTCATGGGATCATTTAAATAGTTAAGATTGTTTTAAATGAGTGTAAATGCACGAGAAATTATACAATAGTACGGTACTACCATGTGGCACTTGCTAGGTAGTACGCACCTATAATATAGCGACACTTGGATAACAACTATTGAAAAAAAGCGGAACTAACGTCCGTTTAATATTGGTCTGGACCAAGGTCTTAAATATCGAAGGTTTTGGAAATATTGGTGGTTCAAAAACACGGAAATATCGATGGAAATATATGGAAAATATAGATATAGATAAAAATTGGATAAAAACCACGGAAATTGTGATAAATACATGGAAATTTTTAATGAAACTTTATAAAAAGTTTATTTAGTCAATCATCTATTATTTTGACACAAAAGATTGGAAGGAAATGCATTGCATAGTGGATTTGAGTGATTTAAGTTGATTATATTGCGAGTTGACAAACTTTGTGACTTAGAAAATCTGGAGTAATTAATGAAAGAAAATTAAACACCCTCTAGTAATTAATGGAAGTTATCTTAAAGATTGCAAAAACTGACGAAATGAAATAGGAATCTAAGAGAATCAAATCTCATCAATGGCATTGGCAAGGGATTGAGCACGTGGCTTGGTGCTCTTCTCTTGCAAAAAGGAGAATGTGGTATGTGTATAAGAATATAGATGTGCTTCTTTGTTTGTGACAACTTTTGATATATTTGTGTTGAGCATGTAGAATTCTTATGTAACACCCTGACCCTAAAAATGACTTAAATAAATTAAAATAAGGGAATTAAATTAAAAATAAAGAAATTAAAATAAAGAAAATAACAAATATGAATTAAATTAAAATTTTGGAAATTAATTAAAATATTTGGAATTTAAACATTTAATAATATTAAGGGGCAAAAAGTCAACTTAAATTTTTGAAAAAGAATTTGATGAAACGAGTTGCGCCATTGCGTCCGGCTCGTCGAAATGAATTCGTGGACTTACGGCACGCTCGATTTCGACTTGAAACGAGCGCGAAAACTTCTAGAAACCAAAAGGGGCAATTTGGTAATTTCAAAAATGGAAATTTTTAAACTCGAACACGCTGCCCAATCTACCAGCACGTGCTTCCCCTCCCCCCCAGATCCCTTTTCCCTTTCGTCTTCCCTGATCAGAAACCCTCATTCTCTCTCAGTTTTGAACTAGAAAGGTCGGCTGCTATTCAGGCCGTTTCTAGCTAGCCCAGCCCTCCAAACTTCTCAAAACTCCCTCCCCCACTCCGATTTACCCAACCCACCATCCATTCTTGCCCAAAAACTCCTCGAAACCCACTATGAAAACCCGAGAAAAACTACCGGAGTTTTCTTTCAAAAATATCGTGATATTTTGGCAATATTTTCGAAAAAATTACAAAAAAAGCTGTACCCTTGTGATAATATCGCTCCTTCAAAATCACTGAAATATTGCTGATATTTCGGCGATATTTTTGATTTTTTTGTCCTTGGTCTGGACACTTCTACGGTCCGTCTTTTTTGCCTCAAATACTGCATAGCTTTCGTCCGTCTTTGGATATCTCAAGAAGCCATGGCTATGGAGTTTTTCGTTCAACCCACTGGGATCTCTCGAGAATTCATTAACTCTCATAATTTCTTTCAACATTAGAAAATTCATCAAAATTGATTTTAGATTTTTAATTATACACCCATAAAATCGCAACCCATATTGTTTGAGCCTACCCATTTAACAAACACCAACCCAAGCAATTGCAAAAGACGATGGACTCAAGAACAAATTCGAAGCAAAGATCCTAAAATTAACCCTCGTTTGCCTGGAAAGAAAAAGAACTTCAATGTTTTCGTTTACTAACACCCAAGAACAAACTGGGGGAAGAGAATAATTTCTTAAAATTTTATGAAATAAAAAAAAGAGAAGAAATTAAGAGGGTTTATGAAAATTTGATGGCACCAGCACCAACATAGCCGCTCCTCAAGGAGTCGAATGAATCTTGCAGAAATGGAAGTCGTTGGTGATGATGGATAAAGATGGGGAAGTTTCATGTCATGGACGGAGATTTTAACGTTGATATAAAACAAAACGTTAATTATCTTTGTTGGAGCTGTTGTCCATATGTCGTCGTCTTATAGGTGCGTACTACCACCTGGGCAAGTGCCACGTGGTAGTACCGTACTATTGTATAATTTCTCTAAATGTAGAGACTCAGGATCATGGATCCGGATCCTCTACTAGTATATGCTTGACTTTTGTCCTCCAAACATCACCTCATTAAAATTTAATCTAAGGGACTTAAAAGTTGACACATCATCCTTAAAATAAAAACTCAATTTACTCATAATTAAAAAAGAACAAAAATGCCCTAACCCAACTAACTGCAAAGTTAACGTCCTGGTCTTCTTCTTTCTTTCTTCTGCTCTCACGTTCTGTCCTTTTTTATTTCCCTTCTTCCCGTCTGTGCCCCAAAATCCTACCTCGAATAATTTTTGATTATCAGAACCTCTATACTAATTTTTTTCATATCACAGACCTGTAGCACAAAACTCTCTTGATTTGTATATAACTGAAACAGATATAGTATCTCTTGATCTGAATAGCAAACTATCTCTTGATTTGAATAGCTAGCAAACCTAAAAAGGGTCCCTCCGTCCATATACAGTCTCAATAATTGGAGATAGGGACTGGGAAAGTGGAGCGAGCTTCGGGTAAAGGCTGATAATCTTGTTTCATAGAAGAAAAACTGTCATGCGTTGCGTGTCACGGAAAAATCACTAATGGTTTCAAGAATTATGCTTCATGGTTTTGATTATCAGAAATCCTAATGTTGCAATGCATTCATTGCTTGTAACAGGAATGCAAGGGCGGGAATCAATACATAACTTGGTAAAGGAATATAAAGGCAATCACCAATACTGATATAATAGTGGGCATAAATACTGATGTGCATCTTACTTGAGCAAATAACCAAGTAAACTATTTGACTGGAGAATATATTAAACCACTTAAATTAGCAAAGCTACATCCAAATCTTATCCGGTCAAGTTCTCTATTGAAAATAATTAGTTTCCTGGAAGTGTTCTGAACAGCTTCTTTGTAAAGCTCTTCGACCACAAGCATTTATGAATTGCAAGAAATAACAGAGACAAAGGGTACAAATTGATTGATAACTGTTGGGAAATTGTACAGAAATTAATCCAGACCTTTTGATAGGTGAAAGAGAAGGGATTGTGATTACAGAGGTTTTGGGGCAGGAAGAAGGAAAAAAAAGAAAAAAAAGAATAAGACGTTAACTTTGCTGTTAGTTGGGTTAGGGCATTTTTTTTTCTATTTTAATTATGAGTAAATTGCATTTTTGTTTTAAGGATGACGTGTCAATTTTTAAGTCCTTTATATTAAATTTTAATGAGGTGGTGTTTAAAGATCAAAAGTCAAGCTGATCCTAGCAGAGAAAATCAAAGTAAAGGATCCGGATCCCATCCGTGTCCCGCTTCTTCTTTCTTCAGAAAGGATGAACAAAACCCACCCAAACTCTGAAACTCAAATATCCATTTTTATTGTCTAGTTTCATGCTATATTGAAATCCAATCCATTTTCTTTTCCTTTCGGACTAGAATTTAGAATCTTTAGTTTTTTCTACTTGGCTAATTTGTTTTCAAATCATACCTAATATACTTCCTTCTTCCAAAAACAATAGAACCTTCAACCATATGTTGGCGTCAGAACTCAAAAGACAAAAAGGAATTCCTGATTGAGAGAAATCCCGAAAATGAGATTGGAAATAAGATAAAATAGTTTAATTGAATATCAGAGAGAGAGAGAGAGAGAAAAGCAAAGGAACCATTCATGATCACGGGAATCAAAATACAATGCGTTCTATTTGGGTTTTGAGGGTTTATATTTTTTAAGGAAGAGGTTTTGAAGGGGAGGGGGCACGACTTAGGGTGGGGATGGGCTAATTGAAGAATTTTTTCCTCCGCGCCGGTTGTCTTCTTCCTCTTTATTTCCTTTTTTTTTTCGTGAGCTTTGGTACACCTGATACAAATGCTTTCTGCAACTGCCCACTTAACCCTGTGACCTAGGGTTTCACGGTAACAACTTTACTGCTTCAGACGAGAATAATGACAATAACTGACATTAAAATGAACAAAGAACCCCCAACAACGCCTGCACAAATCAGAACTACACGATGCCTTGACTTGGAAGAACTAGTCTTATCCCCATGATTTGGACTTGAAGCAGGGGAAGGCATTGGTTGTAACATCTCGAACCTAAAATAAGGGAATTTAATTAAAATATAATAAATAAATTAAAATAAGGGAAATTAAATAAAATAAAATAAGTAATTAATAAAAATTAGAATTTAAAATAAAATTTAAATATTTTAAAGGGCAAAAAAGGTCATTTTAAGTTCAGAAAAGAATTTGGAAACACGAGTTGCGCCATTGTGTTCGGCTCGTCGAAACGAGTCCGTAGACTGGTGGCACGCTCGATTCCGAGTTTTAACGAGAAAAAGGGATGTAACAGTCAATTTAAAATTTGTTCTAAAAATATTAAAAATCCCCCAAACCCAATCAGTTTCGCACGTGTCCCGAACTCTCTCTCTCTCTCTCTCACCTCAGACCCGACTCTCTCTCTCTCTCTCTCACCTCAAACCTGACTCTCTCTCTCTCTCTCTCTGTTTTGAACTAGAAAATTTCGGCAGCTGTTCTGGCCGATTCCGACCACCCCCAGCCTCGATCCATCACTCAAACTATGCATCTCTCTCTCCTCTACACGTCTATGGGAAGTTTCAGCGGTGATTTTCGACTAAAAACGAGCCCAAAATCAGAGCGGCGACTTCCGGTTTTTCCAATTGGATTTCCGGCCACCTCCGATCGTTACCGGCCGTGCAATCACTCCCAAAACACTCCCCCACCCCTCTTTGGTATTTCCCCTCGAAGGTTTGGCCCAATTCCATCCCAATTTCACGGATCTAAACCTAGAATTTTTTCTAGGTTTTCCGGTGACAAAACCGGTTGTTCGAGGTGTTTTCCGACCAAATTGGCCATCGAGCTAGTTGGGTAAGTTGTTACTCTCTTTGTGCTTGTTCTTTTGACATAAATTTCAACTGTCGGTTTGGAGGTTATTAACCGCCGAAAAATTGATCTAGCTACCCACGCCCCGCAGCACATGTGGCGGTGCGTGGGCCCACTTGAGGCTGCCCATTTCCGATTCAAAATTGTCCCCATGTCGTCCCGAGCATGACGGTACGCTTGGATTTGAAATTGGATATCGCATGACAGTCGATCGGATGTTTCGCCTAATAGGCGATATCCGGGTTCAAAATGTTCAGACTGTTGGATTGGAGCCAATTTCAAATATGTTGATCCTTGAACCTCTAGGATCGTGTAGCAACTCGCGGATCGAGAATCGGAGTCTCGGATGCTCCAAAACATTGACTTAAATGTTAGATTAACGAAAACCGTCTGATTGTGTGATCACGAGAAATCCGACCGCTCGATCGAGACCAAACTTGCGAGACATGTTTAGTAAGATTTAGTGTACCTTAAGGAGCGTTTGGATCGAAATTGGAGATTGTGGGCCTCGAGGGCCCAGTTGACCAAAACTGGGAGTTTGACTGGCCGTTTGACCGTGGGTCTTCCAAGGTCATTTCACCTGTTGGAAAACTTAGTTTGACCTTTGAAACTCTCCGATTGTCGTGCACTTACTTTGAGTCCTGGGAAAAGTTAGGGTTTGTTTTAAAGTTTCGTTCGAAGTACGGTTTCTAATTCAATCCTCGTGTTGCTCGAAATAGGTGATCCGGCTCAGCGTACACAACAGGCGGAACTCTCTCAGGGTCAATCCTTCTGGGACTATTTGTGAGTGGAATTTGTTTTTAAACTTGCATTATTTTAAGAATTAAATTGCATTGCTTGTAAATTGATTATTTTAATGTTTGAGATTATAAAATTGTTTTATTATCGTTTTATATCATATTTATGAATTTCTTAATTTGAATGGATTATTGAGACTTTATTATTGTTTTAATATTGATTTGAGACACTTTGTGGAATTTTGTGGTCGTATTGGTATTGTAATATTGTTGGATATCGAATTATATTATTTTACGAGTTTCTTGGTTAATTTTTGTTATTTGAGATTTGTATTTAATTTGAGTATTTGATGATATTGGGTTGTGATTACAAGTTTTGGGACTTGAGGTTTAGCACTTATATATATATATATATATATATATATATATATGTTTGGGTATCGAGTCTTGGACGTTATAGACGTTCGGAAGTATATGTGGTTGGGTTTGGCATGTTTAAGTATTTGGTTGTGAAAGTGGGTCTTTGGGACCCGGCTCGGGTAAGATGGGTTTCTGAGTTGTGGTTTTGAGGTGTCAGAGTTACACCATAGTCCGTACCATCCCTGATACTGTGTACACACGTGGCGTTTGTTAGTACCGGCGTGTGTACGGTAGAGTGGTAGTCCCCCAGTTGGATAGCTCAACCCTAGACACGGGATGATGCGATGCCGTCCCGTGTCTAGCCAAACAACCTCTGATTGGATTGTTTCCCCGGTACAAGTTATTGGTGTCAGTGTCGTACTATATACTTATATATATATATCATTAGTATTAATAATCCGTTCTTGTTTTCTTTTCGGTGAGGATCCTTCCTCGCTCACGATGCCGTTGGGCATGCGTTTTGTGAGAAGTGTGGTTTGGGTTGGGAAGAGTTGAGTCTGTTTTCAAGAGGTTTGGAATTTCTTCGCTTCCGGTGTTTGAGTCGACTTTGAGTTTTACTTATTCTATATTAAGTTATTCCTGATTTTAAATAGGATTATGTAAATAAAGGTTTCAACTGTATGTTTTCTCATTATTTTCAAACGGTGGGGTTACTCTTTTGTTTTTAAGTATGCAAACCTTTATTTTTGCCCACTCACACTCATCATGTTTTGCGCCCCTCAGACAGTAGTGATCCGAGCTGAACATTTGTACCGCGCTTCATCTTCTGAGATTCGAACCTAAGTAGGATACTATTCTATAAACTTTCCTTTTAAATTTGTATTCGAAATTGTAAACTTAAATTCTTATTCTAGTATGCTCTGATATTGCCCAGTAGAATTGAAATCTAAGGCCGGATGCCAAAACTACAACTGTGTGCTATTAAATTGTTGTGTGCTGGTTGTTGGTTGTAATTATTCTGCGTTTTCTGCAGGTTTTAATTTTGGTTAAGTCCGTTTTTCAGGGGAGACTGCCGAAATATGGCAGAAGTCTCGGGCCTCTTTTTGTTTAATTTAAAAAAGGGGTTCAAATTGGTAAATGGGTCCGGCATCTATCGGATGTCGGAAAAACAACAGGGTCGGTCTCGAGTTTCGAGGAGTTTGAGGCCGGTCCTGTCATCGATTCTTGATTGGACTGTGGTGGTGGATAAATAATAGTTGTTGGATTTATTGGGACTGGAGAGGCTGGAGTTGGTGCTACCAAATGCGAGGGTGAAGGGGGTCTGAAAGCTGCTTGAGGGAGATGCTGAAGGGGAATTTGACGACGGTGATGGTAAAGGGGAATTTGATGATGGTGATGAAAATAGTAAGGGTGGCATTGAGACTGAAAATGGTAATGGAGATGGTGGACAAAGGCTGATGAAGTGGTGTTGAGGAAGATGGAGAAGCCGATGTCGATAACAAACCGCCTTCATTTCCTTTAGCTCTTCTGACTTTGGATGGCTCTTTTTCAGCTGCCACTATTGCAGCCTGCGTAAGCTGTATCTTCAAGTTGGGTAGTGTTCCAGATAGTAGATCTGCTCATAGACAATGTAAGGCAAGTAGCATTAGTTGATCCTGATCTACCTAGCATTCAGAAAGCATCTTCAGCTCATGGAGTTGAGGAGATATGCAACCAAGAAATCTGTTATTGTCAAGTAAAAGGGTAGTTAGAGACGGATTGTTGCTGAAATAAGATGGAAACGGTCCACTAAAGTTATTATATCCCAAGTCCAAAACCTCCAGCTCCATTAACTCTACAATCTCTTTCAGAATGTTTCCAGAAAAAGAATTATTGCATAAATAAAAAATTTGTCCTTAGAAGTTATTTTGCAAAGGGATAAATTTGTCTTTAAAATTTTAAAGATAAAGTGGGTGGAAAAATAGAACAGGTTGGTGGAAATAGCAGCACTCTTCTAATATAGGAAATTGGAAACAAAGGCTCGTTGTTCTTCCTAGAGCTGTTCTCTCTTGCGGAAGGTTATAAGAAGAGAGAACGTAAGACATTCACTTCAAACCTAACTGTATCAGAATTCTGCGTATATCGTCGTTCAACAAAGTATTCTGACAAAAAATCCATTCTAATAACCACATATCACATCGAGGAGAGCAGCCAGATCATACATACGCTAATAGTAGATGTGGGAGCAAATTTCCCCACGAGAATATTCGATTGGAAAGATTCCCCTTTCTTCTTCGCCGCCTCTTTCTCCTTGCAAAATAGAACCAATAAGAGGACCACACCAAAGGGGTGTTCGCCAAAGGCCCTCCGATGCCTAAGTTAGTTCGAGAGTTTATGAGAAAAACACTAGCTAACTAGGGTACGGAGATATATGTGTTTATGGTGTAAATCGGGCGGCCGGAGCCTTATGTAAAAGAGGGAGAGAAAGGAGGTGGCTAGAGTTTCATAGAGAAATTTAGACGTACCTCAACCCTTTGTGTGGCCATGTATTTTTAGGAGTCCTCGACGAGGTTGGTGAGGTTGGTGAGGTTGGTGTATTTAGGGATTTGATTTATTAGGGATTTAAATCAAATCCCTAATTGTGGTAGGTATCCAATTAATCCCTAACTTAATTAGGTAACTCCTCCTTTAATTGGGAATTGTGGTAGGTACCAAATCAATTCTCAACCCAATTAGGTAACATTCCATTTAATTGGATAATCCCCAATTAAATTGAGTAACTCCCAATTAGGTTGAATAATTCCCAATTTGGTCAAATAATCCCCAAATGGAAGGAATTATTTGACCTAGGGTTATGACTAAATTCGGTTCCCACAGTAGACAACTCTGATCTTGGCAGTTCTGATGAGGTTTGTCAGACGTATTTGTTGATGCTCTATCATTAGTCGTTTCAGCATTCGGAATTCAATATATGCAATTTTTTATGAATATCTTCTGTCTAATACTTTCTTCCTGTAACTTGTTAAAGAGGCGGGATGTTTTTCACTCACTGTTTCATTCACATTTCTTTATAGGTTACTAACCTCTTGGAGAGGGTAGAGGCTACCGTCGTACAAAACTTTTCGAACTCAAATCGCAGGGAAGGTATGAAGTCGCTGAGACCAAAAGCGAAAAGAGAAAAGCGTGGTGTAACATTTTTCACCGGTAAGTATTGGTAGTGCCAGTTAACCTTTTTGCTCAACCATTTTATACAAAGATGACTGTGCAACATGTATTTCCAGTGCGTTATGCAAGTAATTGAAGTATGAAAAGGAGGATTTCTATCAGTGTCATGGGATCTCCACTAATTAAATCCTATTTTATTTTGACTTTCAGGTTTCTTTCTATTTGGAGTATAGTCAACCATGAATTGCTTTGCTTGCTTTACCATCATTCAGGTTTCTTTCAGGTTTATTCTTTTGTTTTTTCTTTGTTCCTTTGCTTTACCATCATTATTGAGGATTCAGTTGCAGGCGATGCTGTAGATGATTCCATTCCCTTGGATGATGGCGTGCCCATTGACTTTGGCTCCATTGAGGTTGTCCAGTGCCTCATGGCACATCACAATGCTTTTTTCCCAGATGCCAACAAAACAATCTGGAGATGACACATATTGCTTTTTTCCTCATACAGCATGGGACTAATTGAGTTGGACAGTCCAACTGATAATGTTTCCAGAATGAAATCAGATCTGGTTGAGATGACGATTACGCATTAGAAGATGTTATGACCTTTTCCAATCCTGATTGGAGTATGGTCAATTGTCAATTTTCATTCCTTTTGATTTGGGCTCATTTGTTGTCCTTGAAAACCGTAATGTGTATTTTCCTACTAATCTCGTGTTTAGCTCCACCTAGATATTTATCACATTTGTTGTTAAAATGCCGTTCCCTCGTATTAGTTTTTGTTTGATGCATTGAAACTGTTGCTGTGGGGAAGCTTTCATTGAATCTCACTTGTTTTAGCAAAGAAAGTGTACCTGTGTTTGGCACTCAGCTTCACCTTGCTATCAAGAATCTTTTACCATTCTCGCATTTTATATCCCTAACAATGGATTATCTCAACACTGCTTTTCCTGCGCCAAGAAAGGAGTATGAGACCAACACTGGTGATCAGATTTCTAATTCCTTAACCGAGTACAATTTTCCTTTCAGTAGTAATTTTTGTATTTCAAAGTATCAATTTTTATAGCTTTTAACTCTTCACATAGCTCCAGGCTGACAACTGGAGCTCTGCAGCTGGCTGAGGGTTCACACTTGATCTTTGCTGAGACCTAGTTGGAAGCTGGGACTCTCAACTCTGCCGGGGTTGAAAATGCAAGAGTGCTTAAAACTCTAACGGAGTTGCAAAAGGTGATTTTTCTGTTAAATTAGAAAACTCTGCCTGGTTTGATCCTTACTAGTAAACAATGCATTCCTGAGAATTTTAAAAGAATTTGCTTCATGAGATTATTATGTCATTGATAGCGGAGTACTGTGCTAAGGCACTTGATACATTTTAATTTGTCTGTTTCAGGTGGAATATGATTTTAAGTTCCATAAACAATTCGTGAATGGTAAAAGATTCTTGATAGCAAGGAAGCTGACGTCCAAGTGCTTATTCTTTATGAAGGTAAATCAAACATTTTGCATGTTGCTCTGAAGTTGGTTCCTCTGAAGTTGCTGCAGAAGCACTAGAGGTTTGGAGATGGTTACTTGGCTACTCTTAGATTATTGCCGCATTCTATTGAGTAAGAAATGCAGAAGGTAAGAGTTAGCTTGACATCGACAATTAACCTCTTAAACTGAGTATAATTGTCATGGTCTGATACCTTATAGGTGATACAACATGACTTGGTTGGTGCAAGGCAAGAAGATAGGAAACTGCGCAACCAAAATTTCAGCAGGTTAGGGACTTGAAGATTTTCCTAGGTCAGTTTTACTCAGAGCATCAACTGCTTTTATGTTATTACGTACTAACTCAAAACACTGAATTTATTTCAGGCCAACTATTATGCAAATCCCAAACACTACAACCCCGTTTTCCGTGAAATAAATTGCCCCTTATGCACCTGTAATTGGTATGCTTTACACGCTGCTATCAACTTTTTGAGGCAAAACAGTAGGGTTAATGACATTTACTGAGTGCTTTACTTGGAATATAAATTAAGAAGGATTCTGGAAATATTACGGTTATCCATTTCATCTTTTCGTAATGATAATTTTTTTTTTTCACAAATTTTCTGCTGGCAGTGAATTGCAAGTATTGGGATAAAAGATTTCCTCGCATAGAAATAAGAGCAGGGCATTCTTCCTTCCTGATATAGCCTATGCCTTTTTCTCTCACACTCACAACTCCTAGACAAGGTCCAGTCTTATTTTGCATTTGCAGATTTTATGAGCACGGCAGTGATTGATAAAAACCTGTTTTGCTTCATTACCAGTTCATCACTGTTGGGATCTCTGATGTCAGATTAAGTTATAGAGGCCAATGAAGTTAGCAATCAAAGCACATATTACTTGTATAAAAATAAAACGACAGAAACCATTAATTGTTATAAAGGACAGCATTCAAGATACAAAAATTTGGCGCCCATTGTCATTCAAGAAAATAATGATGTCTTCCAATATTCTTAAAAAACAGAAACTCGCGAAAACAAAAGTACCACAATGCGCTAAAATCATTAGGATTAAAAACAAAACAAAACAAAAAATATCCCCAAATCCACAGCAAGAAAAGCCACATCTACAAGTTGAGTGGATGGGAGGCTAGCTATATATACCACGATCTGCATAAAACAAAAGAATTAAACCAGTCAATAGAAGGATCAAAGCCCAAGAGTGACTAATTACAAGGGTAAAAGCCCAAAGAAAAGAGTATTCTATTCACATAGAATATATTTTACCTTCATACGATGGCATGAATCTTCTCTAAGAAATTAGGGTACAACCTTTCGACCTCAGCGTAGGCAGCATCAGGGGTTAAATCACGACGATTATCATCTTCATATACATCTTTCAAAAATTCTAGAAGGTCCCATACACATTCACCGTCATATTTCGAACTGAAAATTTTATAAACCTTTTGGAACTCACGAACCATATCTTTCCTATTCCATTTCCTATACTCATAGAATGCCCTACCATCTAATCTTCTCTTGAACTTGCTTTCATTTGCAGAGTCATGTATACTGTAAAAACACTTCATCCTTTCAGCTGGAGTTAATAAAAAGGGATGGCTTGCTAGTTTCTCGATAAATATATGGTACCTGGAAACAAAAGCAACAAAAATTCAACACTAAGAGGTTTGTAAGCCAAATTAAGTAAAATACATTATACTTTTTCATGTAGAAAAGAAAAAAAAAGAATTCAAGTACACTAAACTTACGGATATTCTTCTTTGTCAAAGAAATCAAGGAAAGAATCACGATCAACCCAAGAATCTTCTGGCAACATTATTTTTTCCTTTAAAATGTTCCTAAATGCCTTTAAGTCATTCATTCTCAACACATTTACTTGTGAAGGAGGATCTTCGAGATCGTCAAAACTACTTTGGATGTTAATAATCTTGATTCGACCGGAAACAACAACATATTTGTCACTTCCTTTCAAACCCTTAAGAAACAACTTATGAGAATGTATATGCTTTATCGTTCGTAAAAGGTCCCTGCACAAATAGATTAAAAGTTTATGTCAGTATTAATTATTATACGATACATACATATATATATGCATGAATATATTTTACCGTATCGAACTGCGCCACCAAAAGATAGAACACGAGAATCGCCATGGACAAAATCCTCAACATCAATATCTATTTCACTTAGAAGATGATCGAATTTTTCGTAGCACAAAATCCAAATATTTTGTGGTTCATAATAGGTGAGGAAGTGAGGTTTCAAGACACCCACACGCTCATAATTTGCTAACTTGGAAGTCAGGGTAAATATCTTCTTTGCTAAGTCCTCTTCCGATTTTTCGAATTTAAAAAATCGAGCTTCTCCTTCTTTGCCATCTTTAAAGTAGATTTTTCCGGTAGAGTAGATCTGGGATGGGTCATAATTAAACTCGTATTGTATGATAATTCCATCATTGTTCTGCAAAATAAATAACCACAACATCATATCCGTAGCTTTACACACATCACATGAACATAATCGATGGAACACAAAATAGAATAACATAAAATAAAAATAGGAACGTAGTCAAAACATACCACCACCAAATCCTTGTCGGGGTTGAGTTTATGTTTTTGTTCCTTTTGTATTCCATCAACTGAAACTTGTTGCTTTCCCATCCCAAATAAACGATTGCAGTATCCTCCAATATGAAAACACTCTTTTGCTATTACAAACTGTGTGTTTGCTCTTCTCTCTAACTCTCTTGACGATTTTGTTCTTTTTATAGAGAATTGAATACCTAGGGTTTAAATCTATATTAATTAGGAATCCTAATTCTAATATAGGAAATTACGGCATAATCAGGAAATTGGAAACAAAGGCTCGTTGCTCTCTTCCTAGAGCCGTTCTGTCTTGCGGACAGCTCGCAGCCGTTGGATGAAATTAGACGGCTGGATTAAAACGTGGCTTTAATTAGGTTTCACTCAGAATCGGGCAACCCCCTAATTCTAATACGAGAAATTTTTAAATGTTCTGCGTACACTACGTGGTTGGTGTACCATCCAATAGACTTAGAACATGTGGAATTACTCTTTAATTTATTGCATTATTTTTTATGATACATGGGCGGGCTGCATTGGAATATTCCATATGTCCTACGTCTAGTGGATGGTACACCAGCCACGCGATGTACCGGGAACACCCAAAAATTACTCTTCTAATACAGGGCAAAAAATTAAATTTTGGGAAACTAGAAACAAAGTTTCCTAATCCTCCCATAGAAGAAGGCATGTTGTTGTACCCCAATAAAAGAGGAGAAGAATGCACGTGTGACTTGCATAATAAGAAAATATTAAATTCTTTAATGTTAAATAAGATATAGGTATGTCAGGAAAATAATAACTTAATGGAGTCCTATTTGTGTTATGGTTAAAGATAAAATAAGAAATTAAATCCAAATCTTGCCAAAAAGAAACTTTTCTTGAGATTAGCTTGAAATCAGGGATTAATAACAAAGGAACGCCTAACCAAAAAAAAGGGGATCATTGATAGCTCGAAATCAGGGGATCATTGATAACCAAAAATATAACGGTGGATAGCATATATTTGTAATTGAGTTAATAATATTACAATATTACCTCATGGATCCGGAGCCTTTACATCTAGCATCGGTGCGTTTACCAGCATTTAAGACAATCTTAACCCTTAGATTAATCTAATTAGTTTTAATTGTATTTAGACTAAAACTAGAATGCACCCTATCTTATCGGATCAAATATCCTCTCTAACATTGTTCACCTTTCAATCACAAAATAACCAAATTAAATAAATACCCACCATGAACAATAACATCGTCTATCTCTACCTAGTACGATTTTCTTTTTATGAGAACCAATTCACATATCAGATTTAAGTCAAATTACAAAAGTCATTATTTCATTTCGATTGTGTTACGTGTGAGTACTCATATATATATATATATATATATATATATATATATATATATATATAGGGTCATGATCTCTTAGACCCAAGGATCCAAGGAATTCATGGTCACCCATCGTTGGATTTAAATCCAATGGTCCAATAGAGTTTCTTAAAAGGAGTGCAAAAGTAGGTGGGCCGTTTGATTTAAATCCAATGATAGGTGACCATGTATTCCTTGGACCCTTAGGGTCAAGCACCTAATAGGTGCAAGCATCTGAAACTGGATGATTTTCTTTGGGATTAACACTTTATCAGGAGTGGCACTAGTAAAAAAACCTTGCGCAAAGGGTTTAGGGTTTAGGGTTTAGGGTCAAGAGAGTTAGAGAGAAGAGCAAACACACAGTCTTGAATTGAATACCTAGATCTCTGAATGTTTGTTTTTTCCAATTTTTGGGGTATACGATCTTGAAGTATATACAAACAAGTTTGACGGTTGGATCGTTGAAACTAGTTTCGTATAATGTGTATGCCATCAAAACAATATATTCACTAACAATTAAGAATTTATTATACTTTCGTTAAATATAACATAAGATTTTGTGGTATCCACTAGTGTAAATATTTTAAATTGAAGATCAAATTTAGTCATTGTATTCATATAGGGTCAAGGAGTGCAGTTGTAAAAAAATCATCAAAATCGGAGTTAAAATAACCGTTAAATCGTGATTTTTCATTTATAACCGTCAAAAAGTTTTGTTCGGCTACTAGATCTCTGAATGTTTGTTTTTTCCAATTTTTGGGGTATACGATCTCGAAGTATATACAAACAAGTTTGACGGTTGGATCGTTGAAACTAGTTTCGTATAATGTGTATGCCATCAAAACAATATATTCACTAACAATTAAGAGTTTATTATACTTTCGTTAAATATAACATAAGATTTTGTGGTATCCACTAGTGTAAATATTTTAAATTGAAGATCAAATTTAGTCATTGTATTCATATAGGGTTAAGGAGTGTAGCTGTAAAAAAATCATCAAAATCGGAGTTAAAATAACCGTTAAATTGTGATTTTTCGTTTATAACCGTCGAAAAGTTTTGTCCCGTTACTAGATCTCTGAATGTTTGTTTTTTGCGATTTTTGGGGTATACGATCTCGAAGTATATACAAACAAGTTTGACGGTTGGATCGTTGAATGGTGTGTATATATATATATATATATATATATATATATATATATATTTATTAAGTAGCTTTAAATTTATTTATTTTGTACGTATAACACTTAAGAAATTGAATAGTATATATCTTTATTAGTAGCTTTAAATTTATTATTGTAGTTAGGATTGGGTTTTTGTTAGAAAAATATATTATTGTGGGTTTTATGTATAAAAAAAATTGAATTTGAAGGGAGTAAACTCACATTTTCAGTAAACTTTATAATAATTTTTTTTTTAAAATATAACAATGGGGTCGTTGTGCAAAAACCAATAGCACGACGTCATAATGTAAACATGCGTCGGGCAAACCAATTTATTTATTTTATTTAATTATACATTATAAAATTTAAGATATAGTTGTTTTCATAAGTTTTTATTATTTTTTGAAAACTTTGCACAACGAATATCAATATTTCGTCGACTAACCCTTATTTACTTATTTTTATATTGTTAAACTAAATTATTTCTTTATTTTTTATTATTTTCTTTGTGAGACGAAAACACATTTGGTCTCCTAAACCTTATATATATTTTAAATAGTAAAATAAAATAATTTTATTTTTTTATTATTCATAAAAATTATTATATTTTTGTTTAAGACTTTGCGCGACCAATATTTTCGTCGCGCAAAACTCTAAAAATTTGGCGGGCTCCAAAAATGGGACGCGGGAGTTTTTTAAAATTTTTTTAACACTTTGCGTGACCAATAGTTTGCTTCGTCGCGCAAAGTTTTGGGCGACAAACAATTCGTCGCTCAAAAAATGGGACGTGGGAAATTTTTTTAGAAATTTTTTTAAAGACTTTGCGCGACCAATATTTCGTCGCGCAAAACTCTAAAAATTTGGCGGGCTCCAAAAATGGGACGCGGGAATTTTTTTAAATTTTTTTTTTAAGACTTTGCGAGACCAATATTTCGATCCGTCGCGCAAAGTTTTGGACGACCAATAATTCGTCGCGCAAAGTTTTGCGCGACCAACAATTCATCGCGCAAAGTTTTGCGAGACCAATATTTTGTTTCCTCGCGCAAAGTGATACGGTTTTTAAAACCAAAATAACTCCTCCACCATTTTCTCAATGTCTTTCTCTACTCTTTCCCTCTCCCCAAATCCGACCCTTTCTCTCACACTTAATCTCTCACCTCTCTCTTCACTCTCACTCACTCTCTCATCTCTCTTTTCACTATCTCTCACTCTCACTCACTCTCTCATCTCTCTCTCACTATCTTCTCGAATTCTCTCACCCTCACTTCTCCCTCTCATTCTCACTCACTCTCTCATCTCTCTCTCACTATCTTCTCTAATTCTCTCACACTCACTTCTCCCTCTCATTCTCACTCACTCTCAATCTTGCCAAAATGTATATTCTCTCCAAATTTTAAAATTTTTTTTTCATTAATATGTATTTTTGGAGTTAGTTTTGAGTTTGTGAGGGGTTTGAGGTTGAGTATAGGGTGAGGATTGGAGTTTGGGTTGGATTTGGGGTATAACAATTTCAGGATTTTATAATTGCACTTTGTTAATTTATGTGTACATTTTGAATATTATATATATATATTGGGTAATTTAATCACTATTTTTCATATGTAATTTTATTTTGAATATATCAATTTAAATTAAAGTAATTAAAAAAAATTAAATCATTAAATTAAATTAAATTTAAAAATAAAAAATTAATATAATTCTAGAAATAATTCTAGAAATAATTTTAAAAAAGTCAAAAACCTTGTGCGACAAAATATTTCGTCGCGCAAACTACTAAATTAATTTATTTTAATTAAAATTTTTAAAACACAAAAATTAAAAAATTTGAAATATTTTGTCGCGCAAAACTTTGCGCGACCAACAATATCGTCATGCAAACCTTTGCACGACCAACAACACTTCATCGCGCAAAGTAGCTTTGAGCGACGATAGTATTCGTCGCTCAAAGTAACTTTGCGCGACGTTAGGGTTCGTCGCACAAAGTAGTTATGCGCGACGAAACCTATTCTTCGTCGCGCAAACCCTATCTTCACGAACTTTGCGCGACGGATTATGTGCGACCAAAATTTTGTAGCGCAAGTTTTGCGCGACGAAATTGTACTTTGCGCGGCAAACTTATTTCGTCGCGCAAAGTGTTTTTTGTAGTAGTGTGGTTAATTGTGAATTTCTGGTTGATGATCACAGTATATAATATCTGTCAATTAGATCATCTAATTAATACTTACAAACAAAATTTCCTTCAAATGTGCATGAAATGAGGCTACAGATGCGACATCTGACAATGAGAAGCATCAACGAGAACTGAGCCCCGGTGCTTCAGAAGTCAATCCAACCCATATCAACAATTCTGAAATTACCTGTAGGATGACTAACAATGCCTAGAGGAGGGTGATTAGGCCAATTAAAGATTATAACCAATAAACAAAAAAATAAACTTTGGTAGCAGGATTGATATGGCTTATCAATCCTGAAACATGCTAAACATAAAATAAATGGAACACGCAGAGAATTATTTTACGTGGTAAAACCCCACCTTTGGGGAAAATCCACGGGACTCCTCAGTCCAACTCAAATCCACTATAGAACGATGATTACAAGAAGTACTCACACACTTATCCTAGACACCTTCTAGATAATGTTTACCGACTTCTTCGTAACTCAACTTCTGTCACGGGATGATCTTCGACACTCCTTATGTTGAATGCAATACTGGTCACGATTGCTTCAAGCTCACCGGAGTTCTTCCAACTCTCCTTATGTTGAATCCGATACTGGTCACGATCGATTCAAGCTCGCCGGAGAAAAACCGCCACCACGGTCTTGATGCCCTCAACAGTATGAGTCACCGAACAATGCAAATGAATGCAATATGAATGATTAAAGTGTTTGATAAATCACCAAGTAAACATGGAACACTTGATGATTTATCTCAAATATATGCACATCGGCTTTTCTTAGAATTCTATATGCTCAACCAAAATATGTGAAAGCCATAAGTGTAATGAGATGCACGCCTTGGTTTTATGCAGCCATAATGTTATCTACCAAGAGAATATTCATTAATTCAATATATCAAAACCGTGTATCATCAGATCTGCTTCAATCAAAAACCTATTCTATTTAGACATCTTATTATATGAACTCTTCTCCTTTTTCATCACATCGATGCAAGCAATCCTATTCTATGTAGACATCTTCTTCAATCAAGCCACATGACCAATATATGGTCATTAATCCAATTTAATTGTAACACGTCAGTTTAGCATTTATATGAGTAAGTGCACTCCAAGTCAATTGGAAACAATATTTCACAGGATGAATCAATGAACCCAATTATGTAGTAACTGAAAACCGTGCACTTCAAGTCACAGATTAAAAACAATATTTTAATTTAAATCAAAACAAAGTCCAAATAGGAAAATAATCTTAAGGGATAAAATCTAATCCTATTAAAAAGAGGACTAATATAAAAGCATTTGAGTGAAACTAACTCCAACTAGGAATCCTATAATGAATGCATGATTATGTTATGATTTACCTTAAATCAAGTTTCTCATACGATCAAGTCATGCTTCGAAACTCCGGTATTGAATGTGTTGCGCCAAAACTTCCAGCAAACCATATTCACCAACTAATTCCCAACCTATGCTAGAGTCTAGGAAATGACAATACAATTTTCATACTAACAATCTCCCCCTTTGGCATTTCCTAGACAAAACACCTATTACAACTCAAAATAAATTGCATGGGAATTAACAACTGAAATCCTACTCTAAGCTCGAAGCTCTGAATTCCTGCACATTATGAAACAACACAACCAGTGAAGCATGTGGGAGAAGAAAAGTAATTCAAAGCAAACATATCACTCCCCCTTAATTCTACAACACAATCTTTCCCCCTTTTTATCATAATTTCACACAGTCTTCTCTCTCCCTTTTTGTCAGGAAATCCAAAGGGCATAGAAATAACATAGGGGAGCATATATATACTAGCAAAAATAAGAGGAAAAAATCAGTTGTAGCTGCCAGGATTGATAATGACATTGCAATCCTCAGATTCAGTGTATCATGTGTCCGTCTTAGTAATTCTGATATTCACGCAAAGCTCAAGGGGCAACATGAAACAAAACCTAACTGCACAACTAAACTCCGGTATAATTATGTTATGATTTACCTTAAATCAAGTTTCTCATACGATCAAGTCATGCTTCGAAACTCCGGTATTGAATGTGTTGCGCCAAAACTTCCAGCAAACCATATTCACCAACTAATTCCCAACCTATGCTAGAGTCTAGGAAATGACAATACAATTTTCATACTAACAAATTCTAGTAGTGATGGCAGAGAGGTGTTGAATACAGGTGATAAATAGTTATTGTGTCAGCATGCCTTCCACTTTGGATAGATGGTCTTGCCCTTGTTTGGGTTGTCAAAGTATTATGTACTTATACTTTTGCAAATGGACGAACCAGTTTTGTGAACCTCTCAGCATTTTCAAAGATTATGAAAAAGTTTGGGAAGGTAAGACATACACTTCAAACCTAACTGTATCAGAATTCTGCGTATATCCTCGTTCAACAAAGTATTCTGATGAAAATTCCATTCTAATAACCACAGATCACATCGAGGAGAGCAGCCAGATCATACATACGCTAATAGTAGACAACTCTGATCTTGGCAGTTCTGAAGGTTTGTCAGACGTATTTGTTGATGCTCTATCATTAGTCGTTTCAGCATTCGGAATTCAACATATGCAATTTCTTTATGAATATCTTGTGTCTAATACTTTCTTCCTGTAACTTGTTAAAGGGGCGAGATGTTTTTCAGTCACTGTTTCATTCACATTTCTTTATAGGTTACTAACCTCTTGGAGAGGGTAGAGGCTACTGTCGTACAAAACTTTTCAAACTCAAATCGCAGGGAAGGTATGAAGTCGCTGAGACCAAAAGTGAAAAGAGAAAAGCGTGGTGTAACATTTTTCACCGGTAAGTATTGGTAGTGCCAATTAACCTTTCTGCTCAACCATTTTATACAAAGATGACTGTGCAACATGTATTTCCAGTGCGTTATGCAAGTAATTGAAGTATGAAAAGGAGGATTTCTATCAGTGTCATGGGATCTCCACTAATTAAATCCTATTTTATTTTGACTTTCAGGTTTCTTTCTATTTGGAGTATAGTCAACCATGAATTGCTTGCTAGGGGAGAGGAAGCTACTGTATCACGAGTGCTTGGTGGGCAGCTGTGAAAATCTTGGATTTAATACAGAATTGGACGTGTGATTAGTTTTGGCATTATTATATTACTTTGGGAGGTGATACACCAATACTGCATCACCATTGTAGTTAGTAAATTTCTTAATCATGTCAGTTTATTTATACTGAGTTTCATGGTCGTTTTAGCTGGCGGCATAGACTAGGTCTATATTCCACTATCACATTGTATAAAGAAGTAATTTTGTTGATGGTCAACAACTAAAAGAAAATATTTGTTGAAGAAAAGGGATGTGCATGCGTATTGGGCATTTGATGATACCCAGAATCCTTCATTTCTTGTATATCAAACTAGCAATTGTGTCTCAGTAATTCAGCAAGAGTTCCCTTTCTTAAAGCAAAGTTACCAAGACACCAAATAATAGTTGCACAGAAGTTCTTCAGAACATTGTCTCTTCTGCAAATTTCTCTGCAACCTCTTTCGGCTAGTGCTCCAGAAGTTCTTCAGAACATTCTCTTCTCCCTGGCAGATAGGTTGCGATTTTCTCCCACTTGTTCCCAAATTGTACTGGTTGCAATTGTATCACCATCCTCTCTTCCTCTCCTGAAACTTGCCTCCGCTTTGTCGTAAAGTTCACATTTTGTTGTTTTTGTTTTGTCAGCATCAATCTTAAGCAAGAATGTTACGTACAGAACACAACTACTAAATTGCCCAAAACCCACCAAGAAATCAACAAAGAAAACAGGATAAATTACATAAATAAAACCAACACTGCAGATTTCCAAAGAAAACGAAGAACTATAACTTGCTAACCTATATATGCATGTTGCATGTAAACACGTTAATTAACACTCATTAATCTAACTTACAAAAGCTAGTTAGTGTTTGCTCTTCTATATATTACAAAAACCAATGATTGAGCTGGTGAAGCAACGCAAGGAGCTTGTTTTTCTGCTAGTTGTTGACGATGTAATAAGTCCTCTTGAGTTACTAGGCAGTAAAAAACTTGTCAAACATTAATTCTCAATGATTTGTCATTAAATTACAATGGGAAAGGAACTAATATAGTCCTGCCTATATTAATCATAAAAAATTCCCAATTCCTAAAATCTCTTTTCTTCTATTTTCTCAGCAGTTGCAAGTTCCAGGCTAGGGTCCTTGTGCAAGTTCTTGAATGCCCTTCAACTCTTTTTTATGTTACTAGCTGTAGTTTCAATAACATTATTCTCCCAAATCTGCAACAAAATGAATATTATTATTAACACGATTAGTTAAAAGGAAGGCAATTGGCATAATACACATTGCTACACATACTTTCAGTTTCTTCGTTATTGCAGAGTCCTCAGCTAGACGAGATTCCAGGCGATGAGCTTTGGGATAAACTGGTTCCAATATTGCAAGGCCGACTTTAAGGAGGGGGATTGCCACATGGATATTTGACTCCAATAAAGTTCCCAAAAAATATCCATCTGAATCAATAGTATTCAGCAGAACCTGTACAACAAATTCAATCTTACCAAATCAAGAAAAAAACCAAGGGGAAACCAAAGCTACCAGATAAGTGCTAAATAATTACCTCCACCCTTTTGTGAACTAAGGTTTGCCTCAGCAGTTCAAATGCTTCATCTGCATATGGCTCCTCACCTCTGGGCCATGCGATACCATAAAGTGAGAAGGCTATCTTCCATGTTTTCTTATTGCGTCGAATCAATAGTATAATTTTATCCATGGTGTCACTGTTAGTACGGATAACAGATTCCACAAAACCCTCAACTTTCTCGTATTCGTCAAAGGCCCATACAAATATATTATCACAGGCTTTCCCAACTTCCACACATGTTGCCTGAAACAAACGCTTGCCATCAATGAATGAATGAAAAAACTAACTATTTGAAACTAACACATTGATCCCTTTTAATTATTATATATTATTGGGTAATTCTCACATTTGACAAGTCTATTGTGACCGGATGATCCACGCCAGGATGCACTGCTTTCATATTAAGAATGGCAGATGATTCCACAGTACAAATGGCATCATAATAATTTGATGCCACCTCAATATCATTACGTCCCAAAACAGTGTCAAGGCCTTCTGCCACGACCAACTCAGAAACATTCCGGCTATCAAGAGCAGAACCAAGGAAGACTGATCCGTAGCGGGACTTCCGTGAATACTCCAATTGAACATGCACCTGCAAGTGTTTGTTCATCAATTTTCTTCAAGTATACATATATATACTTCAACGCCAAAAATTAAATAGAGATTTCTATAATTAAGAAAACAACATATCAAAAATAATTCTCATGCATACTTGACGCCCAATAAGGTGTGCTCTCACAAAATCCTTGGCTTCATCGGCATATGCCTCCGGTTCTAGTACTCCATCACCGCCCAATTTCGGAAACGTAATACTGGAAAGATAAACTTCATACTCTTGTTCAGCTACAGCGACAATGATATGGTCCCTACTTACAATGTTCACAACCTAGAAGAAAACAAAAATCAATTACACACTGGAATAGGCGTACGCACAGATGACAAAAGCATAATTGAGTGGTATAAATTTTCATAATAATCATTAATTTTTTAAATACTACGTACCGTTCCTATGAGATCCTGGGCTTCATAGTCTTTCCCAACAATTGATCTTCCTTCCTTAGCCTCATAATATGCATTTGTCAGCTCCCTCTTCTCATTAGTCGTCATCATATACCACCTAATTGCTCTCCTCTCTCTGAACTCTCTCTCTTGCGTTGATCTACTTAATTTGATCGAATGAATAATGGTTGTGTTGTGCCAAGGGTTTTTTCCTTTTTATAGGCGATCACCCTAGACTTTAATTAATCACCAACCCTAATTCTAATGTAGGGCAAAAAATTAAATTTTGGGAAACTAGAAACAAAGTTTCCTAATCCTGCAATAGAAGAAGGCACGTTGTTGTACCCCAAAAAAAGAGGATAAGAATGCACGGGTGACTTGCATAATAAGAAAATATTAAATTCTTAATGGAGTCCTATTTGTGTTATGGTTAAAGATAAAATAAGAAATTAAATCCAAATCTTGCCAAAAAGAAACTTTTCTTCAGATTAGCTTGAAATCAGGGATTAATAACAAAGGAACGCCTAACCAAAAAAAGGGGATCATTGATAGCTCGAAATCAGGGGCTGGTATTAATTAGGAAAAAGTTACAAAACATGAAGTTAATGTGTAAAATATAAAGGTGGATGGCATATATTTGTAATTGAGTTAATAATATTACGATATTACCTCACGGATCCCGAGCCTTTACATCTAGCATCGGTGCATTTACTGGCATACCTAAATGCATAAGCTCGGGATCCAAAAGAAGGCATGTTGTTGTACCCAAAAAAGAGAGGAGAAGAATGCACGTTACGTTTGGAATCCCTACAACTTGCATAATAAGAAAATATTAAATTCTTTAGTTTTAAATATCAGAAAAATAATATCTTAATGGATTAAAAACAAGAAATTAAATCCTTAGTGCTATTTGTGTTATTGTTAAAGATAAAATAAGAAATTAAATCCAAATCTTGCCTACCAAAAAGAACTTTATTTCTTGAGTAGATCGCCTAACTGAAAAAACAGGATTAGCTTGAAATCAGGGGCTGGTATTAATTAGGAAAAAGTTACAAAACATAAAGTTAATGTGTAAAATATAAAAATATAAAGGTCGATGGCATATATTTGTAATTGAGTTAATAATATTGCGATATTATCTCACATAGCAACATATTTTAAATTTATGTTTTTATTTTATTTTTATGGAAGTTTAAAATAGGTGGCTTTATATTTAGAAGATAAGACTAGGTATAATATAACCTCAACACTAAACACAAATACCAGGGGAAAACAATCCAATATGGGATTATTTGACTGGACATCGGTACAGTCTCATCGAGACATCGTGTGTGACGACCCTGACCCAAAAATTAAAAGAAAATAAATAAAATAAGTAAGTTAATTAAATTGGGAAATTAAAAGGAATTAAAATGAATTAATTAGAATTAAATTGGGAATTATAGATTAAAGGGGCATTTTGATCAATGATATTTTCGGGACGGAATTTGGCGAAACTAGTTGCGCCATTGCGTCCGAAACGTCGAAATGAGTTCGGGGACGTGCGGCAAGTCTCAATCCGAGCGATAGTTTGCTCGGAGGACATAAAGGTCATTTTGAAATTTATTAAATACCCCTTAGCCAATCAGAAACCAGATTTTCTCTCTCTCTCCTCGGTTTCTCTCTCCTCCCCTGCGTACCCTCTCTCTCTCCACGACACCGACACCCTCTCTCTTCGATTCTCTCGGCTCCGACCACGGCAAGGCGTGAGACCGGTCGCAAAAGGACCGGCTTGACCTCGCCGACAAGACCCACTAGCTTTCTCGGCCAGAAAGCTCGAATCCTGCCGGCGATTTCGATTGGTTTGTCGCAGAAACTTCACGGCGTTGCGCCGTCGTCTCAGGCCACCTACTCCGTCGCGCAAGGTCAGTTTTTGAGTCCTCCTTACTTGCTTAAGCTGCTTCTGGGGTGCGTGAGTCTCGATTTAACTGTTTTGTGATCGGATCTCAAACCCCCAAATCTGGCCGGATTTCGATCGGAGATTTCAGCCAGTTGCCGGTCGGTTCTTGGCCGGCTCGCAACGGTTCTGAACTCCCCTTCCTGTTCTAAGTCGATTGGTGGTGAGATCTTGGCAGGGTGTGTTAGTTTTTAGATGACCGGATTTGCTGAAGCCACCCGCCACCCACGGTGGCGCGTGTGGCGGCGCGTGGTGGCGGTGTAGTGGCGGTTGTTGGGTCCATTGCGATCCTCGTATCGCTGCGAGCGCGTGGGAGTTGACGGATCTCAATTCGGAGATCGTTTGGCCATCGAACGAATCTCGCCTATTGCACGATTCTCGGGTTCGATAGGATTGAACGGTTGGATCGCGTCTATTTTTGGATATGTTGATCTGGATAATTCTAGGATCGTGTAAGATTTGACGGATCGTGATTCGGAGTCCCGGATACTCCGGATCAATGACTTGAAGTTAGAATTAAACCGTAACCGTCTGATCGTGCGATCGTGAGCAATCCGACCGTCCGATCGAGACCAAACTTTCAGGACACGTTGTTTAGGCCGTGTTGAACCTGTAGGAACTTTCAGATCTAAGTTTGGAGGTCGTGGGGCCCTGATGGCTATATTTTATTATTATTTATACCTTTGGGTATTGAATGGGACGTAGTGACGTCTGGTGGGTTTTAGCATCGGATTATTTATTGGTCTATTTTGACCTTGAGGTCTTTATACTATTTATATATGTATATATATTTTGGGTATGAGATACGGACGTTTGGGGTCGTCCGGATATTATATTTAAAAAGGGTTGCTATATTATATTTTAATTATATAATTGAATATTTAGACGTTAGTGTAGTCCGTTTGATTACGTATTCGGTTTTGGCGTTTAAACCTTATGAAGTATAGTTACTTATACTTTGATTATATATATGTATATACTTATACATATATATTTACTTTGAATAAATACTTTGGAAAAATGGGAATGGATTATACGTATATATTTATATATATATATATATATATATGGGATTGGGCTTGAGACATTGTATTTTAAAGGATCATTATGTTTTAGGTATATATATATATATATATATTTATTTATATATACATATGTATATTTTGGATTATACGTTTGGTTTAACGGTATGTGTTTACAAACGAGTTCTTTATACTTTATTACATACCATTGGGTTGGAATGCCCTGTGTCGGGACGTGAGGTCCCTTATGTAATTATTTTGATATATTTTATATATTGGGTTTCTCATACCATTTGACATTTCTTTAATTGAGACTTTAGTACGTTTTGACGTGGTTTGAATGTATATTTGATTATGGTTTTAATATGAATTTATTATTTCAATGCTTATGACTACTTTGGTTATATGTTAGTCATTGGGTTTTGAACGCTTGCGTCCTGATGTTGGTGCTTTGGGTTGGGTACATTGTGATTGGTTAGGTATATATATGTGTATATACTGGTGATCACGTGGCGATTGATGTGTGTGCATTTAGCACCCTGTATTGTACCTCTCCCTGTTCTGATACTGATGATCGCATGGCGATTGATATGATACAATTACCTGGTTTTGGTATGATACGATCCGGTGCATACTTTAACGGGGTGTAGCTGTAGAACCTTGATTGGGTAGTCTGCGCGCGTAGGACAGATTTCGGAGTTATGGTTGGTAAGTTTTTACCATATAGTCTTGTGAGTTTAGTCCCACTTTGGACGGCTCAACCCTGAGCTCGGTGTCTCGATGAGACTGTACCGGTGTCCAGTCAAATGATCCCCTGTTGGATTGTTTTCCCTTGGTACTTGTGTTTGTGTTATGGTTATATTATACCTATATGTGTGTGTTAGTACCTTCGTATTCATATTTCTTTTAGTGGGGATCGTTCCTCGCTTGTCGTGCTTGTGAGCACGTGGTTGTGAGTTTGGGGAAGTTGGGAAACTGTTTACCTGTTCCGATTGCAGTATGCTTGATTTGACTACAGTATTTATTAGGTTATGTTTTGGATTTGAATCCTGAAACTGATTTCTTATATATATATGTTTATATATATACAAATGTTTTGAACTACAATTAATGTCTATATTGCTGTCAAGTTTGGTTTGCTTGATGTAAACAAGCTTTTCGGCATTTTAAGGTTTGTTTTACCTTATGTGAATTTTATTCCATCTTTATGCTTTTACATTAATAAATCCGCTTGTTTATGTTTATAAACTTGTGTGGGGTTTGTTTGGGAGGTTATGCCTCGGGAAAAATAAAAGGTTAGTTTATTCGGAAAAAAGGGTTTTAAACTGGAAATGTTTTCTCGTACTTTGAGATAGTACGGTTTTCAAATCAACCAAGTATATAAACGGTTTCATATGCATGTTTAGCATGGTTTTAAACGGTGGGGTTAGTACTTTGTTTTAAGTATGTAAAACCTTGTTTTGGTCCATTCACACTCTTTCTGTTTTGCGCCCCCTCCCCAGACCGTAGTCGTCGCTTCGTACTGTTCGGCTGTGCGCTTCTCTTCTCGAGCTTCGTTGGAAGGGTAAGATTGTCATCCTTAAACCCTAAACTTGTATTCTGTTATTTCTACTTTTCCGCTGACTCTTAGTTATGCTCTGTATCACCCTTTGGGGTTAAATTTGTTGGCCGGAGGCCTGTTATGTATTTGTATATGCATATTGGCGCTTGGGTTGTTTTATCTGTTGCTTGTCTGACAGGTTGTAAATTTTGGGATAGTCCTTGTTGTAGGGGAGACTCTGCCCGTATTTCGGCAGAAGTCTTGGCCCCTTATAGGTTAAATTTCGGGAAGAGGGAACTGGTTTAGTTTGTGGGCCCGACTTGGGTTGATGTTGAGCATAACCGCAAGGTCCGTCTCGGGTTCCGGGGTGGAATTCGGGTCGGGTCCTGTCACCGTGCCCAGGGTTGAGCCGTCCAAAGTGGGACTAAACTCACATGACTATATGGTAAAAACTTACCAACCATAACTCCAAAATCTATCCTACGCGCGCAGACTACCCAGTCAAGGGTCTACAGCTACACCCCGTTAAGGTATGCACCGGATCGAACCATACCAAATCCAGGTAACCGTATCATATCAATCGCCATGCGATCATCAGTATCAGAACAGGGGGAGGTACAATACAAGGTGCTAAATGCACACACATCAATCGCCACGCGATAACCAGTATATATATACCAATATATATACATAACCAATCACTATGTACTCAACCCAAAACACCAACATCAAGACGCAAGCGTCCCAAAACCCAATGACTAACATATATATTCTGACAGACCCGACCCGCATTCCACCTCGAAACCCGTGCGAATCCTCGCCGACAACCGATATCAACCCGATGTCGGGCCCACATACTACGTAATCCCTCTTCCCGAGACAAACAGACAAAGGGGTCAAGACTTCGTTTAAAAACAGCAGAGTCTCCCGTAAACACAACCAAACCCAAAAGTTCCAACCTGTTCAAAAACAGAGAATAGGTACAACCAACTGCCAAAGATGCAATAAATATATAACAGGGCCTCGGCCAACAAGTTCAACCCTAATGGGCAATAACAGAGCAACTAAGAGTATGCAAGTTTAACAGCAGAAATTTAAAGTTAAGATAAGGGACACGAGGTCCTACAATTAAGTCGACACTGAGAAGAGAAGCGCTCGGTGGACGGTACAATAGCACGACTAGGGCCTGGGGGCGCAAAATAGAAAAGTGTGAGTGGACAAAATAAAGTTTAGTAGTTCAAAACAACGTACTAACCCCCACCGTTTCAAAACCATGCAAACCATGCAATTAAAATCCGTTGTAAACATAATTGATTCAAAAACCAATATCTCAAAATAATCAAAGAATAAAACCAATCCAAACCTTTTTCTTTCCCCGAGGCAAAACCTCCCAAAATCGAACCACTTAGACATAAATATAATTAAAAACCGAAAGAACTTGAAAATCATAAGCATAAGAATATAATAAAGTTTCCAAATAACAAAACAACGTAAAATGTCCAAAGACCAAGATAAATCCAAGAAGTCCAAAACCACCACAAAGTAATATAAGAACCCTTTAAAAGACTTTAACCCTTTCTTCCCCACACTCAAATAACCGCATGCCCGTAGGCACCGTGCGAGGAAGCATATCCTCACCGAAAGAAAATAAGAATACGAAGGTACTAACACACGCGTATAGATATAATATAATCTCGACACCAAAAACAAGTACCAGTGGGGAAACAATCCAACAGGGATTGTTTAATCGACACCGGACAACATTCACGATGGTCTCATGCCCAGGATAACTGACATCGGACAAGCATCGCAATGGCCTCGTGCGTGGTATCGAGCCGTCTAATCGGACTAAGCTCCCGACCCGCATGGCGCAGTCCTCAATAACCATGCGCTCGAAACTAGTCATACGCGACAGACTACCCAATCAAGGGTCTACGGCTACACCCACGTTAAGGTATGCACCGGATCGAACCATACTCCATGTCACGGTCACCATATCAAGAACAGGGGAGGTACATAAATACAAAGGCCACCGCACTCAAATCAACACCACACGATAAACCACATATACATATTCAACAACCCCAAAATATCACACACCATAACAAATATACGTATAACAAATCCAATAACACCAAATACTCAAATGAGGACATCACCGTCCCAAACATATAGTTCTATAGTTAAAATATACAAGTGTCAACGACGTATAATAATCCAAAACCATTAAAATGTCATAATCACTAAAAATGCATAATCAAACCATATTCAAAACCCAAATCAAGAAAACGTCAAGTCAAACCTTAAGTAAAACATATGCTTCAAAACATAGTAGGTATTAACCCTTTAAAAATATAAAGTCCAAACCCGAAACGTATTATTCAAAATATACACATATATATATATATACAAAACATACTTATCCTTTAAAAATACAATAATTTAAACTCAAACATTTGAAATTTCCACGTATAAGCGACATCCCCTAAATTCATACTTTAAAACAATATAAGTAGTGATACAATAAAATATAACCGAAAGTCCAAACCCATATACATATATGTTCCAAAACTCTATATCAAAGTAGATATACATATATAATCAAAGTAGATATATACTTATATATATTCAAAGTGGATATACATACTTATTTTCAAAGTAGATATATATATATATATATATATATATATATATATATATATAATGTGTATTCAAAGTAGATATGTATAATTTTTTCAAGTAGAGAATTATATATATATATATATATATATATATATAATATACATTCAAAGTAGATATATATATATATATATATATATATACATATGATCAATTTCCGATAATCCGACATATATTTCTCGATAGCCTCATTAATCCGACATGTATTCTCGATAGCCTCATTTAATCCGACATGATCCTTCCGAGTTGATCTATATGTATATATATACATATATATATATAATCAAAATATTAGCATGAATATACTAATAAGGTTTAAATATCAAAACCAAATACGAAATCAACTGGACTATACTAGCCCAAATCTTACCGCTCAAATACTCAATTCAAAGTAGATACATTTATATAGTCAAAGTAGATATATATAAGTTTCCCAAAAATATAAAGTATAAATTCCAAAGGCTTAAAGTATACTCACGACATATGTAATAATAAAATAATAAAGTCCTAAACCCAACGAAACCATAAACTCAAATATTAAATATAAATCATATGGAAAATCCATCACAATCCACCGTACCCAAATCCATACATAAATACTACCGTGACGCTTGACTCGTCCCAAAATCAATACTTAAATATAAGCATAAAAATGAAATATAGCCAACCTGGGCCCCACAAACAATCGGCAACCCAAAACAATTATAAAACTCAAACACCAATTCAATCATAATAAACCCATCCAAAGATCAAATCAAGATTTAAAACAATACTTAAATCTCATTTACATGCATCACATTCAATTCTTTAAAACCATGGTCGTTTGAAAACAAAGTCCACTCACCGTTGGTCCCTCGCTGCCCAACCCGGAAAGGATTCCACTTGAGGATCACGGCGCTTGAGAACCTAATTCAAGAACACGATTCGATTAAACAACCGGACCGAGCGATAACCTTAAGAGTCAACCTTAACCAAACTCAACTCAAGTGTACCAAAACGTCGCACGAGGAATTCTAAGGTCAACGACGTTCGTAGAGACAAGACGACCTCGGAGACGCTCGGTCAACCCCTGGTCAAACTTGGTCAAACTTACCCGAATAGGTCAAACCGGGCCCGTGGGTCCCATGACCTCCAAACTTAGATCCTAAAGTTCCTACAGGTTCACTTCAGGCTTAGAGAACACGTCCCTGAAAGTTTGGTCACGATCGGACGGTCGGATTACTCACGACGCACGATCGGACGACACGCTTAACTCAAACTTCAAGTCATTGATCCGCATCCGGCTCGAATCACGATCTGTCAAATCCTACCGTTCCTCCTAAAAATACGGGAACAACATACTAAGAATTGGGAACAATTTGACGGTCCGAACACATCGAACTTGGATAACGCAAAGGCGAACTGTCTCGACACCATCCGAACTCCAAATTGAAACTGAGCACGCTTACGTGCTCGTGACGATGTAAGGATAATTTAGGAATGAAGAGAAATGTGAGCCACTCGGGTGCACGCGTTAAGTGCATTCAGTGGGTGTCTAAAGCGATAAATTTGGCTTCCGAACAAACTCCAAACCAAGAGCCATCCTTCCACCTACACATACTAATCGAAGAGTGGAACAACTTATTCAACTACGGGAACTTGCATAGACGTCCGGCAAGTGGCCTAAATGCAACCTCAAACCTGGACAAAACTTAGGTTATAGATCCGATCACTTAGGCTCAAAATTGATCAACAATACCTATAGAAAATAGATAGAGAATGAAGAGTAGATGAAGTTCCATACCTCACTCTACGGAAATGGTGGCTCGAGTCGCTGAAACTCGTCGGAAACTTGAAAACCACCAGACTTTCACTGCTCCAGCTTAAAATCAGTGGGCTTTTGAGCAATCGCAATTCAAAGTGGAGAGGGAAGAAATGAAAGAAATTCGGAGAAAAAGGGAAAACGCGATATCGTAGAGCTTTGACACCTTCTGACACAAAGAAATCTGAATTTTCGTTTTATTTTTTTTTATTTTTTATTTTTATTTTATTTTATTTTTAATTATCGCTACGCTGCTTGCTACAACTCGGAATTGGGCGTTCCGCATCTCCACGAACTCGTTTGATGAGCCAGATGCAATGGCGAACTCGCTTCGCCAAACTTTCGTCCAAAAATTAAGTTGACCAAAATGCCCTTTTAATTAATTCCAATTTCATTATTTTAATCCTTTTAATTCCTTTTAATTCATTTTAATTTTTTATTTGTTTAACTCAATTAATTTATTTAAATTTCCTTAAATTTTGGGTCAGGGTCGTTACATATTCAAAGTAGTCATAAGCATTGAAATCATATATTCATATTAAAACCATAATCAAATATATATTCAATCAACGTCAAAACGTATTAAAGTTTCAAGTAAAGAAAACGTCAAATGGTATGAGAAACTCATTATATAAATATAACAAAATAGTTACATAAGGGACCTCACGTCCCGACACAGGGCATGCCAACCCAAAGGTATGTAATTAAAGTATAAAGAACTCAATTGTAAATACATACCGTTAAACCAAACGTATAATCCAAAATATACATATGTATATATATATATAAATATATATATATATATATATAAACATAAAACATAATGATCCTTTAAAATACAATAATTCAAGCCCAATCCCATATATATATATATACGTAATAATCAATTCCCATTATTCCAAAGTATTTATTCAAAGTAAATATATATGTATAAATATATACATATATATAATCAAAGTATAAGTAATTATACTTCATAAGGTTTAAACGCCAAAACCGAATACGTAATCAAACGGACTACACTAACGTCCAAATATTCAATTATATAATTAAAATATAATATAACAACCCTTTTAAATATAATATCCGGACGACCCCAAACGTCCGTATCTCATACCCAAAATATATACACATATATTTATATAAATAGTATAAAGACCCCAAGGTCAAAATAGCCCAATAAACGATCCAAAATCCGATGCCAAAACCCACCAGACATCACTACGTCCCGTTAAATACCCAAAGGTATAAATAATAATAAAATATAGCAACCAAGGCTCCACATAAAAACCGGCAACCCAAAACATGCATAACCTCAATGCAATTCATTTTAATAAACTTTAACCCAAGTCAAACCAAGACTTAAACTATTAAATAAATTCAAGATTTAAAACTATTAAATCTTCTTTCATGCATTTCATGCAAATCATTCAAGTCATGCTCATTTGAAAACAAAGTCCACTCACCGTTGGTCCTATGCTGCACAACCCTCAAAGTGTCCCGCTTACAGAGTACGCAAAGTCAAGGTACCTAAAGCTTTAAATACGAGAATTGGATTAGCATCGCGAACCGTACGAGAACCGTAAACTTAAACCTTAACAAAACCCCACTTAACATGCACGTACGTCCTACGAAGGATTCCAAGGTCAAACTACCTCTTAAAACCAGTGGGACCGCCGGAAGACTCACGGTCAACCGGCGGTCAAACACCCCATTTCGGTCAACCCGGGCCCGCGGAGCCCACGACCTCCAAAAGGATCAGGACATTCCTAGAAGTCCAACAAAGTCAACTACATGGCAAGGCGACCTCGGGAAACCCTCGGTCTAACCTGGTCAAACTTGGTCAAACCGACCCGAATAGGTCAAACTGGGCCCGTGGGTCCCATGACTTCCAAACTTAGATCCGAAAGTTCCTACAGGTTCAACACAACCTAGACAACGTGTCCTCAAAGTTTGGTCTCGATCGGACGGTCGGATTGCTCACGATTGCACGATCGGACGGTTACGGTTTAATTCCAACTTCAAGTCATTGATCCGGAGTATCCGGGACTCCGAATCACGATCCGTCAAATCCTACACGTTCCTAGAAATACGGGGATCAACATACGTGAATTCGAATTCGATCCAACGGTCCGAACCCATCGAACCCACACAACGCGCAATAGGCATACATTAGTTCAACAGTCAAACGATGTCCGAATCAGAATCCGCGCATACGTACACGTTCGCAGCGACACGAGGATCGCATTGGGACAAATAACCACCGCCACACCACCGCCACACGCGCCGGCCAACTGGTGGTTGTCTTGATCAATTTTCGGCATTCACTTTTTCTTCGAGTTACGACACAACCCATATACCAAAAGGATCTAGACGATGAGGGGAGTCCAAAACCAGTGAGAACCGACCAAGAACCGTCGGTTATCTGGCCGGAAATTCAAGGTGAAATTCGGCCAAAACCTAGCTCTCAGATCCGATAATCAAACGGCCAAAACTCTTGAAATTAACTATGCAGGAAGCTAGAGGAGGTGGAGGACGTTCGATTTCATACCTTGCGCGACGTCATTGGCTGCCGGAGCTCGCCGTACGAAGCCGCGAAGTTCCAGCCAAAACCGGCGGCTTTCACTGTGTTTTCCGACAGTAAACGGCGGCAACGCAGGCTAGGCTGCGGTGGGGTTGGAAGGCGCCAGTTGGCCGATCATTTTGGGACCGGTCCCAGCCCAGGTGGCGGCCTGTGGTGGCGCCGGTGACTCAAAAACCAATCGGCGACCAACATGTCCTTTTTAATCGTTATAACTCCGAACCGAACGTGCCACACATCCCCGAATTTGTTTCGATGTGCCGGACGCAATAGCGCAACCCGTTTCGCCAAATTTCGCCCCGAAGATACCGTTGACCAAAAAGCCCCTTAAATATTTAAATTCCAATTTTATTCCAATTTTATTATTTAATTCATTTTAATTAATTTTGTTTATTTTCCTTTATTTTTGGGTCAGGGATGTCACATATGGTCTCTTCTTCTCTCTGTTTGACTAACTTTTGGGTTTAAAAGAATTTGTTTATGAGGTTTGTCAAACCAGTGGAAAATGGAATGTATCATTGCAAATTGGGATTTTATTGCATAAGACAAAATATTTAGCTTCACTAGTTTTATCTGCTTTTAAACATTGTCAATTTAGCTTTGTCATTGTAAAGCACTATTCATCTTTGTTTTTCCACGGGTCTTCCAATGCTCATTGGTTTGTTTTTGTTGAGTAGCCAAGTTATAATTGTTTTGCTTTCTATTTGCGAAACAAGAAATGCAGAATATATAGCAGATGAGTTATTATGTAAATTTTTTTTCTTTTTCAAGCAACTATGTGAAGCATTGTGTGGCTTCTTGAGTAACCACACCAATTTGTTACAACCACACATGGTTTGCTATGTTTTCATAGACATAATAATACCTCCTTTCCATTTTCATTTTCTTTAAGTTTGAATCTTGGTTTTCATGTATGTTTCTTCAAAGTCACCTTTATTATCCTCTTCCATCTCATCTTGGAGAAGATTTCCACCTTAGCTAAAATTGATTTGGGAGAGAGGTGATGGGGTGTGAAGGAGCTTTCCAGGTTAAGCTAATGGCACGTTTACTAATCCGTAATCGGAATGAGAATAAGGAATCCGATTCCGATTACGGATTATACCCGTGTTTACTAAAATCGGGAGGAATCAAAAGTGCGTGGGGCCCACACGAAAAATGGAATTCAATTCCAAGATTTGGGTGATTTGGATTCCCTACATTGATGAGGTATTTGGATTCCGGGTTTAGGGAGTAATCGGAATGCTAATTTTTTTCCCTTTATGCCCTCACTTACTTTCATTATTTCCAAGATTATCCTTAGCACTAGAAATAAAAACAAAATCATTTTAAGTGTTAAGGATTAACTAATATAAATACTTACATTTATATAATAAAAAATACTTAATAGATATACTTACATTTATAAATTAAAAAAATACTTAATAGAAATACTTAAATTTATTTAAAAAAAATAAACAAAATCATTTTAGTGTGTCTATGAAATAAAAAAGTAATTTAAAATTTTCTTACTATTATATACTATATCAAATTTTATTAAAAAAAGTATATAAAATATTTGATTTGGGACAAGGGCATTTTAGTAATCATACTGATTTATATTCCGATTCTGCTGAATTAGTAAACAGTTTTATGGAATTCTATTTCGATTCCAAACAGTTTTAGTAAACAACTTCAACAGCAATCTGATTCTGATTCCGCCTCATTTCAATTCCTCCTCAATTCAATTCCTCTCAATTTGATTACGGATTAGTAAACGCGCCATAAATTCGTCATAGTTTGTTATGGTTGAGGGGATTATACCACCTTGTACTTTCTGTTATAGAAGCTCTCACCAGTCATACTTACCTTTCTTGTTTTCTTTAAATTCATTCTACTTATATTTCTTGCTTTCTTTAACAATTTGAATGAATTTGTGAATGTTATTTATTAATGTTGTTGTAATTATTTCAATTACATAAGATGGCAGAGAATGCAACCAAACTAAAGCAGATGAAAAGAAAAGAGTAGCAAGGTAATGAACATGAAGGAGATGACAAATGTTATTTACTTTGGAACATACAAATGGAGCGTTCATTAGCAGAGATACTTAGAGAAGAACGCCAGATAAGTCACAAAGGAGATGGTGGTTGGAAATCAGTTGCTTATAACACTGCTGCAGCCATATTGTATGCCCAATATAATATTGAAGTAAGTGCCGCTAACATTAGAAACCATGTCGAGACATGGAAACAGTTTTATGATGTAGTCAGTGACATATTAAGTCAGAGTGGATTCAGTTAGGATGCAACAAAAAAGATGATCACTATAGATGAAGAGATTGTTTGGAATGAGTATGAGAAGGTAATTTACGATGTAATTACACCTTTTTGCATGACTAGAATATTTTTGTGGTAAATTTAGTGTTATTTAACATCTTTTTTTCTTGATAGTCTCGTGAAGATGCTAGAGCTTTTCGATATAAAGTAATTGCAAATTGGGATGATATAGTGGATTTATGTTGGAAAAATAGAGATACTGAAGAGGGTGCTGAAACATGTGCTGAAGCTACTGAGGTTATGACCCCTGATAGTGAACCCAATAATTTTGTTGACTTGGGTGCTGATACTAAAGGTTTTGAGAATTCTCACATTGATGATGTCTCACCCAACTCTAGCTGTCCCAATAAAAGAAATCAACCATCTTCTGATATTCGCCCACCAAAGAAAAGAGGTACCCCTAATGTTCTTGCTGATTCAGTGGCTAAAATGGCTTCATCTTTCGAACAATTTATCAATGCTACCACACAAAAGCTTGATCCATTAGAAGTATATAATGAAGTTAATGCAATTCCAAACTTAGTCCAGACGAAGAATTGAAGGCATGCACTTGATTTATAGAAAATGAGAAACAATTTCTCATGTTGAAGACACTTCCAGTTGAGAGAAAAAAGGGAATGGTGTTGATGTTTATTTCACCAAGGGCATAGAACACATTTTTCATTCTCATGTTATCTTTATTAATTATTTTTATTTATTACAAGTACCTTAAATAGTAGTTGGAATGATTGGATTCATTTGTTTTGATTTACTGTTTCGCTTGTTTTTTGAGTAGTATAGATGATTTTATCTTGATTACAATTTTGAGTAATAACAGTAGTCGATTATGAATATTTTTTTTAAGAGATTTGAATGTTACCTGCTTTACAATTGCATGTTTTTTTTATTCTTAAGCCTCCTTATTCTTTGCGAGTTTCAGTTTAAAATTCCTTTTATGATTATCCAAACAGGGGAAATTATAATTCCCGTCATTTCCTAAATTCTATATACAAGATATCCACACACTAAAATTTGGAATTGACGTAATTTCAAATGTTGTAATTACAAATTCTATGAACATTAGAATTCCTTCATCCAAACGCACCATTATTACCAAAAAAAAAAACATTGATGGGTTGTAGTAGGTAAGTACCACAATATTAGTTTGAAGGGGAAAAGCCTTATTTATTATAAAATAAAAGTAGCACAATTTATCTCCTCTCATAAAATATAAAATAAAAATAATTAATTCCCGAAAATAAAAGTACCACAATTAATCCTCTCATAAAAATAATAATAATAATATCCTAAAAACCTAAAGCACAAAAATTGTCTCCCAGTAGCATATCTTCGGGTTTCGATGGAGCCAGGGCTAACTATGATCTGCACACACACAAAAAATACAAATACAAGACTAATCAGAAGGATAAAAATCGGAGGAAAACAATCACATATATACCGTATGTATACAGTAAAAAGTACCTTCAGCTTCAGATATGAAGAGGGTATAAAGCTTATCCAAGAAATTGGGATATAGTTTTCCAACCTCTAAGTCAACCGCTTCAATGGTGATACGCTGCCCCTTGTGGTGGACCTTTACATTTCTTAAAAATTTGATAAGGTGCAATACACTTTGACCGTTGTAAAAGGAATCCTTATACAGATAAATGCTTTGGAAGGCTTGACTCATTTTGTTAAGATCATTCCACTTTTGATACTGTTTGAATTCGTCGCCGTTATTTAATCTTTCCTGGATTTTCGTCAGGAGGGTATCATCCTCTTGTAGGTGGGTCCATATGTCAGTAAAAGACTGCATTCTTTTCTTACAACTCAATAAAAAGGGATGCTTCTCAAGTTTCTCGACAAATATAGTGTACCTTAAAAAAAATCACAAAAAAACTCAGGTCAGATTTGTAAGCCAAATACATAAAATAAATTTATCATAAATATGTGCATTAATCATGTAAGAATAATTTGACAACTAAACTTCTTACGGGAAACTTTCATTGTCAAAGAAATCACAGAAACCATCACGATCATCCCATCTAACACCCGGCTTGAGTATTTTATTCTTTAACATGACCCTGAATGCTTTTAAGTCATCAATTCTCAACTTCCATACTTTTGTAGGAGTTACACGATCGTCGATGTCGTCTTCAAAACAACCTTGAACGTTAACAATTTTGATTTCTCCAGAAACAACAACATAATTGCATATGTTGTTCAAACCCATATGAAAAAAACCTTTAAAATGTAAATGCTTTATCGTTCGTAAAATGTCACTGCACAATGAATTAAAAACAATATGTCAAATTTTAATTGCAATAAGATACATAAAATGAGAAAAAATAAATAAAAATTAGAAGACATCAATATAATATTATACCGAATCTCATCCCTCCACCAAAATGATAGAAAATGAGAATTGCGCTCCATTATATGCTTTTCATGATTAATATATTCGTCTAGAAGATAATCGAACCAATCATAGCACAAAATCCATAATCTTTGTGATTCATTGTAAGCTGCAAAGTAAGCTTTCAAGACCCTCTTATTATATATCTTGGAAGTTCTGGACATTATTTTCTCCGCCAAGTCTTTTTCCTTAAATTTAAAAAATCCAACACTCTTTTCTTCACCATCTTTAAAGTAGATTTTTCCAGTAAAATAGACTTGAGATGGGTGGCTCTTTAACTCATATTCAGTAACGTCTGCATCAATTATCTGCAAAACAAATATCCCATCATACGTCCACTCATACACACACCATATGTTGCATAATACACATGCAAAAGATATATAAGAAAACAAAAAACAAAAACAAAAAACAAAAACTAGGCATAGCTTACCACATCCTCATTGGGGTTGAGTTTGTATCTGCTTTCGATTCCATTTGGTGAAGGTTGCTGCCTTTCCATTTCGATTACTCTTTTACCTCAGCAGATAATATACTTTAGTTTCTACAATTAGAAGAAGTACAGAAGGCATGTGAAGAAAAAAGTTAATAATATAATAAAATTGAAACAATTGAAGAAGAAGTACAGAAGGCATGTGAAGAAACACATATATGATGAACATGCAGATCAAACGTAAGTCAGGTACCTACGCAATTGACGAATATTGAATGTGGTTCTAGATCTGGACAACGGAAGTTATATGTGACCGTAGTGACTCGAGCGAGAGATCCTTGAGACTGACTGAGAGGGATGAGTTTATTTATACAAAGCCTCAGTTATTTAAACAGAATCAAAAAGAGGAATCAGGAAGTGAGAGCAAAACGTCAGAAAATCGGGAAAGGAAGGTTTGTCACATCAGTACATAAGAAAACTTATCCTAGTTTCCCGAAACCTCTCCAATACTTCGTCAATACGAAAACTTATCATACTTTCCCGAAACTCTCCAATACTTGTGTTTGGGCCCGAAATCTATACATTGAAGCCCAAAGAGAAATCGCAGAAATCTAAGCACATAGGTTATTTACCAAAAGAAAATAACCGTGTATTTAGAAAAAGAGGGGCCATTAAGATAAAAATTAATTACCACTAAATGGCGATTAATTAAAATTCAGAAATTGGGCCAGGCCATCTCCAAAAAGAGGAAAGAACCTATCAGGCCAAAACAAAAGCCCAATGCCCAAAATGACGAAACGGACTCAGAAAGAAGCAGGGCAAGGTTGATTGCGCAAGTTCCAAAACTGACTTTGGAAACTGACTTCGGAAACCAACTTTTTGATTCACAGGGATATTTTCACAGACAGAGAGCTTTCTCCTTAAGCAAGCGAAAGTCTCATCAAAATCAGAAAGTTCTTCAGAAACAAGTTTCAAAAAGTGGGCTGACGGCTAAAGAATATTTTCTCTGTACAAAGAAGAAAGGATGTTTTCTAGAGAAACAAGCCCCGAGGGAGAAAAGAAGGTCCCATCTCACAGATAAAGTTGATAGCAACTACTTCTTATCTGAGGTCAATTATTTCCTTTTAAAACTAGAATATCTTGGGATATTTTAGGGGTATTCGTAAAACATCTCTATAAAAGGAAATAAAAGAGCAAAATCAATAATCATCCAATCAACAAAAACAAACTCTCAGCCAAAACTGAACAAAAGATCTCTCGATCCCACAGACTCGAAACAAAGAGAACTGTTGTAAGAACCGGATACACAGAATCTGCATTACTTTACAAAACCAAAACAGGCAGAACTCAGTTCATATCATCATATGAAAACCTCAACAAAACTTTCAAAGCTTTTATAAGCTTCAAACCATCCCAGGGAGCCATCCTCAGGGTAATCCAGCCCAGAATAGGAGCTATCTTCTGAGAAAGTCAGCCAGAACTCAGGTTTCTGCCACCCAGAACAGCCAGAACAGGTGAAGGCAAAGCAGAGTCAACTCAAAAGCTATCAAGACTTCGGAAAAAACAGGATAACTACTTCATTTCAGGTCAATCCAGGCGAAGGAAGTCCATCCAGAACATCCAGAACAGCCAGAACAGGCGCAGACTCTCAGTTCTGCCTGCAGACTTAGCCTCCCGATGGCTCAAATTGATGAAAAGCTCTGCCAATCTTCAGTGTTGGTATCGATTCCCAGCTAACTCCTGTTAGTTGAAATTATTGTTACATGAATTCCAGAAGATCAAGCAGTTCTGCCTGAAATTTGTTGTCTTTATGTAAGAATATTTTGCTAGAATTTCCCAATTTATTAACTGTGAAAATTATGAAGTCCTCACCTGTCTGAGACATAGAAAAGAACTTACTTGGGAGGTTTTCCTCACCCAAATGCACAATTGCTTGATTTTTATTAAATGACTTGGGGCGCAAGTTATTTCGTTCTTTAAAATCTGTTGGAAGTTTGTTAACTTACTAACAGTGGCACGCTCAACACACCAAAGAAAGTTAACTTGATAGACCACTAATGGTTTGTTCAAGCTAATGGGGAACTTTACCCTGCCATCACAGGTACTAAACTAAAAGGGGTGAACAACTTGTCAATACGGTAATTAACTACCCTATGCTTGTTAACATTTTAAATTTTATGGCATGTTTACATACTAGGAGGGTAGTAGATCCAATTCCAATTCCTTAATTTCCTATTCCTAAGTTTCTCGATTTCTTTGCTTCCCTTTATCAAGTAACTAAAAACATGCCTCTAGATTTTTCTTTATTTTGTCTTTTGAATTATATACTATGGGAGAAGGTAAATAAGCTATTTCCATCAACACATGACTTGATTGCGGCAAGGCAAGAAGATAGGAAACTGCGCACCCAAGATTTCCTGGGTCAATTGTACTGAGAGCATCAACTGCTTTTATGCTATTACGAACTAACTCAAAACATTGAATTTATTTGGGAGCTTTAGTAATATACCCAAAATAGGACGTTAAATTATAAATAAATAAAAACCCTATATGGAATTCACTTTATAAACATACCCAAAAATTATTTACTACATAACAAATAAATGTTGAACTTCCTATAAATTACATATCTGCCATTGATTAACTTAAAACAAGCCTAATGCAAAAAACAAAAACAAGCCCAATAAGCCCATCCCAAATTTTTTTAAAAAACCCAAACTTAAAAAAAAAAATTCACAAAAACCAAGGGCATGTCCCCACGACCCTTCCTTCTCCACTGAACCTCCGCAAACCATTTCATAGAAGTATATTGTTAATACCATGTCATAGAAGTATATTGTTAGTACAATGTCATAAATGTAACATCCCACATCAACCAACGGAGAGGAGGTGATATGCCTTATATGTACATGCCCACCTCCATCTAGCACGAGGCCTTTTGGGAGCTCACTGGCTTCGGATTCCATGGGAACTCCGAAGTTAAGCGAATTTGGGTTAGAGCAATCCCAAGATGGGTGACCCACTGGGAAGTTGCTCGCGAATTCCCAGAAACAAAACCGTGAGGACGGGGCCCAGAGCGGACAATATCGTGCTACGGCGGAGCCGATCCAGGATGTGACAGAATGGTATCAGAGCCACGCTGCCTTGTGGTGCGAGTGTGCGGATGAGGACATCGGGCCCCTAAGGGGGGTGGATTGTAACATCCCACATCGACCAACGGAGAGGGAGTAATGTGTCTTATATGTACATGTCCACCTCCATCTAACACGAGGCCTTTTGGGAGCTCACTAGCTTCGGATTCCATGGGAACTCCGAAGTTAAGCGAGTTTGGGCTAGAGCAATCTTAGGATGGGTGACCCACTAGGAAGTTGCTCGTGAGTTCCCAGAAACAAAACCGTGAGGGCGGGGCCCAAAGCGGACAATACCGTGCTATAGCGGAACCGATTCGGGATGTGACAATAAAAGTACATTGTTAATACCATGTCATAAAAGTACAATGTTAATACAGTTTCATAGAAAAACATTGTTAAAACCATTTCATACAAAAAACTAAAAAAAAACCCAAAAAAGCCTAGCAAGACATCCGATATCCTTTACAGAAACCATCTCTAATTGTCCATAGTTTCACTAGATACAATCGCACAGGCAAAAAGAAATACCAATACAAGAAAAAAAAAAGTACATTGTTAATACTATGTCATAGAAGTACACTGTTAATACTATGTCATAGAAGTACACTGTTAATACTATGTCATAGAAGTACCCACCAGTTGACCCTTACTTCTTGTCATTTTTCCAAGTTCTTGAGTGCCTTTCAACCCCTTTTTCTGTTACTAGTTCAACATAATTCTCCCAAATCCGCAGAAAATGAATATTATTAACATAAAAGGAAGACAATTGTCATAACTAACGCAGGTATATATGCTAGATACATCAAACATAGCATCTACAAATCTCTTACATACTTTCACAAAATAACTAGTTGTACATCATGTTTATCCATCAAACATAGCATCTACAAATCTCTTACAAACCATGAATATTTGAATACTAGTTTCGATTTCTGAAAATGATAAACATCTTTGAGTTTTTGACAGGCTGATCATTAATCTGCAAATACCAAAAAACACCAATATTAGTTCATTGTGACCAGTGGCGGATCCAGGAATTTTCATTCTGGGGGTCAACATGTAAAAGCTTAAAAAAATTCTATACAAAATAGACCAATCGAAATGAAACGACAATATTCTTCATAGTTAATAGATAAAACCATACAAAATACTCATGTTTATTATCAAAGAGAATCTGCATCAACTTCAAAAATAGACACACATCGCAATAAACCAGAAATATCTCTAAGAATGTGATAATAAATAAAAAATTAGCACAATCCTCTTTGCCTCCGGAGGCTTCTCGTCCTATTCGACGTAAGAGCTAGCATATATTAGCACAATCCTGCTCATTTTAGGGCATTTACGTCATTTTTTAGGTCCGTCATCGTTTTGATTTTGGACTTTATCTACATTTCTTTTGGGTTATAGCTCTCAAACTTTGGACCCTTATGAGTACTGTCTTAGGGGAGCTTATTCAAGTAAATATTTCTTCAATACATAAGAGTTGGGCTATTCTTGTAAATATAGATCGAAGGTCTAGGAGACGAAAATATAGATCGAATGGAGGAAAGAAAAGACCGAAATCAGAGAACCGAGAAGAAAGGACAAAAATCACATGGTTTTAAGAGAAGGTCTACTCAATATCCAAATATGAATTTTAAAGAACTACATGGGGTTATTTATAGCAAACTAAAACCTATACATAATAAGATAAAAATCCCTTACTTAAACATAATCCTAACCCTAAATAAAATAAGAAACTTAAAACTAGAAATTTGGAAAAGTAGAAATCTTACTAGAATTTGGAAAACTAGAGAATCTAGGGAACTAACAAATACATTAGGAAACTAATAAATTTAGTTCCTACGCATCATGCATCGGGTCCCTTCAAGCATTCATATCATACATGAAACATGGTTTTATGTAAAAATATTGGCTAAGTATGAAAAATGGTTTTTCAGAATAATCATTTTCTCAAGATAATTTTTGGCGGCTTTTATTCCTTACACATCAAATAAGAAAACTTGATTTTATGGGATTTTAGTATGAAGTATATATTGACTTAATGAGCCATCATTTTTAGCCTAAATCGTATTTTGCACTAAAACCGATTTTTCATATTTTGATTTGGTGGGAATTTGATTTTCTAGTATTTTTATTTGAATCCAAATGGGGGGTACTTCCTTATTTACATTGTAAACTTAAGTAAATGGAGTAATATAAAAATAAATGAAAGTAAAAGGACAAAGACATTTACTTAAATGTTTAGAATGAAAATAAGGCAAGGCATATAAGGGTATGGGTAAGGCACCGTTGAATTGGGTGGAGGTTCGTTTAGTTGAGTTAGGGTTGGGGATTTAGGGTTGAGAACTTGAGTTGAGAAGAGAGAAATGAGTTAGGGAGGGGGGAGTAATTGGGCAAAACAGAGCTGAAATGGCTCTGTTTTGTTTTTTAAAACTGGGCCAAAACGACGTCGTTTTGGCCTGGTTTTAAAAAAAAACGCAGCTTTAATGAAACGACGTCGTTTTGACGTCCAGCGCATAAAAAAATAGTTAGTTGAACGGCGTCGTTTTGACGCGGAGCGGAGAAAAAAAAAGGGAACTCGCGCGCGCTGCGCGCAACCAGCCCTGCGCTGCGCGCACTCTAGCTCCAGGTTTTGCCCCTTTGGGGCATTTCGTCGAGCATGTTGCGAGCAGCTTGCGAGGGTCAATGGAGCTGCTCTAATGGAGGATTCCGGAGGTTGCAGGGGTCACTTGACCACCCTTGCTCCTCTGTGGATCCGCCCCTTTGTGACTCTACATTAAAAGCACAGCCAGTTTCAGCAATAATATTTTCATGTCAAGAATAAGAATGCATTTAAAAAGCGTGAAATTTGATTATGATAGAACCTGCAATGAAAAAAAAGATAGCAATAAAGGAACAAGCAGCTTTTGTATAAAGACACGCTATATATATGTTTATGGCAAACTCATTCTCAAACTGAAAACTGAAAATGATAACAGTTAGGCATTTACCTACAGCATGTATCTACTCTCTTTTTTGGCAAAACATAACATTCTTTTTTATTTTATATGGAATATCCAAATGATAATTTTTTTTTAGGGCATTTCCTATTGAGAGGGGCGATAGAGGGGCGATAGTATACTAAACTAACACACACTACACGGATGCTAGGACTCAAGACTCGAACCCAGGACCTTTCTCGGTGGAGCAAATTCTCCAAACCACTACACTAGTGGGTCCTTTGCCATATAACAATTGAATTAGGGAAAGCTAGCATTTATAAATATCCAGTCCAAATAATTCATGATCACTGACCTCTTTTTTGAGTGTTGAACAAATAGCAAATTTTTTATATAAAAAAAATTAATAGAAAATTCGAGATAAGCCCAATTCTAGTGACGGAAATTGGGTGCAATCTTCATAATTGTTGTTATTAATTTAAGTCTTTTGATTTTTGTGCCAGGTAGAATTACATGCCTTTTTTAATTTTTTGATATTTACTACTTCTTAATTTTTTAAATATTTTTGAGTCATTATTGGCAATGGTGTGCGACAAGTTATGTTGTTTAATGTGTCGATTTCTGGTATAAGCTTGATCTTTTCGAATCATCAATCGTGCTACTTGAAAAAACACTTGGGATATCCGTGGATGATTTTGTGTTCATAATTGGTATTACGAATGGAGGTGAGGAACTTGATTCGACCAGATCCATGGATAACCAAGACATTATAGAGCTGCGAAATACTTATGTTGCAAGCAAGAATTTTTTTAAAGAGTAATGAGTTAAAACAAATGGTATTGTAGACAACAGGAGCATGTAACTTTTTCATAATTGATTTTGCGTTGTTTGCTTTATGTACTTTGTTATGTCCAATAACTTCAGTGTACATGAATTTAAAGTACATGCTTGCTTTAAGGGATAGTAAGAAAATATCAATGAAAAATTGGGCAAGGCATTCATTCAAATACTTGTTGGATAGTGTGAAGTCATTTCAAGAGAAAAAGTTTAAATTAGTGGGTGTTTACTATTCCTTCAAGTGTTTTAACTTGATGTTATTTCTCGTGGGAGCTTAATTGTGCATAGGTCTATGCCACCCATTAATTGTTGTATGGGGGAAAGCAAGACCAAGAAAAAGAAGTAGTGGCTGAAGAAAAGAGGGGGTTGGAAAGTGACAAGGTTATTGCTGGAAAACTGAATGCACGAAGTCTTCATTTTCAATTTTGATGCTTTAATAAAGCTTCAATCAACCACTAACCAATTGGTAATTTGCTCAATCTCTGCAAAACCCAACAGAAGCCAATGGATGTGTCCAATACAATCACGTGAGTCTCTGCAAAACCTCCATTTCCTATCTATAAAATCCTAAAACCTTTTCGCCCTCACGCCCAAGTCTCCGTCCTCAATCTTCATCAACCCCGACAATCCTTTGAAGTCTAAGTTAACTCCAAGTCCGAATTGATCCTATAAAAAGTACCCATGAAGCAAGCAGTGAGCAAAAATGCTCACATCTTACATAGCAACATATAAATTAAGAAGGATTCTGAAAATATTACGGTTATCCATTTCATCTTTTCATCTTGGTACATCTTTATAAAAAATTTAATGCACTCTTTAAGCTAGCTCTTTCACCTTTTCTTTTCTTTTCTTTTCTTTTTTTTGGGTGACAGTGGAATTGCATGTATTGGAGGTCTCTCCAATGAGGGAAGGCTAAACATGAAACTGTATTTGTTGCACTACACTGATGTAAGGAAAAAATCATAATTAAAGGCTAGACTATACGATAAAAAAATTCCAAATTCCCAAATTTCTTTTCTTCTAATTTATTAGCACATACTATATATCTCCTCCATATATAGCGCCACACGCCCACCTATTGACCCCTCCTTCTTCTTGGCACACTTTTGCAAGTTCTTGAGTGACGTTCAGCTTCTTTTTTTTCTGTTTCTAGTAGCTCCCGTTTAAGATGGTTCAAACATAATTCTGCCATATCTGCAATAGAATGAATATTATATAACACAATTAGTTAAAAGGAGGACAGTTGTCATAATGCAATATATATGTATATATTCTGCTTCACATACTTTCAGTCTCTTCATTTGTGCAGAGTCCTGAACTTTTATAAGTTTCTTGTAATAATCTTTTGGATATGGTGGTTCCACTTTTGCAAGGCCAGCTTGAAGGAGGGGGATTGCCACATGGGTATTTGACTCGAACAATAAAGTTCCCACGAAATATCCATCATAATCAATAGGTTTAATGTTGTTCAGTTGAACCTGTACAAGAGACACAATTTTATCGAAGCATAAAGAAAACAAAGGGGAAATCAAAGCTACCAAAAAAATGCATTAAATAATCACCTCCACCCTTCTCTGTACTATGGTTTGCCTCAATAGTTGAATTGCTTCATTTGCATAGGGCTCGTTACCTCTGGGCCATGTTACACCGAAAAGTGAGAAGGCAATCTTCCATTTCTTCTCATCACGTTGAATCAATAGTATAATTTTATCCCTCCTCTTAGTAGGGATAACAGAATCCACAACAGCATAAAGATTCATGTAATCACCAGAGGGGCAAAAAAATATATGATTACAGGCATTTCCAACTTCCGGCCACGTTGCCTGAAACAAGCACATCAATGAATAAATTAATGAAAAAACTATTAAAAGAAAAAACACATTCTTTGTAATTATTTTAAGTTATTTCTCACATTTGAAAAGTCTTCTATGACGGGGGGATCCACGCCAGAATACATTCCTTTCTTATTTAGAATAGCATCTGATTGTGCACTACAAAGCGCATCATAATAGTTTGATACCTCCTTAATACCATTTTCTTTAGAAACATTGCCAAGGCCTTCTGCGATGACCATCTCAGAAACATTCTGGCTATCACGGGGATTACCAAGGAAAACTGATCCGTAAACATATGTTTTCGTGTCTTCTATGCCGACCTTCCTTATTGAATACTCCAATTGAACACGCACCTGCATGCAATGCAAGCGTTTATTCATTAATTTTTCTTGATATATACATACTTCAATGGCCAAAAAAAGCATATGAAAAATAGTTCTCATGCATACCTGACACCCAATAAGGTGTGCTCTCACGAACTCTTTTGCTTCATATGCATATGCAGCCTTCGGATCTACTCCATCACCACCCAATTTCGGACACGTAATACTTGAAAGAAAAACTTGACGCTCTTCGTCAGTGCCATCCAAAACCACAATGATGTGTTCCCCACTTACAATCTGCACAACCTGGAAGAAAAGGAAAATCAGTTACACATGCATACGTACATGAAAAAGAATAACGGACAGAAAAATTAGAATCGGCACGCATACATGACAAAGCATAATTGAGTGATATTTCATAATAATCATGATTTTTTTAAATAATACCATTCCTATAAAATTCTGTCCTCTTAAATCTCTAGGACGTGGATCTCTACTGGATTCATAAGCAGCACCTTGAGCCTGCAATTAAGAACAAGATGGTCATGATCTAAGCTGTCGTGGGCATAACACAAAATTTGAAGTCAACTTCCAACATACAACAAGTTAGATGCACGTCATAAGAATATAAGGCAGTTTAGAAATTAAAAATGCAAACCTGGTTCCAGAGACCACGGCTGCGAGTCTTAGCTGTCATTTCCGAATTCAGGAGCTTTGTGTAGTAATCATGGTCTTTTTTTCTTTTTTTTGGAATAGTTTGCCGATTCACCTGCACAAAACAAGATGTATCTTACTTACACCCTTTTATATGAAACATTGAATATAAAATTAGCGACCAATAACTCTAGAAACGAGAAGATTGAAACCTTTGCCCAGCCTTGAGAAACAGCCCACTGTATAACATCTTGTCCTTCCAGATAAACAACCCCATATTGCTCTTCACAGTATTCCACGTCCTGTTGGGAAATGTAGTGAGGTAGATAAATTATGGTTATTTATTGTTAAAGGACTAGTACGATAGTAAAGCAAAAGATAAGTAAACGAACATAGGCACCTTTTCTATGCACAGTTTTCTCATAAACTCTCTGCTGCCCCATGCAAATTGCTCATCCCTTTCAAAATCTTCTCCCTCACCCTGGCATGAAGAAACAAGAGAACACAAAAATGTAAGCAAACAGTTAAGGCAGGACATTGTACAATAATCCATAATAGTATAATCCTTGACAATCCACAATGCAGGAAATTAATATGAACAACATACAACAATAATCCAAAAAACACAAAATTAAGAACATGTTGGCGGAACACAAATAATTATTACCAATTTGGGAGCAGAAACCCATGAAAAGAAGAATGTCTTTTCAGGCTGGTCCTTGAGCTGCTCATCTTTGCTGGTGGGCAAGAGGACCAAGCAAGACCCTGAACGAACAGCCTTTACTGTTGCAAGCGAGTATTTCATCTCACAAACCTATACTGTCACATATGCACGGTTGAGTATAAAAGAGACAAATTCTTCCACAAAATATACTAAAACAATAAAAACTTAATTGCACACAATTGAAAAAGAAAGGGCAACTGCATGCATGGGTCTGGGCTTGGCAATAGTACCAACAAGCCTAGCTAGCATATGTGTATCAACGTCAACAGAGACCTACGAAGAATAATCTCATCAGAACTAAGCCACCCTCCCATATAGAGCAACAGGTACTCGAGGTTTCTTAAGTAAATTAATATCCACCCTCTCCCATGCTAACCAATATATATATGAGATGAACATATATGATGAACATGCAGATCAAACGTATTAGTATTGTTGAAGAAGCTCTTTGAGTTAGAGTCGGGTACCAAAGCAATTGACGAATATTTGAATGCGGTTCTGGATCTGGACAAGGGAATTTATATATGACAGGAGTGAGTGAGTGAGAGATCCTTGTGAGACTGATTGAGAGGGATGACTTTATTTATACAAGCCTCAGTTATTTAAACAAAATAATAATAAAGAGGAATCAGGAAGAGAGAGCAATTAAGAAAGAAAATTGGGAAAGGGAAGTACGGTCTGTCACACCACAACACAAAAACTTATCATAGTTTCCCGAAACGCTCCAATACTTTGTCAATGCGAAAAGGGCAGGTTGCAACCAAAAGAAAAAAAGAAAAAAAGTAAAGAAGTTTTTATTCCTAATTTTGAATCGTTTATTTTTGATAAATTTTCTGTCATTAATTTTGAAGGAATAGGCATGTGGATCCAGGAAAACTAGTTAGTATTGATATGGGTTTGATGTTAAATCAAGCGAGCCCCAGGATCGAGGCCTAGAATCAAATCAGTTTGATGGTGACGGTTTTCTGTGGATAAAGTGGCTTGCATTGTAAAACAAAAACAAACAATAAAAAAAAATACAATGCACATGGAAACAACAGCAAGGAGAAGGGGGGTGTTAGAATCCAGACTATTATCTGGTGTATTAACCTTTTGATTGTAACCGAAAGAAAAGCAAAGATGAAAGAAACTGAGAGAGAGATTTTCCAGAGGAAGAATGAGCTTGAAGAAGAAGCAATTGAGCTAATTACATTTCACTCACGCACACACTGTGCACATATTACCGTTAGGAATAGAATATTCCTAATTACATCACACAAATCTAGCCATCCATTCATCTATCCTATGAGATAGTGACATATGGCAAAAGCTGTCACTTACTCTAAGATTACATCTTAGCTGTCCATTTGGAATGTAATCCAAAGGCTCACATTTAAACTTGTAAAATTTAAACTAAATACAAAATGGTTTCAGCTAAGGCAGTTATATCTCAACACTCCCTTCTAAGTGCTTAGCTGAGATTACTCCAAGCTTCCTGTAACGCCCCTGACCTAAAATACAAGAAATTAAATTAAATAACTGAGTTGGTTAATTTGGGTAAATAAAATGAATTAAAAAGGAATTAAAATGAATTAAATAATAGAAATTGGAATTAAATAAGAATTTAATAATTAAAGGGGCAAATTGGTCAACCTTATTTTCGGGATGGAATTTGGCGAAACAAGTTGCGCCATCGCGTCCGGCTCGTCGAAACGAGTCCGTTGACAAGCGGAACGTCTCGATTTGAGCTACGGATCATTTGGAGGACATTTTGGTCATTTCAGAATTTGTTAAATACCCTCAGCCAATCAGAAGCCACGAAATCTCTCTCTCCTCACTTTCTCTCTCCTCTCCCGCGTCTCTCTCTCTCCGGTTTCGTCTCTCTCTCGTCGCCGGCGATACCGGTCACGGCCGGCCACGAGACCGGTCCCATTCGAACCGGCTTGAGCTCTCGGTCAAGACCCGACCGGTTTCCCCGCCGATCACCCCGAATCTCGCCGGCGATATCGACTGGAATTTTCCCGATTTTTCACGGCGGCTGCACGGCGTCTCTGGTCGTCTTCTCCGGCCAACCAGGTATGAAAACGAACCTCCTTTTCCTGCTGATGAAGTCTGGGGGGTGGGTTAACCTCGATTCGTAGCCTAGGTAGCTTGATCTGAAATGGGGTTTTGGCCGGTTTTCGATCGTGAATTCCGGCCGGTTCTCCACCGGTTCTGGGCTCCCCTCTGGGTGACGGCTCGAACCATGTGGGCGGTGTCGGGCGGTGGTGATTTTGGGTGACGGCCGGAATCCTCTCTACACACGCAACCCACGTTGGCTCGTGTGGCGGCGCGTGGGCTGGGGTGTGGCGGCGGTTCGGCAGTCCTTTTGACCCCCCGTAATGTTACGAACGCGTACGTGTGCTCGGATTTCGATTCGGACGTCGTTTGACTATCGAACCAACGTACGCCTATTGCGCGTTTCGTGGGTTCGATGGGTTCGGACGGTTGGATCGAATCCGAATTCACGTATGTGGTTCCTCGTATTTCTAGGATCGTATAGGAATTGACGGATCGCGATTCGGAGTCCCGGATACTCTGGATCAATGACTTGACGTCGGAATTAAACTGTAATCGTCCGATCGTGAGAAATCCGACCGTCCGATCGAGACCAAACTTTCGGGACGTGTTCTCTGAGCCGTAGTGAACCTATAGGAACTTTCGGATGTAAGTTTGGAGGCCATGGGACCCACGGGTCCGGTTTGACCGGTTTAACCAAGTTTGACCAGGGTTGACCGAGCGTCTCCCGAGGTCGTCTTGACACGTAGTTGACTTTGTTGGACTTCTAGGAGTGTCCGGAACCTTTTGGAGGTAATAGGCCCAACAGGCCCGGGTTGACCAAAAAGGGGTGTTTGACCGCCAGTTGACCGTGAGTCTTCCGGGGCGGTCCCACTGGTTAGAAGAAGTAGTTTGACCTTGAAATCCTTCGTGGGACGGTTGGGCACGTTAAGTCGGGTGTTGGTAGGATTTGAGTTTAAGGTTCTCGTTTCGGTTCAATTACTAATCCAATCCTCGTATCTATCGCTTTAGGTACGTGGACTCTGCTACGCAGCAGGCGGGACCCTTTAGGGTTATGCAGCGTAGGACCAACGGTGAGTGGACATTGTTTTTAAACGAACATTATTTTAAAGAATGAATTGAATTGCACATGAAATGGTTTTCTCTCGATTGTTTGGATTTGAATATTGTTTGAACCTTGGAATTGGATTTTAATGGTATTTCTTGAATATATTTTATATTTGGGTTTATGCATATTTTGGGCCCTGGGATTTATGCGGGACATGATGTTTACATTTTCATATTTGGTTATTTTGGGATCTTTGATTTAATATGGGATTTTTGGCATATTAGGAATTTATTGGATTATGTTAATAATCAAGTTTTGTGGTGAATTGAGTATTAGTGAAGTGTTTGGGATTTTAATATTATTTTGGTATTGAATTATGGATTTCTTGGGTTATGAGACATTGGGGTTTTGTATGGTTTTTAAGTTATGAATTTGAAGGATATTGGAAATTTGTGAGACTTGCGAATACTTTGGGTTCGGTTATTATACTTTTAAAATAGTTACTTATACTTTAAATATGTTTGATAAGTTAAGGTTTATGATTTACCGTATTTTGGACCTTATGGAATTGGGTTATTGAATCTTGGGATTCTATATAGTTCTAATTATGAAAGTTTGTATTTACTTTAATATTTGAAATCTAAGAACATTACGGGTTATATTTCGTACCTTAGAAATATATATATATTATGTACTTTGTGAAACCATATTGTATATCTTTAAGAATCTATATTCTATACCTTTAGCGAATTTATATATATATATATATCTCTTTTGGGAAATTATTTTATATACTTTTGAGAACTTATATTATATTACCTTAGGAAATTATACTCTATATCTTTGGGAAACTATATGATATACTTTTGGGAAATTATGTTGATACTATCGGAATTTATATTTATAATTTGGATTAAATATTTGGGCGGTTAATTTGATAAAGGTTGGGTTTCGGTTATATATTTGGGTTATTTGACTTTGGAGTTTTCATATTATTTTTAATTATGGATTTGTCGGGTAATTTCTAATATTTGGGATTTATAAACCTAAGGGGTTCTCTATATATATATATTTCATAACTAATAGTGATTTGTGAACTAAACATCTTGGGTGTTGGATTTTACGTTTGAGAAGTATTATCTACTTTTCGATTATGGAGCTTTATTATTATTTAACTTTGGGGACTTGTATTATACGGATTATTTGGGTCACTTTTAATACTTGGAGTTTATGTCTGTTTGAGAATTTTATTATTGTCGTATGCTGGAATTATATTGTGTTATCAACTTATCGGGATATGTGTTGGTATTTGGGTTTTGGTGGCTATTGTGAGTTTTGGTGTATATATATATATTCGGGTCTTTGACATATTGCAAGTATCTTGAGTTGTATAATATTTTCAAGAATGAATATATGTATGTTTGGTTATGTGTGGGGTACGTGGGTGTGGTTGTTGTGGAAAGTGAGAAGTGTTTGGTTATGTCAGTTGAAGTGCTATAAGCACTACCCTATGTACCTCCCCCTGGTTACGGAACTTTGGAAAGTGGAGACTTGTGGAAATGGATACTTGGATATGTCGGATACCCGGTGCACCCTTGACTGGGTGTGACTGTAGACCCTTAGCGGGGTAGTCTGCGCGCGTAGGACTTGTCACATGTGTACGAGTATTAAGGATTTTGCTGTACGTGCTGATAAGCTTAGTCCCAGGTGGACGGCTTGTTCCCTGGCCACATGGTTGTTGAGGACTCCTCTATGTGGTGCAGTCAAACGATCCCCTGTTGGGATTGTTTCCCCGGTACAATATTGTTGGGAGAGTCTTACTATGTATTTATTATTATTATTATTATTATTATTATCACAGTTCTTCCTTCTTTTCTTTGGGTGAGGATACTTCCTCGCCTGCAGTGCCTACGGGCATGCAGTTGTTTGAGTATGGGAAAGCTAAAGGGTAAAGTTTACTTAAGGTGTGCGTACTTTGTTACTTTATTGTTGTTGTTGTTTTTGGGTTCCGTGGATTCGTCTTGTTTTTGGAACTTTGATGTTGTTTGTTACGAGAACTTGATTGATTTTCGTGTTCATGAATTTCAAGTGGTTTATGTTTATATTTTATATGAGGATCGGTTTTGGGAGGTTATGCCTCGGGAAAAAGGAAACGAAAAAGGTTTGGATTTTCTTTATTCCTTTATTATTTTAAAGTATTGGGTTCGGGAATCAACTATGTATACTAAGAGTTTGTATTGTATTGTTTTGCATCGTTTTAAACTAAAAAGGTGGGGTTAGTATGTTGTTTTAAGTATTGAAAACTTATTTTCGTCCACTCACACTTTTCTGTTTTGCGCCCCCAGGCTGTAGTGCCGCGAACCGAACTTTCAAGCCGAGCTTTCCTTCCCGCGAGCTTCGACCGAAGGGTAGGACTTCTATGTCCCTTTCTCTTGAGGTTGAATTGTCGTTTAAATTCAATTGCCTTTAGATATGCTCTGTTATCGCCCATTAGGGTTGGAATTAAAGGCCGGAGGCCTATTTCTGTATTCGTAGTTGTTTGCTGGCGCTTGGGTTGTAAACTGGGTGTTGTTTGACAGGTTGAAGTTTTTGGGTAAGTCAGTTTTTCAGGGGAGACTCTGCTGAAATTTCGGCAGAAGTCTCGGCCCTTTTCCTTTTGACTCCGAAGTAGGAAGTGTAATTCTTTAGTAGGTGGGCCCGACATCTGTCGGATGTCGGAAAACCACAGGGTTCGGCACGGATTCCGAGAGGAATTTAGGTCGGGTCCTGTCACTTCCTCCTCAGATATTCAAACCTGTCCTTGGCCAATGCCTTGGTAAAAATGTCTATAGTCTGCTCTTCAGTTTTGCAGTACAATAAATCAATCTCTCCATTTTGCAAAGCATCTCGGATGAAGTGAAACCTTCTATTTATATGCCTTGTCTTATGATGATGCACATGATTCTTGGTTATGGCAATAGCAGAGGTATTATCACATAGAATTGTAGTAGCACTTACTTATTCTTCACCAAAGTCTGAGAGAACAAAACGCAACCAGATTGCTTGTGCAGTAGCTTATGCTGCACTGACATACTCTGCCTCTGCAGTAGATAGAGCTACACTACTTTGCTTGACTGAAGCCCAGGAAAACACACTTGATCCAAGATTAAATGCATATCCAGAGGTGCTTCTCATGTCATCCTCACTCCCTAACCAGTCACTGTCACAGTAGCCAATGAGCCTTGCTTCTTTTCCTTTCTCATATGCTATGCCATAATCAAATGTGCCTTGAATGTACCTCAGTACCCTTTTGGCAGTTCCCATATGTTTTCTAGTAAGACTATGCATAAACCTAGCCAAAAGACTTGCTGCAAACATGATGTCTGGCCTTGTTGCAGTCAAGTACAACATACTTCCAACTATCTGCCTATAAACTCCTTCATCAGCTTGTTCACTTCCATCTTCATTGGATAGCTTTTCATTCATTGCAAGAGGAGTAGCCACTGCTTTACAGTCCTTGAAGCCAAATTTGTCTAGCAATGTCTTAGCATATTTCTTTTGGTGCAAGAAAATGTAAGACTTAGTTTGTATCACACCTAAACCCAAGAAATGATGTAGCAACCCAAGGTCAATCATTTCATATTGCCTCATCATTTCGGTTTTGAATTCCAACATCAATGCTTTTGAACTTCCAGTGTAGATGATATCATCTACATATAAAGAAACAATAATAATACCACTGTCTGCAGTATTCACATATAGTGTTGCCTCACTAGGACTTCTCTGGAAACCTGCCTTGGTGAAGTAAGAGTTGATTTCTTCATACCAAGCTCTTGGAGCTTGTTTAAGTCCATATAATGCCTTCTTGAGTCTATACACTATGTCCTCTTTGTTCTTAATCATAAAACTAGGAGGTTGATCCACATACACCTCTTCATGCAACACTCCATTCCAAAATGCAGACTTCACATCTAACTGAAACAGTTTCCACCCCTTTTGTGCAGCCAATGCCACCAATGTTCTAATGGTATCCAGCCTAGCAATAGGTGCAAAGGTTTCATTGAAATCTATCCATGGCTTTTGAGAATAGCCCTTTGCCACTAGTCGAGCCTTGTTTTTCTGAACTGTACCATCTAAATTCAACTTGGTTTTATAAATCCATTTGACACCAATTACTGGTTTATCAGTTGGTCTATCAACCAACTCCCAAGTTTTGTTCTTCTCAATCATTTCTATCTCATTTTCCATTGCTTTCTGCCATGCTTCATCCTTAACAGCCTCTTCAAAAGTCTCATGCTCGATAATACACAAGTTACATCTCTCATACACTTCTGCAATACTCTTGTATTTTAGAGGTGTGTGATCAACATCCTGTGATCCTCCTGTGATCCTGAGTCAGGCTCAACATGCCCCTCTTCTAAAATTTCTTCTTGAATCAAGCTAGAATCACTAGACTCCTTTTCTTTCTCAGTGAATGTCCCATTAAGAGGTATTGAAATATCACATTCCTTTTGTGCATTCCATTCCCAAACAGCAGCCTCATTTAATATCACATCTCTGGAAATAATCATTTTTCCAGCTGCAATGTTATATAGTCTGTAGCCTTTTTCACAACTACCATACCCCATAAATAAACATCTTGTACTAGCTAAGTCGAGCTTCTGCCTTTGTTGATTTGGAACATGTGCATAACACAAAGAACCAAACACTCTTAAGTGCTTAACTCCTGGCTTTCTGCCACTATAAGCTTCAAATGGAGTTTTCTTGTCTAAGGCCTTAGTTGGACATCTATTTTGAACATACACTGTAGTGTTTACTGCCTCAGCCCAAAATTCTAAAGGCATCTGTTTCTCAATCATCATGCATTTAGCCATCTCCATAATTGTTCTGTTCTTTCGTTTTGCTACTCCGTTTTGCTGTGGTGAATATACCACAGTTAGTTGCCTTTCCATTCCCATGTCTTCACAAAATTTGTTGAATTCATTGGAAGTATATTCTCCCCCCTGTCACTCCTTATTTTCTTCAATTTATATCCACTTTGCAGCTCAACAGTGGCTTTAAATTTCTTAAAGACATTCAGAACTTCTGATTTGTATCTCAAGAAATAGATCCAACACATACGAGTACAATCATCTATGAAGGTAAGAAAATACCTATTTCCGGCTTTGGTAACAGTCTGCATTGGTCCACAAACATCTGTGTGTACCAACTCGAGTGGGATTGTGGCTCTGCTTGTTGTTTCTTTTGGAAAGGAATCTCTGCAATGTTTTCCAAAAGTACACCCCTCACATACTTCATTTACAAGCTTAATTTCTGGCAATCCAAGTACCATTTCCTGATCCTGCAGCAGCTTCAAACTGGTGTAGTTTAAATGCCCCATTCTTTTATACCAAACTAAAGTTGATGACTCTACATTTGCCCTTAATGCAAACTGTAAAGTTGTTTGAAGCTTCAAAGGAAAACTTATGTTGCCTTTCATTTGCACCTTAGCAACTAGATTAGATAGAGAACAGTCATCATAAATTTCAACCTTATTGGCACCAAAAATCAAAACATATCCATGCTCCATCATTTGCCCTACACTGAGCAAATTCTCCTTGAGACCAGCAACTAACAGTACTTCTTTGACATACCTTCTTCCCATCTTAGTGTCAACAACCAGATTTCCTTTTCCAACAACATCAACCAATTGTCATGTCCCCATTGCAACCTTTGCAGTTATATTCCTATCAACATCAACTAATACATCTTCTCTGCCGGTCATATGATCGCTGCATCCACTATCCAAATACCATACATCATCACCTCCTTTTACACTAGCAGAACTTTTATTACTAGCATAAAACATGGTTGGTCTGGATTCGATTTGAGAAGCATAGTTGAGCTGTTGTGCTGGTTTCTTGCTATAGCAATCTTTTGCAATATGACCAAATTTGTCACAGTTGTAGCATTTTGGTTTTCCCTTAAACCGACACTCACCAAAATGTAGTTTGCCACAATGTTTGCAAGAATTTCTAGCTCCATCAGTTGATTTATTATCCCACTTTTTGCCTTTTGCCTTCCAATTCTTTTGATCCTTAGAACCACTTTGACTTCCACTGTATTTTTCTGATTTGGGATTCACACTAAGACTAGCAAATGCTTTCTCAGTCTTATCTCCAGAGTGCCTATCTAGCCTTAATTCAAAACTCTTCAAAGAGGCTACCACTTCTTGTACCTCAATTTCATCCAAATCCTTAGAATGCTCAATAATAGAACAGATTGAATCATAAGCTGATGGCAAACTGATTAGTAATTTTTGAACAATCCTTAGTCTAGCTAAATCCTCTCCATAGCTCCTCATTTGGTTTATCAGATCAAAAAGTTTGGTAAGATAAGCAGAAAGGGACTCATCATCTCTCATTCTCGTATATTCAAATTCTCTACATAGACCTTGCAATTTAACACTTCTAACTTGTTTATCACCATGGAATTCCTTCATCAAGATATCCCAAGCTCCCTTAGAGGTTTCTTCATGAGAGATTCGAGGGAAGATCTCATCGGACACTGCTCCTTGAATCAGACCCAGAGCTTTAGCGTCCTTCACGAGTAGCTCTGTGAGAGTCATCTTCCCAGCACCACTCGATTCTTCCTTTTCTTTCTTCTTTGCATCAGATTCGCCAGCTCCCTTCGAATCTGAGCACTCTATTCCCTTCTCAACCAATTCCCAAAGCCCATGAGATTTGAAAATGGTTTTCATTCTTATGCTCCAGAATTCATAGTTCTCGCCATTAAAGATCGGCGCTCTCAGCTCACCACCTCCAGACCCAGCCATATTAGACACAGATCTCGCAACCAATTCCTTCAAATCTCAACTCGTTTCCTTCACAGATTAACGCCCAGAGTTAAACAACCGAACTTGGCTCTAAGGCCATGTTAGAATCCAGACTATTATCTGGTGTATTAACCTTTTGATTGTAACCGAAAGAAAAGCAAAGATGAGAGAAACTGAGAGAGAGATTTTCCAGAGGAAGAATGAGCTTGAAGAAGAAGCAATTGGGCTGATTACATTTCACTCAAGCACACACTGTGCACATATTACCGTTAGCAATAGAATATTCCTAATTACATCACACAAATCTAGCCATCCATTCATCTATCCTATGAGATAGTGACATATGGCAAAAGCTGTCACCTACTCTAAGATTACATCTTAGCTGTCTATTTGGAATGTAATCCAAAGGCTCACATTTAAACTTGTAAAATTTAAACTAAATACAAAATGGTTTCAGCTAAGGCACTTATATCTCAACAGGAACAACAATTAACTTGCATGCAGAAAAATAATAATAATAATAATAATAATTGTGAAGCCACCATAAGCTGTACATAAAGGACAAAATTGCTCCATGTTTCATCAAGAGAAGTCTTGGCATCTCAAGAAAACTGCAGGCAAAAGAGTTTAATTCCGCCCAAATTGGTTATGGCCGTGCAACTTACACACAGAGAGCTTCTCTCTGTTGTGAATGTACAGATGGGCTTCCGAAAGAACCTTACGGTATTAAGTGCTCAAATTGGTGATGGCTGCGCAACTTCCACTCTATTGTGAATATACAGATGAGGTTCTTTCCCACTGTATTTGAGTGCTATGAACACTCCCAAGGTGTTCATAGGCACGCTTTGGTACTCAATGAAGACCTTGTGAGTGTTCCTGTACCAAAAAACAGGAAAAAGGCTCGGTGTAGCTCCAACCCACGTTTAGCTCATGGAAGTTCCAAATCTGCAAATAAAAAAGAAGGAAGAGTCAGAGCACGACTTCACAAAAGAAACATAGCAATTATATGCTTGGTGGGGTTCGTACCTGCACGAGTTTATCATTGTCTATGGTGTGCAGATCCTAGCTGAAAGGGTGTCCCTGCATGATTATGAGCTTATCCTCGGGGATCAAGGGAAAAGAGACTACTTTCATTTGGAAAGCATGCTGGTAGAGCAGGATTTATCGACTTCCTGCACGGGTTAGGACACACAGTATGTTCTGTTTCCTACAATGTCAATTTTAGACCACTTACTGGAGCTATGTTGCACGGACACGGACACGGGCACACGGAAATGCGACACGGTGACACGGCGACAAGGAAAATCTCAAAAAATTAGGACACAGACACGGCTACAACATGGCAATTAAAATAATAATAAATCATAATATACTTACAAGTTATATATATTTAAAAATAATAATTCACCAATTACTCAATACTTTAATGTCATAATACCATAAAACAAAACAAAGTACTCATCTTCATCATCCATCCATAATACACAACAAAATAAAACATAAATGATGTAAACTCTCAATCATGTTCATGCATCTATGTCTTCATTGTTGTTGTTGCTATTAGAAAAAAAAAAAAATTAATTTACAATTTTAGCCCATTTTTTAAAAAATATTTCAAATATGTCCACAAATGTTTCAATAATTATGTTTTGACCCCAGTTTTTATTTTAAAATTATCAAATGGGTCCCTACTGTGTCTTGACTTCCGTTGACCCGTATTCAAAAGTGTCTTGACCGTGTTCAAAACGTGTCTTCACCATTGACCCGTGTCCAAGTTGTGTCCGAAGTGTGTCTGAGGAGTGTCCGCGTGTCTGACACTCTAACACTTCGGCTTGATGGAATGTCTGTGCTACTTAGTATTGGAGTCATAAGTTCTTCTGATTGAATCTGTTGTTCAAGGAAAAAAAGTTTCAGCTTTTGTGTACTTTTCAATGCATGCAACTTTAGAGCTTGGGATAGTGCACGAGGTGGACTTTCCCATGTGGTTTCTTTAGCTCTAATGATGTTTGAGAGTTGGTACTTTGTGTTAGAATTCAGACTGTTATCTGAATCTATACTTGCATTTAGGCTATAAACAAGAATGGAGCCAAAGAATTTCAGAGTTGGTTTTTCGTGAGTGAGAGAGAGAGAGAGAGAGAGAGAGAGAGAGAGAGAGAGAGAGAGAGAGAGAGAGAGAGAGAGAGAGAGAAAGAGAGAGAGAGAGAGCATCAAGAAGAAGCAAGGATCGAATTCTCTTATTTCATCACGCACACACTGTGCACTAATACCAGCTGGAATAAGATATTTCTCAAACTGACATCATCCAATCTAACCATTCATTCTCTATTCTAAGAACACATCTCAGCTGTCCACTTGGACTGTAATCCAAGGGCTCACATCAAAACTGTAATTTAAAAACTAAATACAGACTTATATCAGCTAAGACACTTATATTTCAACACTCCCTTCTAAGTGTTTAGCTGAAATTACTCCAAGCTTTCTTCTTAGGTATTCAAACCGATCTCTTGCTAGAGCTTTAGTAAAAATGTCTGCAGTCTGCTCCTTAGTTTTGCAGTACAGCAAATCAATCTCTCCATTTTGCAGTGCATCCCGGATGAAATGGAATCTCCTATTTATGTGCCTTGTCTTATGATGATGCACAGGGTTCTTGGTTATGGCAATAGCAGAGGTATTGTCACATAGGATTGTAGTAGCACTTACTTGTTCTTCACCAAAATCTGAAAGAACAAAACGCAGCCAGATTGCTTGTGCAGTAGCCTCTGCTGCACTAACGTATTCTGCCTCAGCAGTAGACAGAGCTACACTACTTTGCTTGACTGAAGCCCAAGAAAACACACCTGATCCAAGGTTAAATGCATATCCAGAGGTGCTCCTCATGTCATCCTCACTGCCTGACCAGTCACTGTCACAGTAGCCAATGAGTCTAGCTTCTTTTCCCTTCTCATAAGCAATACCATAGTCAGAACTGCCTTGAATATACCTTAGTACCCTTTTAGCAGTTCCCATATGTTTTCTAGTAGGTCCATGCATAAATCTTGCCAAGAGACTTGCTGCAAACATAATGTCAGGCCTTGTTGCAGTCAAGTACAGCAGGCTGCCAACAATCTGCCTGTAGACTCCTTCATCAGTTTGTTCACTTCCATCTTCCTTGGATAGCTTTTCATTTATCGCAAGGGGAGTAGCCACTGCTTTACAGTCCTTGAAACCAAACTTATCTAGCAATGACTTAGCATATTTCTTCTGGTGCAAGAAAATATAAGACTCGGTTTGGATCACTCCTAACCCCAAGAAATGGTGAAGCAAACCGAGATCAGTCATTTCATATTGCCTCATCATTTCAGTTTTGAACTCCATCATCAAATCTTTTGAGCTTCCAGTGTAGATGATATCATCTACATATAATGAAACAATGATAATACCACTTTCTGCAGATTTAACATATAGGGTTGCCTCACTAGGACTTCTCTGGAAACCTGCCCTGGTGAAGTAGGAATTGATTTCCTCATACCAAGCTCTTGGAGCTTGCTTGAGTCCATATAAAGCCTTCTTAAGTCTATATACTCTGTCCTCCTTGTTCTTAACCATAAAACCAGGAGGCTGATCCACATAAACCTCTTCATGCAACACTCCATTCAAAAATGCCGACTTCACATCTAATCGAAACAATTTCCACCCTTTTGTGCAGCCAAGGCCACCAACGTTCGAATAGTATCCAACCTAGCAACCGTGCAAACGTTTCATTGAAGTCAATCCCTGGTTTTTTAGAGTAGCCCTTAGCCACTAGCCGAGCCTTGTTTTTCTGAACTGTGCCATCTAAGTTCAGCTTGGTTTTGTAAATCCATTTGACACCGATTATTGGTTTATCAGTCGGTCTATCAACCAACTCCCAAGTCTTGTTTTTTTCTATCATTTCTATCTCGGTTTTCATTGCCTTTTGCCATGCTTCATCCTTCACAGCCTCCTCAAACGTCTCGGGCTCGATAATACACAGATTACACCTTGCATACACCTCGGCAATACTTTTGTATTTCAAAGGTGTGTGGTCAACATCCGGTGCTCTGAGTCGAGTTAACCCGCCCTTCTTCTGAAATTTCTTCTTGACTCAAGTTAGAGTCACTAGATACCTCTTCTCTCTCGGTCAGAGACTCATTAAGAGATATAGAGATATCACTCTCTTTCTGTGCATTCCAATCCCAAACAGCAACCTCGTTGAATATCACATCCCTGGAAACAATCAGTTTTCCAGATGTAAGATTGTATAATCTATAGCCCTTTTCACAGCTGCCATACCCCAGAAATATACACCTTGTGCTAGCCACATCGAGCTTACGCCTTTGTTGATTTGGAACATGTGCATAGCACAAAGATCCAAACACTTTTAAGTGTCTAACTCCCGCTTTCCGCCACTATAAGCCTCAAATGGAGTTTTCTTGTCTAAGGCCTTGGTTGGACATCGGTTTTGAATATACACAGCAGTGTTTACTGCCTCAGCCCAAAATTCTAGAGGTATTTTCTTCTCAACCATCATACATTTAGCCATCTCCATAATTGTTCTGTTTTTCCGTTCTGCCACTCCGTTTTGCTGTGGAGAATATGCCACAGTCAGCTGCCTTTCCAATCCCATATCTTCACAGAATTTATTGAACTCATTAGAAGTATATTCTCCCCCTCGATCACTTCTTATTTTCTTCAATTTGTACCCACTTTGCAGCTCAACAGTGGCTTTAAATTTCTTAAAGACATAAAGAACTTCAGATTTGTACCTCAAGAAATATATCCAACACATACGAGTGCAGTCGTCTATGAAGGTAAGAAAATACCTGTTTCCAGCCTTGGTAACATTCTGCATAGGTCCACAGACATCTGTGTGTACCAGCTCCAGTGGCATTTTGGCTCTGCTTGTTGTTTCCTTTGGAAAAGAATTTATGCAATGCTTTCCAAACGCACATCCCTCACATACTTCATTTACAAGCTCAATCTCCGGCAGTCCAAGTACCATTCCTTGATCTTGCAGCAGCTTCAAATTGGTGAAGTTCAAATGCCCCATTCTCCTATGCCATACTAAGGATGACTCTACAGTTGCTCTCAGTGCAACCTGCAGAGTTGAGTGAAGTTTCAAAGGAAAGCTTCTGTTGCCTCTCATTTGCACACTTGCAACCAGATTTGATAGGGAACTATCATCATAAATCTCAGCCTTATTGGCACCAAAAACCAGAACATATCCATGCTCCATCATTTGGCCAACACTGAGCAAGTTTTCCTTGAGACCAGCAACTAACAGTACCTCTTTGACATACCTTCTTCCCATCTTAGTGTCAACAACCAGATTTCCTTTTCCAACAACATCAACCAATTGTCCCGTGCCCATTGCCACTTTTGCAGTTACAGTTCTATCAACATCAACTAACACATCTTCTCTGCCAGTCATATGATTGCTGCATCCACTATCCAAATACCATACATCATCACATCCTTTTACATTAGTAGTACTTTGATTACTAACATAAAACATGGTTGGTGTGGATTCGGTCTGAGCAGCATAATTGAGCTGTTGAGGTGATTTCTTGCTGTAGCAATCCTTGGCAATGTGACCAGGTTTATCACAATTGTAGCACTTCGGTTTGCCCTTAAACCGACATTCACCAAAATGCAGCTTGCCACAATGTTTGCAGGGGTTTCTAGCTCCATCAGTGGGTTTATTATCCCACTTTTTGCCTTTTGTTTTCCAATTCTTTTGATCCTTAGAACTACCTTGACCTCCACTGTATTTTTCAGTTTTGGAATTCACACTAAGGCTAGCTAAGGCTTTCTCAGTCTTATCTCCAGAATGCCTATCTAGTCTTAATTCAAAACTCTTCAAAGAAGCTACCACTTCTTGAACCTCAATTTCATCCAAATCCTTTGAATGCTCAATAACAGAACAGATTGCATCATAGGCTGATGGCAAACTGATTAGCAATTTCTGAACAATTCGTGCTCTAGCTAAGTCCTCTCCATAGCTCCTCATTTGATTTATCAGATCAAACAATTTGGTAATATAAGCAGAAAATGACTCATCATCCCTCATTCTCATATATTCAAATTCTCTTCGTAAACCTTGCAATTTAACACTTCTAACCTGTTTATCACCATGGAATTCCTTCATCAAGACATCCCAAGCACCCTTAGAGGTTTCTTCATGAGAGATCCGAGAGAAAATTTCTTCAGACACAGCTCCTTGAATCAGACCCAGAGCTTTGGCGTCCTTCATGAGCAGCTCAGAGACCGTCATCTTCCCAGCACCGCTTGATTCTTCCTTCTCCTTCTTCTTTGCTTCAGATCCGTCAGCTCCCTTCGAATATGAGCATTCGATTCCCTTCTCAACCAATTCCCAAAGCCCATGAGATTTGAAAATGGTCTTCATTCTTATGCTCCAAAATTCATAGTTCTCTCCACCAAAGATCGGTGCTCTCAGCTCACCACCTCCAGAACCTGCCATTTTAGACACAAAACTTTCCAGAGAGTGAGTTCTTCAAATCGCAGTTCTTCACAGATTCAATCGCCCAGCTAAACAACCGAACCTGGCTCTGAGGCCATGTTAGAATTCAGATCGTTATACGAATCTATACTTGCATTTAGGCTATAAACAAGAATGGAGCCAAAGAATTTCAGAGTTTGTTTTTGAGTAAGAGAGAGAGAGAGAGAGAGAGAGAGAGAGAGAGAGAGAGAGAGAGAGAGAGAGAGAGAGAGAGAGAGAGAGAGAGAGCATCAAGAAGAAGCAAGGATCGAATTCTCTTATTTCATCACGCACACACTGTGCACTAATACCAGCTGGAATAAGATATTTCTCAAACTGACATAATCCAATCTAACCATTCATTCTCTATTCTAAGAACACATCTCAGCTGTCCACTTGGACTGTAATCCAAGGGCTCACATCAAAACTGTAATTTAAAAACTAAATACAGACTTATATCAGCTAAGACACTTATATTTCAACACTTTGATGTGATGTGAGGTTTTTTCATTGATTTTTTGGACTTTCTTTCTCTTTTTCTCATTCTTTCTTTTCCCTTTCAACAGTACTTAAGTCTTGGATATTTAACAGCGTTCCTCTCATTGGGTGCATCTTGTATGTATCCGTCCTTGGCGGCTGCCAAGGCCACAGTGATTTCCGTGGGTGAAGAGATAGCAACTCTGGGACTGTCATCAGGAATCTGCCTTCTGGTCTTTGTCTTCACACCAGTTCAGGAAACGGTACATTGCATATAAATCTCCTCTCATAACAATTAACAATACTGTCAACATTTCTGCAAATGCAACTCTAGAACTAAAATTTTGACATTGTATAGGTGGATTGCAGAGTTCTAGTGTCTCTCATTTTACTTATTTACATTTTTTTTTAACTTGATATTGTTTTTTCAAGTTGCTATGCAGAGAACCATTTTTTAGTATCAGTCAGTTCACATGATGCAGATTTTACTAATTCTTATGAAAACAAAAATCTGGTATCATAATAGCTCTGATGTAACTATCTTTCCTGTAGTTCCTTCTGGCGCACAAGAGATATTTATATTGAAATGTAAGTGTACTTAGCTGAAATGTGCGTTTAGGTTCATTAAGTGTGATTATCGGCATGCTTAAAATGTAAGCCTTTGGATTATAGTCCAATGGACAGCTAAGATGTAATGCTTAGAATAAGTGATAGTTTGTGCCATGTGTCTCTATCTCATAGGATAGTAGTGTGATTGCTAGATTGAGCTGATGTACTGGAATATTCCTTGTTCCTAACAGTTTCTATATCAAGCACGTTGTGTGCATGAGCTGTGTAATGCAAGTGTGAGATAACAGTCTCATCTTTTAGTGCTATCGTCTCTTCCAAGTTTCTCTCTGCATTTCCATTTTCTTCCTTTAGTTTTTCCTGAGCTCCCAATACAAACAAATCCAAATCTAACTCAGATCATAGTCTGAGATTTCTAACAATTTAAGCTTCTTCCTCAATGCTCATACTTCTGTGGATCCTAGCAGACTTCTAGAGGTATCTGGGAGGGTTAGTTGTAAAACCAGCACAGAAAATGTGGATTTACTATTGATGCTTCCAACTGGATCCAGTAAGATAGCAGTAATAGAAGAAGAAATAGGTAAGCTTCTTAGTGACTTCAGACTTGAGGAGACAAAATGTTAGGTGGCAACACCCCTGCACGAAAATATGGCATGCCTCTTCGTATTAGTTTTTAAGTTTTCATTTTGATTAAGCCAAAGGATGCTGCTCAACCTCACCGAACATCGAGAAGGATCTTCCAAGTATATGGTTGTGTTGTGACTTGTGACTAGCAAAGACATGGTTCAACACAAAGATGCTGCACAGCCTCATAGTCATATCTTGATTTTCACTTTGATGAATTTTATTAAAATATCTTCAATTAATTGTTTCTTATCAGTGATCAATTCCTTTTCGGGCTTTCGAAAATCATTTTGCTTCAATTGCAATTAAGAGCATCAACTGCTTTTATGTTATTATGTACTAACTCAAAACACATGATTATGTACCCGGAACATGCAAAAATTACTCCTGTAATTGGTATGCTTTACACTGTGCTATCAACTTTTTGAGGCAAATCAGTAGGGTTAATGTCATTTACTAAGTGCCTTAGTTGGATTATAAATTAAGAAGGATTCTGGAAATATTATGGTTATGCATTTCATCTTGATAATTTTTTCTAGTTCAAGTTGAGCAATGCCAAAGTTTCATTTAAAAAAGAAAACCTAAGACCAAAGCTACATCTAAAAGTATTCTATTACTCCATCTTTCTTCATGTAATTTTGTCTCCTGGATGTGTAAATCAGATAATTAGGTCAAAATACATGGGCTGATTGAGGAAAAACTGAATCGTAGAAAGAAAGAAAAATAATAGGAAATAAAGGGGGTTTTTTTTATATTGTTTTTTCATTAGCAAGTATGGGTTGCTCGGCTTCCACAATTTGCAGGTTTGGTTTTACCAAATCTAGCAGGGCACTATTCTGAACTCTTGATAATTTGAATAGCAATTGTGACATTCATAGTCGCAGTAGCATGATGTGCCATCCTCAATGGCATAACTGCATGGACCAGGAGGAACCTGAAACCATGTAAATTATAAATTCCGTAACTCAATACAAACATGACAAAATCAAATATCAAGTATAATCCATATTATTCACAAGAATACCACAAAGCGAAATTATGATAATATTATACTCTCCATACGACCATGAACTTCCTATATAAAATATAATACCCAAAAATTCATAAAACATCATTATCCAAAATTAAAAAGATATTAAATCCCGAAGTCAATAAAATCCATTTATATACAAGACGTTCTATTCTTTGAAAATAGTGCACATTTAAAACAAAAGTTCACTCACATAAAGTCCCAGAATGATTGACCCTGAGAGGGTCCTGCCACTGCGTACGCTGAGCCAGAGTACCTATTTCGAAGAACACGAGGATTGGATTAGAAACCGTACTTCGAATAAAACCTTAAAACAAAACCCCTAAACCTTTTCCCTGGACTCGAGTTGTGCATGCATGTCAAACGGAGAGCTTCTATGGTCAAACGACGTCTTTCAACAAGTGGGATCACCTCGGAAGACTCACAGTCAACCGGGTAGTCAAACTTCATGTTTTGGTCAATCGGGCCCTCAAGGCCCATGACCTCCAATTTCCGATCCGAACATTCCTATAGGTCCACTAAAGCTTACTAAACACGTCTCGCAAGTTTGGTCTCGATCGAGGTGTCGAATTTCTCACGACCGCACGATCGGACTGTTTTCATTAATCTAACATTAAGTCATTGATTCGAAGTATCTGAGACTCCGATTCTCGATCCGTGAGTTCCTACACAATCCTAGAAGTTCAAGGAACAACATATTTGAAATTGGCACAGATCTAACGGTCCGAACATATTGAACCCGGATATCGCCTATTAGGCGAAACATCTGATCGACTATCATATGATATCCAATTTCAAATCCGAACACACCATCGCGCTCGGGACGACATAGGGATCATTTTGAAAAGGAAATGGCCGCCACAAGTGGGCCCACACGCCGCCACACGTGCCTGCAGCTTGGGTGTCTTGAGAAAATTCCCGACAAGGGAAATTTCTCGAATTATCCTACGAAACCTATATCTACATGATTAGGGCAGTGAATGGAGTAATTTTTACTCTCGGCTAGACCCCAAAATTGGCCGGAATTTCAAGAAACCTGAACCCAAACCCTAGGTTTTTTGGAACCCTTTCAAAACGCAACAATCGATCTAAAATAGCTATACATGAAGCTAGATCACATGAGGGGGAAGAAATAGCTCACCTTGATCTGCAAAAATGGTGGCCGGACGAGCTTGAAACTCCGGTCGAAAATCCGACCAGAACTTGGTGCTACAGTCGGGTTTTGAGGTGGTTTCGAGCAAAAAGAACTGGTGGGTGGGTAGAGGAAGGAGAGAGGGGGAGTTTGGAGGTGGTTTGGTGGTGTGGCGTGGTCAGGAGGCTCCGGGTTTGATGGCGCTGTCGCCGGTTCTGTTAGAGAGGGAGATGGGGTTATCGAGGAAGAAAGAGGAAGGGGGTGGGGCTGGGTCATGCGCTGGTCTGATTGGACAGCACGATTTTTAGGGTTTTAAATTTTTTTAAGAAATTCCCAAATTGCCCTTTTTATTCGTACGCCCGTCTACGGACTCATTTCGACGAGCCGGACGCAATGGTGCAACTCGTTTCGTCAAATTCTTTTCCAAACTTAGAGTAACATTTTTGCCCTTTAAATATTAATTAATATTTAAATTCCAAAAATTATTAATTAATTCAAATTATTTAATTTAATTTATTTAGTTTAATTTATTTTCTTATTTTTTATTTAATTCTCTTATTTTTGTTCGGGATGTTACATTGCATATCTCCTAAATGATGCTAATACATATTACAAAATACATCCTCTATAATTGACTATTAAGTTATAATTAAAAATAACAAAAGAAATTAAGGAGTTGGTTCAGCCGCCATAAATTAACTGTTTTTCAAAAACTGAAAACAAAAGCATCGAACTCAAACATCGAATCGATTCCCTCAAGTTCAAGACATGACATCATTCGTCCTACACGGCCTCCCCGATGATCTTCGTTCTACGGGTGGGTCAATTTGGGTATGCCAAATGTGCCCAGTTGTTATTCGATCAAATGCCAAGCCCAAATTTTTATTTGAGAGGAAAGTGATGCTAAGGTGGTATTGTGTGCACCACCACTTGTATGACAATTTGCGTCAGAGAGCATGACAACAAGTTCCAAGAGGCCCGGACTCAATTACAATACTTCAATTAATGGAGGAAGGTGCACTGCCGGATTGTTCAGGTGGCGAGGCCTGAGAGCTTTTGTTGGCGAGGCCACATTTTATGGTGGGGGAGGGTGATGCCTCTGGCACAACCACAATGGGTAAGTTACCAAGTTCCAAGTCTTTTTCTTTTTCTATTTTTTTCATTTTCTCTTTCTGTATTTCTTCAGTTTTGGGTTAATTAATTTCATGTGTTCAACTTAAAAACTTTAGGATACTTTGAGCTTGTGAGTAAAACCCAAAATGCACACAAGGGCTTATAGTTGTTCAAACTGTAAATTTCTACCATGAATTGATGGTAAGTCACACAGGGTTCCTTTTTAACTTTATATATATGCATGGCTGTAAGGTGGATTTTGTGGCTGAGAATTTATTAAAAAGGACACAGGTGTTTATTAGCTGCCATTGTTTGAAGAATGGTGAAATTGTGGATCCTCTGCATCTCCGTAGTTTGGTGGTTTGTGTGGTTAATGATTAAACTCTGTATGATAGGATGTTGGTTGCCTTTAATCCTGGAATGGATGGTGATAGTAAGTTCAATTTTCATGTCCGCTAATTTAATGTTTATTTTCAGTTTTTGGAGTTCGAATTGAAGTTACTGTGCAACGGCAGCAATCTAACATGTTCCATACTACCTTGCAATGCTGCAATGGAGATTACCCCTGTTCTAATTTGGTAGAACGGTAGGACACCAGACGTATATAGGAAATATTGGAGTGAACCATCAAAAGGTCCTTCTAAGAAGAACTTGGATCCAGAGCCTACTTATAGTGCTTGGGACATGCTTTCTGGTGAGGGGTTCATTCTCATAAATACAAGATTCACATGTACATTGTTTAAAAAATAAAAACTTCTAAAGTTCAATTGGACTCCATTCAAATGCAGGGATAATAGAAAAATTGCAATATGTGTAGTAATGTATATTGTTTCGAATAGGAGCAGTTTATGTATAATACATACATATAAGACCTGTAGGATGAGAACTAAATACATTTGAAATGAATATGAATATACTTATGCTGAGATTTGATGCCTTTGACGCCTTTTTTTTACTACACTTTTTCAATTGTTGTACATGAGAGAAAAAGGCGAAGAAATGGAACAGTGAGATCTTTGTTGTTTCTGCATTTGACTGATGTAAATAGTCATGTTTATTCGGATTGTTTGGTTGAAGTTGAGCAATACCAAAGTTTCATTTAAAAAAGAAAACCTAAGACCAAAGCTACATCTAAAAGTGTTCTATTACTCCCTCTTTCTGCTTAACAATATGGATGTGTAAATCAGATAAGTAGGTCAACATACATGGGCTGATTGTTTGAGGAAAAACTGAATTGTAGAAAGAAAGAAAATAGCACAATTTGTTTTTTCATAGCAAATTATTCCTGTGTTAGAGAAATAATAGGAAATAAAGCGGTTTTATTTTGTTGGTTTTCTGGAAGAAGTTATTATTTTGCTTTTTCTTTGTTCCTTTGCTTTACCATCATTATTGAGGATTCAGATGCAGGCGATGCTGTAGATGATTCCATTCCCTTGGATGATGGCGTGCCCATTGACTTTGGCTCCATTGAGGTTGTCCAGTGCCTCATGGCACATCACAATGCTTTTTTCCCAGATGCCAAAAAAACAATCTGGAGATGACACATATTGCTTTTTTCCTCATACAGCATGGGACTAATTGAGTTGGACAGTCCAACTGATAATGTTTCCAGAATGAAATCAGATCTGGTTGAGATGACGATTACGCATTAGAAGATGTTATGACCTTTTCCAATCCTGATTGGAGTATGGTCAATTGTCAATTTTCATTCCTTTTGATTTGGGCTCATTTGTTGTCCTTGAAAACCGTAATGTGTATTTTCCTACTAATCTCGTGTTTAGCTCCACCTAGATATTTATCACATTTGTTGTTAAAATGCCGTTCCCTCGTATTAGTTTTTTGTTTGATGCATTGAAACTGTTGCTGTGGGGAAGCTTTCATTGAATCTCACTTGTTTTAGCAAAGAAAGTGTACCTGTGTTTGGCACTCAGCTTCACCTTGCTATCAAGAATCTTTTACCATTCTCGCATTTTATATCCCTAACAATGGATTATCTCAACACTGCTTTTCCTGCGCCAAGAAAGGAGTATGAGACAAACACTGGTGATCAGATTTCTAATTCCTTAACCGAGTACAATTTTCCTTTCAGTAGTAATTTTTGTATTTCAAAGTATCAATTTTTTTATAGCTTTTAACTCTTCACATAGCTCCAGGCTGACAACTGGAGCTCTGCAGCTGGCTGAGGGTTCACACTTGATCTTTGCTGAGACCTAGTTGGAAGCTGGGACTCTCAACTCTGCCGGGGTTGAAAATGCAAGAGTGCTTAAAACTCTAACGGAGTTGCAAAAGGTGATTTTTCTGTTAAATTAGAAAACTCTGCCTGGTTTGATCCTTACTAGTAAACAATGCATTCCTGAGAATTTTAAAAGAATTTGCTTCATGAGATTATTATGTCATTGATAGCGGAGTACTGTGCTAAGGCACTTGATACATTTTAATTTGTCTGTTTCAGGTGGAATATGATTTTAAGTTCCATAAACAATTCGTGAATGGTAAAAGATTCTTGATAGCAAGGAAGCTGACGTCCAAGTGCTTATTCTTTATGAAGGTAAATCAAACATTTTGCATGTTGCTCTGAAGTTGGTTCCTCTGAAGTTGCTGCAGAAGCACTAGAGGTTTGGAGATGGTTACTTGGCTACTCTTAGATTATTGCCGCATTCTATTGAGTAAGAAATGCAGAAGGTAAGAGTTAGCTTGACATCGACAATTAACCTCTTAAACTGAGTATAATTGTCATGGTCTGATACCTTATAGGTGATACAACATGACTTGGTTGGTGCAAGGCAAGAAGATAGGAAACTGCGCAACCAAAATTTCAGCAGGTTAGGGACTTGAAGATTTTCCTAGGTCAGTTTTACTCAGAGCATCAACTGCTTTTATGTTATTACGTACTAACTCAAAACACTGAATTTATTTCAGGCCAACTATTATGCAAATCCCAAACACTACAACCCCGTTTTCCGTGAAATAAATTGCCCCTTATGCACCTGTAATTGGTATGCTTTACACGCTGCTATCAACTTTTGAGGCAAAACAGTAGGGTTAATGACATTTACTGAGTGCTTTACTTGGAATATAAATTAAGAAGGATTCTGGAAATATTACGGTTATCCATTTCATCTTTTCGTAATGATAATTTTTTTTTCACAAATTTTCTGCTGGCAGTGAATTGCAAGTATTGGGATAAAAGATTTCCTCGCATAGAAATAAGAGCAGGGCATTCTTCCTTCCTGATATAGCCTATGCCTTTTTCTCTCACACTCACAACTCCTAGACAAGGTCCAGTCTTATTTTGCATTTGCAGATTTTATGAGCACGGCAGTGATTGATAAAAACCTGTTTTGCTTCATTACCAGTTCATCACTGTTGGGATCTCTGATGTCAGATTAAGTTATAGAGGCCAATGAAGTTAGCAATCAAAGCACATATTACTTGTATAAAAATAAAACGACAGAAACCATTAATTGTTATAAAGGACAGCATTCAAGATACAAAAATTTGCGCCCATTGTCATTCAAGAAAATAATGATGTCTTCCAATATTCTTAAAAAACAGAAACTCGCGAAAACAAAAGTACCACAATGCGCTAAAATCATTAGGATTAAAAACAAAACAAAACAAAAATATCCCCAAATCCACAGCAAGAAAAGCCACATCTACAAGTTGAGTGGATGGGAGGCTAGCTATATATACCACGATCTGCATAAAACAAAAGAATTAAACCAGTCAATAGAAGGATCAAAGCCCAAGAGGGACTAATTACAAGGGTAAAAGCCCAAAGAAAAGAGTATTCTATTCACATAGAATATATTTTACCTTCATACGATGGCATGAATCTTCTCTAAGAAATTAGGGTACAACCTTTCGACCTCAGCGTAGGCAGCATCAGGGGTTAAATCACGACGATTATCATCTTCATATACATCTTTCAAAAATTCTAGAAGGTCCCATACACATTCACCGTCATATTTCGAACTGAAAATTTTATAAACCTTTTGGAACTCACGAACCATATCTTTCCTATTCCATTTCCTATACTCATAGAATGCCCTACCATCTAATCTTCTCTTGAACTTGCTTTCATTTGCAGAGTCATGTATACTGTAAAAACACTTCATCCTTTCAGCTGGAGTTAATAAAAAGGGATGGCTTGCTAGTTTCTCGATAAATATATGGTACCTGGAAACAAAAGCAACAAAAATTCAACACTAAGAGGTTTGTAAGCCAAATTAAGTAAAATACATTATACTTTTTCATGTAGAAAAGAAAAAAAAAAAAGAATTCAAGTACACTAAACTTACGGATATTCTTCTTTGTCAAAGAAATCAAGGAAAGAATCACGATCAACCCAAGAATCTTCTGGCAACATTATTTTTTCCTTTAAAATGTTCCTAAATGCCTTTAAGTCATTCATTCTCAACACATTTACTTGTGAAGGAGGATCTTCGAGATCGTCAAAACTACTTTGGATGTTAATAATCTTGATTCGACCGGAAACAACAACATATTTGTCACTTCCTTTCAAACCCTTAAGAAACAACTTATGAGAATGTATATGCTTTATCGTTCGTAAAAGGTCCCTGCACAAATAGATTAAAAAAGTTTATGTCAGTATTAATTATTATACGATACATACATATATATATGCATGAATATATTTTACCGTATCGAACTGCGCCACCAAAAAGATAGAACACGAGAATCGCCATGGACAAAATCCTCAACATCAATATCTATTTCACTTAGAAGATGATCGAATTTTTCGTAGCACAAAATCCAAATATTTTGTGGTTCATAATAGGTGAGGAAGTGAGGTTTCAAGACACCCACACGCTCATAATTTGCTAACTTGGAAGTCAGGGTAAATATCTTCTTTGCTAAGTCCTCTTCCGATTTTTCGAATTTAAAAAATCGAGCTTCTCCTTCTTTGCCATCTTTAAAGTAGATTTTTCCGGTAGAGTAGATCTGGGATGGGTCATAATTAAACTCGTATTGTATGATAATTCCATCATTGTTCTGCAAAATAAATAACCACAACATCATATCTGTAGCTTTACACACATCACATGAACATAATCGATGGAACACAAAATAGAATAACATAAAATAAAAATAGGAACGTAGTCAAAACATACCACCACCAAATCCTTGTCGGGGTTGAGTTTATGTTTTTGTTCCTTTTGTATTCCATCAACTGAAACTTGTTGCTTTCCCATCCCAAATAAACGATTGCAGTATCCTCCAATATGAAAACACTCTTTTGCTATTAAAAACTGTGTGTTTGCTCTTCTCTCTAACTCTCTTGACGATTTTGTTCTTTTTATAGAGAATTGAATACCTAGGGTTTAAATCTATATTAATTAGGAATCCTAATTCTAATATAGGAAATTACGGCATAATCAGGAAATTGGAAACAAAGGCTCGTTGCTCTCTTCCTAGAGCCGTTCTGTCTTGCGGACAGCTCGCAGCCGTTGGATGAAATTAGACGGCTGGATTAAAACGTGGCTTTAATTAGGTTTCACTCAGAATCGGGCAACCCCCTAATTCTAATACGAGAAATTTTTAAATGTTCTGCGTACACTACGTGGTTGGTGTACCATCCAATAGACTTAGAACATGTGGAATTACTCTTTAATTTATTGCATTATTTTTATGATACATGGGCGGGCTGCATTGGAATATTCCATATGTCCTACGTCTAGTGGATGGTACACCACCACGTGATGTCTGGAACACCCAAAAATTACTCTTCTAATATAGGGCAAAAATTAAATTTTGGGAAACTAGAAACAAAGTTTCCTAATCCTCCCATAGAAGAAGGCATGTTGTTGTACCCCAATAAAAGAGGAGAAGAATGCACGTGTGACTTGCATAATAAGAAAATATTAAATTCTTTAATGTTAAATAAGATATAGGTATGTCAGGAAAATAATAACTTAATGGAGTCCTATTTGTGTTATGGTTAAAGATAAAATAAGAAATTAAATCCAAATCTTGCCAAAAAGAAACTTTTCTTGAGATTAGCTTGAAATCAGGGATTAATAACAAAGGAACGCCTAACCAAAAAAAAAGGGGATCATTGATAGCTCGAAATCAGGGGCTGGTATTAATTAGGAAAAAGTTACAAAATATGAAGTTAATGTGTAAAATATAACGGTGGATGGCATATATTTGTAATTGAGTTAATAATATTACAATATTACCTCATGGATCCCAAGTCTTTACATCTAGCATCGGTGCGTTTACCAGCATTTAAGACAATCTTAACCCTTAGATTAATCTAATGAGTTTTAATTGTATTTAGACTAAAACTAGAATGCACCCTATCTTATCGGATCAAATCCTCTCTAACATTGTTCACCTTTCAATCACAAAATAACCAAATTAAATAAATACCCACCATGAACTATAACATCGTCTATCTCTACCTAGTACGATTTTCTTTTTATGAGAACCAATTCACATATCAGATTTAAGTCAAATTACAAAAGTCATTATTTCATTTCGATTGTGTTCTGTGTGAGTACTCATAGCATAGGAAATTTGAATGGATGCATAGCTGTAAGGCGGATTTTGCAGCTGAGAATTTATTAACATCTAATAGGTATCTGATGATCACAGTATATATATATATATATATATAGGATCATTATCTCTTAGACCCAAGGATCCAAGGAATTCATGATCACCCACCTTTGGATTTAAACCCAACGGTCCACTAGAGTTTTTTAAAATGAATGCAAAAGTAGGTGGGCCGTTGGATTTAAATCCAACGGTAGGTGACCATGTATTCCTTGGACCCCTAGGGTCAAGCATCTAATAGGTGCAAGCATCTGAAACTGGATGATTTTCGTTGGTATTAACACTTTATCAGGAGTGGTTAATTGTGAATTTCTGGTTGATGATCACAGTATATAATATCTGTCAATTAGATCATCTAATTAATACTTACAAACAAAATTTCCTGTCAAATGTGCATGAAATGAGTCTACAGATGCGACATCTGACAATGAGAAGCATCAGCGAGAACTGAGCCCCGGTGCTTCAGAAGTCAATCCAACCCATATCAACAATTCTAGTAGTGATGGCAGAGAGGTGTTGAATACAGGTGATAAATAGTTATTGTGTCAGCATGCCTTCCACTTTGGATAGATGGTCTTGCCTTTGTTTGGGTTGTCAAAGTATTATGTACTTATACTTTTGCAAATGGACGAACCAGTTTTGTGAACCTCTCAGCATTTTCAAAGATTATGAAAAAGTATGAGAAGGTAAGACATACACTTCAAACCTAACTGTATCAGAATTCTGCGTATATCCTCGCTCAACAAAGTATTCTGATGAAAAATCCATTCTAATAACCACAGATCACATCGAGGAGAGCAATCAGATCATACATACGCTAATAGTAGACAACTCTGATCTTGGCAGTTCTGATGAGGTTTGTCAGACGTATTTGTTGATGCTCTATCATTAGTCGTTTCAGCATTCGGAATTCAACATATGCAATTTTTTTATGAATATCTTGTGTCTAATACTTTCTTCCTGTAAGGCGAGATGTTTCTCAGTCACTGTTTCATTCACATTTCTTTATAGGTTACCAACCTCTTGGAGAGGGTAGAGGCTACCGTCGTACAAAACTTTTCAAACTCAAATCGCAGGGAAGGTATGAAGTCGCTGTGAGACCAAAAGCGAAAAGAGAAAAGCGTGGTGTAACATTTTTCACCGGTAAGTATTGGTAGTGCCAATTAACCTTTCTGCTCAACCATTTTATACAAAGATGACTGTGCAACATGTATTTCCAGTGCGTTATGCAAGTAATTGAAGTATGAAAAGGAGGATTTCTATCAGTTTCATGGGATCTCCACTAATTAAATCCTATTTTATTTTGACTTTCAGGTTTCTTTCTATTTGGAGTATACTCAACCATGAATTGCTTGCTAGGGGAGAGGAAGCTACTGTATCATGAGTGCTTGGTGGGCAGCTGTGAAACTCTTGGATTTAATACAGAATTGGACGTGTGATTAGTTTTGGCATTATTATATTACTTTGGGAGGTGATACACCGATACTGCATCACCATTGGAGTCAGTAACAAACGGGAAAGAAGAACACCTCTCACCCCATCTCAATGTGCTCGGCTACTGCACGGTGGCCGCGTCAGGGACAAAATTGGAATTTCACGCATCATTGGGCAACCATCCACAAGGCGCATCCATCATGATGCAATGAGGATGGCTGTCAAATCTATGAGGACTTATCAGAATGTGGATATTGGGCAAAAAACCAAAGGTTGCTACTTTAGAACTCCTTTTTCCCCCTGCTTTGCTTTGCAGCATAGCAAGGGGTAAGTACAATAAGAGACATTTGAACTCTGCAATCCACCTATACAATGTCAAAATGTTTGTTCTTGAGTTGCACATGCAGAAATGTTGATGGTCATGAGAGGAGATTTATATGCAATGTGTTAAAAGATCATCACCAGCCCAAATAAATAGCCCATTGAATTGATAATTATCATTTGAGATAAAGACAAAAGTCGGCTGAAACTTTGAGTGCAAGACACTCATGTAGTTAAATATTATTGTTAAGGTCGGTTAGCTATAAAACCGACTTATCAAAGTCGGCAACACACCTGTATAAATAGGCATACAAGCCTTGCATTGAATAAACAACAAAGCTGAAAATCAAGTTAAGAATCAAGAAGGTGTGTGTGTGTGTCAAAGAAGAGTGAGTAATAAGCTTTAGAGCTAAGAGTGTTCTAGAGTTTGTCTCTAGAAAGTGAGAAAGAGTGCTTGTAAGAGTTGTTGTTTCTCTTGAGTGTTGTCTTGTTGTAATATTTTGTGAGTGTAATACAAGTAATTTGTTTACTTGTTTTGACTCCAACAAGTCTACATCAGCAGTTGTGTACTCTAATTCTCTCAACACATTGCACCGTTTCCTGAACCGGTGAAGGCAAAAACCAGAGGCAGATTCCTGATGGCAGTCCCAGAATCACTATCTCTTCACCCACGGAAATCACTGCAGCCTTGGCAGCAGCCAAGGACAGATACATATAAGATGCACCCAATAGGAGGAACGGTGTTGAATATCCAAGACTTAAGTACCCTTGAAAAAGAAAAGAAAGAACGAGAAAAAGAGAAAGAATGTAAAACAAAAGTCAATGAAAAAACCTCACATCACACAGGGACACCCTTTCAGCTAGGATCTGCACACCAGAGACAATGATAAACTAGTAATGAAGCAAAACAGGTTTTTATAAATCACTTCCCTGCTCATAAAATATGCAAATGCAAACAAAACTAGACCTTGTCCAAGAGTAGCATGGTTTCCTTCTGAGCCTTGTGAGTGTGAGAGAAAAAGGGTATAGGCTATATCAGGAGGAATGATCTCCAGCTGCACCAGAGGTCCAAAGTCAAAAAATTGTGTCTATAAATTGGTGATCCATTGACAAACTTGATGTTATATTATGTTGAAAGCAAAGCAGACAAGAATGTGAAAAATAGCACCTTTGGCTTTTTGATGGCAAGGATGTGTGATCGCGTTGGGATAAATCCTCAGAGAGTTCACATCCAACATCCTCACACATTGCATTGTGATAAATCCTCATGGTTGTCTCTAGTATTAGTCTTAAAGCCCAGCATATCCATTTGAGCCATGGATGCCAATTTCTTGGAAATTGATACAACGAGAAAGTGCAACTGTGATCCTCTCAATATATGTTATAAACTTACAACTTTAAACTCAAAACTCGAAATTTATATTATCGTTACTATGGGAAAAGAAAGCACGAGTATTTTCCTGCTTGAAATGAAAAGAAAGCTGCATGACAACCTTCAGTTTTATTTGTAGCAGTGTTTATGGATGAGCGCTCTAGTGTAGTTGGTATGGCCATAAACCTACGTACATTGCTATTGTTTGTCAGAAAATCCGTGCAACGAAATATCCTGAATTTGAGATTTTTTACACCAAAATATTATCTTAAGGTATTCGTGCTTATATGATAGCTGAAGATTGGCCTCATGAAAAACCTATAGATTCTACCATGTGGAAACACTCTATTAAATTGTTGAAACAAAAATTATCTCGTATATATGCAAGCTTTAACTTTATCATGTCTCTCGATCCATCATTGATTTTGTGACCAAAAAGATAATGTAGACTTGTCATATCAAAAATTTCATGCACAATGTAGGTAGCCATCTTCTACAACTTTCATGTGGCATTGAACTGTGGATTCGTCTTTTCGACGCAACTATGATTCTTTCTTCTTTTATCTTAAAATAGGCTAAAGTTATGAGGTAGAAGAACACAGAGGAGGTGGGGTGGGGGCCAGTCTGAGACAAGAGCTGCTAAATTAATCGACTTTTGGGCTGGTTTGGATTTTAGAAAGTCTTTGCTTTCTCTTTTATATGCGATTTGTCGGATCATATTTGAGGTGGATTTGTAATGTCTTTGAAGCTGCACATGTAATTGAAATTGCAATTCATCTCCACCTTCCTCTCTTTAAGAATGCAGAACCATATTCGTTCTCATAAGCCTAAATCTATTTAAAAAGAACTGGACAGCTTTGTTTTTGTTTTTGTTTTCTTCATTTGGGTCAATTTGCAAGCTATGGATAAATCTGATTTGGGCTGCTGAAATCTTAATGCCCCAAAAAATATAGTGGGATTATATTCTTGAAAATTTAAACGAACATATAAAACCCAAATTCATTCTTCGTTTCGTTTTTTGGAATAGATAAGCTAAGCAACTTTGGAAGAAACTAGCCATAAAACATGTACTTATATTATCCAAAAGCTTTCAAGTTTTACAGTAAACTAAGCCCATATATCCAAAAGATTTCGCACTTCTATTTTGCAAGTCATTGCGTACTTCAATCTAGATTGATAAAGTTTTTTTTGTTAGATACAATTCAAATCAATAGTTTAAAACTGCTAAAAACTTACTCTTCTTCTGATATCCAACTCTCAAATTCTTGTTGTTCTCCTTAATGAGACTAGCTTGCCTTCCACGTTACTGCTAAACAGTCCTAACTCATCTACATGATATTATAGTATTTATCTGTGTATAGGTTTATTATCGTCTACTATGTTCATATCTCCTATACTTTATTGGACTCTTGTACATTATATAGAAAGTTAATACAAGATGGAGCTTCATCTCCTACTATGTTCATATCTCCAAGTACTTCTCCTCAGAACGGTCCCTTATGTTATAATTCTAGATGGGGTTCTAATGCTTCCAAGCTGGTGTAATCGACTGAGCATGGACATGGTATTTATATGCATTAGCTCAGGTTTCTTTGCCCATCAAGGACTATTGAAATTTACTATAAGTAACTTGAGCTGTCAATATATAATTTTAATCGAGAATTCGAAGAGCAACAAGCTTCATCGATTGACCGTCAACAAGGAGAACTAAGAAGAATAGGATAAAAAATTTCCCAATTCCTAAAATCTATGTTCTTATAATTTCTCAGCACATACTAGCTAGCTAGTATCTCCTCCTCCATATCGCCAGTGCCCTCTTAATGATAATTCTCCCAAATCTGCACCAAAGTGAATACATATTATTAACACAATTAGTTAAAAGGTAGGGCAGTTGTCATAATGCAGATATTATATATCTTCACATACTTTCAGTTTCTTCTCTCTTGCATACTCCTCAGCTCTATAAAGTTTACCGGCATAATTTTTGGACCAAACATTAAGTTTTGCAAGGCCGGCTTCAAGGATGGGAATTGCCACATTGGTATTTGACTCCAATAAATATCCCACAAAATATCCATCTTTATCAATAGTCTCCAGTTCAACCTGTGCAAGAGATACAATTTTATGAAGGCAGGAAGAAAAATCAAGGGGAAATCAAAGCTACCACATGAATGCTAAATAATCACCTCCACCCATCTCTGAGATACGGTTGTCCTCAGTAGTTCAATTGCTTCATCTGCATAACGCTCCTCATCTTTGGGCCACGTGAGATCATGAAGTGAGAAGCCAATCCTCCATATCTTTTGGTTTTGAATCCGTAGTATAATTTTATCTCTGTTGTTAGTACGGGTAACAAATTCTACAAAAGCATGAACTTTCTTGTATTTACCAAAGGAATATACAAAGATAGAATTACAGGCTCTACGAGCTTCTTTGCACGTTGCCTGAAAAAAAAAACACACACACACACATAAAATGACTGAATGAAGGAAAAAACTAACTCTTTAGAGAAAAAACACATCGTTATCAGTCGGGTACTCACCTTTGACAAGTCTATTGTGTCCATGACTGAGGGATTTACCCCAGAATCCACTCCTTTCTTATTAAGAATCATATGGTCCCTAATTACACATTTCTCAACCTGGAAGAAAACGAAAATCAATTAGACATACACACACATGACAAAGAATAACGAGCAGATGAATTGGAATAGGCATACAGATGAAAAAAGCATAATTGAGTGATAAATTTTCATTACAATTCTTTCCATTTTAAATAATACGTACCGTTCTTATGAAATTCGGGTCTTGACTCCTTTTGAAAGCTGTAGGTGGGGGTATATCGTCTTTCCAAACCCTTGATCTTCCTTCCTTAGCATCATAATCCCGATCCTCATAATTTGTCATCATATTGCACTACGATCTTATATCCGATATTCCTTCTCCCAATATGAAAACACAAGCTCTTGGTATTAAAACTATCGCTTAATTTGATTGAATGAATTATGGCTGTGCGGTGTTTGACAAAAAATATATTATGGCAGTGCGGTGCCAAGGGTCTTGTCCTTTTTATAGGGGATCACCCTAGGCTTGAAATCCTAATTGGGAACCCTAATTCTATAATATAGGGGAAAATAATATTTTGGGCAACTGGAAGGTAGCAGCAATTGTTGCGAAGGGCCAAGAGCTATCATATATAAACATGGAAAAGGTAGCATCACTGACAGGTAGCAGCAAACCCACGAAGGGCCATAGACATAGATCATATACAAACATGGCATATAGCAAATATACAGACAATAAACGCAAGAAGACACATCATGAGAAGGAAGCAATACCTTGTTCACGAAGAGCTGTTCATCTTCTCTAGCAGACAAAAAAAATCTCACATGAAAAGTATGGGTTAGGGTGAGATTTGAGATAGGGTTTGGTATTTATACCTCTCACTAAAAGGTCACACAAATTCCACATTAAAAAAAAATCCATCGAAATTAGCAAGTTTTAAAGTCTTAATTGAATATCACTAGATTTGGACACCCTCTTTAAAATATCCTAATAGTCCTGATTGAATACCACAAAACTTGTTTAGATTATTTAAAAGTCTTAATTGAATACCACAAGACTTATTTATCCCAAAATAGTCTTTTAAAATCCTAATTGAATACAACCCCCAAAGTTTCCTATAAGAAGGCATGTTGCACCCCAAAAAAAAAAAAAAAAAAAGAAGAATGCACGTGTGGTTGAAAAAAGAAAGTTTAAAACCTGTCTAATAAGAAAATTCTTATCAATTCTCATTAATTCAATATTCATGCCATCAATTCTTATCAATTTCATTAATTCAATATTCGTTTATAGATTAATGTATGTACCTAGTTTTACATCAAGAAAGATTTACAGCATTTTATATTACAAAGTAACGTACTTTTTTATTTTTTATTTACTTTAATCAGAAAATGAACATTTCATTGAAACAACGAAGTTAGAAAAGGAGACAATGCTACTAATTTTTGCTATTTGTTATATAATTAAGGAAAATTGTAAAGAGAAAAAAGAGGCATAGAGGAAGACAACATAAATTAGTCTATCTTTTGTTGGATATTTATCTTGAACTTCTTCTTCTTTTTTTTGTTGAATTAGGGTTCCTGACCTGATTATTTAAATTCTAGGGTGATCTGATCCCCTATAAAAAGGACATAAACTTGGCGAAGCACGTCAACCCGAGAGAGAGAGCGAGAGAGAGAGAGAGAGAAGAGAGAGATTTTAACAGCAAGATAAAGAGAGGCTTTTCGTATTGAAGGACAGATCGATTTCTTTTTGGGCGACGACTGGTAAGTGGTTATATTACTGCGATTGAAGTTTCATCGAATGTTTATAGTCGATTCGAGTTATTTGGTTCAAGCTGATATATCACATGTTTTTTATGAACGATTTAGGTTATATAGATCCATGACAAAAACTATTTAGATTTCTATAAAAATTTGCAATTTAATTTCGTCGAGTCTATAGAAACAACTCACATCCATAGAAACAATAGCCGTGTGTCCATATATGATATATTACGTACTGTCTTTTTCTCTTTGAGAGGGGATTAAGCAATCTCTTTGAGGGGGATTAAGCAATCTCTTTGAGGGGGATTAAGCAAAGGACGGGTGGCTTTGTAGGGGAGTAGCATTCGAGTTGGGAATCTCATATATATATATATATATATATATATATATATATATATATATATATATATATATATATATTGTATAACATGAACGTGTATAGGACTGAATTATTTCATTGTTTGGTTGCAATAATTATAGGAACTAATTAAGTTATATTTTGTGTTGGGCTGCCAAAGTTTATTTCGAATGGAAAAACAAGCTTCAATTGATGGAGTACAAAAGGAACATAAACTCAACGCCGTTGAGGATGTGGTATGCTCTGACTACTTTTCCTTGTATTTTATGTCACTGCATTAATTGATCACGTGATACTTGTATAACAGTAAAAATATGATGTTGCACCTACTTCTTATGCAGATAATAGAAGGTCAAAGAGTCATAGGATATGAGTTAAATTATGTCCCATCTCAATTTTATTTTTCTGGAAAAATATACTTTAAGAATGGCAAGGAAAGGGAGGCTCGATTTTTGAAGTTCAAAAAATCGGAGGAAGCGTTAGCTAAGAAGATATTTACTCAAACTTCCAAGTTAAATCATGCGTGGATCTTGAAACCTCACTTCGCTGCTTATTATGAACCTCAAAAAATTTGGATTTTGTGCTACAATCGATTCGATAAACTTCTAGGTGAAATGATGGATGGGGATCCTGCAATACGATTGAGAACTAACAATTATGGTCTTCTAAATCTTTGGTGGCGCAATGCAATTCGGTATAATATGGTCATGTCCTTTGTGTTTTTTTGTGTGTTTCAAATATGTATTTTATAATAATTAATACTGATAATGTTTTTTATCCATTGTGCAGGAATCTTTTACAAGCACTAAAACATATACATTTTCATGACCTTTTTCATATGGGTTTGGAAGAAACGTGCAATTATGTTGTTGTTTCTAGTGGAATCATGATTATTAATGTCCAAAATAGTTTGGAAGATCTTGACGATCCTGTATATCCTGAACAAGTAAATTCGTGGAGAATTAAGGACTTAAAAGCACTGAGGGACATGTTAAAGAAAAACATACTGTTACCGGGATATGATTCTTGGCTTGATCGTAATTATTTCTTTGATTTCTTTGACAATGAAGATTATGAGTAAGTTTAGCAGTGTTGAACTAAGTGAAAAAAGTACGTAGAATATGTTCTTTGGCTCACAAACCTTAGTTTTTAATTAAAATTTTCTTTTTCAGGTACTGTGCATTTGTGGAGCAACTAGAGAATCATCCCTTTTTATTGACTCAGGCGGAAAGAAGGCGGTGGTTTGTTGAAATAAAGAGCTTGGTAAATGAAAGTGAGTTGAAGAGAATATTAGATGATAGGGCATTCGATGAGTATAGAGACTGGAATTGGTTTAAAGATACGGCTCCTCGTTTGCAAAGAATATATAAATATCCGAACAATAAATATGATGGTAAAAGTGTACGGGACCTTGTAGAATTTTTGAAAGATGTACATCTCGACTGGGAGGAGGCTGCGGACACTGAGGTCAGAAGATGGTATATGAAGTTCTTGAATCAGATATATACCTTCATATGAATGTAAATATGTAAGCAGTTTTAATAAAATACTCTTTTCTTGGAGTGGGAAAGTTTTTAGTTTCTAAAGAATATTCGAATACATTGTTGAACCAAAAAATTTCATTGGCAGCAAATTAAATATGGGTCCAAATTTAAAGAAGTTGGACTTATTGCTAATACAGTCTTTGGGTCTACTAATAAATTGGTTTAGGCCCAAAATAAATTAGTATTAATATTTGTACAAGAAAATATTAATACAATGGATAAAGACTAGTGGAAGGATGACTGAAAGTGGGAAGCAAGTGGGAAGTTACTTTTCCCACGTATGAAAGCACTCTGCCCACGAATTCTATTTCCTTCAATTTCTCTTGGGCTATAAAAGAGGATCATTGGTGAAGAAAAGCAAGGGGAGGAGGAAGCAGCCGTGAGGCTACTGAAGAAAAAAAGAGGGGGAGATACAAAAGAGGACCCGCAAGGCTTGAGAGGGAAGTAGTGAAGCAGCCTGCCTGCTGCTGGAATTCGCTTCTCTCTCTCTTGGAGTTCTCTCTTCCCTGGAGTGCTCTATCTCCTGCAAAGACAGAGGCACCCAAAGATGCATTTTTTGCATCTACAACCAACTAACCAAGCTTCTCCCTTGAAGTCCTCTTTTATGTTTGTGTACAAAACCTGCAAATCAAACCAATGGGTGTGGCAACCCTTAAATCAATTTCTTGGATGATAAATCCATGATGGGTGTGGCAACCCTTTAAATCAAATATATGGATGGCAAATCCATGGGTGTGGCAACCCTTTAAATCAAATGTATGGATAGCAAATCCATGGGTATGGCAACCCTTTAAATCAAATATATGGATATCAAATCCATGCTCTGCCGAGCAAACAAAAGAAAGTGATGTGCAGGGAGTTGAAGGGATGGCCTTTACACGAGTAATTTTTGGGTGTTGTGACACCACGCGTGGTGATGTCATCCACTTAGGTGTAGGGACGTGTGGAATGTTTCCAATGCAATGCCATTATAAAAATAACGATAAATTGAAAGTAATTCCAAACGCCCTGGTATTTGGATGAGACATACCCACGTGGTGTCTGGTACATTTAAAAATTTCTCCCTTTACACTTGTTTCAGAAAACCAAATCAGTTTCTTCATAAAATTGTAAAAAAAGAAGTTGATGACAGAAACAGAAACATGGGGGTTCAATCTTACAGCAAATGCAAAGGAAAAATTGGATACCTCTGCCATTGGTTCTCTGGCTAATTGTTTCCTTCTTAGTTTCTTCCTTATCTCAGCAATTTGCACAGACCTTTCTTTTCTCACTGCATCGAAAAGAAAAATTAGTTGCTGCATGTAATGAAGGGTAGGAAGATTGCTCTGTGTGAAGAGGAGAAGTCAAAAAAAAGAAGAAGAAGAAATCCCCGTTGCACAGCTCCTTTCTCTCTTGAATAATGGTGCCTATCTGGACTAAAGCAAAGAGAAGGAAAAGTCAACAAACCAAACAAAAAAAAGGAGGAAGAAAGTGACTGTACGCCACTTCACTTTGTATCTGCACATTGACAAAGTCAAGGAATGATGTTGTTGTGCTTAGTTTTAAGGTATGCCAAAAGCTTGCATATACAACAAAAGAAAAAAAAAGAGAAGTCAGCAAAAGATAAAAAAGGAGGCGCAGGTCTCTTTGGGTCTTGGGCTTAGCTTTCTTACAAGGGATTTGTCGACTTTAACAGCAGAAAAAAAAAAAGGATGCTGTGCTGTGTGGTCTGGCAAAGAAAAGACATGCATACATTTTGTGAAAACAAATATTGCTCTGCTCTCTAGGAGGGTATGACTGCAAAACAAAGGAAAATGGGTCTGGAGTTTCGAAAACCACAGTTGTCAGTTGTGAACCGATTTCTGTTTGTGGGCCAATGGATAAAAAATGTCAAGACCCAGAAATAAATTGATGGGTTATCAGAAATTGCCTATTAATTTTTCCAAAATCCAAAATAGCAAGTGTTATGTCCATGGGACTGTGAAGATGCCAGACACGTACCATGATCCATGGTCTCGAACCAACGTCTCAAGATTCGACGGTTCTGAATATAATGAGTGCATTCTATTGCAAGTTTCAAGCCCAATGGGCTTCTCCATAAATAAATAAATAAATTCAATTGGTGAATAATTGGTACAAAGTCTCAAATTCACAGATTATGAATTAATAGGCTCAAATAAAAAAAGTCTCATTAATTCCCAAATCGTCAAGTGAAGACTCAAGTGATACAAAACCACACCAAATCCCAAGTGGTACAAAACCATGCCAAAACCCCAAGTGGTACAAAACTACGTCACAAGTCCAAGTGGTACAAAACCACGCAATTTAATTTCCAAGTACAATGAGTCATTCACTCAAACACTTTCCCAAATGCAAATGTCAATCGTAGAAAATTAGTGAGTTCATCAAAATTGCTCATTATTTTTCTTGGATATTGACAATAAGAAAAATGGTACAAAACCATTCAATTTTTCTTATGGGTCATCTACCCATACAAATTTCAATGAGATTAAATTTAAATATCTCAAACAAAAATTCTAAGTTAGTGGGCCATACTTACCCATTAATTTCCAATTTTTCTCATAGGTCATCTACCCATTCAAATTTCAACGAGATTAAATTGAAATCTCTCAAATACAAATTCTCAATTAGTGGGCCACATTTACCCATTAATTTCCAATTTTTCTCATGGGTTATCTACCCATACAAATTCTTAATTAGTGAGCCACACTTACCCATTAATTTCCAAACTTCTCATACATAAGTTAGTGGGCCACACTTACCCATTAATTTTCAATTTTTCTCATAGGTCATTTACCCTCCAAATTGTCTCAAAGACACAAAACTCTCAATTAGTAGGCCATACTTACCCATTAATTTCCAAATTCCCGAACTACGCTGGTTTGATCCCGTTAAGAGTACGTAGGCAGTATAGCATACCAATAGACGCAACCGCCACCAAATTCAAATCTCTCAAACACAAACTCTTAATTAGTGGGCCACACTTACCCATTAATTTCCAAATTTCTGAACTACGTTGGTTTGATCCAGCCAAGGGTACATAGGCAGTCTAGCATCCCAATAGACACAACCGCAACCAAATTTGAATCCCTGGTTTATTCTTAACCAAATTCGCCCCAAACACATTTCCATATCGAATCCCTGGTTTATTCAGCCAAATTTACTCAAACACTTTTCAATTAAATTCATTGAAATTCCCCCTTTGCAATGAGTCATTTATTCATTGCAATTCTTTGAACTACAAGTGATTTGATTCCCGCATGGGATACGTAGGCACCCTGAGGTTGGACTTGGAAGCAGTCGCAAAACCAAACACAAGTTATGTTTCTTTATGGTGGAATCAAAGGGTGTTCCCTTGAAACACGGGATTGTAATTAAGAGACACCACGTCTCGAATGGGTCGAACCTAAAATAATAAAAGCCCATTATTTAATTAGTGGTGGTGAAATTATGTTGGGAAGTTGCCATTTTTCGTCAACAGACATCATTATTTTCATGAATGACAAGTTGAAGTTTGTATTCCCTTAGAGCATCTCCAACAGTGGTAGCAAAAAAAACACTTCAAATTGAAGTTTGTTGACCTACGTGGCAATTTGAAGAGCCTTATTTGCTACTTTAATATTTTGTGCCTCATCAGTCTCTTCAATTCAATTAATACAATATTTGACAAAAAACAATAATAATTCATAACATTCTTTTTTTTTAAAGATAACATTCTGGAAAAAAATAATATTTATGAAATGTACATCAAACCCATCAAGCAAAATAAATGTTTTTAGCCTTTTGATATGATTTTGATTCTCCCAAAACAAAATAAATGTTTTGAAGAGGGAAGGTCAACTTACCACTTACTAGTATTGAAGAGAGAGAATGGGATTGCAGATTTGATGACTAAGGTTGAAGAGGTTGTTGGAGATGTTCTTACAAGTAACTTATTTGCTTTGATTGCTATTTAAATTCATTAATTGCTTTCAAGTCCACATTCGGATAAATAGTAGCAACATTCAATTCCTCATGCATCGCATCATGATCGATGCGCCTTGTGGATGGTTTACAATTTTTATTGATGCCTTTTGGGCCTTGTGAGTGTGTGGGAGAAAATTGAATGGGCTCTATGTCGGATTACAAACAATGTTCTTGCACAATGGATTACAAACAATATGTCGGATTTTCATTGGAATACGATACATAATTAAGAAAAATAAAATACATCAATATAACATATCAAATCGCATCGCTCCGCCAAAATGAAATAGTACTATAATTGTCATCCCTCGCTTGCTTTTAACAAACCATACCAATAATCATTTTCTTTAGAAGATGATTAAACCAATCATAGTACATGTTGAAATAAAAATTTCACTGACAGCAAATTAAATTCGGGGCCCAAATTTAAAGAGATTGGACTCATAACTAATACAATTTTGTGGGCCTATTGTTAAAGTTGGTTTAAGCCCAAAAGAAATTAATATTAATATAATGGATAAAAAAAAAAAGAGTTGAAGGCTGATTTTTTGGTCATGGTTACGTGACTCTGGTAACTGGTATAAGAAAAAGCATTAAGGGAATATGCTTTTAGTGGGAAGCTGACTGTGAAAGTGGGAAGTTATTCTTCCCACGTACCCACACAGAACGTGAGTAATTGGCACCATTTCTTTCAGCCTCTCTTGGTCTATAAAAAGGGATCAGTGTTGAACAAGAAAGGGAACGCAGAGGCAAAAGGCAGAGGCTAGAAGTCTGAAGGAGGAGCGAAGTGCTGCAGAAATTGAGGGCAGAAACAGAGGCAAAAACGCAGGAAGCAAAGAGGAGGCAGACGCAGAGGAGAAACCAAAGAGCTGCTGGGGTTTTGGGAAAAGAAGAAATCCAACAACAAAGACTGCAGAAGAAGAGCAAGCGTGCTGCTGTACCTTGATAAAAGAGAGAAAGGAAGCAAGGTTCTGTTCAAACAAACGCAGGTAAAACTTCCTTTCTTTAATTGTCAAATACAACTTGCAGGTAGAGTTTTGCTGCTTATGGATAAAGACTACACCAAATCAAATGGATGTACATCGTGCCAAGTTCTCCATGGCACAACAAAATGCCAACAACTTTACCACAAGGCTCTCTACGTGAAATAGAATCCTACAGTCATGGTTTTCCCAAGTGGTTCAACACTTCTACTCTGCCTCCAAACCCAAGAAGCCCGTGCTCTTGCTGTCAACAAAATCTCAAGAAATTACACAACTACTCTGCCTCCAAATCCAAGAAGCCCATGCTCTTGCTGTCAACAAAATCTCAAGAAATTACACAAAAGGAGCTCTCGCAAGGACCTCCTTGTTGTGAAATATACAGATGGGCTTCCACAAGAACCCCACTGTATCGAGTGCCTAGAATACCTTTAAAGTGTTCGAAAACACATGGTGTTACTCTCAGGAAGCCTCAAAGCAGACTCAACAAACAGAGACCAGACCATTTTGTCCTATGTCTCTCAAGTGCCAAATGATTTACAACATGTAATGGCAAAGCTGTCAAAACAGAACAAGGACAACAGCAACAAGTACTCAATCCTCATCCTGTTGAGTCCAACCAAAGCTGGACGCCTCATTCTCATCAAGGCCAAAGCATTATTTCTCTCTCCCAAATTATACTCAAAGTGATCTGCTCTGAGTTCCAACAAGATGCAGTAGCATCATGGAGAAGCAGACAACAACAAGTCTTCTAAAACAAAAAAAGACAAGCAGCAGAGAAGAAGGAGAAAAGAGGCCAAACAAACAGAAGAGAGTAACCAAAAAAAAGAAGAAAGAAGGACTTGCAGAAACCAATCTTAATTTATGCTGATGGAAATTCCATTATTCCTCCCATTTTAATCTTTGCCAGAAGTCATAAATAAAGACCATATCAATAGACGGAGACAAAAGAAAGCTGAAGGAAGACTGGAATGGCTCGTTGCTTCGTCCCTCAAGATTTCAAAAAGAGTGAAGCCAAAATTAAACCAAAAGACAGAAGCAAACATTCACCAGTGATCAAATGACTATCCTGTGCTAAGCAAGAGAGATTCATCACTGCCATCTTCACTTTTTCCTTACTTGCAGCAACCAAAATAGAAGTACTCTTTCTAGCAAAATCCAAGGTCAGTGCTCATGACAACAAAACCCATGAAGACGGTTCGGTCAGCCACTCATCCTCCTACGATGACGGCAACCCAGAAGGCAGAGCAAAGGCAAGGCCGCAAATTGGTCGCTCAAGCAAAAAGCAAAAGGGAATGATGGCTCGCCAATTTCAAGCCAAGAAGCCTTCTTCTGTGTTGCTGCTGCTGAAGAATCAAAGGCATCAGAAGCCAAAAAAATAGAGAAGCCTCAAAAGCCGAAGTAGAAGCCCTCAAAGCTGAAGAAGAGAACCAGCAAAAAAATAAAAAAAAGACAAAGGAAGAAGTCAGCAAAAAGCAAGAGAAAAGAAAAGCAAGAAAAAAAGAAGTAGAGTAACCAGCCAAAACAAAAGTGACGCTGAGAGGATTTTCAATCAATAGTGGGCCACATGGTCTGCTTTGACAAAAAAAATAAAGAGAAAGACAAATTGTGTTTTACTTTCTCTTTGGTTTTGGCATCTGGCTCTTTCCAATTGTGCTCTCATTTGAAGAAGAAGGCTGAGAAATGTGTTAAGCCCAACTAAATATATGGGTCAAATGCGTGCATATTAGCCCAATAACAAAATCTCAAGTTCAAGTTTACAGCTCACTCCAAAGACTTCATTGGATGTGCATTAGCTGAATAAATGAAGAACTACAGACCAAGTTTTGTTTTTGGCTAAACAAGTTTCTAAGTCCATTTTCTCGCAACAAAAAGTATCACCGCATGCCAAATTATATGCGTGACTTCAATGTTTAGAGAGCCATCGACAAGTTTCAAATACCAAAGATCTTCATTAAAGTTCAAGTCCCAAATTTCTCAAGTGGTATGAAACCACACCAAACTCAAGTGGTACAAAATCACTCAAGAATCTCAATTGGTGCAAAACCAACAAATTCATTTCAAAACAAATTAAGGAACTACGTCCGGTTTGATTCCGTCAAGGATACGTAGGCAATTTGGAAATTCAATCCAAATACAACCATCAAGCTCAAACAGAATCCCTGGTTCTAGTCAACCAAATTCGCCCCCAAATACTTCTCCAGCCACAAAACACAAAATCAAATTGAATCCGTGGTCAAACCACATTCATCCAAATTTCTCACAAATTCTTTCAATGGGTCGTTCACTCTTTGAAAGTCCAATTAAATTCTCCATAGAACTACAAACGGCTTGATCCCCAAAAATGGGGTATGTAGGCAATCTAGGGTTCTCTGAATGCAGCCATAACATCAAAATCGAATTCCATTATTTATTTCATTCTTCGCATTGGAATCAAAGGGTGTTCTCTTTCCAAAGAGATTGTAATTAAGAGATATTTCATCTTGAATGGGTCGTACTCAATCAATAAAAACTCTTATTTGAAAAATAAGAGTGAGATTATGTTGGGTGAATTTTTAATTACTTTATTACAATTTTTATCTAACAGTACAATATCCATAAAGTTTGTGTGGTTCATAGTAAGCTGCAAAGTAAACTTCCAAAATCAATCATAATATCCATAAAGTTTCCTCGATATTATTGATATTCATATGATATATGTATGGATACGTTCCAAAATATCCCGATATTATCATTAAAAGAAACACTTAACTGTGAATGTGAACCAAATTCAAAAAATTGGGCCATAGACGTCTCAAGATAACATCGACCTCCTCAATCATCATAGTTAGATAGTATCAAGGTCTAAAATATCGATGGTCTCGGAAATATCGGTAGTCCAAAAATATAGAAATTTCGATGAAAATATCATGATATTATCAATATTTTAGTCCATGCTCTAGATATTGATGATTTTGATTTTATCGAAGACAAAAGCATAATTACTTGTTTCGTTCACACTCGTAAGAAAAGACTTACGAGAATGTATATATTTTATTCCCTGTAAAACATCCCTGCACAAGGGATTAAAAAACATTATCAATATTAATAATTATATAATACATATTTGAGACAAAAAAGGAAAGAAAAAAAGGAAGTGAATAAGTATTACCTAATATTATTGTGCCAATAAAACAATAGTTCATGAGAATTGCTAATTCTCACTGGTGCTTTAACATCATTCTCACCTAGAATATTATGGAACCATTCACAGCAAAGAATCCAAAAAGTTTGTGGTTTTGTGTGGTTCATAGTAAGCTGCAAAGTAAGCTTCCAAAACCCCATTATAATTTATCTTGGAAGTTCGGAAAAGTATTTTCTTGACTAACTTTTCTTCCGAAACTTTAAATTTTTAAAATCAAACATCATTTTGTTCACCATCTTCAAAATAGATTTTTTCGAGAAATAGATTTGAGGTGAATGGTTGTTTAACTCATACTCAATAAGTTTAGAGAAATCATAAAGAGGTCCAATACTCTTTCACCCTAGTATGCGCTATTCTTCTTATGCCTATAAATACGTTGGAAGGCTAGAACCATTATTCCAACATCATTCCAATTTTTGTACTTCTTGAATTCTAATACTATAACAATATTGATTTCTTCGGAAACAACAACATAATTGTATGTTTCGTTTAAACTCATATGAAAAAAAACAACTACAATGTATCTCATTTGTTGCTCGTAAAATGTTCTTGCACAATGGATTACAAACAATATGTCGGATTTTAATTAGAATACGATACATAATTAAGAAAAATAAAACACATCAATATAATATACCAAATCGCATCGCTCCGCCAAAATGAAAGAGTACTATAATTGTCATCCCCCGCGCATTTTATCTAGAAGATGATTAAACCAATCAATGTATAATATCCATAAAGTTTGTGTGGTAAGCTACAAAGTAAGCTTCCAAAACCCCACTATGATTTATCTTGGAAGTTCGGAAAAGTATTTTCTTGGCTAACTTTTCTTCCGAAACTTTAACTTTTTAAAATCAAACATCATTTTTTTCATCATCTTCAAAATAGATTCTTTCGATGAAATAGACTTGAGGTGGATGGTTATTTAACTCATACTCTATAAGTTTAGAAAAATCATAAGGAGGTCCAATACACTTTCACCTTAGTATACGCTCTTCTTCTTATGCCTATAAATATGTTGGAAGGCTAGAACCATTCTTCCAACATCATTCCAGTTTTTGTACTTCTTGAATTCTAATGCTATAACAATATTGATTTCTTCGGAAACAACAACATAATTGCATGTTTCGTCATATGAAAAAAAAACAACTACAATGTATCTCTTTTGTTGCTCGTCAAATGTTCTTGCACAATGGATTACAAACAATATGTCGGATTTTCATTGGAATACGATAAATAATTAAGAAAAATAAAACACATCAATATAACATACCAAATCGCATCGCTCCGCCAAAATGAAATAGTACTATAATTGTCATCCCTCGCTTGCCTTTCACGAACTGTACCAATAATCATTTTATCTAGAAGATGATTAAACCAAACATAGTACAATATCCATAAAGTTTGTGTGGTTCATAGTAAGCTCCAAAGTAAGCTTCCAAAACCCCACTATGATTTATCTTGCAAGTTCGGAAAAGTATTTTCTGGACTAACTTTTCTTCCGAGACTTTAAATTTTTAAAATTGAACATCATTTTGTTCACCATCTTCAAAATAGATTTTTTCGATGAAATAGACTTGAGGTGGATGGTTATTTAACTCATACTCAATAAGTTTAGAGAAATCATAAGGAGGTCCAATACTCTTTCACCCTAGTATACGCTCTTCTTTTTATGCCTATAAATATGTTGGAAGGCTAGAACCATTCTTCCAACATCATTCCAGTTTTTGTACTTCTTGAATTCTAATACTATAACAATATTGATTTCTTCGAAAACAACAACATAATTGTATGTTTCGTTCAAACTCATATAAAAAAACAACTACAATGTATCTCTTTTGTTGCTCGTAAAATGTTCTTGCACAATGGATTACAAACAATATGTCGAATTTTCATTGGAATACGATACATAATTAAGAAAAATAAAACACATCAATATAACATATCAAATTGCATCGCTCCACCAAAATGAAATAGTACTATAATTGTCATCCCTCGCTTGCTTTTCACGAACCGTACCAATAATCATTTTATTTAGAAGATGATTAAACCAATCATAGTACAATATCCATAAAGTTTGTGTGGTTCATAGTAAGTTGCAAAGTAAGCTTCCAAAACCAATCATAATATCCATAAAGTTTCCTCGATATTATCGATATTCATATGATATATGTATGGATACGTTCCAAAATATCCCGAAGATACCATTAAAAGAAATACTTAACTATGAATGTGAACCAAATTCAAAAAATTTGGCCATAAACGTCTCAAGATACCATTGACCTCCTCAATCATCATAGTTAGATAATATCAAGGTCTAAAATATTGATGGTCTCGGAAATATCGGTAGTCCAAAAATACGGAAATTTCGATGAAAATATCAGGATATTATCAATATTTTGGTCCATGCTCTAGATATTGATGATTTTGATTTTATCGGAGACAAAAGCATAATTACTTGTTTCATTCACACTCGTAAGAAAAGACTTATGAAAATGTATATATTTTATTGCCTGTAAAACACCCTTGCACAAGGGATTAGAAAATATTATCAATATTAATTATTATATAATACATAATTGAGACAAAAAAAGAAAGAGAAAAAAAGGAAGTGAATAAGTATTACCTAATATTATTGCGCCAACAAAACAATAGTTCATGAGAATTGCCAATTCTCACTGGTGCTTTAACATCATTCTCACCTAGAATATTATGGAACCAATCATAGCAAAGAATCCAAAAAGTTTGTGGTTTTGTGTGGTTCATAGTAAGCTGCAAAGTAAGCTTCCAAACCTCCATTATAATTTATCTTGGAAGTTTGGAAAAGTATTTTCTTGACTAACTTTTCTTCCGAAACTTTAAATTTTCAAAATCGAACATCATTTTGTTCACCATCTTCAAAATAGATTTTTTCGAGGAAATAGACTTGAGGTGGATGGTTGTTTAACTCATACTCAATAAGTTTAGAGAAATCATAAAGAGGTCCAATATGCTTTCACCCTAGTATGCGCTATTCTTCTTATACCTATAAATATGTTGGAAGGCTAGAACCATTCTTCCAACATCATTCCAGTTTTTGTACTTCTTGAATTCTAATACTATAACAATATTGATTTCTTCGGAAACAACAACATAATTGCATGTTTCGTTTAAACTCATATGAAAAAAAACAACTACAATGTATCTCTTTCGTTGCTCGTAAAATGTTCTTGCACAATGGATTACAAACAATATGTCGGATTTTCATTGGAATACGATACATAATTAAGAAAAATAAAACACATCAATATAACATACCAAATCGCATAGCTCCGCCAAAATGAAATAGTACTATAATTGTCATCCATCGCTTGCCTTTCACGAACCGTACCAATAATCATTTTATCTAGAAGATGATTAAACCAATCATAGTACAATATCCATAAAGTTTTTGTAGTTCATAGTATGCTACAAAGTAAGCTTCCAAAACCCCACTTTGAATTATTTTGGAAGTTCGGAAAAGTATTTTCTAGGCTAACTTTTCTTCCGAGACTTTAAACTTTTAAAATCGAACATCATTTTGTTCACCATCTTCAAAATAGATTTTTTCGATGAAATAGACTTGAGGTGGATGGTTATTTAACTTATACTCAATAAGTTTAGAGGAATCATAAGGAGGTCCAATACTCTTTCACCCTAGTGTGCGCTCTTCTTGTTATACCTATAAATATGTTGGAAGGATAGAACCATTCTTCTAACATCATTCCAGTTTTTGTACTTCTTGAATTCTAATACTATAACAATATTAATTTCTTCGGAAACAACAACATAATTGTACGTTTCGTTTAAACTCATATGAAAAAATAACTACAATGTATCTCTTTTGTTGCTCGTAAAATGTTCTTGCACAATGGATTACAAACAATATGTCGAATTTTCATTGGAATACGATACATAATTAAGAAAAATAAAACACATCAATATAACATACCAAATCGCATCGCTCCACCAAAATGAAAGAGTACTATAATTGTCATCCCTCGCTTGCTTTTCACGAACCGTACCAATAATCATTTTATTTAGAAGATGATTAAACCAATCATAGTACAATATCCATAAAGTTTGTGTGGTTCATAGTAAGTTGCAAAGTAAGCTTCCAAAACCAATCATAATATCCATAAAGTTTCCTCGATATTATCGATATTCATATGATATATGTATGGATACGTTCCAAAATATCCCGAAGATACCATTAAAAGAAATACTTAACTATGAATGTGAACCAAATTCAAAAAATTTGGCCATAAACGTCTCAAGATACCATTGACCTCCTCAATCATCATAGTTAGATAATATCAAGGTCTAAAATATTGATGGTCTCGGAAATATCGGTAGTCCAAAAATACGGAAATTTCGATGAAAATATCATGATATTATCAATATTTTGGTCCATGCTCTAGATATTGATGATTTTGATTTTATAGGAGACAAAAGCATAATTACTTGTTTCATTCACACTCGTAAGAAAAGACTTATGAAAATGTATATATTTTATTGCCTGTAAAACACCCCTGCACAAGGGATTATAAAATATTATCAATATTAATTATTATATAATACATAATTGAGACAAAAAAAGAAAGAAAAAAAAGGAAGTGAATAAGTATTACCTAATATTATTGCGCCAACAAAACAATAGTTCATGAGAATTTCCAATTCTCACTGGTGCTTTAACATCATTCTCACCTAGAATATTATGGAACCAATCATAGCAAAGAATCCAAAAAGTTTGTGGTTTTGTGTGGTTCATAGTAAGCTACAAAGTAAGCTTCCAAACCTCCATTATAATTTATCTTGGAAGTTTGGAAAAGTATTTTCTTGACTAACTTTTCTTCCGAAACTTTAAATTTTCAAAATCGAACATCATTTTGTTCACCATCTTCAAAATAGATTTTTCGATGAAATAGACTTGAGGTGGATGGTTGTTTAACTTATACTCAATAAGTTTAGAGGAAATCATAAGGAGGTCCAATACTCTTTCACCCTAGTGTGCGCTCTTCTTGTTATACCTATAAATATGTTGGAAGGATAGAACCATTCTTCTAACATCATTCTAGTTTTTGTACTTCTTGAATTCTAATACTATAACAATATTAATTTCTTCGGAAACAACAACATAATTGTATGTTTCGTTTAAACTCATATGAAAAAACAACTACAATGTATCTCTTTTGTTGCTCGTAAAATGTTCTTGCACAATGGATTACAAACAATATGTCGGATTTTTATTGGAATACGATACATAATAAAGAAAAATAAAACAGATCAATATAATATACCAAATCGCATCGCCCCGCCAAAATGATAGTGTACTATAATTGTCATTCATCGCTTGCCTTTCACGAACCATACCAATAATCATTTTATCTAGAAGATGATTAAACCAATCATAGTACAATATCCATAAAGTTTGTGTGGTTCATAGTAAGCTTTCAAAACCCCACTATGATTTTTCTTGGAAGTTCGGAAAAGTATTTTCTTGGCAAACTTTTCTTCCAAAAATTGAAATTTTAAAAATCGAACATCGTTTTCTTATACATCTCAATTTTTTTTTTTTATAGAAATAGACTTGAGTTGAGTGTTATTATTTAACACATAGTCAATAGGTTTAGAGAAATCATGAGAATCTTAAATACTCTTTCACCCTTATATGCACTCTTCTTATTATACCTATAAATACGTTGGAAGGCCGGAACCGTTACTCCAACATCATTCCAGTTTTTTGTATTGCTTGAATTCCTCGTATCATATAATAATTCTTTGCTCCCCCTTGATTGCCTTTCAAGAACATCACCATCCATCATTTTGTCTAGAAGATGAGCCAAATAAAAAATCATAACATAAGATCGATAAATTTTGTGGTTCATAGTAAGCTACAAAGTAAGCTTTCAAGACCCCCCAATGATTTATCTTGGACTTTCGGAAAAGTATTTTGTTGACTAACCTTTTTTTCCGAAACTTTAAATTTAAAAAATCGAACATCATTTCTTCACCATCTTCAAAATAGATTTTTTCGATGAAATAGACTTGAGGTGGGTGGCTGTTTAACTCATACTCAATAAGTTTAGAGAATTCATAAGGAGGTCAAATACTCTTTCACCCTAGTATGCGCTCTTCTTCTTATACCTATAAATATGTTGGAAGGCTAGAATCATTCTTCTAACATCATTCCAGTTTTTGTACTTCTTGAATTCCTCGCTATCATCTAACATTTCCTTAAATTTCCTCATGCTCTTATCACAATCAACCCAACTAACACCCTGCATAAGTATTATATTTTTTAACATGTACTTGAATGCTTTTAAGTCCTCAATTCTCAACTTTCATACTTTATCAGGAGTTACACGATCTTTGATGTCTTCAAAACTACCTTGAACGTTAACAATCTTAAATAAACATCAATATAATACTATAACAATATTGATTTCTTCAGAAACAACAACATAATTGTATGTTTCGTTTAAACTCATATGAAAACAACAACTACATTGTATCTCTTTTGTTGCTCGTAAAACATTCTTACACAATGAATTACAAACAATATGTCATATATTAATTAGAATACGATACATAATTGAGAAAAACAAAACACATCAATATAATATTATACTGAATCACATCACACAACCTAAATAATAGAAGTCTAAAATCGTCATCCTTCCCTTGCATGTTAAGATTCTCATTATCCATCATTTCGTCTAGAAGTTGATCAAACTAATAATACACTAAATTTTGTGGTTCATAGTAAAGTTGCAAAGTAAACTTTCAAGACCCCATGATTTATGTTTGAATTCCCTTCTATCATCTAATATATTCTTGAATTTGCTAGTATCTAATATTTTCTAATAAAGATTATTTTGTATTGTTGAGTGTGGTTTTAAGTGGTAATAAACAAATTGTTTCTTCTTTTTCACACTTTGTTTTGGTTTTTCAAGGTATTTATCACTCAGTTTCCATGTAAGGATTTAACTAATTCTAATGAAGTGGCATTATCATCAATTTATATAGCATCCATCTAGCATCAAGATTGAAGATTGTTGTGATATGATGGAACAAAATATCCATAATATCCCGATATTTCCATCGAAATTTCCGTATTTTTGGACTACCGATATTTCTGATACTATCGATATTTTAGATATCCATGGACCAAAATATCGTTAATATTGACGATATGGACCGAAATATCGATAATATCCCGATATTTCCATCGAAATTTCCGTATTTTTAGACTACCGATATTTCCGATATCATTGATATTTTATATCATATCATATGATATACATAAAATGATATATAAAAAATAGTCCTTCACACAAGACAAAATGTTAAAATGGTTCAGTCCCTCTAAAATTGGACAAATCAATCCAGTAACTGTTCGACAGTGACATGAAATAACTTTATGTCATTGTCGACAGTGACCTGAGAGTTCTTTAATGTCGCTCTCAGTGAGTGACTTAAGAGTTTATTTCATGTCACTGTCAAACTGGACCAATTTGTCCAATTTTTAAGGGACTGGACTATTTTATCTTAATGCCCTCCTACTTATCCTTATATAGTAAAGCCCCTATAATTTAACTTTCTTTCCTGCAACTTCTGCAATGCCAAATCTTGAGCCCGCTAGCTTGAAAATCTTGAATTGTTTTGGTTGCTTGGGGCGCCGTTTTATTTAAACTTTTGGTCTTTGTTTAGAATACAAGCGAAACGACTTTTATGGAAACACAAGAAAATGAACAAAATATGAAAACGACAGCTTCCACAGCTTCCCATTCTCATTGATTTGAGTCGTTTGACAAAGGAGAAGATATACAAGTGCGCCTAATATTGTTCAGTTCGTATCAGAAAGCATATAAAAGAAAAATGTATCTGGCTTTGCTCCTGCTAACTGCCAAAGTGCCACACATGGAAAGTTATGACACGTGGCTTGCTTGCAGCATTTGGTGTTCATGAATCATGATACGGGACGTAATATTGATTCTCAATATTTAGAAACACGTATATTTACTCTCCTACCCACACACAAAAAAACAGCTACACAAGCTTGAGTGTGTATAAGTAAAAACCATCTCAATTTGTTTCAGTGATGGGTTTTGCTATTGGCTTAGCCCCCTTGTCTCTGTGTATTTTTACTTATTTCTTTTAGTTTTTCGATTTACATGTCTTTATTCTTCCTTATTTACTTTTGTGTAGGGTGTGATTTTGATATTCCTCGTAAGTAGTTTTGAAAAGGCGTCTATGATTCCTGTTTTTGTTCTCTTTTTTTTTTTCCGTGTGTTTGTTTGATGCCGCGAATCATTTTTAAGATTATGAATGTTCCTGCCTTTCACATTTAAGTTTCGGATAATATCTTTGCTATCTTTTGTACTTTTTAGAATGCTTTTATTTTATAGAGCATCTGCAAAAAAAAAAAAAAAAAAAAAAAAAAAAAAAAAACTTGTTTAGGCTTATATCAAATTTTCTATTGTCTCCTTTATATGTTATTAGATATAATGAGGGGAAGTCAAGGTCACTTGTGGCATGGGCCTCACTTCGCTCATGTTTATGAATTGGAAGAATTCCAATAATAATGTGTCAATGAACGCACAGTAAATTAAAATCTAGAGATGTAATTAATTTATTATTAAAATAAATTTGAGTGGGTGGATCCATTTTTGTTGGGTGCATATACAATCACCCACCAAGTTAATAGTTATCCTATCGTGATTTGTAAATTAAAAAAGAAAACTAATTAACGCTAAACATGCGTACTAATAAATCTGAATAATTTGATTGAATGCCTAATCAAAATGACCAAGAAAAAAGGACAACAATTCACCAAACCACGTGTATGCGCATATACATGATAAGAGCTCGAATTTTCGATACATATAACTTGTCCCGACCGGCAAAGCAAACCAAAAGAAGAGGAAGTTCGTTACGTCACCCTACATGCGGGAACAAACGTGGCACAATCCAGTTGGAAAGTTGAAGCTGACTGAACCTTTGGGAAACCATCACATGACGAGGATATACAAACACTGAAATATGTATAATGTGTTTATATATTATCAGGGCATGGATCAGACACATGACTCGTTCCTAATCATACAAAACAGAAACAAAAAAGAATTAAAATAAATAAATAAAATCACCAATTTCCCATATCATCAAAACTGTTTTCTTGTGATCACTTGTCGCTTTAGCAAACTAGCAATTAATTCACCCTCCTCTTTTCTTTCTGGTTTATATCTTTCTCATCATAATTATTCTCTTTTCTCAGTCAGACTCTGATACCAACTACACAGATAAACAGAGAAAAAAACCAACAAAACCAAGTTGCATGATTTTCTTCTGCAGGGTAATTGAAAGAATTTTGGCTTTTTGAATTGTTGCAAGAGTTTTGGTGGTGGTGATGTGTGGATCTTTGATCTTGGTTTTGGGTTTTTGTTTTGATTGATCTTGATTCTTGCTAGAAAGTGGTCAAATTAAGGCAGAGGAAGATCACAAAGCTTCAGAAAAAGAAAAATGCTTGGAAATGGGGTGGTGGGGATTTTGTCTGAGTCAGTAAACAAGTGGGAGAGAAGAGCACCTTTGACTCCATCTCACTGTGCTAGGCTGCTCCACAGTGGCAGAGACAAAACTGGGGTTGCCCGCATCATAGTGCAGCCCTCCACAAAGCGCATCCATCATGATGCAATGTATGAGGATGTTGGGTGTGAAATCTCTGAGGATTTATCCCAATGCGGCCTCATCCTCGGCATCAAACAGCCCAAGGTACTCTTTTTTGCACTCTTTTTTTCTGCTTTGCTTTCAACATAATATAGCATCAAATTTGTCAATGGATCACCAATTTATTGACACAATTGTTTGGCTTTGGACTCGTGGTGCAGCTGGAGATGATTCTTCCTGATAGAGCCTATGCATTTTTCTCTCATACTCACAAGGCTCAGAAGGAAAACATGCCACTCTTAGACAAGGTCTTGTCTTGTTTGCATTTGCATATATTAAGAGCAGGGCAGTGATTTATAATACTATGTTTTGCTTCATTACCAGTTTATCACTGTTTCTGTGGTGTGCAGATCCTAGCTGAAAGGGTGTCCCTCTATGATTACGAGCTTATCGTGGGGGATCACGGGAAAAGACTACTTGCATTTGGAAAGTATGCTGGTAGAGCTGGATTTATCGACTTCCTGCACGGGTTAGGACAGAGTATGTTCTGTTTCCCACAATGTTGATTTTCGACTACTTACTGGATTCATATGCTCTGGCTGAATTTGTTGTTCAAGGAAAAGATTTTGCAGCTTTAGTTTACTTTTCAGTGCATGCAACTTTAGAGCTTGGAATAGTCCATGATAGTCCATGAGCTGGACTTTCCTATGTGGTTAATTTAGCAGTATTGATGTTTGAGAGTTGGTACTTTGGATGTGAGGTATTGCATTCATTTGTTAAACCTTCTTTCTGTTTTTCTCATTCTTTCTTTTCTTTTTCAAGGGTACTTAAGTCTTGGATATTCAACACCGTTCCTCTCGTTGGGTGCATCTTATATGTATACGTCCTTGCCTGCTGCCAAGGCTGCAGTGATTTCCATGGGTGAAGAGATAGCAACTCTGGGACTACCATTAGGAATCTGCCCTCTGGTCTTTGTCTTCACCGGTTCAGGAAATGGTACATTGCATATAAATCTCCTCTCATAAACATTAACAATATTTTCAACATTCTGTTACTAGGCAACTTTCTGCAAATGCAACTCAAGAACTAAAATTTTGACATTGCGTAGGTGAATTGCAGAGTTCTTGTGTCTCACTTGTTTACATTTTTAATTTGATATTGTTTTCAAGTTCTTATGCAGAGCACCATTTTTAGTATAAGTCAGTTCACATGATGCAGGATTTTACTAATTCTTATGAAACAAAAAATCTAGTATCATAATAGCTCTGATGTAACTATCTTTCCTGTAGTTTCTTCTGGCGCGCAAGAGATATTTAAGCTTCTTCCTCATGCTTTTGTGGATCCTAGCAGACTTTCAGAGCTATCTGGGACGGTAAGTCTTCAAACCAGCACATAAATTGTGGATTTACTATTGATGCTTCCAACTGGATCCAGTAAGATAAGAATAATAGGAGAAGAAAAAGGCACTTCTAACCAGGTTCTCAGTGACTTCAGACTTGAGAGGGATAAAATGTTAGGTGCTAACACCCCTGCACAGACATGTCACATATGGCATGCCTTCTTGGTATTAGCTTTCTAAGTTTTCTTTTTTATTAGGCCAAGGATGCTGCTCAACCTACAAGATCATTGAAAAGGGTCTTCCACGTATATGGTTGTGTTGTGACTAGTGAAGACATGGTTCAACACAAAGATTCCACAAGAGCATTTGACAAAGTAAATTCCCTCATATTCATAACTTATTTTGCATTTGTTTCATTTTATTGATAGATCTTCGATTTACTTTTTCTTAGATCCTCCAGATCCTGAACACTTATAACAGAAAGAACTTTAAACATCTGAATTTATTTCAGGCTGACTATTATGCACATCCAGAACACTACAACCCTGTTTTCCATGAAAGAATAGCCCCTTATGCATCTGTAATTGGTATGCTTTACACTCTGCTATCAACTTTTTGAGACAAATCGTTTGGGTTAGTGTCATTTAGTAATTGCCTCGCTTGGCTTATAAATTAAGAAGGATTCTTGAAATATTATGGTTATTAAATGCACTCTTTAAGCTTATTTTTCTTCTTTTTTTTTGTTTTTCGGCTGGCAGTGAATTGCATGTATTGGGAGAAAAGATTTCCTCGCTTATTGAGTACCAAGCAGTTTCAAGATTTAATGAGGAAAGGATGTAAGCTTATTGGGATCTCTGATATAACTTGTGATATAGGGGGATCTATAGAATTTGTCAACCAAACCACGTCCATTGACTCACCCTTCTTCAGGTATAAGTTATAACATCGATAGATTCATGCATGAATACAACCTTGAAATGTATGCACTTGCTCTAGACATAGAATTTTCAGCTCTGATAATAACAGTTCTCTTGGTATTTATTTCTGCTGTATCAAGCTTTTGATTCATGTGGGATATATATTTATCTCAATCTGTTTCACATACTCTACCATTAATTTCTAATATGTTCAAACATGGTTTACAGATATGATCCTGTGAATGATTCTTACCATCACGACATGGATGGGGCTGGCTTGATATGTCAAGCTGTGGACATTCTTCCAACAGAATTTGCAAAAGAGGTGAAGTACTTTCATGGATGGGACTGGCTTTTTCTTTAGCAAATGCAACAATTCTAGGATAATTTAAAGCCATAAATTACACTTCTCATTATTTAATAAAGCATTCCATTTTATTTTTGTGAAGGCTTCCCAACATTTTGGAGACATATTGTCCCAATTTGTTGGTAATTTGGCTTCTACAAGAGACATCACAAAGATACCTGCACACTTGACGAGAGCTTGCATAACCCATGGAGGAGTACTTACCTCATTGTATGAATACATTACACGTATGAGAAAATCTGGCTCAGAGTAAGTTTCAATTCCATCTCAGGCAAGGGCATATTCCTGCCTTTCGCTCTTTTTTCTTAATAATCGGGTGCATTAAGTTATTCATAACTAGTAATTTTCTTCTGCTTGGAAGAACTGAGTTTTGTCTTTTTCATATTTCTTTTTTGTCAAAAAAGAAAAAGGTTCAGTCTCAAACCACAGCAAACTGATTACTTGATCAGAAATCTGTAACATGCATTCTTAAGTTGTGTAAAAAAGTTTCTGAATTGATCTTGGAGATAATTGACCTATGAGGCTATGCTTTTCTTTAGTATTACAATAAGCATATATTATCTTTTCTGATTTGCAGAGAAATATTTAAAAGTCCTTCTAAGCACCAATCTAACAAGAAGTATAACATATCAGTAAGTTTCTCTATTTCTCTTACATCTTTGGATGTTGCTCCTCTTCTCATGCCAAAGATTATATGAATTATCCTAATTATCCTAAACTTGTGTTAGACTATCTCCTAATCAACATTGCTGAATGTAATCTTAAATGACAGGTATCTCTCAGTGGTCACCTATTTGATCAATTTCTGATAAATGAGGCCTTAGATATTATTGAAGCTGCAGGTGGCTCCTTTCATTTGGTTAAGTGTGACGTGGGTCAGTGTTCTAATTCTATGTCATTGTCAGAGCTTGAAGTAAGTACATCTCTAGTCAAGTTTGATTATGAGAGAGGTTTTCTTCAGTTTTTTTTTCTTTACAATATATATTGTCTTTAAATTCAATTTCACACTATAAAAGCAGTGTGCAAAATGTGATGGATGTTTATAACCACTGTTTGTAATTTTTTTTGTAAGAATGGCTTATCTCCCTTGAGTGTACTTGTTCTGCTATGATTTTCATCAAAGTCGAAACTATAATTTTCTTGATATGAACAGGTGGGTGCAGATGATAGGGCAGTTCTGGATCAAATTATCGACTCTTTAACTTCTCTTGCTAATCCAAACGAAAATTATGATTTAAAGCAAGAAAAAAATAAGATTTCTCTGAGGATTGGTAAAGTCCAGGAGAGTCCTATGAAGGAAAATGGCACGAAAAGAAAGGTTGGGGTTCTTATAATTGGTGCAGGCCGGGTATGCCAACCAGCTGCTGAGATGTTAGCATCAATTGGCGAAACGTCATCCCAGAAATGGTGTAAAGCATGCCTGGAAGATGATTTTGAAGAGAAGAATGATGTGCAAGTTACTGTTGCATCTCTCTATCTAAAGGATGCTGAAGAGGTATAACTGACCAAAATTATTTTTCTAGTGCAAAAAACCTGCTTTAAATCCTACGATGGTCATCTTAATTTCAACTCTTTTCATCAGGATGTACATTTTTCTGTTCCAAGCATGATGTGCAAATTTTTGTATGTATCTTTATGTGCATATGAATATTTTGATCCTGAAAGATTGGGTGCAGATTACTGAAGGTATTCCAAACACAAGAGCAGTTCAACTTGATGTGACGGATACCGGCAGTCTTCATAAGTATATATCAGAGGTAAAATGACTTTTCTGCAGTACACTGTAAAACTGGTATGCAGCAAGGTGCACCGCAAAGTGCTGCATTAGTGCTTTAAAGAGCAGTTTTTGTTAACTTCTAATATATACTCATGACAATTAGCTGCTCCTTTCTCCTTGTGTTCAAGATTAGCCTTCAATTACGGCCTTACGTTGTTGCTCTCTTTTATTCCTTCTTGCAGGCTGAACTTGTTATAAGTTTACTGCCAGCTTTTTGCCACAGTACTGTAGCAAATGCATGTATTGAGGTACTTTACATTGTCTCAACGTTATATTTACTTATATATATTTCTTTCTTTATTTTTTGGTCTTGCCTTTCTTCCTACAGTTTGAGCTAAGGAAAAAGTTTGTCTTCATGCAGCTTAAAAGGCATCTTGTAACTGCTAGCTATGTTGATGATTCAATGTCAAAGCTAGATGAAAAGGCAAAGAATGCCAGTATTACGATTCTTGGTGAGATGGGCTTGGACCCTGGGATAGGTAATCATTTTGCTGACAATATGAATGATAAGCAGACAGTAACCAGTCTCTCTGAACAGCCTACATGTCCAATAGAAATGGAGTGTTTTTTGAACTCTACTGGATGTGATATATTACATTACACTTTACATCGGGTTTAATGTTTTCTTACCATTTTTTAGATTAAGCATTTATTAGTTTTATTTTTTCCTACTTCAGATCATATGATGGCAATGAAGATGATCAACCAAGCGCATGTCCGTAAGGGGAAAGTCCGGTCTTTCACCTCGTATTGTGGTGGACTCCCATCCCCAGCTGCTGCAAACAATCCATTAGCGTACAAATTCAGGTAATTTCGATTGGACAAGTATATATGTGACTTAGATTTTATCCTTACTGAGTAATAACTCTAGCTTCTAGTTTTAGTTGGAGTTACTTACTACTGATCAATCAATTCAGTTGGAGTCCTGCAGGAGCTATTCGAGCCGGGTGCAATCCTGCCACGTACAAGTCTAGGGGTGAAACTGTACAAGTTGATGGTAAGTTGTTAATGATGAGGGAAAAAATGATCCAAGGATTCAATGAGATGTGTGTGATTTGTCCTTTCTCTGCTCAAAGAGTTAGCCAGCCTCACATAATTCTGATATATTTTAGCCAGTAACATATTACAAGGATGCATTGACTTTTCTGGAGGTCTTTTTTCACTCTTTCACTTTACATTACAAAACTGCAGGAACGAATCTCTATGATTCAGCTGTGAAACAAAGGATTCCCAACCTACCAGCTTTCGCGCTGGAATGCCTCCCAAATCGTAACTCACTAGTTTATGGGGAATTGTATGGAATAGGACATGAAGCTTCAACTGTCTTTCGTGGAACCTTGCGCTATGAAGGTATGGCATGTTCGTCTTTTAGGCTAAGCTAATGTTTAGAGTCACACTAGAAAACTTGATAGATTTGAGAGTCGTCAAGTAAGATCTGTTATATAGGGTAACATAGATCATGGAAAGCTAGAGAGAACAAAAACTGAAGACAGGGATGCATCAGGTGGTTAGTTCAGGGTGTTACATGACGTTCGTGGAACTTACAAACAATTATTTTGCATAGGGTTTGGAGAAATAATGGGGACACTCTCAAGAATTGGTTTATTCGAATCCGATCCTCATCCACTTCTCAAGGATGGAAAGAGACCCACATTCAGGAAATTTTTGTTTGAACTTCTCAAAATCGAAAGTGAAGATCTGGATGGACCTTTGATAGGAGAGAAAGTCATCCCTGAAAGGATTATCAAGCTTGGATACTGCAAAGATCAAGGAACTGCATTGAGGGCAGCCAAGACTATAACGTATGCACATTGCATCTGTTACCCCTTTTTCTTTCCGTTCTTATTGTGTGCTCAGATTTTATGGACTAAGACTGAAATGGCTGGAATTTTTCTCCGTTTTCGAATAGATTTTTGGGACTTCATGATCAGAAAGAAATCCCTGCCTCCTGCCGAAGTGCATTTGATGTGAGTTGTCTCCTCATGGAAGACAGATTAGCATACTCCAGCACAGAACAGGTAAACTCCTTAGCAGCAAATAAAACAGGATTGGCACAGCCAAGTCATTTTATACCAAAGACGGCTTTTATATTCCTATCCATATTGCCAAACTTATGTGTTATTGGAACTTGTGTGATTTGTGGTCAGGATATGGTGCTTTTGCATCATGAAGTAGAGGTTGAGTTCCCAGATGGACTTAGAGAGAAGCATTCAGGCACTTTACTGGAATTTGGGCAGACTAAGAATGGTAAAATGATCACCGCCATGGCTTTCACGGTTGGCATCCCGGCAGCCATTGGAGCTCTGGTACTTACTATATACGTTTCTGTTCTTCTACACCATGAACTGAGGTAATTCCTAAACAAGTTTACTTCTTTTGCAGCTCATACTTGGAAACAAGGTCAAAACAAGAGGGGTCTTGAGACCTATTGAACCAGAAGTATATGTCCCAGGTAACCACTTGCTCTTGTTTTCGTTTGGTTTGGTGTTCTATAATAAAGCTCTTATCATAGACATTTATATCAGACTTCTAGGTCTCTCTTTTGTTATTTAGCCATTTTAGACATGAAATTTCATTGGATGCAACAGTTTAACTGGAGTTGTTTGTGGTAATGCAGCCATGGATATAATACAAGCTTATGGCATCAAGGTAATGGAGAAGATCGAGTGACCCGAACAATACCCCTACTCTTTCCTGTGTAGATGCAGCCATTCACCAGATATTCGATGCGCAACTAGTGCCTCGTTTCGCTTGACTGCAATGGAGCATAGATACTTGAAAGGGAGAGTTTGATACAATTATGTGGCAGGGCTCCAATGACGGGTTTGCAATGCCTTCCTAAGTTTTGTGGAAAAAGGCGCTTGCAACTTAGAGGAGTTCCCTATTCCTACATTAATGTCAGCAAAATAACTTTGTGAACAATGGATTTGAGACAATGGTTCTTCGTATTCTTTGTGACTTTTCGGGTCAGGGATGGAAAAAGGGTTCATCTGAGCTTGAATAGTGAAGTGTAACCAACATATTGCAAAAATTGTTTTTCTAGCATAATGATGTACAACCTTTGTGCATCTAATTCAAAAGAAGCCAATTCATAAGTTCAATACGCAATATGAACATGCATTTTCATGGTCTGTCAAATATAGAATATCAAGGTTAGAACAAAATTTGACATCTCAATGTTCTACTAGCAACAGCAGCAGCAGCAGCAGCGGCAAATACAAAACAAAACAAACAACTAGCATCCTAGTTTTGAAAAGCTTCCATTGAGTGAATACAGGCGGGGGGCGGAGGGGCTACACTTCAGAATAAAACAAGATCAAAATTCAATGTTTGAAAATTTTGGATTATTTGAGCGTTTCGTCATCATCCATATTTACAACTTGCGAGTTTTCCTTCTGCCTTATTCTCTTCTAAATGTAAAATAAAGAGAAAAGGAAAAGAAACCAAGCCCTAGCTAGGCCAGTTGACTTTGAGCATTCTGACACCTAGTTTTCAGAATAGGGCGAAATGATAAGAAGATACTATCACTTCTCATCATTCTCCTACTCACCGATCAACCCTACTTGGCTGGTCTCTAGAGACTATGGAGTTTCTTCATCAACAATACTTTCATTAGCATCCATCTGATGCTCTCCATGCATTAGAATGAATTCAACATATCTTGAAAAATTGGTGGTCAATCTTGTACTAGGTTGTAAGAAAATCTATGAAATAATCCATGTCATTAAGTGCTTCTCCACTGCTTCCCAGTTATGAACCTTGGTGACCAGGGGGTGTTGAATAATTGACTCTGTCTTGCACCACGGATACGAGTTCTCATAATCAAAAAGAAGAACCCTGATCCCAGCCTCGGCACATTCAAGCGCATATCTTGGATTGTCATCAATTAGAACCTTTGCTCCCAAGGACCTGGCAAGTACATTTCATCAGAACATAGAGGAGCTATCATATGTATAGTACGTGATTGGGTCCCATAAGGAGATAGTAGTCCACAAAACCAACAAGCAGGTAAACATGCATGATTAATGGAACAAGATATTTGAACCCCACATTCATTTCGGATTTGCAGGTTCTAAAAGTATAAAGTAAGAACAAGCTTCAAAAGATGCATACCAAGAAGTTGAGAATACATGACACCAAACTATCTACAGTGGTTCACGGTCATACCTGCATATTTCTGACTTAGGCCTAGACTCTCCATCTAAAGCAAAGTGGTTGCCAAAGTGAATCTCCTGAAACAGTCCTGGAAAATGTTTTTCAATCCATTGAATTGTGTGGTCCTTAATAGCATTCTGTCTAGACCTATTAATGCACGTAGATGCCAAAAGATTAAGTTAGTCAAAACTCTGCTAAACATAATAACAAATTAACTCTGCTAATTGTACATACGTCACAACTGACAGGTCACAAAATCCTGACAACTTATGAATTGTCTCCTGAGCACCTGGGAGTGGATGGATCCCGGTCTTGAAATATGATGTTTTAAAGAACTCATGCACACGAATATCGGCTGTCAAAACAAAGTTACCAATCATGGCAATGCTTTAAAGAAAGGAAGAAAGATATGACAGAAAAAGAAGTGCATGTAAAATGTTTTACGTAGAACCCTAAAAACATTTATCAGTTGGAGAGTACATTTCTAATAAATGTTATCTACATCCAACATATTACACAAAAAATAAAATATAGATCAAATGTTCACAGAAGTAAGATAAATTTATTCTAGGGCTGTCAGTTAGTCAGTTCATATGTCTGATTAAAACGACATTCAATGCAATTAGAAATTTGACCATGAAACCAAATGAATCTGGTGATTCAAATGCAAGTTCCATTTTCAATATCCAATAAACAGTATTAAACTAGGAATTAGGTAGGTTAGTTCCATGTACAATCTGTAATTCATAAAAAGTGCCAACTAGCATAGCTGATAAAAGTCCTTCCGTGTCATAAATGATGATCATGATGACAATGATAATGATGATCATGATGACAATGATAATGATGATCATGATGACAATGCTAATGCTGATGCTGATGACGATGATGATGATAACATCCCAAATGATCTGAAAATAGTAATAATAAAAAAAGTGAAGCATATGTAGTACCTTCATCACGAGAACAGTTCCATATCTGTAACAGAAAAATATGATGCATCACAATATGCCCAGGGAATTTTTTATCAAAGAAAAGGGAGCAGAAAATGTTAATATATATCCTTGAAGCTTGCTGCCAAAGAGAATTGGCACCTTAAACCACATACTAAAGAACTCAGATTGCTGGAGTAACAAATCAACTCAACTCAACTCAATCAATAAGGGTGGGAGATATGCAGGAGGCAAGCAAACATTACTATATCACAACCCAAGAAAACAGCTGAAATGTAAAACATAAGATCACAATGTAAACTAGCATAGTCAAGCACGAAGAAAAGTAAGTTAGCAACATAGCATGCTCAATCCTGGAAACTAGTCATAGTTCGCTATTATATCAACAATGCTAAAGCATTTGAAATGATGGGTCATATCTACTTGCACTCCGAGATATGGGACACAAGGAAACAACCAACAATCAATGAAGCTGTCCAGACTCATTGACTCAATTAGTTAGCAGGCAATACCTTGAAGAACTCATAGACATGGTACTCTGAAACTGAATGGTGGGAGGAGTAACGATCAGCAATAAACCTGTTGAGAGCCGACACAAAGTTTCCCAACACTGCTCATCAAAAACAGAATAAACATAACTCAGCAAAAGACAAGCTCAAGTTTATATCTATTGATAAATCAAGACAAACCCAAGTTGGAAAATAGAGAATAGAACAAAATGATCATAACAGAAAATGGCAATCAATGCATGCATTACATACCCTCATCCACATCAACAGCAACGACGACTTTATCATCGGGCAAAGAATGGGGAGGGATTCCAGTATGGCTTCCACGCTCCTGGCAACCATTAGAGGAGGCCAATCCAATGGCATCAGAGCTGCGGAGGTCCAATTCAAGATCACGGACCAATTGAGCATTGGGATTCTCAAAGGCATTGCTGTGACGCTTTATGCTACTGCTATGAGACTGATGGTGGTGATGCTGTGATTTGAAGCACCCTTTTACAAAAAATTGCGGCCAAGGCGTGTGTTCCTCGTATTCCTGATTTTCCCAGGAAAAGTTGCATACTTGCAAGAGTGGTCTGTGGAGAAATGGGATGGCGGCCATTGAGCTTGGCCTCGAAACCCTTTGCAGCTACCATGGCTATACAAATGAGCAGCCATAACCTCTGTAAACTGATGACAATGAAGTAAAGTTTGGTGCTTTAAGTTTGTGAAGAAGCGCAAGCCACCTTGCCTTTTCAAAAACAACATAACGATGCCCAAATGCCCCTCAACCCCACAACCCCACCATTCAGAAAAATCGCATAAACCCTAAAAATTGCCAAATTGGGCACCAACCCCCAAACGTTACGCTAAGCTTCTTCTGTCTTCTCCATTGGGATTGCAAAAATCTGAGAACTTCCAGTCAAAACTCGCGACACGTCTGCGAAGAAATACACGAAGATGGGAAGGTTAATCCAAAGAATGTTTACGTATATTCAGAAGCATAAAAATCTAGTGTTGAACGTTCGATGCTCTTTCTTCTTGTTTGTTTCTCTCAAAACTCTGCGATCAAATCGTATAAATTGCAAAAAGAATCTAATAATTATTCGATTTAGTTTAGTAAGTTTAGTTTTGAGAATTAATTACTGGTTAATGCGGAAATTCTGCCTTGATTTCCGATTTTCGTTTTGTAATTTGATTGTGAGACCTCATAAATCTAAATCCTTTCTAATAAAAAGAGCAAATAGATTCCCTGCCTCCCTTTGCACCCTTTCTTCTTCTTTATTCTTTTTTTTTTTCGTTTTCTTTAATTTTGTGTTCTTTCCCTTTTCGTATGTGTATATGTCAAGGGGCCCACAACAATAAGATCTCTTTTATCATTCATTTCTTTGTTGCTTTGGTGTAGTTCACAATTTATTCTATTATTTTGCGTTTTATATTGGCCATTAAAAAAGGGATAATAAAAAAAGTGTTATATTCCATTATGGGTTGCTTCGGATATGAGAATTGATGTTATTTTGTGTTTAGTCACAATAAGAATAACACTAATTATTTTGTGATTGTCACAATAAGAACATCTTTAATAGAGGAAGACATAAACCACCTCTTAAAATACAACTATTCATGTTATTGAAAAAATTTGTTTGAGACTGTTGTATACCTAAATAGTATTGTATCTTAATTTCACGAAAATTGGATTTGTTTGAGACTATTGTATCATGAATAGTTGTATTTTGATTGAAAGAAATTTGTGTTTGAATCTATCTCCAATTTATGTAATTGTCAGTTCAGCCATCATAATTAATAATGTAACTTATCAGCTAACATGGTTCATATAACAGCATCATTTTAATTTCCATATGAAGGGGGTTTATGTGGGCAAGAACAGAAATTAAGGTATAAAAAAAAATGAATTGATTCACTCAGAAGTAAGTAACCCTTAAAATATACATAGAAGTGGTGGAAATTAGATCATCAATGTGGACACTAGGACAAGGACAAGTAACACCATCACAACTTTGTGGGAATTGTGCTCCCTTAATCCGGCAGCCGGTGAAGAAGGAGGTCGTCGAGGCTTTTCATGCTTTCCCATATCAATCATGATCTCGAATCGGCATGAACGATTCTGACCATTTTGAGTTGGAGATGGATCCATAGTTGTGGTGACAGAGAGATTGGAGAATTCACAAGCACCTTTGCGCTGATCCATGGTTTGGTAGTACATGTTGAAAGCATAAGAGGCATTGCTTCTAGCATCAAGCATGCCACAAGATGAGCCATATCCAAGGCTTGTGCAATCTGCATAAGAGCAAGCATAGTTGATGCTCTGAGCCAAATTGGGGTCTGAAGGGCTTGCATCTGGTGCCATTATGCACCATTGCCTGGCCAAATAGTGCACCCCTTTTGCTGGTACCAATGCTTTTCCACCACCAATATCCAATGAGTATTTGATTGAGCCATCAAAATTGAACACCCCCCAATGCCTCTCAAAATTCCCAGGTTGGATGCTCTTGGCATCTTCATCTATGAGCCCAAAGATGTAAATGTCAGGTGGGGTTGACCTCTTTGGGCTGCCTTGCCGTGCAAGTATGCGGCTCACAAGGCCTTGATTGAACCGCCGGGCGTCTTCTATGTTAGCATTAGGGTCACCATCCGTTGGCCATCCAACCTCCCCAACGATGACCGGCAATGAGGAGAAGCCATTCTTTTCAAGGGCAGCAATGCAGGTGTCAAAGTTGGCATCAAGCACATTGGTGTATGAGATGGAGCCATCGACAACGGGCTTCGAAGTGTTGTTGAAGAAGGCATACTCTTTGGGGAAGTCGGGGTCAGCTTGGAGGCTGAGGAAAGGGTAGATGTTGATGGTGAGGGCACCATCATTGTCACTGAGAAACTTCAAGATGGACATCATGAGGCTGTGGATGTCGGACCGGAAGTTGCCTCCGGATGGAAGGCCGCTGTCAGTCTGGTAAACGTCTGCGTTTAGGGGAGTTGTCACCTTCACTTGTCTCCCTAGCCCTGCTTTTATCAGGGCTGCTTGGATGTTTTGGAGAGCTGGAAATGTGGTTTGCAGGAAAGAGTCTTTGTAGGTTTTTAGGAAAGGTTCATTGCCCACAGCCACATACCTACATAGATTTAAATGTCAAAAAGCAATTCAGTTTAATATTAATTGTTAATCAATCATTACTTTGGAAAAATATTCTTTCTATTGTAGTTATTCGGCATATGATGTAGGGGAGGGTTTTTTTTTTTTTTTTTTGGTCAACTAGTGGTTCCAAAAGAAAGAAGAACATAAAAACAGGGAGATTCTTTTGCGTTTCCAAAAGCTTTTGTTTCTGTTTCCTGCCAATTTGAAACTCTTATTACGGGTGATGAGTGCCAACTTGCATGTATATGTGTCAACATACACGGAATGAAAGAAAGAGCATTTAACCTCACACTTACGACAAGAATTTTAGAAATAAGAGAAACGAAACATGAAAACTTCAAGTCTTTTTACCTTATATCGACGCCATTTTTGGATATGTAGGATGACACATTTTTAGACACCCAGTTCTCAGCAACAGTAACACTGCTAGCAAGTGGTGCCAATAACTCATTGGGTATACCCACCATAACCTGGATACCAGTCCTCCCAAGAGCTTGCAATGCCCCAGGATCAGCTTCAAAGAGCTTCACTTTGCTGAACCCATTGTCCTTTAAAAGCTTGACAACTATACTAGGCGGCAATGGATGCGTAGAACGGGTTCCCCAGTTGCATGCCAAGTTACCAACTCCAAGGACCCCCTTCACCAAACCCTCCCCAATTATGCAGAGCAATAAAACCCACAAGTAGCTAAAACCCATGTTTTCTTATGCCTCTCAACCTCAGTTTTCAGGCATATTTCTACCAGGTCGAAACGTATAAGAAGCACTGCTTTTGAATTGAACAAACCTAAAGGTTGAGAAATGTACTTTTATGAGAGGAAAGGCAAGGAATCACAGAAATGCTCAAGTAGAAACTGGAATCTGAGAGGGGAAGGAAACCCTTTTGAGTGATTCATGACCTTATTTTAATGGAGAGAATAATCCATCAAGAAAAGAATAGAGTGAACTTGTTGTAAACTATTTTTTTTGTGCTAAGCATTTCCTGGACGGGAAGCGAAAAACCCACATAGAAGGCATGCACTTCACCCAACACGAATGTTTGCCAGACTATAAAGCTCTATGGGACAAAAAGCCACTTCGTGAAAAATAAGATAAATAATCTGATCTTTATTTTCGACATAAAGAATCATGAGCTTAAAAAAGTTCTCAACATATTTAATGAAATGATTTTGTAACTAATGATATCTGTTTGCTGGTATTGGATCTGATTAATTAATCGTATGCTTGCTACTTAGATTACATCACAGCAAAAATTGGAGATGATTTGAAACAAGAAAAGGCCGATTCCAAACAATCATGTCCTCTCCCTTCTTTTTCCATTCCTTTTTTACTACATCAAGATCATTACCACAAAATTTACCCGGTAAAGTGAACTGAAAAGCTACCTCTATCATAATAAATGAGATTTTCTTTATAGGCACAGGGACAAAAGAATATCAGCTGAACAAAATCGGTTTTTGGAGAAGTGATTTCACGAATCATTTCTTCTGGGGACCTTGTCAAAGTGGCAACAGATATATAACTATGGCAGAAGTGCTTTCAGTTGTGCCCTGAAAAGATCACCAAGAGCTCCACGAACATCCATCTGAATGAATCAAGCAATTATAAGGTTGTTTCCAGAATAATCTCTAATTAGTAATTAACTGCTGTAAGAGCACGAAATACCAAATTTAGAGGCACCAAGGGATGGATATGACAGTATCAAATAACAAATCCATATTATTACGGACCTTGACATGGAAAGAGGAGATTTACCTGATCACAGCAAACAAGTTTAGTAAGCAAAGGATAGAAATCTCTCAGATGCCTTCTGAAAATCTGTTGGTTCATATAGCACATGCCTTTAAGCACCTGAAAAAACAAAAGAGTAAGGATAATATCATCTGTTAATACCTACAATATACAAAACTTGTGGGAAATCAACAAAAATATTGTCCAATAAACAAGCACAACGGATAGAGGAGGATATATTCAATCACAAAGTTTGGGCTCCTAGAATACGGTGCCCTTGGGGCTTTCTATTTGATTGAGGAGAGTGGAATTTCGTGTGTAGGGGTGAAATCCGAAGACACTGAGGTGAATCCACCAAACCAATCAAATTAGGGTTTCAAAATTATATCATGCCCCACAAATAATCCATATGGCACTTTATACCTTGATAATTATGGGAGATCGTAACTCCAGAACACGATGAATATCCATATTAGTCGTCTCCCCAGAGCTGGACTGCAGATCAGATGCCTCCCGGAGCACCTGTTCACAGAAAGATACAAGTTTCTCTTCTGCTAATCCTTCAATTTTATCTTCATCATTAGAATGTTCTATAATATCAGCATTCTGAGAAGCGTTAGTTTCTGCAAGTGCCTCTTTGTTGGCACTAAACCCGGAAGTTGCTTTCTGTAAGATCTCAAGATATATGCAAGTTCCTGCTAATTCTTGGCGGAGAAGATTCAGAGGTGGCCTGTCCAGAAGATAAATTAGTCACAAACTATGTTTTCTTATCAGAAAAATCATTTTCTTCCTCAAGGAAGAAAATTGAAGAAAATTCAACACAAAAGAAAAGAATTTCCATAAAAAGTTTTCATCCTACCTCTCATCAGGAATTTGGTGCATGCGTGTTCTGAGATTGGTATATGAATTATAAGAAGCTGCGAACTCTAATGCAGACAGCAAAATGTCCATAATAGCAATCTTTTGTGGTGCTTTCAACTTGCTCCAGTATTTTTTCTGCAAATGATAGAGTGATTTTATTAGGCAAACAGTACTCACAGACTTTTTTACATAACCCAATAATAACAATATGGCAGCAGTTCAGAGGCACTTGGAGAATTTCTTTACATCCCCAAGTGCTGCAGCCTTCCAAGTCAAAGGACTTGCCTTATATATTACAGTAATGGTTTTCGTCACAATGGATTGCAAATTGACGTTTGATGATCAGAAGAAAAGTATTTATGAATTTAAGGGAACATGTAAAATTAAAAACGATCAAAATTCAAACCTGAATACTATCAATGGCTCCAAGAAGCAATAACTGAGTGATGCATTTGCCCCTACAAGTTCCCAATAATGAACTCTCCTCCTCATCTCTGACATCAGGCTCCACAGCCTCAGGAACCTAATGCAGCATAAGAATCAAACACGTCATAAAGCCATTAAATCTGGATGCTGGCCTAACAGCAGAAATAATATATTCTTTAGAAATTAATATTCTGCGACATCATACCTTAATTGGAGAAGATGGTACAGAAGCATCAGAAGCAATACCCTTAGGCTTAGAAGTAAGATTTCTGAGAAAGAGATTGTCCATAATTCTTTGACCTATTGTTTGATTCCGTTGGAGGCCTTCAGCAGATTTTGGAGCACTTCCTGACGGTGACGGAAGGCCTACAAGAAGAAAATCTTTTTATGTTGCTTTGCTACTAAAAATTTGAGAGGAAAAAAATCAAAATTTCTAGCTTATGCACATCAACAACAGTGTTAAAATTAGCTCCATCAATTGTAGTTTTGGGACAATATGGACTTTCAAGGTTCTATTTATAGAGTCAAAAAATGGTAGTAATCGTTGTTCTGTGAAGCATTTTTCACATAAATGCAAACTAGCATAAACGCAGTGTCAGTTTTTAAGATTTTGAATGTTAATCATAAACCATTTAATAAATACGAAGGTTCATGGAACTTTAAAAACCTGACCTTCAGATCCATCCAAGTTCATTTTCACCCCTGAGTCTTGTTTGTTGTCCATCAGGACTGAAGCATTTGGATTTCTTCCATTATCACTGACATCAAACTGACGGCTATCCACTCCCTCATAGTCGACAGACTTTATGGAAGGACTATCACCTGAATTGACCTCTAAATCTCCAATTAACGTCCCATTGTTCTTCAGGTTCTCAAATCCCAAAGCATTTAGCAGTTCAAGTGGTTGTGTTGTGTACAAAGCATCTCTGATAATAAGAATAACCACAAAATTACTAGTGCACCCAGATCAAATGATTAGTATTAGAACCACCACAAAATATTATCTGATAATAAGATATAAGCACCTTATACTTTTCAACAATGTATCCCAGTCGTTCTCACTGAATTGATGTCCTCCAACTTCAATGAGATGCACTAGTGCACCCAGAGATAATGAAACCACTGCCTGATCAGTCTTTTTGGCGCAATCCAACAGTAGACTGAGTAGGGGTGGCAACATAAAACACACCTCCTGCACAGAGGAAAGACTTCCAACGTCACACTAATCTTTGGAACACCAACTTCAAAATGCACAAATCATTTTTCACCATCAGAACCAATATATGAGAATATCAGTCTGCATTTGTTTTACTACATGACAGAATAAACCTCCACATTTTCCTCCCTTATTACGAGTGATTATTCACCAATAACTAGGAAAACTAATATAATTTATACAGCTAGTATTTAGCTCAACACTACCTTATAAAAAGTGTTGAAAAGGTTGCAAAGCAACTGAAGTGAGTGAATGCTTGTTTCACGGAACCATTCCTCGTCAGGAGAAACAGAGCTTTCCTTTCCAGCATGTCTCACATGATCGAATATGGGAAACAAGACACGATGAAAAATGCTCTCCCAAAATGATGATGAGAACTTGCTACCTCTCTCATTTAGTAGATCAAACAATACTTCAAGTGCACAGCTTCTGACCTCTGGTCTTGGATCTGATGTCAGATCTGACAGACCAGCCAGCATTGGGAACCAATAATGCTCAGTCACGTCAAAAGTTGTATCCGCATTTACGTCAATAGGCCTCAAAGCACCACCAGGTATAAGACCCTGAAATTGAAAAACCAGAAGTTAAACACGGATATCTCAACAGCCAAGTGACAAGCTATCAATACAAGCAAGTTAGAAGACGCCATAGAACCATAGACATCAACGGAACCCACAACAACCAAATCCACCTGCAACAAAGCAGCCCAAGACCAGGGTTGCCTAAGCAGCCAGTCATCATAGTATCAAAGAAAAGCTAAGCATCACTTTTTCTTTCTTCCAAACCATTTGAACAAGAGGTTTGGTTTCCAGGCCCTGCATGTGTTCTCATGTCATACTGAAAATCTCACAACCCAATCATTTCTGTTTATTAACTTCACCTCAACTTTTATGGATCCAATGTACCACCAACATAGTTCAGAAATTATTTACGATATCTGACAAAGACACTATACTGAAGGACACAAGTGAAAGCAACATGAAATAAATGACAAAGCATCCACAAAGAACAAGGAAAAGTTAATGCCAACAGGACTAACAAACCTCCGCCAGACGATCCTCACATATGCGCAATAGTGCAATTGCCTTTAAACTTATACGGTGTGAAGCTCTATTATTAGCAAACCTGATAAGACAGTTGACACAGTCCATAAAACAATCTCCAACTACTTGATCGAAGTGTTCCAAGATAACTGCAAATTTCCCCGTATTAGACATACCAAATTGTGAAGAGGAGGAAATCAATATGATAAGAAAACATACAGTAAGGGAAAAGAAATTGTCACCTTGTTCAACATTTTCAAAAGCGCTCTCAACTATTGATTCCAATTCATCATCTGCAGCAGCTGTAAAAACCATGAAAACGCTACGCCATCCAGACTTGATGCTCCCTACTTTGGATTTTATCATCTGTAAAAGGCAACAGAATCAATTTTGTTTGTAGCAGGATAGCTGTATATTGAGAAGATTAAGGAAGATAAATGGAGCGCATTCGGGAAAGCAAATTATGTAGACATACTTGAACAATGCAGTCAACAATTAGGCTCCTTATCGTTTCACTTCGACTATTGCGCATAAGAACAACAAAAGGTTTAAGAATGTCATTTTGGAATGTGAAATTGGCAAGTTCAGCTCGCTCCAGATACTTCATGCCAAGCTGCCTGAGAGAATCTATAGCATACATAGCAATTTTTTCATCATGATGACTCCCAGCTGAAATGAAGTGGTTTGCCAAAACAGACCATATTCTAGCCCAGACCTGTAAGACATTAGCAGAAATATTCAAAATATGGAGAACTCAAAACTTGCAGAGCACAAATCAGAATACCACTCCATGAACATTTTTGGGATGAGCTAGGTTGTACATTTACAAGCAGAACAATAGAGTTTCAATAGATAAAAACATACCATGCGTATACGAGCCATGTTGTAGTAGCTGATCTCCACAAGTTTTTGCAAGCTAAACACACGAGCTGGAGTTTGTTTTAGTTCTTCAGCTGATACACCACAGAGTGCAGTGAAGAACTCCACTACAGAATCGCTAGGAAGCTGAACGCTATTCACAAATACTTGTTCAGAAGGTTTTCCGGCCAACTCTCTTAGAGATTGAAGAACAGCATCTTTGGAGATCTGGTTTGATCCATGCATGACTGTTGCAGCTATAGATGGAGTTGATGTAATGAATTCAAGCCGAGAAACACATTCCAAAACTGCATTCCATGTGTCTTGAAGGGAGCCAGTCTCTGTGTCGCAAAGAGATAGTAGAGTTTGCAGTGCTTCCACATTTTTACTACGCATTTCCTTTGGAGCATGCAAGAAAGTAAATCTGAGATGACAGCCCAAAACCTCGATTAGTATTATCAAAGATATTGCTTCAAAGATCAAAACCGTGATACACAACACAATTCATTGTCTCCAGATTAAATACATAATTTTCACAAAAAGAACAAAAAAAGGCTAACATACTAAGAATGGAAACAACAAAAGAAATAAATATAAAAAGTACAAATATACAAATGTTTGGGGAGAAATCAAGACATGTTTTACCTGACCAGAGATGTTAGAAAGGCATAGCGCATGGTATCCATTCCAAGAACATGTGTAATGTGTATTCCAGCTTTAAATCCCTCCATACAGAGAACCACCCTTGACTTATTCTCACCTTCCTCCATTGTAACAGAAAAAGTAGCAAGCAAGGGCCATCCTACAGCTTCAACCATAGGCCTTACAAGCTCTAACTGTTGTGTAGTATAGAAGACCCCTCTTTTTGCACCTTGATTGCGAAATATAGCTTGTGTCTTCTTAATGATAGCTTCACTTTCTGACTTAGTATCTGCAGACAATGTTCTTCTGGGAAGGGCCAGATTAAGGATACTGACAAGGCGACCTCTCTCTTCACCTTCGGGCTTATTTCTTCCACTTCTCTCAAGACCAACAGTATCATCTTTCATCTTTATCTCTTCTTTGACAATTGAATCATAGATTTCTTCCAGAAGTTCTGTTGGAGCACACTCTTCTGCATCATCCATAGCATTCATGCGTATAAAATCCAACTTGGACATTTTAGGCCACACCATTGGATTATGTGCATCAGTATTCAACATTATAACTGCGTATGCAAGAATGTATGCAGTATCTGCATTTTTGAAAAGACCTGGATTATCTGCACAATATCTGCATATGCAACATATTGAACAACATCACTGGCCAACAATAAAAAATGAATATAATCTACGTACAACATGGATGCCCAAATCATATTCAGTCAGAAATTGAAGTTCACACATTTACAAAGGATACATGCATTAAGTTTGAATCATATGCATGACAAGGCATGCATGCTGAGTTCTATACATTTATGCACAGAAAAATTAAAAACCAGACAGCAACGAAATCAAACAGACACCCCCAGTACCTTTCTGCAAATTTTTCCATGATACGATCTATCTTTTGAGCTTCCCCTGGAAGTCGGAATCCTTTAAGAAGTTCACGAATTGCAGTGTCAAACTTCATTGCTGAAAACTTCATGGAATCTACATAAGCATGCATCACAGCAAGGGGAAATTCTTCATGGTGACCCAAATACTCCCCAATCATGGCCTGAAAAAAATCATAAAAGTACTAAGATGCCTGTATCATTGTAGAAAAGCAACTTATATAAGAACAGAGCTTCCACCTTGTCCAAACTGGGAGTACTTCTCAAAAATTGGGCAACTGAATGAGGTGTGTTTTCCACCAACTTATTTGATCTTAGATACTCTACACCCTTTACAGGTTGCCTGTTGAACTGCAACATTATTAATACTATAAATCAGTTCTAGACTACAGCCAAATCAGTTCTCAGAAAAGAAATAAAAGATAAAAAATTCATCCAGGGAAATCAAGTTCACAAGATTGATGCAGATCAATTACCTCAGAGATGGCAGCTTCCAATGTAGATTTATGAGCTTTTGCCTTCTCAAAGTTACTGGGTACATCATCAGCCTCTTTAGCTGAAGCTTCTCCTTCTAGAGACTGCGTCTTTTTACTCTGGTTTTCTGATTCTCCACGTGACTTTTCCCAATCTACTAGTGATTTAAGCACATTCACGAGACACTGGCAAGGTCAAGGAAAATGGGGTCATCGAGCAACCTCTAGTACCATCAATGAATATCTAGCAGGAAAAAACATATGATCAACTAGCTGGATCAGAGAAAGGAGTACACTTCAAAACCTACCTGAAGAGATGAACCTTTAATTGAAGTTGTCTGTGATACAGCAACCATATTTGGATCTGCATTTTGAGTCCCTTGAGCAATTCTGGATAGAGTTGTAACCTAATATTAACAGTCAGAATACATAGCAGATGTATTAGATGTAAGAGAAAAACATTTTTGGATGGAATCAGAAAGAAATCATTGTGAAACAGTACGTAAAATTGTACCATACGCTCAAACAAGTTTGGTGCCTCAAGATCACAGTCATAGTTCACAAATATGTCAACAAGCATCTGAGGATCCTTGCAAACTTTTTCAACCATCCTGCAAAAGCACACCACGTTAGAAGACCAGGAAAAGAACAAGAAAAGCATAATCTTCTCCTCAGACACGCTGAAAGTGAAAGCCACCCAGTATAAATTAAAGTAACATGTGCAAATTACTAGAAATGTAATAACCAGAAAAGCCAAATACCTAAGAACACTTAATTTCTGGTTAATTGGAAAATCCAAGCCATCCAGTGATCGTAGAACTATCAAGGGAAAGAAGATGCCTATTTCACCCTGAATAAAATTTGTTGGTGTAAGGAACAGAACATATCAAGGTAAGTTTTGTAACTATTTGTCAAGATCATACACATACTTTGAGGCTTTCTCTGAACCGCAACAAAAGCACTAAAAATATTCCAGTTGCGTACTGCAAGAAGGAAATGCATAATTAGAAGCAATAATCTCATAGCATATTCATTAAAATTGGGTTAAGGAAAGATATATGTAAACCTGAAATATGACAGGGGACTGCGAAACTGAAGCCCGCAACAAAGCATATGATAGGTATGCTTTCACCGAGTCGATAAAATGGAAGTCCCTAGTAAATGGATGGCCAACCCCTTCCAATAAACCCTGAAATGCCATAAGAAATTACATTATTTAATAAAACACTGGAAATAGGTACAAACAATGCTCCTTATATAAGTTAAATGTGTGAGAAAGCAATCTTCATCATTCTCAAATCATCCTTTCTTCTTCCATTGTCTAAGAAGGAGGGAGGTGATTGACTGCTTAATCAATTCACACCAAAAAAACAAAAAGGTTTTAAATACTATTTTTGAGTTATTTAAACAGTATCAACTTCTTTTTTATGTTAAGCATCCATGGAACCATGAACATAAAAGCACAAATAAATCCGTAATGTAACCTGCAGAAGCTCAAGAGACAAAATCCTTGTCTTCAATGTAACTTCATTGTTATCTTCCTTCATCCCCATCTGCAGACAATAAATTTAGATTCATGAATGAGGCTAGGGATTGCTGTCGACAATTAGAAGGCATTGCTCAACAAACCAACCTTGCAAAGGGTGCGGAAAACCAGTAAAGCATCACGTTGAACTATGCTCATGCTCTCCAGGTCAATCCCTCTATAAAAATTACATAATAGTTATGAGCAATCAAATCAATGTAAAGACATTTGGTAGACTATGAATATCAGAAAGAGATATCTTAAAGTATAATATCATATCCAAACCTGGTTATCTTTTTACCATCTTCGAGATGCACAGCTTTGTCCAGGACAGCCTCTAAGCCCTAAACAACATTTCAACTACAATCTTAGTACAAAAGGAAACCTGGCAAGCTAAAATAGCCGGCATTGGGAGACATAGTAAATGGTGGCAAACACAGCATCTGAGAGTGCATAAGGTATTAAGAACATAGGTAACTAGAGAAAACAGTGTACCTTGATGTCAGCACCGCCAGCAAGATTATGCAGTTCCTCAACAGATGCAATGGGTGTGTCTTTGGCTTGGTTAAGTTGATCTCCTAAAGTCATTTCTTTCTCACTTTGGTCTTCCAAGGAAGTTTCTTCAGCTTTTGTATTTGAACTTTGTCCTGAAATGGCTTCTATATGTCCAACAGAACCAGATGATGCATCCTCAAGTCCCTGCAAGAAATTACAAACTTTCTAGAATACGGGGTAAAATAACTAAATTGTATGCATGTCCTGTACAGTTGTACCAGACTACAGATAAAGACATTCAGAACTGAAAGCTTTAAATTCATACTGGGTCAGTCTCCATTCTCCTGAAGATGATGCTGATCATCTGCGTAAGCATTGCCTTTGACGTTGCTTGGTTTATGGGACTCTTGCTACAAGTCCAACGTACAATTCATTAGCACTGCTTGAAATTGATATCGGGCACCTTTATGCAAATGTAAAAGTACCTGTGCAGAGCGATATTGTAGCACACTCTGATAACTCCCAGCAAAGGTTCCCCATGTACTGCATTTGAAACAGGTTTTAAAAAATAATTTCTTGCACTGAAAATTGTAGAAAAAAGAAAAGGCAGAACAATAAACCAGCACCAAACATACATATGCACAAATTGACAAATATATATGCTGAAATGCATATAAATGACTGCAGATCAGGAATATTACAAAAGAAGAGACCCAGTACCACAGTACATATGAGTACACTTACATGGATAAGAAACGCAACTTATGACAGACTATATAAGTTATATAATACACCAGCAAACGAATACCCGATTTCCACACAGCCCTGATAACATACCTCTGAACTTCGTGGATGCCACAGCAGTAAGAAGGACCTTCAACACTTGCAAAACGGTACTGCACATCGTTTCCCAAAATAAGAAAGAATAAAAAGCCACATATTTTGGGAGAAAACCAATGATGTGCACGGCACATACCTATCAGATGACGAGTTGTCAACACAACTGCAAACCATGTTCAGAAGGTCTGCAAACAGCGGTACACTTTTCCCATCATCTAAACCAGGATCTCCCTCTAAATGATCATATGCAATGAGTTTCTGTGCTTATGAAATTTGAAGTACTAGTTAGCTATTACAATGAGACAGGTGGGCAAATTATAGATATCAACAACAAATTCCAAGCGATGATAACAAGGAGCAACGGCTAATCATACAAGAATGCAGATACTACAACAGAACAATGAATTTCGTCATGCCTTGTGTAACAAAGTATCACCATCTTGAAAGCACATAATATTTAATCTACAAATAAAAAAAATCAAGAAATGAAAATGCATACATGAAGACAATCCAGAGCAGGTTCTAGGACTTTCAAGTTCTTTGTCTCAAATGCAAGTCGTAGGGGATTCAAAACAAGCTCTGCCTGAGCTCCTTCTAAGGTGTTCCCAGCCTTTGACAGGACAGTTGAAATAGTTGCACTTGTGCTCACCGGCCTAGCAACAGAATCTGCCTCCTCAGCAGTGTTTTGAGACTGATCCGGTTCTGTATCAGTTTCTGCAGCTCCACCCTCTGTTTCAAGAGAACTACAAAACAGAAGAGATTCCAAAAGTCAAAACAATGTCTGATCAGATCATTATGATTTTAATCTCATGTAATGATAATTATTTGGTACTGTTTGTTAGATGAACTAATCCAAATCTGTTGGATCTGATAAAAAGAAACCCAGACATATTGTGCTGTTATCTGGCCTGATCATGATCTAAAACCATGTGAATCAAATTTAACCATTGCAGCTCGACATGTGTATCCTTTTTTCCGGGTACAAAAATAGGAAGCACAAAATGTATTTAAATTGAAAATAAGATAAAAGAAAAGACTAGGTGTCCCTCTATGCTTAAACATACTACAATTGCAAGAAAATTGATACAATTAATTAATGACTTCGGCTCGATCACTATGAATCAACTACAAGGAATGTCCCAAAAATGTTTTGATATTGAGGCCTACAAAGATGCCACACATATGTAAAAGTTGAATTCAACATGATTGCTATACAAGCATAATAACTAAATTCTGCAAATCTGTATATTAAAGGGAGGAACAAAGTGAAGGGGAGAGAAGGGAATTATTAGTCGATCAACAAATATAGACCTTCCATCACCAGCTGAAGTTGTAGCTTGATTCTTCTCACTTGAAATGGTCTGTTGAGTTTGATTGACCTCTTTCGTACTATCTAAAGAAACACAAAAACAACCGTGAGAGAGATAACTGAAATTAACTATCAGTGCCGAATAGAAATATCATTTATAAACAGAAGGAAAATACATACACAAGGCATACTGATTAAGGCCTTTGATCTTCCAATTTTAACAAGCATCAAATTGAAATTACATAAAAATTAACCAGTGAAAGCAACAAATTGACGCTACAAACAAAAAAAAACAAACAAAATAGGCATTTCAGTGCTTCATCCTTCCCAGAAAACCAGAGTTCGTTAAGATCAAAAAAATTTACATGCATTGCATAAACATCCCAAACTCTATCTTAAGTTCACACTTCCCCACATTATCATACACCATACTATCATAGGTCAGCCCAAATAATTGTTTGATTTCATCCAACTTTAAGTAGTACATTCATACTTCAAAATCCAAAAAATCAACAAACACCAACTCCAAACCAATCTGAATCCTGGATCGTCCAAAGTTAGATACGTAATGTATATCAGCATATGTATAATTGTATACAGAGGAAGTGAGAATGAAACCTAGATAAGCCTGAATGGCCTTCTGAAGGTCAGCATGCTTTTTGGGAGAACACTCTTTGAGCATGGACTCGAATGCCCTAGTTACGAAGCCACCAGCTGCACCACCCGCCATCTTCGACTATAATTCGAATATGCCTACAATTCGGATCAAAGCAAGATCCATTACACATGAATTGCAACAATAATTCACAGATTAATCGTTCACCATATTTTACAATTACAAAATCGAAGACTGAATGCGAGCGAGAGAGAAATACAGAGAATTATACGTTACCTTGTTCGAATTGATTGTAGACGACGATCAGAAATGAAATGACGAACAAGTGCGGTGACTGGCGAGTTGGGAGCAGAGAATTGGAGATCTGAAAAGGCAACAACGCTGGTCGAGCAAATTCCACTGTATAGATCTAATACGTCGTCAAGACTGCTAGTATGGTATTGTTTTACTGGTCTACTGGAGCGGAGCTTCTGAACCCGGCGCTTGCCACAGCGGGTTTGGGTCTTTTGAGACTTCGCGCAAGTAAAGATATAAAATAGTGAACATTCAAAAAGTCAAAATATCATTAACATTGGAAATTATGTGTTTTTTGGACAAAACGTTGCAAATTATGTTTTTTTGGACAGAACGTTGCAAATTATGTGTGATCACTAATTCATGCACGTCTTACTCGCGAGTTACAATTTTTCTATTTTCTTTTTTTATAATTGTATTTTTATAAATGATCATCTTAATAAAATTTCTTTGTCAATTGTATTTTTCAAATGCTCTTCTATATTTTTTCTCTTTTATCGCACATCAATTGTTGAGACGAGCTTCTAAAAAAATGCGTCTATAAAGGAAAACTTCTAAGACGGCTATCTAGAAAAATACGATTGCAAAACAAAAACTAATTACTTTATTTAATTTATAATTAGTATTTAAATATTACATTTAATTTCATAAAGTACTTACTAACTAGTATTTCATTATTGTAAATTATTTTCTGGACTTTAAAATTAGTAGGGGTGGGAACATAAACCTAACATGGAAGACATACATGTCACATAAGGTGCATTATGGTGTTCGATGTTGGAAGTAAGATTTTCAATACGATGTAGCTCCCCGACTTGTATCGCTAGCACTAGCACATATGATGAGATACCTTATCATCACGACAGAAGTTACTATTCTGTTGTGTTGGATCCAAAATCGGAGGATGAGTATATCACCACACATGTTCAAGATTTTGTCATCAAATTCATCAATTTCCAAAATATGTACCATCCAAGTCAAATGTTGGTTCCGAACAGTGGACGAGTTAATCTGCAACTATACCACTTCGTAATTGTATTATGTGTATATTGTAAATCCCCTGGTCCTAGAACAAATTGATATTCCACCCGGGCCGCAGCAACTCTACTTCAAAGGACAGTGGGTCATTTGTCGATGGAAAAATCGCATTAATTTCAACTTTGGTTATGGCTGTCGGGAAGGAGTACAAGGTCTTCCAAATGTAATTACTAGGGGAACTAAGTTTTGGAAATGAAAAATTTTAATTTTAAGTTGTAGATCTATACTTTAGGAACATAAACCTTGCGAGCAAGCAATACCTATCAAACAATATGCATTTTGGTGTTCGATATTGGAAGTGGGATGTTCAATAAGATCTCACTCATCGACTTGTATCACTATTACTAGCACATATGATAGGATACCTAATTATCGCGATATATAGTGTTATTCCATATTGTTGGATTCAAAATCGGAGGATAAGTATATCACCCATTTGTTTCAAGGTTTTGTCATCAAATTAATTACTGTACATATGATAGGATACCTAATTATCGCGATATATAGTGTTATTCCATATTGTTGGATCCAAAAGATGTACCATACGAGTCAAACGTTGGCTCCCATACGGTGAATGGGTTAGTCTGCATTTACTGTACTACTACAGAATTGTATTGTGTATGTCGTATATCCCCTGACCATGGAACAAATTGCTATTCCACCTGAGTCGCATCAACTTTAACTTAAAGGACTAGGAGCCCTTTGTCGATTGAGATGTCGCATTAATTTCAACTTCGGTTATGACTGTTGGGGAGGAGTCCAAGGCCCTCCAAATGAAATTACTAGGGGAAATAAGTTTTGGAAATTGATAATTTTAATTTTAAGTTGTTGATCTATACTTTAGGAACATAAAACTAGTGGCCAAGCCATGTCTGTCACATAAGGTGCATTATGATGTTCGATGTTGGAATTGAGACTTTTAGTACAATTCCGCTCCACGACTTTTATCGCTAGCACTAGCACTTATGATGTGATACCTAATTATCGCGACATAGGTTACTATTATGTAGTGTTAGATCCATAATCGGAGGATGAGTATATCATCACGCTTGTTTCAAGGTTGTCATCAAATTCATCAATTTATATAATATGCACCATCCGAATCAAATGTTGGTTCCCAAGCAGTGGAGGAGTTAATGTGCATTTATTGTACCACTCCAAAATTGTATTATGTGTATGTTGTAAATCCTTTGATCATGGAATAAATTGTTATTCCTTCGGGCCGCAGCAACTTTACTTCAAAAGACAATGAGTGCTTTATCGATGGAGAAGTCGCATTAATTTCAACTTTAGTTATGATTGTCAGGGAGGAGTACAAGGTTTTCCAAATGCAATTACTATGGGAAATAAGTTTTGGAAATGGAAAATTTTTAATTTTAAGTTGATCTATACTTTAAGAACATAAAACTAGAGGGCAAGTCGTACCTACCAAACAAGGTGCATTCTAGTGTGCGATGTTGGAAGTGAGATATTCAATATGATCCCAATCCTCGACTTGTATCGCTAGCAGTACATATGATGGAATACCTAATCATCATAACATATGGTGTTATTATGTGGTGTTGGATCCAAAATTGGAGTATGCGTATATCGATACACTTGTTTCACAATTTTGTCATCAAATTCATCAATTACCAAAAGATGTACAATCCTAGTCAAATGTTGGCTCCCAGGCGGTGAACGAGTTAGTCTGCATTTACTGTACCACCGCAAAATTGTATTGTGTATGTTGTATATCCCCTGACTATAGAACAAATTGATATTCCACCCGAGCCGTAGCAACTTTACTTCAAAGGACAAGGAGTCTTTTGTCAATGGAGAAGTTGCATTAATTTCAAATTCAGTTGTGATTATTGGGGAGGAGTCCAAGATCCTCCAAATGAAATTACTGCGGGAAATTATTTTTGGAAATTGATAATTTTAATTTTAAATTGTTGTTCTTTACTTTAAAAACATAAAACTAGCGGCTAAGACATGCATGTGGAAGTTAAATTTTCAGTACGATTTCGAGCACATATGATAGGATACCGCTGCACGACTTGTATCGCTAGCACTAGCACATATGATGGGATACCTAATCATCAAGACATAGGTTACTATGTTGTGGTGTTGGATCCAAAATTGGAGGATGAGTATATCACCACACCTATTTCAAGATTTTGTCATCAAATTCATCAATTTCCAGAATATGTACCATCCGAGTCAAATGTTGGTTCCCAGATAGTGGACTGGTTAATATGCATTTACTGTACCACTCCATAATTGTATTGTGTATGTTGTAAATCCCCTAACCATGGAACAAATTTCTATACCACCCGGGCCGCATCAACTCTACTTCGAAGGACAATGAGTCCTTTGTCGATGGAGAAGTCGCATTAATTTCAACTTCGGTTATGACTGTTTAGGATGTGTACAAGATCCTACAAATGCAATTAATGGGGGAAATAAGTTTTGGAATTGGAAAATTTTAATTTTAAGTTGTTGATATATACTTTAGGAACATAAAACTAGATGCCAAGAGTTACGTGTCACACAAGTTGCATTATGGTGTTCAAGGTTTAAAGTGAGATGTTCAGTACAATATCACTCCCCGACTTGTGTAGCTAATTTCCCAAAAAATTGGGTGGCAAACTTTTCCCCAACGATTTAATTGAGGTGGACAAATGCCTAGGTCTACTAGGTGCGTTGCCTAAACGTCTTGATTCGCATCCGTTGTGGATTCTAAAGAATAATGTTTGGGATATGCTTCATAAGGATTTGAAAAATTGGACCACATCACCTTATTCTCTGAGAAAAATGTCAGATACAATCCCGACTACAGTTACAACTTGGTTGTTAATGACTGATTATTATCTCACTTCCTCTAGTCATTGTATTATATAAGTACATATGCTCCACCTAAATTCTGAAATATGGCATCTTTTGGTAGCAGATTTGCCGAATCAGATGCAAGACACGTATCTTTTTCTTTGTTCTTATCTCAGTATGTACTTTCGATTATGTCTATACCATCAAAGTAGAAATTCAGTTACAAACAAGTAATCATCTCAAGTGAGGTTACAAAATTAAATCCTATAACACAAATGTGGTTCTCACAAGTATATATATTTTTTATATCTCTTTTCTTTTCCAACATAAGTCAAGGTCTGAGATTGCTTCGAAGCACAGTATATACCACCAAGGAAAGCTGAGGGTTAATTGTTGCAACCCGTTGGAAGCATATCTTGAGAGGGAGCACATTAGAAAGCTGCATTCGATCAAATCCCATAACCTAAATCGTGGGAAACTCCAGAAAAACTTACTCCAACTCCATCAATCCCATAACCTCTATAACTCCACTCTTGTAACCTCTATGGTAGTTCTCTTCCCTCATCCTCTCTATATTACAAGGGTAAATATGGTGGTTCCCCTTTTCTCTATATTACATCCATAATCCATCATTTCTGTCCCAACTGTTATAAGATACAAATTTGATACATAAAACAATGGAAAGTGAGGAAAAAAAAGAGAGAGAAAATAATACACAAATAAAAATGGCTAGGAAATACAAACTTGAAGCTTTGAATAGACCACAGCAAGCATGTCATTTGGTCTTCATTGGGTCGTTGTCCTATAAACCGATCCAATAAATTACAAAATCATCCCATGGCCTGGCCCAAAAACAACTCCCTTACACATAAATCATAATTCACAAAATCTATTTAATTACTATTTTGGACTAATTAATAAGAATCCCAATTTGTACACTGATAATATTTTTCACTTGAATTAAAATGCTGTATAAAATGTAACTACAGCTACAAGCCTACAAGAAGCACATTCAAAAATAAATAAAAAATCACAACAGCAGATCATCCCCAAAGAGGTATAGCAGTCTCTCCACAGCCCAGCTGGGCTGGGATCTGTGTTCCCAGCTCAAGCTCTGGATTTGGGATGACGTCAGCAAGGGGGTCCTACAGAGTGGGCAAGTCCTGTGGTTATCATCATGATTATCATGATACTCCAGCCATCTGTCGATGCATTCTGTATGGAACACGTGGCTGCAGTTCCTGAGCTCCCTCACCTGATCCTCCATCTCCAGCTGGCTCAGGCACACAGCACAAGTGTCACAGCCACTGCTGCTGGCTCTGTAGTTTCCTTGTCTGTTGGTAATTTCTTCAAAGGTGGTCTGCACAAGGCAGTCTCTGATCAACTGGGTTGAAGAAGAAGAGCAAGAGGAAGGCACAAGAGGGTAGTTTTGTAATTCACCATGCTCTGCCTCCAGGAAATTGTAGCCATGGTCAGAAACAGAGGAGGAGGAAGAAGAAGATAAGAGTCTTTGTCTGAGTCTGAGAGCCCAGTACAAAACCCATCTCATTAAGGCAATTACAAAAGCTGCTTTGTATAAAACATGGCTCACTATCAAGCCTGATGAGGACGAGTCTTCTTCAAACAAACCCATTGGAGCATATGCAAGCAATGAGCAGACCATACAAGCAAATTGAAACAGAGAGAGGAGGTAGAAGAAGAGCAAAAAACAGAGCAAAAGAAAACCAGAGAAAACAGAGGAAGAAGAGAGAAAAGGGGAAGTTCTCAATGGCATCCAGCTTGTTTATAAAGACAGTGGATGTGAAGTGAATTGTAAAGAAGATTATGCGTGTGGGGCCCATTTGCTTCTTTTTTCTTTCAAACTTTTTCTTTGATTTATTCAGGGAGTGCGGAGCTGTCACTGACTCGTCAGCAGGTCATTTGCTTTGTCATTGCGATTGTATTTGTGCGCATCTGAGTCAGTCACTTGGGTCGGTGGCTCTGTCATTTAAATATTTCTTCTCTATTAATTTACTAGAAACATTAGGTACATAGAATTGGTTTATATAAATTTATAATACATCATCATTAAAGTTGAAAGCATGTGGGATCTGATCATAAGATTACAACCAACTTTGTTCTTTTCTTTTATTTTCGTCTGTTGTTACTAACCAACTATCAATTAGGCCTTCACGCTGTATGAATGACTTTCAGTTGTTGATGTGTGGTGAGATTCACTACCACCAATAAATGAGAGTCGCTCATAAGTGATTATCAGTTATTAGTGCGTTGTGAGATTCATAAGTGATTATATTGTTAATGCCAACAAATGAGAGTTACTCATAAATGATTATCAGTTATAAGTGATTAATGCCAACAAATGAGAGTCACTCATGAGTGATTATCAGTTATTAGTGCATTGTGAGATTCATGAGTGATTATATTGTTAATGCGTTGTGAGATTCACTTCCATCGAGACTATTGAAATGCATAAAGGAATAGAAGTGGTGGATACCTTTTTCTTTTGATAAGTAGCTTTTTCATGAAACGTGAGCGTGACCCAATTGCATGTCTTAATTACCACCATGATACCATCCTAGTCATATTCCACCAAAACGTACAACAATTCCAAATTTTCCCACTACTTTTACTATGATTTGTGATAAGAATGCACCCCACATCTGACCGTTGCTTTATTTCTTACAACAGCATACTCGAACAAACGTTGACTAAAGGTAGTTACCCAAGAAACAGTTGACTAAAGGTGATGATGCTCTCTCACCTTTCAGCAAACACAAAGGACCAACCATACAAGCAAAAACTTATTGCATGATTCGCATAAAAGGTGCAGGATAAGGTGATGCTTTGGTTTGATCCCCCTTTTTCCTATCACATCTTTACATACAGAGCTTGCCATTGCAAACAGAAGATGATTTTCAACAAGTTTTTCTCTCTTTCCCTACAATACAGAGATTTTTTTTTTCCAAGCCTACAATACAGAGATAGTGTACACTTTTTATCACCTTGGAAAGGAACTCTTATTGGCAAACTCCAAAATATCTTGTAACCTGCATCCTTTGCCATGCGATCCATATATAACAGAAATCCATCAAGTAGTTTGTCAAAAGAATTTCTTGATTGGAAACAAATGACTTGTACACATATCTTAAAAATGCATATATATATATATATATATATATATATATATATATATCACTCTTTCGGACGATCTAGGGCCGCAGTTCTCACGCTCTTCTATCTTCTTCCATCTTCTGTCGCATCTTGTATTGGAGAGTGGCAGGAGCACAGTCCAATGGTGTTTCCCCTATAAATAAGAAGCAGTCAGTCAAGAGACGACCAAAGTGACGCAATATGGGAACAACAGCTACCTACTCGCTACTACCAGTGCCCAATCAATTGTTTCAAGCAGATAAACTGAAGCATAATTCAAAGCTTCAGACACATTTGCAGTGTGTGTGGGATATCATACATTTTGTACTGGACATTCTCTATTCATGCCTTTGTTTTACCTTGCCAAACAAAAAATTCAACAAAGTTCACATTTGAAGGGCACCAAGGAAAATTACCCTGTGCATTCTTGTAGTCCAGGCTTGCTCCAGAGTCCATCAGGGCAAAAACTATCTCAGTTTGATTAAAGACTGCTGCCTGACATTAGTGTCACAAAAAGAACTCTAAGCACTGGAATCAATTATGTGAGAGTGAGAGTGAGAGAGAGAGAGATCATACTAAATGTAGCACAGAAAGTCCTTGCTTGTCATGGTAATTGGCATCAACACCCTGCCAAAATGATAGTGTTATTAAACCCACTTTTAAAATATTCATTTTACTCTCTAAATGTTAATACCTCACTCAGAAGCTTCTTGACAGCAGCAACATCACTATTCTTTATAGCTTCTCTCATACCCTAAGAACACACATAAAAAGAATCATTATCTAGAGCAACTAAATTTCTTCTGCACAATTGTACCTTTGGTGATTAAATAAAAAATCAAAGTTTATACCTCCCCAGTGACTTCATAATCCATCTGGCTTTTATCAGAAGTTCCGCTGTTCACTTGACCAAGATTGAAGACAGAACTGCAAAGTTTGTAGAAATAATTAGACCACAACTGCGTGTAGTTTGGCACCAACATCACAAATTGCCAATTCACAATCATGCAAAATGCAAAAACATTATTGTTTATCTATATCAATTAATCAAAGTTTAAAGGAATAAGTAGATGGAATTGCCACATAAATCTAGCAGGAAAATACACAAAAATGAAAAACATGAATTTCCAAAATACGTGGAAATCAGCCAGAGTTAAAGATCAAGTGTCAACATAGCACCGCTCCCTCTTCTTCTGATATTAGAATTTTCTAAACTCAATTCAGGTTTACAAGAATTGAGGTCCGGGGGCTTCAAACTCCCAATTGCTAAATAAAAATGCTTCTCGATATCGTGAACAAATCACAAAGAAATCACATAGTAAATGTTGATTAAACTATTATCCATCATGTCAGGAGTAACAGATATTGCAAACAAAACCCCAGAGGCAACCTACCTATGTTTGCTGTTCGAAGTGGAAGCATTGGTTTTTAAAGTGGTTTCTGTCTTTTTTGGTCTTGGATTCGATCGAGGGACAGAGGTGGATACGGTTTTGCACTGCCACAAACAAAAATATGACCTATGAAACACATGATGGCAAGGTGCAGAAGAAACATCCAAAGAAAATTGAGAATTCATACCTGCTGGGGAACTGCATCCATGGACGGAGCTGGAGCTTCACAAATACATAAAGGCATTCCACACTTGCATTCTGAAATGGCTGACACAGGTTGATATTCTACAGTTGGTTCCGCCTTTAAATCTACATCTGCACCAATGTCCAATCTAGAAACTGTAGCTGTTACAGCATCAATTCTGTCTGAAGATACATCACCTTTGGTAGATCTGTGCAAAAACAATATCCACAATGAACCCCAAAAATCCTTTAATAATTGAGAGAAGAAGAAAGAAGAAAGGAAAAGAAATCCCCTGTAGCATTAACATGGCATAGGGTACCATATGTGAGCATAAACAAGAAAGAAGGCGAAATAAAAATGGAACACAGAATAAGGTGGCAACTTGTGCTCAGTCGTCTTCACTAAGCATGCTTTTTTAGCCACAATGCAAAGTCAAGAGTAAGAAGTGCGTGTGTATAGATATAAATAACTACACACTGTAGTGGATGGCATGCCATGAATCTCTGTAAGTATATAAGATTTCAAGATTTCACAAATGAGTACACTTGCAAGATCCTTTTCAGGTTCTTTAGCCAATTATTGCCACTAAACCACCATTATCAATACGCCTTCTTCTTTCTACCATATTTCTGATTACATGCTAATTTTGCAATTTTTGGTGAAATAAAACCATCCGCTTAATGGATGGCATGCCCTATTTATCCATGGCACTTCACTGGAGATGCTTCTACACGGCATGACTTAATATATAGTTTATCAGTGGCTCTAAACCAAAGAAACCCCAAGGTGAAAATTGTCTATGACATAGAAACAATGAGAAGTTATATAATTAGAAGTATGGGAAATGTTTAGGGTGCTGAATGGGTTGAAATAACAGAAAACAGGGTTTTACAAATCCAATAAGGAAAGCAAAGGGGGACATGTGAGAATTCCATTCCGAGAGAAGAGATAATTCCCATTCCAAGACACACTCAAACACCGAAAGGAGACTTCCATTCCATGATTCCGTCGCACCTAGCCCTAATGGGCTAGTAATACTTATGCACCAATTACTTAATAGACCAGTAGCCCTTGAATGTTTAACAAAGAAAACTTTCACTTTTAGGACCAAGGCAATGAGATATATCCTGAATGACAGCTTTCTACTAAGAGTTGCCATCTGCTGCAACTACTCTCGAGTTTCTATTTTTAGTTGACTTGGTTGACTAAACCGCAAGCTCACCAAGATCAATTAAGTGTTCATTACAAATTCATGAGTCTTCATGCAACATCAGTGAGTCATTTCCCCCATCAATCAACTCTAGTGTACAAAAGATATCAAAAGAAGAAAACAAAAGTTTCAAGTTCTCAAGTTTCAGTCAAATCCCATCATTGACAGCAAGAACTCACAAACATCAATATACATAACAGGCATTATCCATTTAGCGTTTATTTCTACTTAGAATGGATGAATGAGAAAACCAAAAAAAAGATATGATATACAGTTATACATACATATTTAAGTATGTATATTCTAAAAAGTTGAATGAAGAGTAATTTACCGAGAGGAGTCATTGAAACAATCACTGCAAACTCTAACGGTTGAATAAATGCCGAACTGTGGTAGAGCCTGAGTTTGCAAACAAAATCATGATTGCTCAATGAAAGTTCACCAATTGGTCACATTGCTGCAAAGATAAATAAAGTTTTGAGTAAAACAAACACACCAGTTGGTTTGTAGAATGTTCATGGCACAACGTCCGCCCACAAGATCGGCAATGATGCTGCATAAATCATAAGCTAAAGCATATCACGTTCAGATATGTAAAAGAAGAATGCAAAAGTAGGCTTCAAAGCTTGTAACTTGCAGAAAGATGGTCAGTCAATATTGTCAATTGGAAAAGGCCCATTTGTGCATGCAAGAAGAATTGGATTGGTAATCAATCACCATTGACCATAACATATTAGATCATCACAAAAGAAGCCCCTTGGCCATCAATATCAAATTTTGAGCAAAGCAGCAAATAAAGTACAAAACTTTGAGATCCCAATGAAGCATGAAGAACCTTGGCAGTGAAAACTAAGTAATGGCATCAACAGAGCCTTTTGGTTCTCGATTGAAAATAGAAATTAATTAATTTTATTGGCCTTAAAGTGTTGATGGGTCAAACGGGTACTCATAAATTCATTAAATTTCACTTCTTTCCATATATATATACATAAATAAATAAATATAAATGTGAGAAAGAGAGAAGAAAATTGAAATGGGTACCCGTCGCCTGAAAGCGTTGAAGCTGCATTTGCAGACGTCGCAGCGTGGTGCTTCTTGGAAAGGAGGAGGCTCCATTCAATCACATACAATCGTGTAAAATGATCGATTTTTTTGAAACATGCAAGTCAATCTTCAATTCATCGCTACCTCCACCATCGAGTCGATTCAAGCTTTTTCCCGATCCAAAACTCTTATCCGGCAGATTTCGGGTTACCCGCCTTGTTTAGATTCCGGTTTTTATTTATATTTATTCTATTTTAATCTTGTTATTATTTTGGTTTTAAAATATTTAATTTGAGATAAAAATATGTATTAAATAATCACAACCGTCCAGAACCAGCAACGTATGGACGGCGAAGATCATTTTCCAGATTCTGCACATTCTTTTTCAGAAGACATGTTGCAAATGAAACTTTTCATCTGAAAGCGAAATGCCTTAATTTTGACATGTTATGTGATCATATATATTATTATTTTTAATGAAAATTCGATTGTTAATTTGAATTATTAATTCACGAGTTTTATGATAATTATTATTTTTAGACTTTAAAAACATTACAAGTTAGATCCCTTGACGAATTTTATGATAAGATTGACTACAATATATGCTTATGATTTTAAAAAAATATATAAATAACATAATTAATTTGTTAAAAAAATGAAATGCTTTATTAACTTAAACTGTCATATGAAAGTAACTCAAAATTATTATCGAGCGAGTTACCACAGTGGTTGTGGCCCTATTCTTTTTCGCCTGTTTGGCACCTAGAATTGAAATCCCAAGATTGTCTTTCCTCCCAAATTATGTAACCAAAATAAATTATTATGGGTAATATCTTCTTTTTTTTTTTTGGGAAAGATTATTATGAGTAATCTCTAGACAACATATTTAGATTAGTTGGTTCTATCCAATTTTAATTACATCATCTATAATCTCGAACACTACACCTAATTGGGATAACTACACATTTTTTGAAAATGAAATTATGACCGCACGATCATGTGGCCCTAAAAACATCAACGGAGACAGATATGGTAAACTTTGAAAGAGCTTGGAAGGTGAGGTTTGAGTTGTAGTTAATGTTATTAAATTGTCGGGGCATCTGTTCTTTAACACGTGGGAGATTAAAAAACAGTGAAATAATTGATGGTTGGTCACCGGTGGAAGCTTTTGAGTTGGTCCTCTCCTTGTGAAAGTTGTGAAGCAACAAAAAATCTCTTGAGGAGCAAAGAAAGAAATGGAAGAAAAATCTCAAGCTGGTGATGTGAAGAATTCCCCAGAGATGGAGGACAGGGTGGTTGGCGAAAGCCAGCCTATCAAAACAGAGGAAGAAGCAGCTAAAGAAAAGGACCCATCTTCTTCCCATGATCTGCCCAACAACAGCAACAGCACCAGGTGAGCTCAATTTATGGCATAGAAAATCAGGGCTGTTGGGTTTTTCTCCATTTGAATGAAAAAGCTTTGCTTTCATGTGTGTTTGAAAAGGGTCTCTCTCTCTCTCTCTCTCTCTCTCTCTCTGTGTTTGACTAACTTTTGGGTTTAAGAGAACTTGTTTCTGAGGTTTGTCAAACTAATGGAAAAAGGTGTAGTATTATTGCAAATTGGGATTTTATTGCATAAGACAAAAAATTTAGCTTCACTAATTTTATCTGCTTTTAAACATGGTCAATTTAGCTTTGTGAGCCCACAGTGCAAAGCACTATTCATCTTTGTTTTCCCACTGTTCTTCCAATGCTCTTCAGTTTGTTGGGTAGCAAAATCCTGCTAAAGTTATGTGCTTGGTTATGGTTTAGTTGAGATCTGATTTGTTGGTTTAGCAGCAAGTTGGAACTGTTGTGCTTTCTATTTTCGAAGGCAGAATACATAGCAGATGAGTTAATAAGTATTGATTTTTTTTTCACTTTTTAAAGCAACTCTGTAAAACATTGTGCGGCTTCTTGAGTAACCACACCAATTTGTTACAACTTACAACTAGACATGGTTTGCTCTTCAGAGATGGAAAAATCAAAACTTCTGGTTTGTGCTTCATAGACATGTTAATACCTCCTTTTCATTTTCATTTTCTTTAAGTTTTAATCTTGGTTTTCATGTCTGTTTCTCCAAAGCTACCTTTATTATCTTCTACCACTCCATCTCATCTTGGAGAAGATTTCGACCTTAGCTAAAATTGATTTGGAGGATAGAGATGAGGGGGTGTGGAGAGGAGCTTTCATGTTTAAGCTAGATCATGCCAGGCTGACATGAAATTTGGTTTGTTGTTCTTTGTGTTTGAGTGCCAGAAAGATGATGCCGGCTCAGCTTACCATCTTCTACGCTGGGAGTGTTAGCGTCTTTGATGCAGTTACTGCAGAAAAGGTTGGCTCTTTTCTATCCTTAATAACATAAGCAATTTGCATCTAACTCAACCATCTACGCGCTTGACAAATTCTGTTCTGCACTTGTTTGCGTGACAGGTTCGTGAACTTATGCTTATCGCAGCAGCTGATGCCGCAAATAAGACTACTGATGTTAAGAATGGTGGGACAAGTGGTCCACCAAGTCCACTAGTTTGTACAGGGTCGTCTTCACTGCAAAACTCTGCTCCTGGTTCACCAGTGGTCCAGCCCTACCCTGATCAGAAGAGTTCCATTTGCAAACTGCAAGCTGGTAAGAATTTCATTGCAATATTTATTGGCACAATTTTTTTAAAATTCCTAATGATGGCTTCATGATTTCTGCTTCAATGTTTCTGTTGATTCAGAATTTCCCATAGCAAGGAGACACTCTCTTCAGCGCTTCCTGGAGAAGCGACGGGACAGGTGGTTACTATGATGGGTTTTTTCTCTGGCACCACCATACCTAGGCCTTTGCACATCAATTTGTTTTTTTATTTGTACTTTTATTCATTCTTGCAGGTTGGTCAGCAAGAATCCATATCCTACTTCACCCGCAACACAGGTGGATGACGATGCTAAAATTAACCTCAGCAATAATGCCTCTCCAGGTTTGGGTTGCTTCAAACAATCTGCCATGGTGAAGGAGGAAATGCAACCAAGTTCTGCTACTGCCTACCCAGCTTGAACTAATAACAAAACTTTCACTGGATCATGTGGAACGTTTTATCCTTATTTTTAGTCTAGGCATTGTGTACTTTCGCAAAGACCTACGTTTAACTGGTGATTATTATGTTTGACGTGCCTGTTCACATAATCGGGGCTCACATGCGTGCAAGTTCTCAGTCGATTTGAAACAAATTGAAAGCTCATATGATAGATTGGTGATTTTGTGTTCAATTGCTGATGGAGAATTTGTAAACATGTTTGTTTGCCCCGTTTATGCCAAGGCATTTAAACTGTATTCGGATTTGTATTGTGTAGCATGACTGTTTGTTTATGACATTGTAAACTTGCCTAGAACTAATGACAAACTATTTGGTGTTAACTTGTTCGTTTGGTGAATATATTGAGTTCAGCTGCTTGTTATCTTTTGTGAAAAATATTGGTAAAATAAAACCATGCAATCATACTGGAACAAACCACCAATATTGCCGTAGTTATTTTGCATCAGCCTGGGTGGGAGGAAGTTGCACTTTTTTTTCATCAACTGAGCGTTGCATGCATCCCATTTTATGATGCAGTTATTTCTGGAAAATATTGTCTACATGCTTTGTGATATAAACAAGAATTTCTTATCCACAAGAAAAAAACCAATGTCGAATTCAACTCGAGCAGTTTTATTTCATTTTCCTTCCTTGGATTCAAATTCTGAAAAGTAAATGACGATAGTTGAACTCCCATTATAGGTGGAAAATGCTAGGAAACCAATTTTCACGACCAACATCTTGTTTCTTTAATTGGAAACAGTGCAAAAAATGAAAACACACACACATGGAGATGCTTAAGCACACAAATTTATCAGTGTATTGTCGATTGAACTTTTCAAACTTTCAAACACCGCATCCTACAGTACAAAGTCTACATCTCCTTTTTTCAAAAGCTAATACTGATATCGAATACCAGATATTAGCAACAAAAAGGAAAACAAAAAACACAAGAAAAAGGACTCAAATACCAGAAGGTAACTCACATTATTACTCTCTAACTTACATATGCATTTTTCAGTGCATACCACGTAGAATTCCATGTAAGTAGCCACCGGTCATTACAAGTGACACAAGAGATACAACACCGGCTGGAAATACCTTCCCTGACTTCTTGAAACGAGAGCCCATCACTCCCAGAAGGGCAGCAGACAACCCTGGAGGCAGGGAGAAATGAAGACTAAATTAAGGTTGAACAAATATAACAAATTAAACCGCACTTGCAGAGAGAGAAGGGATGCAAAGGGAACTAGTTAGGATACCACAAAAAACCTAGGTCGCCCAAGAACATTGTATTATCTAATAGTAAAAATTTGTTGATGCAGGGAAGCGGCTATAAGCTGCTGTCCAGCGACCCAAACATACCCAAAATACAGAGAATAGAGGGATAAAGCTGTAGAATTGAAGTTGGAACGAAGATAATTGAGTTCTAGGGCAAAATCCCAATAGAAACTCTATAGACTAACGTCTGAAATTATATTCATCAACAAAAACTAAATACAAGAGTCTCTAAATAGCTTATTTATACTAGAATATAGAAAACCTAATTGACATAGGAATTAAAAACCTAAACAGGAAATTAAAACAAATCCTAGTAAGAATAGGAAAACAAAAGAAGTAACTAATACTTTAAAGTAAATAGAATCCTAGCCCTAATTGACTAAAGGCCCAAGTGCTCTTTGGAGAGCCCTATAGATGCTCCTGCATCATTTGTGCACCGGCAATCGAATGCCAACTTTTTTTCTTTTTTCTTTTCTTTCTATTTAGGCATGCACCTATCACCACTCTTTATTTATCCATTAAAATCTTTTGTCCCCTTAGGCAAATATAGAGGGATAAACTTGTAGATAAAGACTTTATCAAAGGGGGATGGGATAACCAATGTGGGTTGTTTATTGAAGCACTCTCAACTAATATAATAACTAATTACAGAAGCATGTGTTGTAACTAACATCATGGTATAGTTCTTACAGAAGCAACCTGACCTGTACTTTGAAAGCAAAATTTGGTTTTCTCTAATAAGTCTCAATAGTTTATCATATTCATACAGCTAATTAAAATGGAAATACAAAAATTGTCAGTATTTATTATGATCAGACAATTGAAAATGTGTTATGAGGGAGAATATACGGGAGAACCATCGAAGTGGGTATAAAGAAAACAGAATCTAGCATTGGACTACTGTAGCAACTAGCAAAACAAGTACAGGAAATTTTGAGAGTGTGATGATCGCTTACCAAGCCCAATAGATGATGCAAAAACTGGTCTTAAAGGAAGCTCAGTAGAAACATAAACGAGTAAGGCCGCTGATAATCCCCCTGCCAACAGTGATTTCTGGCTGCCACTCTTCAAGAAGCCCATAAGGCCACCCACTGTCACAAAAAATCAACTGTGAGATCCCAGTACAATTGATAACATCAAGAACTGGACATAATAAACTGGTATGTTCATATGGATGATTGCCATCCATTAGATAATTATTTGATTACAGGATTCTATCGATGCAATCCCTAGGTCTCGGGACACAAGAAGCTAGTTGGAAGTACGGAACTAAGCAGGTCATTTGCAGACTTTGCTTGAGGAAAACCTTTAAAAATTTCCCAACTAAAAGATAATTTTCAAGACTAAGTCATCTTTATATTTAATCTATACATAAATGAAAAAAGCTTTGAACTTGGAAACACAAGTCTTCCTACGAGAACCATCAAATAGATGGGACCAATCCAGAACTGTACAGCCAAATCAGAGATCACCAATAAAATTGGAAACCACCCTGTTATACTATTTGAGATAAACCCCAAAGTTCTATACTTTACAAGCACAACTGAAGGCCTTAAGGCTCACAATAACAAGTTAACTCCATAGGCAATTTCTAACTATTGTAGCTTTAAGGCAACAATATATAGCTGGACTGGAATAGCCTTCGCTTCAATATAATACAAGATGAAATTTTTACAAGCTAGAAAAGAAAAGCATAGTAATTTGATTACCTCCAACAAGAGCAGCATATCCTAGAGTTAGTTTCTGAGACATTGACATCCCTTTCTTCTCTCTCTTCTCTTCCGGTCCCTCCTCTCCCTCGCCTTTATCGTCACTATTATCACCTCCATCACCTCCGCCGCCGCCACCTCTACCGCCAAAGTCACCGCCACCGCCTCCGCCGCCGGTAGCTGGTTCGATGCCGATATCCTTGATCCCCGAGTCAACAGTGAATATAGTGGAAGATTTGGTGTCAGAGACAACTCCAAGCTTCTGAGTTGATGCGTGCCTCAACAAAAGAGCGTTATCAGAGGAAGCCCCAAATCCCCGATAGCTGAGATTGTTGTGTGGCAGGCGTCGGGCTGGAGAAATGGAGGTGTTTAGGTTGTGTAAAGCTCCAATTTTGGGGCGTAGAACAAACGAGGACTGAGAAACGCACAAGTCTGCCATGTGTGATGTCAGTGAGAGAGTTTTTACTTCGCCTTTTTTTGCTTCTCGGTTCTTCGTTTGGCTTCGTGGGAACTACTAGTCTTCACTACTACTACACGTGGGAAGTTGGCAAAAAAAGGGAAAAAGAAAGAAAAACTCTATAATATTTTCCTATTAAATAATAAATGAAAATACACAAATATTTTTTCTCCAGAGCCTCAAAGTTAGTCAAAACTCACAACAAAACTTGCAATGCCCACGTTGGTATGTGAGAATAAGGTTATTGTATTGAATTGATACTAGATGCTTCTTTGCTATGTCAAATGGCCATTCAATTAAGTTGAACATTAGTTTGACATTGTATAAGTTAACAAAAGGTTTGACATTGTTCCCTTGAACTCGAATTTGAATCATTCTCCTTACATTTAGGGCTTAATAGAAGATTAATTTCTACCTTATATCATGTCATCTTGAATGTTAATTTTGTTTTCCACTATATTATTGTTAACTATTAGTTAAAAGCATGGATTCAAAGTTCACCAAAAAAGTTGAACTTATCAATCTTGTTGTTCTTGTTATTAAAAAAAATTTGGCCAAAAAAGAATTTCGACCTTATCAATATTATTGAGCCCAACCTCAATCAATCAGGCTAAAAATGTCACCAGGCCCATGATGAATCCTTCTCACAATTCCAGTAGAACAAAAACAGCTATGCTCCACAGAAATCCGACACGAATCTACAGATCCTGTGCTTCCCTTTCCGCCAATTGAATATGCAGTGGGGAGAGCGCGCCTATTCGATACTTGAATAGATAAAAAAACAAGTCGACCCAATTGGGTTTTCGCTGAAGTAACATGGGACGAAGAATAATGGAATGGGCAGCTCGGTCTGATTACATGGGCAGCATTCCAAGGAAGATGGTGATCATGGCGGTGGGGGGTTTGGCAAAGGCCGTCGTCTCTTTGCTCAACAACACCACTGTTCACAATGCCGATACACTCCTTCGTCTGGTTCGGTCTCGGCCTCCTGGTGTACCACTCGTCACTGTTAGCAACCACATGTCCACCATGGATGACCCTTTTTTGTGGGGTTTCAAGGGCTTTCCCATCACGGATGCGAAATTGTCTCGGTGGGTTTTGGCTGCCGAGGACATTTGTTTCAAAAGTTCAATGCTTTCTTACTTCTTCAGACTTGGTAAGGTGAATTTTCTTTCATGGTTTGATTTTGGATTTAGTTCTGGATTCTGATATGGTAAGTTGTACAGGGAAGTGCATACCAATTACACGGGGTGGTGGCATTTATCAAGAACACATGAACGAAGCTCTTGAGCGTTTAAGTGAAGGAGAATGGGTAATCACTTCATATTGTTAATTTTTTTTCTTGTCTAGTTTCGATTATTGAGCACTGGTGGGAGCTACTCAATGCTATTTAGAATGTGAATCTGCCACATCTGGTGGCAGATTTGTCTGCTTTTCTTCCACGACGAGACATTGCATAGCTTACTCACCTGAGATTATATGAAGTTTGGAATTTTTTGGTTGATGGGTTCTTCAAAGAGTCGTTTGTAGTTTGTGGAATGAAATTTTACCTTATGAAATCAGTAGTTTTGAAAAGTTGTTGGCTTTTGTTGTAAAGTATAATTCTTTGATTTTATGCTAAACCTTTTAGTTATTCAAGTTCAAACTTTTGAATCTCTGATGAGCAGTTGCATACATTTCCAGAAGGAAAAGTGTCCCAGGAAGATGCACCTATTAGACGATTGAAATGGGGAACTGCTAGTCTCATTGCTCGTGCTCCTGTAACCCCTATAGTTTTGCCAATTGTCCATACTGGGTTTGAACAGGTAATTTACTCTACTTAGGATTCTTCCCCTTTATCTGGACTAATGTTTCGATCAATTCCCCGTTATAAGATGTTAGTGAACTGCTAAGATGGCAATCTCCCCCTCCCCGCTCTCCCCACTGAAAATGTTTCTGTGACATGATTTCCAAACAGTGCATTTGTACAACAGTATCACAAGTTGTCAGATTTAATGGTTTTTTCATTCTCTGTGAAAAGTATGACATGAACCTGGGAATCACTTTGCATCCATTAAACACAATGATTGTTGTTTGATTTCAGAGTTTCATTTCCTTGTTATTTATATTTTTATGTCATAAATGATAAACATATGTCTCTTTGCATCCAACATACTCTTGTCATATATAGTCAGGTCCTGATGATTTGACTTAGCACTTGAGCCATGACATTGTGATCTAACATCCAAATGGCTAACTGTCTAGTTCTGTGAATGATTGCTACACCGGAGTGTTAGCGTTACATTTTATGGGATAGTAGAATTTCCTTGTGGCTGGAATTGGACCTTATTGATGTGGCAGTTAAAATGTTTCTATTATGCATTTAATATGTCATAAACTTTGCACTACTGAATTATGGTTTTCCAAGTATGTTGAGGTTATCAAAGGCGCACTGCCGATATTACGAACTTCTTTTAGGCTATGTAATGATTTTATCCAATTTTTGGTATGCATGTCCAGCTCTTTGAAGTCCTGGACAATGATGTAAATAAACAGCGGCATTCATGTGGCAGAACTTTATCCATCTATGTAGAAAGGAAATATATATATTTAGCCTTAAATTTATGCTTCATATTTATTAGAATCTGATGATGGATCTTCTGTGGCCCATTTGTTCAATTTTGCTCATTTCACATTGGTTACTGTTTGAATTTGCAGGTGATGCCTGAGAACTTTTATCGTGGTAAAAGGCCTCCTTTTCCATTATGGAATAAGAACATTAAGATAATTGTTGGCGAGCCAATGGAACTTGACCTTCCTAAAATGAGGCAGATGGCAATGTCTCTGTCTGGTAATATTTCACATCCTACTTTAGGATGGCCAAGCACTTGTACCGGTGGTCTGGATGAGGCAGCACAAAGATGTCTGTACACTGCAATTTCGGAGAAAATCCAAAATGTCATGGAGACCTTGCGAACTTTTGCTAGAAGTTTTTCGAAGTCAAAAGATCAAAATCTTTGCTAGTTTAAGTTATGATGCGAAGTATGTCCAACAGTAGGAAAATTGCATTTTGGGTTCAACAGTGTCCATCGTAAGATGTATCGATAAATGAGGAACATATCTCTTTACTCCAGAGTTCAATTAGTGTTCCGATTCTATTTAAGGAACAGAAACCTGCCAGCTTCAATCTATGGCACTACAGAGATGAGTTTAATTGTGATTTGTAGTTGATTTTATAAGAGTATTCTTTTATGAATTTCGCATCGTTGTCCATTTTGTAGTTGGTTTTAAGACTTGTATTCTTATGTGAAACTCATATGTATTCTTGTCCAGTGGAGAGAAACATTACTGTACCATTAGCTTAAATATTGCCCATAAAATAGAATATTTTAAAAGTATAGCCACGCGGCTATACTCTATAGATAGAATATTTTAAACGTATAGCCGCGCGGCTATACTCTATAAATAGATATTTTAAAATATAGCCGCATGGCTATACGGTTTAAATATATAAAGAATATAGCCGCACGGCTATACTCAGCTATACCCTTTAAATATATAAAGAGTATAGCTGCGCGGCTATACTCAGCTATACTCAAACCTCATATAAAAAAATTTTATTAGATCCCTACGACATTACGTCGGTAAAGGTCTAAGTCGGCAAATATTTACTAGTATAAACCTATACCGACGAAATGTTGTCGGGAAATTTGTTTTGCTTTTTTCTTTTAATTTTAAAAATATAAAATTAATTTCTTTACTTTTAATTTTTGGCCAACTTCTTTAATTTAATATATGTAATTAAGTAATATATTAGTTTTTTTAATTACTTTAATTAGTAATTATATTTTAATTATTATTTCTTTAGTTAATATTTAAATATTTTACTTATTTCATAAAAATTAATTAATTATTTTAATTTATTTTGTGGACTTTGTTTTTTATTTTTAAATTACAAAATTAGCTTGGGTAAATCCAAGTCTAGAACCAAAAACCCTAGCTTCCAAACTTGTTCCAAAACCTTTCTTAAGCCTCAAACCCTAACCATATTTTATCTATTACGACAAAATTTCATTGGAAATATCTATCGCGAGAAAATTTCACCGGAAAATATCTATAAATATAATATTTTAAAAGTATAGTCGCGCGGCTATACACTTCAAATAGAATATTTTAAAAATATAGCCACGCGGCTATATAATTTAAATAGAATATTTTAAAAGTATAGCCGCACGGCTATACCTATAAATAGAATATTTTAAAAGTATAGCCGCACATCTATACCATACAAATAGAATATTTTAAACGTATAGCCGCACGGCTATAGCCTATAAATAGAATATTTTAAAAGTATGGCCGCGCGGCTATACCATTTAAATATATACGAATTGTTTAAGAATTATCTTGTTTCTTCCGTTTTTGTTTTTTCCTTTCTCTTGTTTGCAAAACGTTTGCTGGCTCTGTTTAATCTACGCATTCTAGACTATTAGATTTTTATAAATTTTTCTATTTAGTAATTAAATAATATCTTAGCCATATTTAATTAATTTAATTAGTAACTATATTTTAATTATTATTTCTTTAGTGAATAATTAGTCTTAAATATTTTAATTAACTTCATAAATTATATTACTTAATAAATAGTAATTAATATTTTTTCTTTAATTTTCTTCGAAATCGCTAATTACTTAATATTTTTAATTGAGTAATATCTGAACATTATTTAATTAATATAATGAGCAATTAGCTGAAATTGCCTTTGATGATCAAGACAAAGTTTATATTTATTTTTTTTTAAAACTCTCTCTCGATGAGATTTCGTCAGCAAAGGTCTATCTCGGCAAGGCATAGGTAAATTTCGTCGAGAGAGGTTGTTTTGATTTTTAAAAAAATAAATAAATAAACTTAGTTTCTTTACTTTTGTTTTTTGGCCAACTTCTTTAATTTAATATATGTAATTAGTTTTTTTAATTACTTTAATTAGTAATTATATTTGAATTATTATTATTTAGTGAAAATTTAAATATTTTACTGATTTAATAAATTACTTAATAAAATAGTAATTAATTATTTTCAATTATTTTGTGGACTTTGTTTTTATTTTTTATTTATACAAAATTAGTTTGGGTAAATTAAAAACTACTTTTATTGTTAGAGATCCAGATTTTTATTGTTGGTTCAATGTGGAAATATATTTAAAGAGTATAGCCGCACGGCTATACAGGCTAGACACCATAAATAGAATATTTTAAAAGTATAGCCGCACGGCTATACTCTTTAAAAGGGTCTGTACTCTTTAAAAGGGTTCGAATAACTTCAAATTCTCCTCTGATTGTTACCTCGTGTACACTGCTATTTGGAATAAATAATAGAGAATATTGTTCAATGGAGTTTGGATACTACAAGTTACAGTATTGCCTTTTCTAAATCATAACTGCACCATTTGGAGTTGAGAAGCTGGAGTTTGCAGTAATTTGAGCTTTTTTTCTTCTTCTTTTTTTGGTGTATTGTTAAAGAAGAAGGGTGAGTGTGTGTCACACAACAACACTTGACAATACACTATCTAAAGAATATGTCTTTTCTTTTAAGAAAAAGAAGGATAGCATGTGGACTCATGCCACATGTTGATCCACATTTTGACCAAGCTTTTGTTGTTGTTGTTGCACATGCTTTGTTGGCTTGTCCCAGATACAAGGAATGGAATGCATGTTTTAGATACTAAGATATGAGGAATTGGGCAGGAATTGAAAACAAAGGAAGAAAACCAGGCAAAAATTTGATCCTCCCTAAAGCATCAACTAAACCCTACACACACAGGCCCTTGGAAACTGTTTAGAACATGGAACTGAATGATAATAGAATAATTGGTTCTAAAAGGTAATGATTTCTGTTTGCTTAAAATAAAAGTTATCATCATTGCTGGAAGGGAAAATTGTTGCCTTAATGGAAACTTTAGTTTTGGCCTTGCTGTCTAAAAAGCAGAAAAAAAAAGGGGGCCTTCCTTACCTGCTGCTATAAATTATTTGGCGTAGTGCAGGTGGTTGCTTTTACTTGTTTGTTCTTATTAGCCCCATTTGAGACTTGACACTGCTCCTCAACTTTCTCATGATTCTCTTTATTGCAATTTAAGCTCCTTGACTTGTTCTCCCTTTCTGGTTTCATTGTTTATTGTTGGCCTTTCAACATTTTTTTTATACAAAATATGAAGAAAAAAAAGGAAAAAAAAGCAATAAATAGTTGTATCAAATATGACTTGATGATCCCTCCCTCCCTATTGCTAAGTCAATCAAGTGGCAATTCTCGTGAGATGTATTAACTCTTCTACATTTGGCATTAGCCGGCATGGCCGGCTCTTGTGCAGTCATAGGCATAGTTTGGCTATTTCCATAAAAACATTTGGGTTTATCAAAAGCAAGAAACATTGTCAAAACCATGTATAAAAATATATATATAATTGGCAAATGCACCCAATTTTTCCTTGTTTGAAATTAAGTTATTAGTGACATAAAAAGAAAATAAGTTAATAATTATATGTGGTGTCTTATTCATTAGACAAATTAATATGTTATGTTATTAAGGGCTTGTTTGGGAATGCTTATGGAATGGCTAAAAGCGTTTCTGAAAGCGTTTGACAAAATAGTTTAGAAGCGCTTACGGTCATAAGCGCTTTCGGAGAAGCACTGTTATGTGCTTCTTCAGAAGCACTTCCAAGTGCTTTTCCAAGCACTTGAATTTTTTATGAAAATTCAAAATTTTTATAATAAAAGCACTTTCGTTAGAAGCTTATGTAAGCAATCTTTTGCAGGTTAGCCTCAAACGAGCCCTAAATTGTGAACTACAATTCATTGATGAAGTTAAATCACATGCAAAATATGCAGTATTGATGAAACTTGAACAAAAGGATATTAATTTTTGTTATTTTCGTACGAGTATGTAAACCGTAAAACTGTAAACTAAAGTGAAATTGTTGGCTTCCATGGAAGGAAAGTTGCAAAGATAAAGTTAGATTGGATGGGCCCATGGAAGGTGGTGCAGAGAACAAAACTTCCTGGTACAAGCTTTTATCGGCAGCGGGTGGAAGGCCCAAAGTTTGGTATCTCCCGCCCCAGGAGATTATCCAAATGACGATATTGCCCTTCCGTACTCTTTTCAAAATTATACATACATCATCGATAAAAAGGAGACCACATAGGAAAAATAAATGAAAAACGTTCGAATTACAAATGCCTAGAGATAGGAGGGTAAATTCGTGATTTCACACTTCGAAAGCTCGAAAGATTGAAAAACACATAAAGTCGTAACCCAAACGCGCAAACGGAAAGGAAAAGCTTTAAAAAATGAATGTCGATGTGAATTTCCTAAAATGACCTTTTTCATTTATAATAGTCCCGTGATTCTCTCTGCTTTCACTGGAAGCAGTGGTGTCTGAGTTTTTGTTAGCTCAGATCTCTCTCTCTCCGTTCGTTCAATCTATGCGTGGCTTGCAAAGGTCAGTATCAGAGAAAGAGACCTTCCCCTGTTTCATCCATTTATGAATGTCACATTACATTTGATTGCTTTTGGGTTTCTCTTGTTCATTCTATCTCATCGATCTACACGTATTATCTCCTCAAAGCCAAGGCCAAAGACCCAAAGGCAGGCTCTAATTTGCTCAAAGATTGATGCTTTTTGGTTTTTAACCTGTTCTGTTTTTTAGGTTTGATCATTGATGGGTTGATATCATCTCCTTGTCGGTTTTACTGCATTTTGTTTATTTATTTTGCTTTTTGTTGTTTCCAATAAATGTTTAAGATGAATAGATTTTGTTTTGATTGAAAATGGTTTCATATGAACAATATCTTCATGTAGCTAATTGTTGCCTTTGTTTTTGTTGTTTCTGATTATTAGGTAGAAGCAGAACATTGTTCATCCTAAGCAACATAATCTCATACATGAATAGATGATTGAGGAGCTGAAAAGGGAGCTGAAATTGTTCCTTTGAAGTGAGCCTGTCTCTTGGGTTTCAGTGAAATGACAATGGACCTGCACCCATCAATGGCTCAAAGTGTAAGAACAGGTAGGTCGTCTTTTAGCTCTAGCAACGGCATTGGGGATACTCCTTTACACAACGCTGCTGCACTTTCAAATGGGGATGATTATGACAGTGATAGCTCCAGCTTGGCACCTGCGTAAGTTGCTTGCAGTTCTTCAACTTTTGCTTGAATCCCTTCATTATTCTGTTTATGATTTTCATTACCCCGGTTTTATTGGTTAGATATTAAAGAGGGTTCAATCAGTTTGCAAATTAAGCTAAAGTGAGGCACTCCGGTTGTAAAATTGTTGTTTGAAATGGGTCTTAATTTCATTTTCATGATAGTATTATTACCATGATTGGTTCTTAAACATGCGCCTGCAGTTTGCTCGTTATGAGTTTGTCTTGCCTCTGACTGTCAGCATACTTCCACTTGTTAATTGCAGAACCCCTAGGACCCTATCAATGGACATCCCAGCAGAACTTGCAGGTGCCATACCCTTGATTGATAGATTTCAGGTAGGAGCATATATTGTCTGATATTCAATGTGATATGCCAACACGCACACACCCAAACATACACGGGTGTGCACACACTTCCAAGTTCATTGTCCTTGGTTTTTTTTTTTTTGGTTCCAGAAATTAAATAACCTGAATGTATAAAGTACTGATTATTCATTTTTTAGGTCAATAAACTGATGTAGTACAGCCCTGGGTATTAGTTTAAACACTCGAAGCAATAGAACAGAAAAGAATATAAGAGGTTGAAGAGAAGAAAAGATAGAAGGAAGGCAGAAATCAGAGAGTTTAAGAGAAGCTTTAATTCAATATTCAAATCTGAATTTAAAGAACGACATGGGGGTATTTATAGCAAACTAAAACCTAGAAATAATAGGATAAAATTCCCTTGCTTAAACAGAAATCCTAACCCAAATAAAATAGAAACTTAAAACTAGAAATCTGGAAAAGTAGAAATCCTACTAGAATTTGGAATACTAGAGAATCTAGGAAACTAGCAAATACATTAGGAAACTAATAAATTTAGGTCCTACGCATCCTGCACCATAAACATTAATATGGTTGATTTTCTTTTGAAAATAGGTAGAAGGATTTTTGAGGTTAATGCAGAAACAGATTCAGTCTGCTGGGAAACGAGGGTTTTTTACTAAAAAATCAGTTGGTCCTCAACCTCGAGAAAGATTCACTTTTGAGGATATGCTGTGCTTCCAAAAGGTAATTACATTTCATAAACCTATTATTTATTAAAAATTAAAATCCTTCAAGAGCTAAATTACATGCTTTAACAGGATCCAATACCTACATCGTTACTAAAAATCAATAGTGACCTGGTAAGCCGGGCAACGAAACTGTTTCAGATCATTCTGAAATACATGGGAGTTGATTCATCTGATCGAGTTACTCCAGCGAGCTTAGATGAACGTGTTGAGCTTGTTGGAAAGATGTATAAGCAAACATTGAAGCGAACGGAGCTTAGAGATGAACTTTTTGCCCAAATTTCAAAACAAACAAGAAACAATCCTGATAAGTATGTATCTTTTCTTATAGTCTTTTGTTTCTAGATAAGTATGCCAATGGTTGTGATAAAACTGTTGTCATTTCTATGCTTGATGGATTGGCTGATTTGATTTTGGTACCACAGGGAATACTTGATAAAAGCGTGGGAGTTAATGTTCTTGTGTGCATCCTCTATGCCGCCAAGCAAGGACATTGGTGGATATCTGTCCGAGTATGTCCATAATGTAGCACACGGTTTGAATTTTGACTCTGAGGTTCGCGTCTTAGCACTAAATACATTAAATGCTTTGAAGCGTTCTGTTAAGGCTGGTCCTAGGCATACAATACCAGGCCGTGAGGAGATTGAAGCGCTTTTAACCTGTCGAAAGCTTACAACTATAGTGTTCTTCTTGGATGAAACTTTCGAAGAAATCACATATGACATGGCAACAACAGTGGCTGATGCTGTTGAGGTACTTTTAGCTTAACAAATTTTATGTGCGCTATTTGTTTGGGTGCTAAAAGAGTAAAGGAAAATGAAATAACAAAAATAAAGAAATGGGATGGAGGAATGTGCTTTACAGTCAAACATAGTAGGAAGCCTTTGCTTTGGCAGGTCATTACAAAACTGACACTAAAAAAAAATGGTAATGTGATTATTTGAAGTTCTTAAATGTACAGTATTACCAAACTGGGATCCAGTGGACACCCATTTGAAGTACCATAATAGGATTGTTGAAAACATTTTCTGAACCCTTTCAAAATTTGAACGTTCCTGTTTCCAGCGTGTTTTTTAATCCCATTCCTTGTGCTCAAGCCACAAGAAGAACTGATATTTAAGAAACTTTTATTTCTTTCGCACAAAATTTAAACCCCTTTTATTTGAAGTCAGTGTTGAGTAAAGCTACTATTTAGTGAAAGCAATGTGAAACTCTTCCTGGAATTGAAAACTAACTTTAAAGACTTTGACTTGTCCACTATGACTGAGTAACTAAAGCTACCTATGTTGTAAAAAGTGCTGCTTATTGTTGTCTAACTCACAAGGTCCTTTGCCACTGTGAATTACATTAGTTTCTATTTGTAATTTGCAATTAAGATCCATCACCTTTTGAAGTTTTTGATAGTTTCAATCCATGTCTCTTTCAGGAACTTGCAGGGGTAATTAAACTCTCAGCATTTTCTAGTTTTAGCCTATTTGAATGCCGCAAAGTTGTAACTGGCTCAAAATCACCTGATCCTGGAAATGGTATTTCTTTTATTTTCTTCATGATGATTTCCTATGCTAGGTTTCACTGAACTATTTTTGTAATGTGCATTTTCTTGTTGTGCAGAGGAGTATATTGGGTTAGATGACAACAAATACATAGGAGATCTCTTGGCAGAATTCAAGGCAGCAAAGGATCGAAGTAAAGGAGAAATTTTGCATTGCAAGTTGACATTCAAGAAAAAGCTATTTCGGGAGTCGGATGAAGCTGTAGCAGATCCAATGTTTGTGCAGTTGTCATATGTTCAAGTGCGTAATTTCAATAGAAGTATCGTTGAGTTGCTTAGTCTGTTGTTTTATTAGTTTTGTGATGCTCATTGAAAAAAAATTAAAGCATTGTTTGTTCACATGTTGTTTTGAATTGCTTTTTTGAAAGAAACCAAGGCAAATCTTGCTTTTAATAGCTGTGAAAATTGAATGTGTGAACAGAATGATTCCTATGTTGATACTTAACTTCTAAAATTTGGTTATATGCTGTTATTTTGTTACAGTTGCAACGTGATTATATGCTGGGAAATTATCCTGTCGGAAGAGATGATGCTGCACAGCTTTCTGCATTGCAAATCTTGGTTGACATTGGATTTTTTCGCAATCCGGAATCATGCATGTTAGTGTTTTCGCTACTTTTTGTTCTTTATTCTATTCATCTTGTCCTGATCAGTTATATGTTTTACAGTATATCTTATTCATTCTTGTATAATAGCATTTGCAAACATAGAGATCTTCCTATTGGACTTTGCATCCTTTATTCTTTTGCCATCTCGATTTCAACTTCTTGATGTTAATATTTTTCAGTGATTGGAATTCTCTTTTGGAACGCTTCCTACCTAGACAAATCGCAATCACACGAGCAAAACGGGAGTGGGAGTTCGATATTCTTTCTCGTTACCATTCAGTGGTAAAACTTAAAATTTTGGAATTCGCTGTGAACTGATAATTTTCCTCTAACAGAACCTTGTATGTTAGTCCATTATTGTTATTTTTCCTCTTCAAGTTCTTCCATAGGTTTTTCTTGTAAGTATATAGTACGAAGTATATGGAACCATTATTTGTAAATCTACAATACAGGTTCTTATATATGGTTACTTTCAAATACACAAAAACCTTAACATTTTTGTCAAGTTTGACATCTACTATGTGTATTGAATTTGACTTTGCTTTGTATTCATCCCTCTGATTTGGTTGTCTGTGACTTCTTGCACATGCACCCTCAATCATCTGTCTTCCACTTATTAGTCAGTGCTACTTTTGAAGGAGATATAATGTTTCAGCTGACACCAACTATTCATTGAGAAACATTTTCTTTTAAGATAATACACTTTTGTTGTATGGTAGGAAAATTTGACAAAAGATGATGCAAGACAACAATTTTTGCGAATATTGAGAACACTTCCTTATGGGAATTCAGTCTTCTTCAGTGTTCGCAAGATTGATGATCCCATTGGACTTCTGCCGGGTCGGATTATTTTGGGCATCAACAAAAGAGGGGTGAGTTCAATTACGAATTAATATATATGTGTGTGTGTGTGCACATTGTAATGTTATACTGATATTACAATATTACATTCCTCAGGTTCATTTTTTCCGTCCGGTTCCCAAGGAATATCTACATTCAGCTGAGCTAAGAGACATAATGCAATTTGGTAGTAGCAATACTGCTGTTTTCTTCAAAATGAGAGTTGCAGGTGTTCTTCACATATTCCAATTTGAAACTAAGCAGGTTTTGGCACCTCTCCAAATTAGCAGTTTGTTGATCAGTCATTTTTGGGTTTTTTTTTATGCCTCTTCACTTATATGTTTTTACGTAGATGCATTTTTCCTTTCCATACAGGGTGAAGAAATTTGTGTTGCTCTTCAAACACATATAAATGATGTCATGCTGCGGCGATACTCTAAAGCTCGGTCTACTACTAGTGGTTCAACAAATGGAGATTTTTCAAACAATTTTAAGCCCTCTGATGTTGAGATGTATGAAAAACGTGTACAGGATTTGTCAAAAGCTGTTGAGGAATCTCAGAGGAATGCTGATCAAGTAAGAAAATAAGATTTTAATGCATTGAATGTTGGTTACTATAGTTGTATGGTGGTTGAATGAAACTATGTGAATTCAGTTGCTAGAAGAGTTGCGTGAAAAGCAAAAACAAGAAGCTAAATTGCAAGAAGATTTAGAAAGTTTGAAGCAGTCCTTGGCATTTGAGAAGCAAAACTTGACAGAAGTTACATCTGAGCATGATAGGCTTAGATCATCATGTGATGAAAAGGATAAGGCACTTCAGGTCAGTTTGATTAATTTTCTTGAATTGTTCTTTGCACTCAATGCTGCTATAAATTATTGACATTGATTCCCAAATTCATTAGGCTGCACTATTAGAGAAGAAGGGCTTGGAAGGAAGGCTGGCAAAATTGAGTAATCTAGTGGCAGAGAAAAATAACAAAACACAACTAGGTGGTGGAAAGAACCAGGTAAATATTGATGAATATATATTTTGGTATTGCTTTAGTAAAGCTGGTTCTTTCAAATTCTAGATTAAGATAGTCACTATTGGTTGTGATCTTACATATGTGGTCCAGAATCTCAAGGATGAGATAAAGCTTCGTAGCGAGGAGTTGCAAGCAAAAGAAGAAATTATAAGGAGACTAACAGATGAAAAATTGTTATTGGAGCAAAGGATATCTGGGATTGAGAAAACTAAAGCTGATGAGGTAATTCCCTTGGGCTTTGACATCTGAATTTGGTGTTAGGAATGTTTGTTTTCTTCAAAACGCTTTTATTTTCTATTCTTTTGGTACCCAATGTAGAAATCAAATATCTTATTGAGTGTTAACGGTGCAGATTGATTTTCTTGAGAAAAAAAAAGAGCAAGAGCGCAAAGCATTAAAGCTTCGAGTGTTAGAACTTGAAAAGAAGCTTGAAGGAGTTAATCAAGAATTAGCTGTTGTAAAGTCAACTCTTGCCACCAAGAACTCTGAGATTGCTTCATTGCAAAGTAACTTAAAGGAATTGGAGGAATTGAGAGAAATGAAAGAGGTAATGATGATCCTTTACTAGATTCTTTATTTAGTTTCTTTTGTTTATTGGATTTTTTTTAATCTATAAGGTTGCAATAATTGTGAACATTTTGCAAATGAATATCTATTGATTTCAGGACATCGATAGAAAGAATGAGCAAACTGCTGCCATATTGAGGATGCAAGGAGCTCAACTAGCTGAGTTGGAAGTACTTTACAAAGAGGAACAACTTTTGAGGAAGCGCTATTTTAATACTATAGAAGGTTGGTGTTTCTTTAAAATACTTTTGATATTTGATTGAGCATTTTTTCAATCTTTTTCAGTATCAGTGACAAACTTTTGTCCATTTGGATACCCTCCAGATATGAAAGGCAAGATCAGAGTTTTTTGTCGTTTAAGACCATTAAATGAAAAAGAAATTGCAGACAAAGAAAGTGGTACTACTACAAGTGTTGATGAGTTCACGGTTGAACATCCATGGAAAGATGATAAACTCAAACAGCATACATATGATCGTGTATTTGATGGTAGTGCCACACAAGAAAATGTGTTTGAAGATACAAGGGCAAGTTTTCTTCTATTCAATTGTTAAGGAAATTTATTTTTCTTAATTGCTATGAAATATACATATGTAAATAATCTGTAATATGCTAACTATTTTTTGTCCATTTAATGCAGTATTTGGTACAATCAGCTGTAGATGGGTACAATGTGTGCATATTTGCATACGGGCAAACGGGTTCTGGAAAAACATATACGATTTATGGTTCAGATGCTAATCCTGGACTCACTCCACGGGCAACTGCAGAACTTTTTAAAATAATGAGGCGAGACAGCAACAAATTCTCATTTTCATTGAAGGTATGTGTTGTTCATTCTATATAATGATCATTTGTTGCCACTCAATTTTCTTTTGTTAAATATGTTAAATCAATGCATATTTGGTTTACGTAATTTGTATGGGCATTTGGTTACATGTTAGCCGTTGCCACTTGCAGCCCTCACAAAAGAGATATATGATTATTGTGATGTTTGCCTTTTTTTTTCTATCCAAATTTAAGACTTTTGTTCATTTATTAAGCACAATAAAAACATCTGTTCAAATGTAAGACAATACGAGTAAGATGACAAGAAGTCCATGATATCTAGTCTAACACCCTTAAACAAATATACAAGTTACTTTTGTTAGACTTGATAATGGTATTCAACTATATATTTTTGCGCAGGCATACATGGTGGAGGTGTATCAGGATACACTTGTGGACCTTCTCTTACCAAAAAATTCAAAGCGTTTGAAATTGGATATCAAGAAAGATTCAAAGGTAATCTGTTTATTGAGGTCTATAATGTTTTGTAATTCTACGAGTCATGTGGTTTTTATAAGACTATGACGAATGTTTTGAAATGTTATGCATATGTGATCCTTAAATTTCTATGTTATCAAAATATTTCGTTTTGGAATTTGGCCTAATTTGTTTGATTAGCAACACCATCTTTGAGTTCGCTCTCAATGTTTCATTTGTGATGTTAGGGTATGGTTTCTGTTGAAAACATAACGGTTCTATCAATTTCAACATATGATGAACTGAAAAACGTCATTCAAAGAGGGTCAGAACGAAGACATGTAGCTGGAACTCAAATGAATGAAGAAAGTTCAAGATCTCATCTCATCGTTTCAATTGTCATTGAAAGTACCAACCTTCAAACTCAATCAGTTGCAAGAGGAAAGGTATATCAATATTTTCCAAAATAAATGAATAAATATTCGTTCATGCACCTTGGGCAAATGTGATGCACATTAGTTGCATTCACTCAGGCATGGTTTAGTGTTTCATTTGAAGTTATGCTCATAATGTCTTCCCTACATATAATCATTTGTAGCTAAGTTTCGTGGATCTTGCTGGTTCGGAAAGAATAAAGAAGTCAGGCTCTTCAGGCAGTCAACTTAAAGAAGCTCAAAGTATTAATAAATCACTTTCAGCACTCGGAGATGTTATCAGTTCTTTGTCTTCCGGTGGTCAACATATACCCTACAGGAACCATAAATTGACGATGTTGATGAGTGATTCACTTGGTGGTAACGCCAAGACGCTAATGTTCGTTAACGTTTCTCCTGCCGAATCAAATGTGGATGAGACACACAATTCTCTAATGTAAGTTCTATTGTTCTTAGTTGCATGTTTATATTATGCAACTATGTTTATTCATTAAATTAGTTTGTAGTTGATGTGACTTTGACTGAAATCTTAGTTAAGTGTGATATTCTGTTTGAAATTTTTTTTCACACCTTTTTGCTGATTCAGGTACGCATCAAGAGTTCGGTCGATTGTGAATGATCCAAGCAAAAATGTTTCTTCAAAAGAGATCATGCGACTGAAAAAGTTGATTGCATATTGGAAAGAGCAAGCAGGCAGGAGAGGAGACGAAGAGGATTTGGAAGAAATTCAAGAAGAGCGACCAATGAAAGATAGAGCAGATGGCCGCCATTCCATGTAACTTTTCTCCTACACTAATGTGGTGCAACTTCTAATTGGCAATACTGGTAGTACTACAAGTTCTTAGGAAGAATTTTGGAATGTAATCTAGGGCTTCGGAAAGGTGGACTGCATTGATCGAGCATACTAGATTGGTTCTGTTCTAGTTGCTATGGGATCCCGATGATCTCTTTTTGTGATTGTACTCTGGATTTTTTTTTAAAAAAGGTTGTAATTGGCTTAGGAGGATGTTAGTTGTACAGTCTGGATGGTGTGTATATATAGGGCATATTCTTAATTTGACATGTATATGGAGTTCAAAATTTCATCTTCTTCTTTCATAGTCTTCTGATTTTTTTTTCCATTCATATTTTTGTTTCAGATACAATAATGTCAATCATAATTTTACATATTGCCAAATGATAAATAATAAATAAATAGAACAAAAAGGGAAAATCTTACATATACCGTGACTTAATCACACTTATCTTTTTCTCCTATTTTCACGTTGTACATTGTATTTGGCTTAATAGTGATATTTCCATTTGAATTTTCTGTCAACATCAATATGTTCCCAAACTACAAGATGATTGATGACGATATAATTGATAGCCATTAAGCTTCTTTTTCTTTTCCCTCCTCATTTTGTTGGCAAAAAGTGAACCTCCACATGGATTGCGTGCTATTTTTTTTCCCTTCTTTGCCGGTCCATTATGATAATCTTTTAGTACATAAGAAATGCTTATGGACAACCATTCAATTCCAAATGACTAAAATCCAATCCCAATGAACAACTGCATTTTCAGATTTTAAGGTCCAACTGTCCACACTTTACAGACTACAGTCATAGCCACATAGGAAAAGGGTAGAGAGCAGAAAACAAAAAAAAACAAAAATTCAGAAAAAATGGGTGAGGGTGAAGATTGCATGACCATCCCAGTGATTGATATGCGAAAAGTTTCCAGATGCAGAAGAGTACAAGAAACTGAGGGAAGCATCTGAGATATGGGGCTGCTTCAGGCTTATCAATCACAAGATCCCATTGGCTCTGATGAAGGAGATGAAGGCTGTGGTCAGATCCCTGCTTGACCTACCCATGGAGATCAAGCAGCAGAACAAGGATGTCATTGCTGGCAGTGGCTACATGGCACCCAGCAAAGTCAACCCTCTTTATGAGGCTCTGGGTCTTTATGACTTGGGCTCACCTGAGGCTGTGCATACTTTTTGCTCTAAGTTGGATGCCTCTTCCCACCAGAGGTTAGCTCTGCAACTCATAACACTCCGTTATTTCTAATTATTGTTAAATATTTTGTGTTGTTTTAGCTTGATGAGTTTATAGCACACATCAAAAACTAGATGCCCAGATCAAGTTTCAACCTTGAAATCTAACTTGGTTGATAGTTATGTGTGTTATTTACCAGAGTCTTGAAGTTGTTTTTTGTTGTTGAGTGTGCAGAGAGATAATAACGAAGTATGCTCAAGCAGTGTATGATCAAATTGTGGAAATAGGGCACAAGTTGGCAGAGAGTCTTGGGTTGGTGAATGTTGATTTTCTCAAGGGCTGGCCTTGCCAGTTTAGGATAAACAAGTACAACTTCAAACCTGAATCAGTGGGCTCTTCTGGTGTACAAATCCACACAGATTCAGGATTTCTAACCATTCTTCAAGATGATGAAAATGTTGGTGGTCTAGAAGTGATGGACAAAGCTGGTGCCTTTGTCCCAGTTGATCCTTGCCCAGGCACTCTCCTTGTCAATCTTGGGGATGTTGCTCAGGTATGAGAGAAATAGGTCCATGTTTTTTTTCTTCTTTTTTGATGATTTGCCTTTTTATTAAGGTAAGGTCTTGTTCTTGGTTATGTTTTGATATCAAGGCATGGAGCAATGGGAGGTTGTGCAATGTGAGGCATAGAGTGCAATGCAGGGAGGCAACGATTCGAGTTTCGATTGCTACATTTCTCTTGGGACCAAAGGATCAGGAAGCCGTGGAGGCTCCTCCAGAATTCGTGGATTCGGAGCATCCACCGCTCTATGTTCCTTTTACTTATGAAGACTACAGAAAGCTCAGGTTCTCCTCAAAATTGCAGGCTGGTGAAGCCCTTGCTCTCCTACGTACCACCCCATCCTAATTGCTGATATGAACCAAAGCTTAGCTATTGCATGTATCAGCTTTCCCTTTTAACCTATCTCAAATGCATAAGATAGAAGAGAACCTAATCTCAGACACAGTTATATTTGCAGATCATATATATCTCCAAATAAGTGATGTTTGCCCAATTGAACTGGTTAAACCAGATTTGTTCAGTTAATGATCTCTCAGTTCTTGACTTGTTTCTGTTTTCCATTTGCTGGTAGAGATTCTTTTACCATTTCTAAAGGAAGTTTGAGTTATCCTTATTGAAAAATACCAAACAATTTGGTTTTCAAGACAAGGCATGTAGAATCAGTCACATCTTGTCTCAACTACTCTGAAATCCACAAAGTCATGACTTTGCAGTTAATTTATCACCCATAAAATGAAGATTAAGGTGAAAAGCCCATCTGAGAAATTTATAATAAAACCAATTTTTTGCATTGATTTTAAACAAGCTGATGTGTGAAATACGATTATTATCCTTGCATTATGATCTTTAGAAAAAGAAAGAAAAAAAAAACCTTGATGGTGGTGTTGGAAATTTTTAGGTTTTTCAAAGCTTGTAGAGTATATTTGGTCTCTTAAAAAAGTCAAAATGAGTTTTTTCTTAAAATTCGAGTATGTAGGATTTTCTTATATTTTGGGCCCTACTTATAGGCTTACATGTGAAAAGACCTAATCTTTAATTCACACAAGAAATAGAAAATGACATTTTACAAAAATCAACTTGTTCTACCCAAGTTTTGAAAACTCAACGGTTCTAATCATTTTTGCGTGAGAAAAAGGCCCATTGAGTTGAATACAGAATCGAACATGCATTTATACAGAAACGGTCAGATAAAGAGTCAAGTTTATAAAGGGGAGAACATGGGTGAGGAAATATTAATAAGATGTACATATTTATAAATATCAACAAAATGTACAAACTTACACGTGGAAAAGCACCTTCGGTGATAAACAAAACAAATGAGAAAAAAGAAACAATATTTAAACTAGGAAATATCTTTTTATTTTTTATTTTTAAAAAAGAAAAGTGGAAAAATAAATAAATTGAAACATGAGGCTCACTGGTTCTAAATTCTAATGATAGGATGACAAAATTAAGCATCTTAAACTTAAACCAGGGAGGAGCTGTCACTATATCCTCCTGCTCCTCCATAGCTGTCCTGGCTGTCGTAGCGTGCGGTCCATTCAGATCTATCCGAAACTGATATCCCAAGAGGCCATGACGACGTCGTATTGACAGCGTTGGCTACGCTGCTGACTCCTTCAGGAATAGAGGAGGAGGGCCACACAAAAGCGGGTTTAAAAGGCGGGACTCGGGGCACCGGAACCGACCCGGAAAGGATTTGGATAATGGCCTGGGTCTTGGGCCTCTCGTTGGCAATAGGGTGAGAGCATGCCAGCCCAAGAAGCAAAAGCCTCTCAGCTTCCTCTGCCACGTAATCACTCCCAAGCCTGTCGTCCACGGCCTCCAAGACACGGCCCTTCTCTATGCAAGGACCAAACCCAATCCACCACAAACTGAAACCCGCCCATTTTAGTCCATGGTCGTTGACCGCACACAACTTCCAGAAGCACTGCCCCGAACCCATACACATCAGACTCGCACGTGGCCTTGCCCGTGTGGAAGCACTCGGGTGCGATGTACCCCATTGTGCCCGGAACACCCTCGAGCTCCGCATAGGAGGTTTTCTCGTTGTCCAAGGCACGTGCGAGGCCAAAGTCGCCGAGGCGGGAGTTGAAGTGGGAGTCTAGCATTATGTTGCTGGCCTTGAGGTCTCTATGGATCACTCTTTGGTCGTACTCGTTGTGGAGGTAATGTAAGGCAGACGCCACCCCGGATACAATTTTGTACCTTTGGCTCCAACCTAGTGTTGCATTCTCAGGACCCCCGAAAAGGTGGTTGTCCAAGCTACCGTTGGGCATGTACTCGTAGACTATGAGTAGCATCCCAGTTTTGTGGCACCATCCTGCATGTTTGTTTTTGAATGGGATTGTTAAAATGTGTGTGAAAGCATAAAAAGTCAAACATGTATTTGGATGTGTAACTTATAATACAAATATAAATAAGTTTTTCGCTTGAATTCATTCTAACGAGTTTAAATAACATCTCCCCCGTATATAAATATGAATGGAAGAAAACGAAAGGATAATACAATTTGGATATTAGCGTTTGGAATAGAATAACCCAATTTTGAGCTATTATTTAATTTCCAATTGTGTCATCTAAAACACCTCATCAATAGATGGATTTGTACAGCTTGACCTACCTAACTTCTCCTAGGGGCATTGTTCTAGTTGTCTTTCAGTTGTTAGTTGAATATGGAACAATAGGCACAAGTGACACGCAATCACAATGGTTGACCAATAACATCTACAGAATGACAGTGGACTTTGGGGATTGGCAATTTGGCATGCATGTGCTTAAATAATATAGTCCTAATATAATCCTAATTGGTGCATTTAGAAGCCAAAGAATCAGTCGGCGGCTATTGTTGTACCTAACCGGTAAGAGCCTGAAAACGACATGGCGTGCGCCTACGAACATGGGCCTGCCTTGTTACGTGAGCAATTAGGACTACTCAGAATTAGCTTAAGATTCAGTTGTGTGCGACGAGTTCAATTAGCCTCATGGCCATCATGGGCAGATTGTCCCAGGGGCCCGCCGTATTAATTAATATATGCCATGCTAATAATTAGTTATTAATATTATTAATTAAATCTATAGTTTGGATAATCCACAAACAAATAAGTCCTAAGCCTTATATCATTATTGTTCGTCATGCTAGCTTCATAACGAACGTGACATATTGTCCTATTGAGAATCGTTCTTAGCCAAAAAAAAAGATGATGTTATGTGCAGACTACCAAAAAATAATAATTAAGTCAATTGATAAAAAAAAATGAATTACCAAGTAGCCGGACGAGATGCTTGTGGCGGAGGCGGTTGATAATGGTGAGCTCAGCCAAAAAGTCGTCTTTACCCTTGAGATTATCCCGGGAGAATTTCTTCACAGCCACTTCCAAATTCTCTTTGGGCAGCACACCTCTATACACCACCCCAAACCCACCTTGACCTAGCTTGTGCTTCTCGTCGAAGTTGTTCGTAGCCTTCTTCAGCTCCTTGAATTCAAACTCCCTCGGAGTGCCCGGAAGGCTCTTGAGTGCCCCTAAGATATTCGGGTCGGACGCGGCGGCCCTCCGCCTCTTGTGCACGTAATATCCCAGCCCTCCCAAGCCCAACAGGAGCAGCACCACCACGGGCACACCCACTCCAAGTCCTATTTTCAGCCCCTGACTTTTGCTATCTTCGCTCCCGAAACCTGGCAACTTCTCCACCGTCAGATTCCATCTCAACAAGCAATTGAGCTGGATTGCACTGCCGGTCGATGCAGAGAAACCGAAGTAGGATTTCTGCTCCACAATATCCTTGAGATTGAGATTAGCCGTTAAGATTGGATTTGTGGGCCTGGGCCTAATGACGAAATCGCTCGTTTTTGGATCCTGCAACTGTTCGGCCATGAACACGTCTAACTGACGCGAAACGCCGCTGTACTGGACCCAGACCATGTAAAATCTGGTAGTGTTTGGGGCGATCTGGATATCCAGATCCGAGAGTGGAACGGTCTTTTTGGATCGGATCGAGTTGATGTTGAGGCCCAAATGGTTGTCGTCCGGGTCGAAGCTTTGCTTAAAAGTGTCGAGCTCGACGGCGAGGAGGTGGTTGCTGGGGTTCCCATCGGAGGCGGCGTTGGTTAAACCGAGGTATTGACCGTCGCTGCCTTGAGGGAGGGTGAGATTCGGTGCGATGAGGAAGGCCAGGCCCTCTCCGGGGACGGCGGAGCTGTTGACACGAAAGACGTTAACGAGGAACGACGTATTGAAAGACGCCACGCGTCCTGGGGCTCCGGTTGTGGCGGAGCCTGGAGAATCCGAGTCTGTCCAGAGCGCGAAAGACTGGTTGAAGAAGACTCTACCTGAGCGGTTGTAGAGCGTGAAGTTGCCGGCGGAGTCCGGCGTGATCTGGAGCGCCTCGTTGCTGATCGTCGCCGGCTTGATCACCGTAAAAATGTTGTAATACGATTGGTTGAAGGGGCCCCACTGGTACTTAGATGTCTCGAGGATCTGAGCGTCGGAGAAAGCTGCTGCGGGAAAAAGCAGAAGCAGCAGAAGCACCATGCCGGAAGTGATTATAGCCAGCTGCTTCAGCTTCATGTGGTAGCTGCTGCTGCTGCTTCTGGAGCTAGACGACGCCGTTGCACAGTTCAAAAAACGATGAGACGATCGAGGGAGAGCTCGTGAATGGCCAGCTTAGCTCTCTGAGTCTGTCATTTGTTTATTTTTATTGTTGTGGTGTTTGTTTTTATCTCTGCGAGGGAGAAGAGAAGTTTGAAGTGTTTGGTTTCCGCTTTCGGTGTTATAACCTGGAACTTTCCCCATTAAATTACATTATTGATGATCAACTTTCATTATTTTAGAAACAAAATAAAATATTATATTACAGGTTGAGTCTTTTTTTAGCTTTATCTAGCTACTCTTGATTGCCGCGAAATGTATACCCTTTCATTATCTGAGCCACCTCATATTTTCATTTTTATATACTATGCATATACGTATTTTTGTATTTTACTAGTGTTTAATTTTCTTTCCGTCTTCATCTGAGCCACATACTGCAGTAAATATTAATTTCTCATTTGAGATTATTTTTTTAATCACTCATGGTATACATGCATGGCTTAATTATTTGTTAACTAGTAGTGACTGCATTAGTTTCTCCTTAACCTTTTTCACACTTCTAATTTGTAAATTCGAGTTGTATCTCTTTCATTGCTTTTTCTTTTTCTTGTTTTTTTTATTGTTTGATTATATTTTGATACAAACGATATTAAGGAAAGAAGAATCGAATCAAAGATCTTAAGTATAGGAGTAAATGTTCTTAACTAATCACTCGAGCTGCAACAAGCCCCTTCTTCAATTTATATATCTTTAAACATGTTGCATTGCTACACCCCAACCCCCTGCATTCACACAGTTTTACAGGTTGTAATTGGAGGCGCAGAATAATTGCACGTAGAGTTGTTTAATAATGATTATGTTATTGTATTAAATCGAAAGAAAAGAAACTACTTTATTTATTCCATTTGACATGACTCAACTCAACCATAATATTTGTCACTCTAGTGCTTGACACCGTGTAAACTACAGTATGCAAGGCTCTTTTTCTAATTATAAACTTTTTTTTCTTGCTTTTTAAGCAATTTTTTATATACCAAATGCCTTAATTTTCTAAAGCCCGTGGTCAAAAAGCAACTCGTAGCTAGTGGATGATTGATGCTCCTAACTACCAAGAACAACACAGATACTTGATATTGTTCTTTAGAAGAATTAGGACTTGGAATTATTGCATGAAACCTCCAAATCCAGAAGTCGCTTTTTTACAGGCTGCTCTAATTTACGTCACGTGCGCTGGAGTTTGCAAAGTCGCTTTTTTAAGAAGTCGCTTTCCATTTCATGTGTAGTAGCCTGCTCTAATTTACAGGCTGTTAATCTTTTTTTTAATGGTAGAATATAATATGTGAAACTCGATCAATTTTGATTACAGTAAGATGCTCAAAGTAGACAATACTGATGAGCTTTATTAGAGGAAAAAGAAATTTAAGAAGATAAAGAACAGTCGTAATCTTTTATGATACAAATTATGTAGCAAGTTAAGTTAGAAGCTGAAGTGAGGTGCAACTGAGATAGTTATTCATGCAATCAGATAATTAGATATACACTATTGAAGAAAATCTAACTCTTCAATATACACTAGGGATATACATTGCCTTCTATTAAACCATTAATTAATGTACATGAGAATTCAACCACGAAAGAATGACGTTTAGTGTTGGTTTAATAATAAATTGTTCAAGAGAAAATGTTTAATTTAATTGTAATTAGGTTACGCATTTTCCTGTCGAGAATGTACTTGTGTTTCATAATTTTTCATGTTCGAATGGAAGAAAAAAGATACTGTTTTTGAGTTTTTGTTTATGCAACAATACGTTTATATATATCAAAATCACAATAAATAAAAAATTGAATCATTTTTAGTGTTTTTTAGAGAAAGGGGAATTTTTTTTAGAGTCAAATATTATTCAGACATTTATCAGTTGATGTTTGGAAAACTTGTTCTAAATAATTGGAGAAAGAGGTTTTAGAAAATAAAAGAAATGAAAAATAACGGGGGAAACCCAATCCAAGTAAGGAAGGGAAAGGCAACCAAACCAACTACCCAGGGCCAGGCAGGCTCTACAGAATTAAAGCACACCATGCCTTTCGTAATCATGGCGACCCCCGAAAGTCGAGTCAAACAGTCGCCCCCAGATCACAAATAGCATTTAATCAAACGCAAACGCTGCAAACCCTAAACGGTGCCCAAAAGCCCCAACCTTATCATCTTCAGCTTCGGGTTCAGGTACTTCCTCCTCCACCGCCTTGTTCAAATCCTATTTTAGTTTCGTTGATTTCGATTCTTCGATCGATTAATTTGTTCTGTCGAAACCCAATTTGAAGTTCAGTTCCTAATTTACATAGGATGAGCCCATGGAATTGGAATCCTAGGGGTTTCAGTTTTTTGTTAATTCTTTTTCCCGGGAAGAAAGATTGAAGCTTTATGTGAATATGCACGTAAAGATTAATTTATTTATTTGCATAAAGATTAATGTCTTGAATTGGGTTGATAGGGCTAGGGTTTTGGCATAATTTCATAGTTGATGGTTTAGTCCCTTTTGTCATATATGTATATATAAATTTGGGCATTCCTCAGAGTTATAACCTTAAGCTTGTGACATGAAACCGGAAAGTTGAAACCTTTGGCTTTAAATTTCTTTTATAAAGGGATTTCAAGTTCTATGTACTATGCATTGACTAGAACCAAGCTATTTTGGTGTTTTGGGACCGGTGATTTGCACTGGTTTCTAATGTCTCTCCTCCATCCTTGTGGATTGGTACATTGCAGCATCTAGTGATAAATGCAGGATCCAAAGATGTCGCTTGCTGAGGAATTTTCGAATCCTAAGCCACGGAAAAAGAAGCCCTCAACCCAGAAAGCCCCATTGTTTCAGTTACAAGGGAATGATGCCAATGTGACTCCTCCACTTCCATTGAAACCAGGACAAAAAGTATCCAAAAGAAATTTTAAGAATGAAGTTTCACCATCGTTTCAGCAGCCAGAGAGGTCAAACTCAGATTCATTGCCAGACTCGTCTACTTCTGGAAGCGGGTATCGTGCACTAAGGCTCAAGTATTTGCTGCTGGAGGAAGAGAGCTTTGCATTGGGGAGAGATCTAAAAGAGGTTGAAGATGAGGTTAAGACCCTTGAGGATGAGAAGCTTGCTCTCTTGGACCAACTTGTGGTGCTAGAAGGCCTAGTCGATCCTTCAGAGTTGCACCCCCAGGGGTTACATTTATCATAGTTTAGCTCTTTATATCATTACTGGTTTCTGTGGTTGAGTTGCACAGTTGTAAATTGTTATGATATTCGATGTCAAAGACTGGGGAACGAATGTTATTGAACTTCTTTGGCATGCTTTGATAATTCAAAAGATGAATGATGCAGTATTTGGTATATGCATTTGACTGTCTGCTGTCAACTTTTATCCAGAGTTAATGTTGCTAGTCTGAAAAATCACATTCTGTTCTTGAATTTATGAAAACCAACACCGTTGTTATATGTCCATGAGTGCCACAGGAATTGCAGCTTAATATTATTTTTTGATTGGATTAATTTACAGAATCACAAACATGGATGCAGATGCTCCATCGAATACAGAAAGAAAAAGAAGAAAAAGAAACCGTAGGAAGCAAGACATCAAGGCACAAAACAACACAATTGTGCACACCAACCTATCAAGGTTCAGTGCTATGCGTAGAATTCAAACCACAATGCAGAGTGACCGGGGAAATAACAAATAAAAATTTCTTTGATTTGTGTGGTTTAACAAATTATCTCATATCACCCGAAAGAATACAAATAATCTCATAATAATTCATCCCAGGAGCTTAGAAATTGTAGGTAACCTAGGATATTAAACTATACTTAGTTCTGCATTGGCTGCTTAGTGTGTAAAGATCTAGTATCTGTGAGGAAATTCAAGGTCCTAATCTAATTACAATTTTTGGCCAACAGTTATCTCAGCAACCCCGAATTTGAATGTGCAACTCGCACAACCAGGGGGCTGGTAACCCTTGATCTTCCACTTATCCAGGAAAAGAACCCAAATGCATATCCCTTAGATGGAGCAGTCACCTTGAAATTTACAGTGAAGTTTATCTTCTGCCCCAAGCTATTGAAGATTAATTGATCTGGGATAATAGTAACATTGATTCCGATGGGTGAGGACACCACGGCTTTATAGATACTCTTCGGCTTCCCAACATTGGTAACTGTTCTAGTTACTGAGAAGTTGTCTTCAAGATTTGGCACTGTGATAGATGGATAGTTCAGGTCGGATGCTGTTCTGAATGCCTGATCACATCTACTGTTGTCTTGTGTGATTCGATGCACCGCCTTCTCATCATAACCAACTGAACAAAGAAATGCTACATAATCTGCTGGCTGCGCATCATAGACAAGACCAGGATCAAGGACTCTTTTTGGGTTCACAAATCCTGAGCCATAATCAAACGGGTTACCCCTTCTTCCTTCCGGGTCCACTATGATGGGTTTGCGGTGCTTATCCAGAAGAGTAGCTGTATGTTCCATAAGTTGTTAGATTCTTCAATACAATCTCAGGCACAAAATTGATCATATTTAAGGTTGAGAGACCAGAAAAGCTTTTCTAATTTAAAGAGAACACTTTCTGTTTGAGAAAAAACAATTTCAAGTTTATTGTAGTTTCAGCCTATGTAATTTTACCAGTAGTCATGATTGCAGATCTAATAGTTGCTGGTGACCATGATGGATGAACAGCTTTGATCAAGGCGGCGATTCCTGTTACATGCGGGCAAGCCATGGAAGTACCAGAAAGAATGTTGAACTGCTTGTCCCCTGCTGCTGGGGACCAAGATGCGAGTATGTTCAGTCCAGGCGCTGTGACATCAGGCTACAAAACAGGCTAATTAGAAGGTTATCTATAACATCTAGATAGAGCATGAAAATGTGGACCTAATAAATTACATAGCCAGTAAGCACAATGTGATTTCTGGTTATTAGACAAAATTTACCTTCAAAATTTCGGGTGTCAAAGAATTGGGGCCTTTTGAAGAAAATGCTGTAACACGAGGTGCAGGTTTCAGTCCCAGTACAGTCTTTGCAGGGAAAATTCTAGACATTGGTTTGCTGTGCACAGTGGTCTGAATCAGTTAAACAGAAAAACTCAAACTGAAAACTCAAACCTCCATGTTTTAGTTTATAAGACTAACCTTGTGCGTTTAATATGAGATAAAATATGATTTCCTATCTTCTGTCCAACAATAGCTGAAGGGATAACAAATGGTACAGCAATATCCTTATCTGTCTCATCAATGAGAACCATCCCGACACCACCAGCTTTTTTCACTAGCATACTTTTCACCATCTTTGACTCTGTTGAACTCTCAGCATGCCGACAGACGAGAACCTTCCCTCTGGCCTTGGTTCTATTCAAGGAACTTTCTAAACAGTAACTGCAGGCACAAATAGAGAAGATGTAAATTAAGGTTTCGCTATGCATTGACATCTAAATAGCACTCACTTCCAAGTACCTTTTGATTCACCTGGATTGGTAGGGAGTGAAATACCCTGCATACGCTTCAGAGGCAGAAATGATTCTTGCTGAGGCTTTCATTTCAAAGAGACTAAGACTTTCACCCTAATCATTTAGAGAACGTATAAGGCTTTACCAAAATAATCTTACAAGTCTTTCCAACAGAAAGAAGTAAATAGCATTACCGTGAATTTAGCACCATTTTCTAGTATGATATCAGAAGTGAAATCCCTATCTGTTGAACTTGCAGCAACAGTGATCATCCATGGGGCGAGATTTGTTGCAGAACCCGGGTGTCCTTCATTTCCAGCAGAAGCAACCACTAGAATACCGTGCCTAGCAGCATGGAATGATCCCACAGAAATGGCATCACTGAAGTAGTCCCCCTGAGGAGCATCAGGACCCAGAGACAGAGACAAGATGTTAACTCCGTCTCTGATTGCATCATCAAAGGCCGCTAGTAAGTCAACATCATAACAACCAGAGTCCCAACACGTCTTGTATACTGCAATCCTAGCCATTGGTGCACCTCCTCTAGCTCCTCCAGATGCCAATCCCTTATAAGTCATGTTTGACACATATCGGCCAGCAGCTATAGAGGTCGTGTGGCTGCCATGACCGGAGCTGTCCCTTGGAGATCTGAATGACACTATGTTTGTTGAATCTTCCTCGGCTTCATAGCCAGACTTGTAGTATCTAGCGCCAATCAATTTTCTATGGAAATAATTTTTAACCAGTTGAGAGATTACCAATCAATAAATGTCCATGAAATAAACTAATCAGTCAATATAAAGTCATGCTAGAACCTGTTGCAAGTTGAAGCATTGAATGCTTCTCCTGATTCACAATGCCCCTTCCATCTAGCTGGCACTGGAGGCATGTTGGCATCATTAAAACTTGGAGATTCAGGCCAAATTCCTGTATGAGGCGGTGATTAATATTAAATAAACTATTTATTGCCCTCTCAACAATTCGTAAAATAGATAGCTTCTATCAGACCAGAGACATGCATGTGTTCAAGCATAGAGACAGCAAAGTATTTGGGCCATGTTCATGTCACATGAGTCATGTGAGAGGATAATATGCCTAATAATATAAGCAAAACAGGGGATATAAGTCAACAAACAGGCATGATAGTTGACTGAACAACCATACTGTACAATTATAGAGGGTGCGTTACAGATCCAGATGCCCAAACGAAAGATTTAGTCAGAAATTAGAAGGGCAATAAGAGTGATCAGTGCTTACCAGTATCAATGAAACCAACAATGACATTGACTTGGTTCTTTGTGGAAAAGCCAGTAATCTCCATGGTTTCTTCCCCCAAAAGACCCATGAAATCCCACGAATGAGTGGTGTGCAAGCTTCTTTTCAAATTGGGAAAAACCGAAACGACTCCAGGCATCTCTGTCAATTTGCCATACTTTTAACCACAAAGCCATGAATCTATCCAAATTATAATTCCTGGAAGTGGATTGGGGAACTTACTAGAAATTTGGAAAGCTTGAAGGTCAGTCAACTTGGCTGCAAAGGCTCTGAAACCATGTCTGTAACTGTAAATGTGAGATTCTTGAGCTTGCTCTATGCTGTTCAACACCATTGATGTAAATCAGAGATAAGCAAGCAAAGCCAAAGTATAAAAAAAGAAATGGTTTTGATTTGAATGAAGAAATAAAGGCAAGGACTTGCTGAAAGACTGACCTTCCACTATGCACAGAAGCAAGCATTTGATGGTTTTGCATCAAAATCTCATCTGGGTCATCACCATTTTTGCTTCCCATGTAAACTACATACACCTAAAACCCAAAAACAAGAAAACACTGAAACTACCAAACCAGAAAAATAAAATAAAATAAAATAAAAATTCTCAGAAGAACAATTCCCAGAATTGCAATAATACAAGCTATTTACCTTAGCTGAAAGGCAAATGTTAATTTCAGCAACAAGAACAGAGAGGAACAGAAAAAGAATGCTGATGCTTCTGCTAGTACAACGAAAAGAAACCATTTTTTCAGGTATCCCACCTTTTCCCAAAAGAGATAAATATATATAGACGACCAAACAGTTAGATAAGAGATGAAAGAAGATGGGTTCTTTATATATAGGAGGATGAGAGAAATGTTTGCTCTTTTTTACTGAGATGCGTATGTAGTGGTATTGCTTTTGCAAAATTACTCAGATACAAAGCAAAAGAAGACACAAATGCCGACGATGATCAAACGTGAAGACAAGAAATAGTGGCAGAGGAGAGTGAGTGGGAGAGCGGTGGGAAAATGAGAGAGAAATAAGGAATTTTTGCTTTTGGAGCAAACCAACCAACCACAATGCCTCCCCTGTCCTGTTTCACCCAAAAACCAACCTTAAAAAGTAACCCTGAAAACCGGACCGTTAAAAAAGTGATCTTTGTACTAAAAAACAACCAGTAAAGTAATAAAAAGCCGCACATAACAGTGAAGTGAGCACTGAGCCACATCATCATCATCATCTTCATCACTCTCTCTCTCTACTATTTTAATGGAGTTTACATGTAGTGTATATTTAAGCATACGGTCCATTTTTTTACAAAATGTAGTAGGCATTATTCGCACTTGGAGTTTAAAAACCGTAGAAGACGATTTAGTAAATTACAATCAATCTTTATGTTAGTAGAGAATGATAAACTATCGATCTAACAACTACAACTGCATTTAAAAACAATGTAAATACATACAGTTAAAGAGTTTGTTGCAACATACTAAAGAAATGATCCACAACCCGTATGAGTCATGACCAAGTATGATTAGTGAGGCCTATTTCATAATCATTATAACCAACTTTTTTCCTGGATTTCATAATGATCTGATCTGATCTCTCTAAGATTTTCACACCCGTGACCCTTTGCTATACAAATTATACAGTAATTATGATTCTTCAGCCCGGTCTGTTCATCAGCAATATATTGTAAAGATGTGATGGTAAATTTATGTTGATAAAAAAATGTAACCTATATGGAGATTAACTTGCGTATGCTGCAATGTTCTGTTTCCAAGTCTTCTTTCTGCTTTGGAAAGGATTGAAGGAATATCAACCGCAGAATAAACAAAGACAAACAACTAAACAGAGTACCTTAAAAGGGGGGAATTATATCACTCCAATTATTCATTCTTTAATTTGCAGAGGCCAATAAGAAACCAATGGCAAGTGTGAAATTATTTGGACATGAGCAGACAATTATACATGAATTATGAGTCCAATTTGTATAGATAAAATAAAATAAAATAATACACAAAACATTAAGGTGACAGGCATTAATTATCAATATGTATCATTAATTTATAAAATTTATATCATTTATGTTAAAAGTCTCAAATTTGTGTTAGAATTTTTTCCTCATTTATATGTGACACAGACTTTTCCAGAGGGAAAGCTCAATTCCATTAAAACAAATCATTTGCAGCTTATAAAAGTAATTCCTTTTGGTTTCACTTTTGAAAATTTTGATCAAGTACTAACAAAAATATCCATTGTTTCTTATGATAGGAACTATTCAAAAATAAATAATAATAATAATAATGCACAAGCATATCACTATCAGCTTCTTGAAAGCTCTACTGCCAAGTAGCTGAGCTGTTGTTGAGTGTAATTTGCACACTCTTGGCTTCTACTGATATTTCCAAAAGCAAGTGAACGTTTACCACAAAATCAATACCTATTATAAATAGATTGTCTGTTTTAGAATAGTTTCGACTATCGATTGTTACTAAATGATTTGCGTTACCTAAGAACTAGGGTTGCAACTCAAGCGCATTGACAAGTTGACGATCAATCCTAACTTCACCCTACAAACTTAAATTTCAAGTTCAATCCATATGTTATTCTTGATCATTAAGAACTAATATAATCTTAAGAAAAATAGAAAAAATCCCAAATGGAGCAATATGAAAAGCACTCGTACCATGTCTTTTGGTAAGCATTTCAATGGGTTTGTAACGGGAAAAAAAAGATACTCCATCATGTAGCATGCCACATCATGTAAAGGTAAAAGGTGAGGGGGGTTTGCTGTGGGTTTGGTAATGATGTTGATTATGATTATGATGAATATTATTATTATAATTTCCAAATCACAACTTTAATTTACTCAAAGGGTATTGTTGTAGGCTTGTAGCCAGCCACAATCATTGCTTATGATGTTTTTTCCACGCAATAAGCCTTGGAAGGCACCCAATCTCGTGCAGCAGAAGGATAAGACGATTGACTAATGAGGCAAGAAATTATGTTGATCCTATGGGAAGCTGGACTTTACCCTACATTACAGATTCCTCTCTGCTAACATTCTTTTTCTTTTTTATAATCTTTTTAATGTTGTGGTTGTTAGCCATTTTCCAAGTGCGGAAATCATGGATCACAGTGGATTATCATAATGTTAATTATACTGCTAAGAAAATGATGGCTTTTTTTATTTATTGACTTTTATTACAATATTTTTTATTGACAGAAAATTGGAATATAAAGATACTGTTACTCAGCAACAAGCATGTATCTCAAATTTAGCATACCATGATGTCCTGTGTTCAATTTCCCTTGATGTTTTCTCGATATGACTTGCATCGAAAAAACAAATTAAATTGGTGAAGGGAGTCAAATATTAAGGAAAAAAAGAGTTAAACATGAGAGCGAGGGAGGCACGTGAACTTGTTATGTTACATACTGAACTGATATGTGGCTTTCTGTTGTTGAAAAGAAAAGGAAAAAAAAAGGGAGAGAGGGAGCCTCATCTTGTCAGATAAAACAAAAGAGAACAGCAGTAAGGTAAGCTCTACGCTCCACGCTCCTCACCTCTCGTATCTCCTCTTTTTTCTTGTAATATTTACAGTAATCATTTTGTTTTCTGTCAATCATTATTAGTTCAGTGGGTTGGTTTGGGCAGCTGGTGAAGTTCCAATTGGGTAAAGATTGTATTTTTCTCTGGCTGCCCAAATTCAGCTGAGCTAAGTGTTCATATAATCCATGAATTTCATCTGCCAAATTCATGTTATAAAGAAAAGTTCTTGTTTGTATACACTTCTGGTCAGATTTCAGGCACTTGGGTCTTGCTAATATTTGCCTTGTGTTGTGAATAAGCTTTCATTAGTTTCTATCTCCATTCCATTGGCTAAGCTGAAGTGCTGGACTAACCCATCACTTATTATATTGAATAGATTAGATGAAAGCTCTGATTTTTTTTTTCCTTAAAAAACTTTAATTTTTCTAATTAGATTAATAGAAATCGAACTGCCTTTGTAAACAATGCTGCCACTTGTGTTTCCATGAACCAAAACAAATCATGAAAAGGAACTATACAGAGGGTGCTCTTTTTTAATCTGTAGAGAGTTACGAATTTGGGTTCTGTCTAAGTGAGTTCTGGCCTCTTCTTAGTGGCATTTTCACGAGAATTTTTTAGATTCTGGTAAGCTAAAATCAAGAAGAATTGCACCACTGATGAATTGGATGATCTGTTTGATTAATTTTATAGAATTCCTGGAACATGTTTTTCAAAATTTAGATTTGCACCACTGGTGGATACATTAGTTGAGCATAGAAGAGATTAGTAAGCTTCCAATATGGCAAACTACCTCTAAATTAGTGATGTAAAGCTGCTAATGTTTTGTATTTCTTCATATCTCCAGTAGCAGTAAGAGAAGAACAAGGAAGAGAAAGAAACTATGGCTGCAACCTTATTGTTTGCATGCAACTCAAATGTAAACCATGGCTGCAGAAATGAAAATCCCTCGCTGCCGAAACCATTCCTGGGTGGTGGACACAGAATCCTGGATCAAACCATTGCAAATAGGAACCAACGCCATTATAACTCTCAAAAAAAGAAGCCATCTCGCAGGTTTTCTGTTTCTGCTGTCACCGAAGGTTCCGCCAAATCAAGCAAGTCCGAAGAAAAAATCCCCCCTTGGGCTAGACCAGATTCGGATGAGCCCCCTCCTTGGGCCCAGGGTGAAGGCAAGAATGATGGTTCACAAGAGGGATTTGAGATTCCCTTTTATGTTTATCTACTTGCCTCAGCCGTGACTGCAATTGCTGCTGTAAGCCCCCTCTTCCAATCCTTTTGATAAAATTGTGTCCTTTTGAAACCATATGTGCCTCTTTGATATGCTCTATAACAGGAAAACAATGTTTGAATGCAGATAGGTTCTGTTTTTGAGTATGTGAACCAGAAGCCAGTCTTTGGAATCTTGAACTCGGACAGCATATTTTATGCTCCAGTGCTTGGATTTTTTGTATTTACAGGCATTCCCTCTGCTGTAAGTTCCATTTCTTTGATTTTTTTCCCTGGTTTTTTCCAGTTTGATATGTTCAATGTTATAACTAGGATGCATTTATATTTGAGTCTTTAAATCAATTCTATGGCCCTATACCGTGAATCTACCAATCGAAATCTTCTCAGTTTTGATTGTAACAGGAAAAAGAAAAAAAAAAGCTCTTTCCAGTTTTGATGACTTTTGTAGATACAAAAGAAGTTGAAAATCTATTTGTTGGCAATATTAACTCAATCCCAGTTTTGGCTTCAAAACACGAATGTTAAATGCAGGCATTCCTGTGGTTCAAATCTGTCAAGGCTGCTAACAAGGAAGCTGAGGAGCAAGACAAGAGGGATGGCTATCGATAGGGTACAAATACACCTTTAAATGCATTAATCGCCATATGTACTTTTTCTTTCCTTAATACCATGTTATGGTCTTAGTTCTTTGTTTTTGCTTACTGATTGTTAATTACAATCCACCCGGGAACTTTGTGCTTATGGCGATTCATCAAATTTTTACCATCAAATATAGGATTTAACGCAGTGCATTGTTTTCCTGGCCTTTCAGCATCGAATATCTCGGTGAGCTCCATATATGCAATCATGATAAACCAGTGAATCATGTCATTTGTTTTTGAAATTACCTGCAAACAAATGAATTTCATGTATGAAGGTATATGTAATATGCCTCTGTATAATCAAATACCAATCACCCAAGAAGAAAGCCACACACCCTAGTATGAAAAGAATTATTCAAACTTTTGATGGAAAGAAGAATTTGTCAACATATATATGGAGAAATTGTTGGTGTTGATCAGGAGGAGGAGAAAATGTAACGCTGTCGGTAGAAAAGAGCACTTGGGTTGGATTGACCAATCTGCATGGAATATCCCTTACAAGATACAACAGATAAATAACTGGAAAAGAAGCTAAGAAAACACAGGTAAGAATCTTACCTTAGAAAGCAATGAGGATCAACCCGAAAAAGACAAGAAAGAATCTTGTATTCTGTAGTTTCAAACATAGAGAGCCAACAGAAGAAAACACAAGTTTGAATTGAATATTTAGTAAAAGAAATAATGGAGTTGTTTGAAGCATGAGATGTGACGATATCATAGGTTTAAACGTTACCCTTCTATGTAATCTTTCACGGTAATACCTAAGTAATTTTGTTTCTTCCAATCATCAGACATGGGAACTTAGTCCTAGTCTTTGTCTTGTCTTTCCATTTATAACTCCACGTGCTCTGAGCTTGTGGCAACTTGAGGAAGCCACACTCCCCCAATCCAGTTTCTGCATTAAAATCTTCACAACCCTTTCAATATGGCTTCTCATCAAACCCTTGAAACGCCTGCTGAACACAAGCTTCCTGTAACTGATCATGAAAACTACAAGACAAGGACTGAACAAGTGCAGAGAGCTCAGTGGCTTAGAGCTGCCATCCTTGGAGCAAGTGATGGGTTGCTATCAACTACGTCGCTAATGCTTGGTGTCGGCGCAGTGAAGGAAGATCGTTGGTCGATGATCCTATCGGGCATAGCTGGAGCTATTGCAGGAGCTTGTAGCATGGCCGTGGGAGAGTTTGTTTCAGTTACAACACAAAGAGATATTGAAAAGACCTCTCGAAGACAACAAAGCAGTTTAAATACTGAGTTGGGTAAGAAAGATATCAAGGGTAAGGTCAAGCTAGACATCCCTGAAAGATCAAACTTGACCATTTCAATTGAACTGACCCCTTCAAGAACAATCTCATGTGGAAAATCAACATGTGATCATCCACCAGAGAAAATGTTACCAACTATTGAGATCATAGAAAATGATGGAGGGAAAGAGTTATTGCCAAGTCCACATAAGGCAGCATCTGCATCAGCTTTGGCATTTCTGTGCGGCTCACTTGTGCCTTTAATCTCAGCCATATTTATTGCTCATAGTACTGTGAGAATTGTGGTGGTTGTGGCGGTGGCTTCAATAGCTCTGGCTCTGTTTGGCGGTATGGGAGCTCGTTTCGGTGGCTCACCGGCCATGCCGTCTGCAGTTAGAGTTCTAATTGGAGGGTGGATTGCCATGGCAATAACTTATAGCTTGCTCATGCCATTTGAAAAAGAAAATCGTAATGAGAAGGACTGATGTCATCACAATTTGCCACATACATAATATATATGTTATGCGTTAGTTTGAAGTCAATTTTCCAGAAAGTGACAAGGTAACCTATGATTTGCCACTTTTCTTATTGTATCACGAAAATAGTGAAGCAAATCATACCCACCAATCTGTTTCAGTGTCTTGACCGGTTGAATTTAGGCTTTTGTTTTTTGTTTTCTTATTAAATTATATATAATATACAATTTCCATGAATGTGAATTTAGACTTTTGGTGCATAGCGTCATAGGTCAGGAAGTGAATAGCAAAATAGTGTTATTTCCGTTTCATGGAAGTCTTTCTACTCACTTTGTGCAATAGACTTAATATTTGGTTTGGAAAGCAATAGTGGATGAATGTGAAAGGAAATTTATTAACAAGCCGTAAAGTATGGCAAGATTGAATATACAATCTAAGAAACAATCAACCCAATTATTGGCTACTCAATCAATATCTTCCAACAAGAAAGAGAGGGAGAGATAGGAGACAAATATGGAAGCAAAATCTAGGGGAGATAAGAGTAGAGTATGGGCAAGGTGGTTGCCATTAAAAACTTTTTCTATTATAGCAGTGTTGTCCATACTCTTATCAGTTCCAGCATTATAAGGCCCAATTTCTGGTTCCTCAGCCAGCCAGTGTACTATGCAATTTAGCTGCAAAAAAATGCATGCTTGAAGCAGCTATTTGTTTATTGTACATGTTAAGAGACAATTGAACTTGCAAATCTGATTGTTTGAAAATAATGGACCAACATGAAGAGCAGGACATCAGTTCTCCCATGCCTATTCTCCGAAGACTGGATCGTCTCGATCGTTTGGTAACATGTCTTTTTATTTGTTTTTCCATGAATTGTTTTATCCTGCTCAGTTTTCAAATCCTCCTGGTTGATCATCATCTCCATGATGTACATGTACAGCTGCAATTCTTGGAACACAAGCAGTGCTTGTCAGCAAGCCATTCTTCTAGCCCTGCCTGCAAAACCATGGAACCAGTACCAGAAGAAGATCAGTGCAGGACTCTTGTCATCTGCCATTGAAGAAGCACATCAAAAAGGCACATTGATGGAGAGAGTAGCTGTGCTCGAAAACCGGGTATTACAGGTTAGCAGCAATGGCAATAGTTTTGTTTCATGACCCCTTCTAGCATATATCTGTCTCCATTAGCAAATGCCCCAATTGAGTAGATTTCTTTTTTTGGCTATTTAGTATTTTGTAATTTGTCTTTGCCCATGAGATGGGTGTAGAAAATGCATCAAGGTCTAGCTGTTCCACCATTCTAGTATCTGAGGACAAGCAAGACCCTTTCATAACTCAAGCAAGTTCAAAATCATAGCACTAAGTACACTTCACTTATATTTATTTCACATTTTGTTATCTGGTTTGGCCAAAGGGAAAGCCTGAAGCTGTACTTATAGAAGCATGTGTGATGATAATTGCTTGCAGGAGTGTTCTTCAGAAGCATGTGTAAGAAAGTCACATGGTTCCAAGAAAGGCAGAAAAAGAAGAAACAATCTTGTCTCCATCATTCAGTTGAGAGAAAGGTTTAGGTGGGCTCGAATGGGATGTTAATTAATCATCATCAAGCATAAGTTGCTGCATTAATTACATCCTCAAGACTCAAAATAACAAGAAGAAGATTTCAGAGTTTGGGCCATCTATATTTCTTTTACCCAATTCAGCCCACTAATGGTTTTTGCCAATGAGCCCATGTAACACTCTTTACTTGTAATAAGCCCTAATTGCAAAAGAGGCTTTTGGTTGGAGGCAAATTGCAGGCCCCTTTTGTTGTGGCTTTTAAAAGGGCTTTTGGACATACAAATCAATCATTTGTGGTTGGTAGACGTGTGTGATTAGTGCAAGGAGCATGATACCTAATGCTCTCTAATTATGAACTTATAGAATACAGCTAATTTGAGAGAGAACTTTATTGTGATTAGCGAAAACGGAGATTCGTAGGTGCAAAAAAGTAGTGATACAAAACCAAATACAAACAACAATGGACTTATATCTCAAGTGTTTTAAAAGATTTATCCACATTCTCCATATCTTTTATCTCACTTTTCCCTTTCTGAATATGCTTGTATAAAAAAGTGTAAATATAAACATAAAACATATCTAACTTTTAGTTCTAAATTTGATTAGGGGGAAGGAACGTGAATACCATGTGACCAACCGCAGAGCACCTATTTAATGGGCAACAAAAAAAGAAAGATTGCCATGACTCAATAGTGCTCATTACTCTCATTGGGGCAGCTCACAGTTGTCAACTTACCAAAGCAGTGTTTGAGAGGAAAGTTGATTTCTCGTTCGACCATGCATGTTCATTCATATTCAGTAAAAATAAATAAAATAAAATAAAAGTGAAAAACCATTTTTACTAGAGGTGAGATTAAAATTGGAATTTGCACGGTGGAGATGATTTCAATTGCTACCAAATTTGTTAGTTAAATAATTGGTCTATGGGTTTCTTGGTCGATGCACCGATAAAAAGTATATTTAATGAGCTAATCATGTGATTCTGAGTTAACATAGAAACACCCAGAAACAGAGAGAAGGCTTGGACGGTGACACCAATGATACTGATAGTGATGATATGCTCAAATGCGGCCAAGTTTTGATTTTTATTGAGGAATTATTGGTTGGGGGAAATTGGGTTTGAAGAAGAGGTTGAAGAAGAAGATTAGAACTTGAGAAGAAATGGTGGAGATGAAGGAGGAGAGAATGGTGATATTCAAAGGCAGAGAAAAATTCGGGTCCAATGCTTTGCACACGGTTGTGGCTTTGGGCATATGGCTGGGGACTATCCATTTCAACGTGATTTTGGTCTTCTTCGCCATCTTCTTCCTTCCTCTTTCCAAGGCCCTCCTGTTAGTATTCTTATCTCCTCTCTCTCTCTCTCTCTCCAGATTATTTGTTTATTTATTTGTCTTCTGCAAAATCTGTATTTCAGTGTATTTGGGTTGCTGCTATTGTTTATGATAATCCCAGTCGATGATAAAAGCAAAATAGGCCGATCACTATCCAGGTAAGGGTACCCTTTTCAGCTTTTTGCTATTTGGATTTTGGAGTGCAAGTATACGAAGTACGCAACCCAACCCAGATAAATATAACTTTTTTATTTTTTTGGTTTTTTTTATTTGCAGGTACATATGTAAGCATGCTTGTGCTTACTTTCCAGTGACTCTGTATGCAGAGGATATACGTGCCTTTGATCCTAATCGATCTTATGGTATTACCCTTTTCATCAAATGTGTTATTGTCTAATTAGAAGCTTTAATAAATTAGTAATATAATTGACATTTGTGTCTTCGTGCTTCATGTAGTTTTTGGTTATGAACCACATTCAGTTTTGCCAATTGGTGTTGTTGCGCTTGCTGACCTTACTGGGTTCCTGCCTCTCACCAAAATTAAGGTCCTTGCAAGTAGCGCTGTAAGACTTCTTCACTTTATTCATATTATTCTTTCTGCTTTTCATATCAGGTCAACCTTTTTCTATGATTTCTTAGCTACAGTTTTGCTCATTCTGTTTTGGAATTCATGCTTAGGTGTTCTACACACCATTCCTAAGACATATATGGACATGGTTGGGTCTTACAACAGCCACAAAGAGTAATTTTATCTCCCACTTATCCGCTGGTTATAGTTGCATCATTGTGCCTGGTGGAGTGCAGGAGACATTTTATATGGAGCATGGCACTGAGGTTTGTATCTTTAAAATCTTGCTTATGCTCTTTCTTAACAATCGTATCTGGATGTAGAGCATAATTGAGTTCTACAAATTCATTAATCTGACAATCAGCTGGTGTCTGTTTTCTTAATTGTGAATCAGTTGCTTATTTTGTAGATAGCATTTCTCAAGTCGAGAAGAGGATTTGTTCGCATAGCCATGGAGATGGGTCATCCCCTGGTTCCAGTTTTCTGCTTTGGTCAGGTATCATGTTGTGTTCTTAATTGGCACAAAAATAATGTGCTAAACATCCAATTAAAAATACCCGCAAGTGCACGAATCTATTGGAGTATAGATTATGTAAGTACGAGTCGATCCCACGAGGAACTGTCGGCTACTTAAAAGTTCTAGTTTGAGTATGTAAACAATACTTAATCAACACAACACACAAGTAAAAATGCAAATTGGAAGCTAAGAATGAATAAGGAAAACCAAAGGAATTGAAATAAAACAAGAAAACCAAAACAAAACACAAACAGCACTTTCTATCACCCTTTTATCGCTGTTTATCACTGTGAGCGATCTGTGAAACGATTTCAAATAGTGTCGTGAACAGTGCTGTGAGCGATCTTGCGCGACCGGTCGCATGAACAGTGACGACCGGTCGTTTTTAAACAGATTGTAATTTGAAAACTGAAATGAAGTGCGACCGGTCGCGTGAGCGATGACGACCGGTCGTTTTGAAGCAGATTGTGTGCTCTGTTTTCGGCTCCGACCTCTGTCCAGTTTTTAGCCTATAACTTTCCAACCGTTCATCCAAATTTCACGTTCTTTATATGGTTGGATTCAGCACAGAAAAAGGAAGAACTCAACGCGGACCAAATGTCCAAAACAACAACAGAATTGAACAGAATTCAATCCAAATAAAACTCACGTTTTCAAACATAAACACACACACACACAATGGGGGGGGGGTTTGATTTTTGTGAACTAATTCTAATGCTTAAATGTAACCTAATGCTAAAATGACAAGTTCAACAAGAGTGTTTAACAAGATGTGACTCAAAGTGTGACTTAAAATGTGACAAACACTAGGGTTTTCGGAATCCACCCTAAACAATCCTACTTATGCTCATGGATACTCAAGTAATGAACTCTAAATGTGTTGAAGACGATGTTACGCAATCAAGACCGGGTTTAGTGGCTCAAGACGCATGATTCTCTCTAAAATAAGTAGAGTGCGGGGTTAGCGCTACAATACTCGTGCCTTCCCTATAATCAATCTATGTGTGCTTAGTACTTGATTGAATTACAAGAAAAACCCATTAAGTTCAAAGAGAATATGAACATCACAAGAACCCTAATAGTATGATGTTTACATTAGGCATTCAAGAAACCAATTCACATGGATGATTCTTACTTCATCCATTTGTTGCTTGGGAAAACATGAGGGTACATACAATCCCAACAATCTCAAGAAGCATGCTTTCAAAGGTGATCAATCAAAGAAAAACATACATCAAGGATAGATTATTTTAGTGAATGGGAATTCATCAACAACATCTAGAAATTCATACACTCAAGCATCAAAACAATAGAGTAGTCATGTTTAGGGCTTCAACCTAAGCCCTAGCTATGGAGCTTAGCTCCTCATGTTCATAATAAACACAACTTCAAATATAATTAGAAAGAGTTTACAAATATTGTGAGAGTGATGGAAGCTCAAGGTCTTCAATGGTGGAAGCCTTCTTCTCCTCCGTAGCCTCCTTCTCTCCCTAGCTCCCAAATCAGACTTTTCTCCCTGCAAAGTGGAATATGGAATAATGGGATAATGGCATAATGGATGTCTCCCGATTGCTCTCTCCTTGGCTTCTTTTCTTCTCCTTTCCAATATTCCCCCACCTTTTGCCAAAAGCTCTCCACTTCCTTCCACTTTCATCATTTTCTTTAGTTTTAAAATACAAAGATGGATCCAACTTGAGATCCCTGCTTACCTAGGTAAAATATTGTCACCAAGTGGAGTGGTAACAAGTAGAAAATGGAGGTAAATGTGGTCCAATTCAGATTTTCAGAGCTAGGATCAATTGTTGGATTGGTTGGCAGGGCTATACTTGCTCAATGGAGCTCAAATTCGGATATGTTGTAGTCAACATCCATTGGAACAAGTTTCATGAAGATCTTCACCGCATCCGAGCACTGGAAGGTAATGATCCATGGCCAAGAAGTTGACCTACGAAAATGAACAAAAACAGAAATTATAACCAATAATGCATTTTTAGCTCATTTTCAATCTAACCAAGGTAAAGTCTAAGAAAACACAAAAAGTAAGTAAAAGCTATAAAAAGTCAAGAACTAACTCAAAATATTGGGTGAATAACATGATAAATCATGTGTAAAAATGAACCCAACAAACTTCCCAAACTTATCTTTTGCTAGTCCCGAGCAAAACTAAAACTAAAAGAAGACTCAAAAACAACATTCGAACACTTTCCGAAGAAAATGACTCATGCACATGACACAAAAGTTTTTACAAGACAAGCTCAATTTTAAGGATCATTCACTAGGCGGCAAAGTCCAAAACACAACATGCTTGAAGTGTAGTAGTGTGATGTCCAAAAGCAACTCATTCTCCAATTTTAGTTTTCACACGATTTCAAGAATCATACCAAGCACAAATGTAACTTCAAATCTCACCAAAGTTGTCCTCTCACAAATGAATCACTCGGAAGAGGGTTACAATGCATCACTCAATAATAAACATGAGAATAGAGTTAAACCATAAGGGACTTAACTCACAATTAGCAAGATGAAAAAAACATGCATGACTATGATCTCAAGAATGATGCCAAGCACTTAAAAGCCGAAAATTGGGTGCAATTCAACCACATGACATTTATGATCAATTTAGGTCTTTACTATAGGTTGTAATGGGGCTAAGGGTGTAAGGTGAGTGAGAAATGAAGGGTAAGGATAAAACAAAGTCCAAGGAACTCATAATGTAAGAGCATACAACAATTGATTACAAGACTTTGAATCACCATGCTTAGATAAATACTCCCCAAATTTTATTTTATTTTTCATGATCAACTAGACCATAAAGCCTTATACCTCCATTTAAATGATTCACTATCCTTTCTTCTATTTGAACAACCATCAATTTATTTCGAGGCCACAAGAAACATGGAATTGAAATTTCACTCCAAGCCACTTAACCACAACTTTTCTCTTTTCTTTCACCAATTGAGTGAATTTCTCTTTTTTTTTTTTTTTTTTTTTTTTGGTATACCCCTTCCCAAACTTAGAATGAAAAACACATCCAATTTAAAGCTCGTGAGTTCCCTAGGAAGGTAGATTCTTGTTTTTCAGGCTAAGGCTAGGAGATATAATTGGTTAAATGAAAGAAAAGGCTTACATGTAGGCTCAAAGTGGTTGACAATGGAAAAATCATGCTTAAGCATGCATAAGGTTAGCTTGAAAGGCACAACCGGTTCAAAGAGGGCCTTAATATCATTTCTTAAATGTCAAGTGGTCAAATTGCATAAGAATGAATGACTTCTAAGTGCTCAACCAAGTCAATGAATAATGAGATCAAACAACAACTTGGATGACAAGAAAATAAGAATATGCGTATAACACTCATGAATTGAAGCACAAGGCTCAAAAGCTCACATTATACGGTTATACAAGTCTAATTCATGCTTGATACAATTCTTTGGATCATGTAAATCCTTCAATTGGAGAATTATGAAACAAATGTCAAGTGCATAGAAGGTTTCAAACATATCATGCTAGAACGATGCCATTTAGTGAATGCATTATTACTATTATTACTTCAAACAAGTCATTCAAACATTCATCACAATCTCATCGGATGTGTTCGGAAAGTGACTTAAAACAAAACAACTCAAAACTGAAAAGAAAGCAAACTAAAAGAAAACAAGAAATTAAGCGAAGCGAAAATGAATTGTTACCCCTTCCCAAACTTAGAAATAAACATTGTCCTCAATGTTGAAAATTTAGGCATCAACAATGTTATAATCAATAAATGAAAGGGATTAAAGCAAATAAATAAAAGAACAACAAGAATTAAAACTACAACACGGGTGTAAAGATAAAAATACAAAACAAAACAAAAACCAAACAAAATAGCAAGCCCTAACAAACAATTCGACGCAAGTTGGAACCCACAAAACTTTGAAACTCACAGCCCACAAGTTCGAAACCCACACCATCGTAAAACCCGACCCAAAATGAAATCCAAAACCCACACGTTTTTTTTTTTTTTTTGTTTTTTTTTGTTGTTGTTTTGAAATGCGAATTGAATTCTGAAAGCAGGACCAGGCAACGAAGCAAAAGCCACGTGTCGACACGTAGAAGCGCCATGAGCTTTGCGCTTCCCAGCGGAAATTACGGGCGCCATGGAAAGACGCGAAGACTTTGTTGAACGCGTCTCTCGGAAATGGCACGTCGCTACGAATTATTTGGGGAAGGGTGGAAAGCTAGATGGCTGTGGGCGCGTAGAAAACTATAGTGGCTAGGGTTTGTCATCTATAAAAGGAAGCAAGGGGAGAAAAAGAATTACAACCACGGAGAAGAGAGAAAAGAAAGAGAAAAGAGAGAAAAAGAAAAGAGAAGAAAGAAAGAAAGAAAAAAAGAAAGAAAATGTCGATGCTTTCCCATTTTCGCTCGATCTCAACCTCGCTCAACCAATCCAGACGTCGACTCAAGGAGCGACACCGGTGTGGATGCCCTACTTTGGCTCCGCACGAGGGCCGTGACGATAAATGACACAATACTCATGGACAACGAAGTTGCCCTTGGAGTCGCAAGGAGTTTAGTGACTCCCGAGAGATGCACGAGTGCTCGGGGCAAAGTGTGACAATCGGATCGTGAGTGATGCCATGGCATTGGCCGCACAAAACACGACCACTATCGCATGGCTGTGGGTTATCGCCTAATCGCGAAAGCCCGTGAGTTGGAGCTAGTAAAGGCTCGAGTTGGCGGCATCGCAGAATGTGGTTGAGGATTGTCAAAGCATCATAAGGGATTTGAAAAAGGAGAGGACAAGGATGGTGGAGTTCAATCGGCGTCGGCTAGAGGATTGCGGGCGAGAGAATAAACGGCTATCATCAATGGTAGATCTGTACGCCAAGGACATGCGCCTGGCTGGAGACTATTGGGCGGCCGGGTAAGCGCAAGCAACGAGCACGAGACAAGTGGTGCTCAAGCCAAGATTGCAGCCATAAGTGCGATCTTTGGGAGCTCAAGTGATGGGCCCCAAGAGGTGTGCGTGAGGACCCAAAAGATGGCGTCGAGCGCTAAACTCAAGGTTCCAATTTTGGAATCGGGAAGCGTGCCATGATGATGCTGATCTTGTGACGATGAAGAAGAAGAAGAAGAAGAAGAAAAATTATTTGAAATTTTAGTGATTTTTGTTTTTTTTTTTTGTTTTTGTTTTTTGTTTTTGTTTTGTTTTTTTTTTTTTGTTTTTTTTTTTGTTTTTTTTTTTTGTTTTTTTTTTTAAGAAATGAAAGCACCACCGGTTGTTTTATGCAAAATCCTAAACACTCTTCCCAAACTTAAATAAAAGAAAGACGACAAATAGAAAAGACAATGAGAAAACACGGTGCACAAGAAAGCAGGGGAGGGTAAAAGTAAAGTGAAAGTGTATAGAGACTCCCTTTCATTGATGGAATTCCATTTAAACCACATCTCGGCTCGGCTAAGCTGAGGAGAACCACTGCATTTTTTCCTGAAAACTCGAGAGACAAGCATGAATTAATCAAGAAAAATAATGGCAGCCTTTGTGGAAGACTTAGGACGGTGGTAGCAACAACGCTTAAAATTGAAAATGCAACCAAGTTATACAAGGATTAAGAGTCGGCAAAAGCATAATCAAACAATTCTGAAGATAAAACCACATCAACTTCAAACTCCAATGGAACGACATTCTCAAGGTTTACTCTTCATCATCGTCATCTTCCTCATCATCATTGTCCTCCCTTGGAGCACTCTCTGGGCTGGCCTGGCATGCGGAGGTGAGTCCATATAGCATCAATGGATGAGCTCATCCGCTGCATCGATGATATTGCAGCATCTGCATGTCCCAAATAGCTTGGAGACTGGGGTCCCAAGAGGAGGTGTCAACATTAGGAGCAGGTGGAAGCGGCACGAGAGGATGAAGACATATGTGGCTGCGGGGAGGAGCATCACGCCTCACGAGAAACACTCTTAGATACCGAGGTATCTGAGATAGGACTCATAGGTTCAACAATTACATCACTAGCACGAGCCCGAACTCCAAAATGCTCACAAATCATGCTTACAAGGCAAGGAAAATATATGATGTTTTTCTTTCGTGCACAAGCCATTAAGCGATGAAAAATGATATCCTCAGCGGTAGGGAAAAAGTTCCGCATGCAAAATGTTCATGATTTTGACCCCTAAAGTGGTAATTTCCGACCGTTGGCGGATGGATAAATGTTGTGGCGCACAAAACTCCACAAGATGGCAAAGTAGGGTGTCAACCTACCCTGAATGAGGATTTGTCTTTTTGCGTTGAGACGCAAAGGCGATAGGGTTGGCATAGAAAAGCCCTTCATTGCGTCTTGCAAATTGAAATTACTAGCCACATATTGGTTCCAAGCATCGGTATCTCCCTCGGGCAAATTTAGAATATCACAAATGAGGGAAGGAGAGCACAACATTTTTCCCGAACCTTAATGGGCTCACTCACGGTCTTCAAAAGTCTCTACTCTAGGGAAGGCGACATAGAATTCTCTGACGATAGTTTCATTGTATTTTCTATAGACAGAGGCTAAAGGCAAGAGTTGCCTGTCCCTAAGGAGGTCTGGATGAGAATAAGTCCGGTGGCCGAGTGGATGGGTGAGGTCTAGGTTGCGCTCGGTAACTACGAGATGCGATCAAAATAGAATCATCCAATTGAGGTGCACTTCGTGAGGAAGATGCACCCTTATTTGAAACCTTTTAGCCCTAGACATCTAAAGAACAATACACAAATCAAAAATAAACAACAAAAAGATTTTTTAAAAAACAAACACAAATCCCAAACGTTCGAATGCAACCATACACACAATGCCAATGCAACCAAACATTGAGAATGCAAAATAGAATTCACAACCACATTGATCAAATTAAAAGAGATAGGGAGTGAGAAAACATACCCAAATGAGCAAAACCCACACCAAGGAGAAACAACAATCCCAAATTCAAAAGATATGAAAAGAGAAACACAATACACAAATTAGTTACAAAAACAAACATAGGAGTGAAATAGAGCAACAAAATAAAAGAGAAACAAGTAAGAAAATAGAAATTACCTTAGGTGGAAATTGAAACCCTAACCCAAAAATTTCTAGAGATTGATCCAAACACTTGAAATCTCAAGGAATAGATGCCAAAAATGGATTCTATTCGAAAAAACAAGTGGGAAAAGGATGATTTAGGTGAGGATTTGGGTGGGTTGAGAGGGAGGGAGAAGAGAAAAAAACGAAGGGGGAGAAAGAGGGGGTCTGTTTTCTTTGGAGGAAGAAGAAAGTGAGGAGAGAGAGAAGAGAAAAGAAGAAAAAGAAAAGGAAAATCGGACCCGGTAGCGACACGCGACCGGTCGCAAGTTTCACGCGACCGGTCGTTTTACACCGATTCAAAAGCGATTTTTTACGAATGCGACCGGTCGCTTTTGACACACGACGGTCGTTTTTAAACCGAATGTACAACTAATCTTGTTCTGAGATGCGACCGGTCGCAAAATTCATGCGACCGGTCGTTTTTATACCGATTTGAATGTCCTTGTGCGACTAAAGTGAGCGACGGTCGCAGGTTTTTTTTTTTTTTTTTTTTTTTTTTTTTTTTTTAAGTATAGAAAATTTATTTACTTACCTTCCCAAACTTAGTTGTGCACCACAGTAGGTACCTCAATGAAGTGCAAAACTTCATCTTCTTGAGGCACAACATAGTCATGGTAGATTTTCAATCTATGCCCGTTAACTTTGAACTCATTTCCCGTGCCAATGTGTCGGATATCAAGCGCACCATGGGGATAGACATGAGTGATAACATATGGGCCAGTCCAACGGGATCGAAGCTTACGGAAAGAGCTTGAATCGAGAGTTAAAGAGTAATACTCTTTGCCCCACTTCAAACGACTTCCTAAGGATGTGCTTATCATGATATGCCTTTGTTTTCTCTTTGTAGATTTTGGCACTCTCATATGCATCATTTGAAGTTCATCCAATTCGCTAAGTTGTAGCCTTCTATGATCTCCTGCCTCCTTCATGTCGAAGTTGTACTTCTTGATTGCCCAAAGAGCCCTATGTTCAAGTTCAACAGGAAGATGACGGGGTTTACCAAAAACTAAACGAAATGGAGACATACCTATCTGAGTCTTGTAGGCTGTTGCACGCCCACAAAGCATCATTGAGGCGCATAGACCAATCCTTGCGAGTAGGACCAACAGTCTTCTCTAATATATGCTTCACCTCCTGTTGGAAATTTCCACTTGTCCACTGGTTTGAGGATGATACGGGTGGACACCATGTGAGTTATGCCATACTTCTTGAGTAGGGTCTCAAATGCTCGGTTGCAAAAATGGGATCCTCCATCGCTGATGATAGCCCTCGGTGTTCCAAACCTAGAAAAGATATTGGCTCGAAGAAAGCTAAGAACAACTTTAGAGTCATTAGTTTTGGTTGGAATTGCTTCCACCCACTTTGAAACATAATCAACCGCAAGGAGAATATATAGATTTCGAAAGATGAAGGAAATGGTCCCATGAAATCTATTCCCCAAACATCAAACATTTCAACAATCAAGATTGGATTTAAAGGCATTTGATTTCGAGATGATATATTACCCATCCGTTGACACCTATCACAAGATAGACAGAATTTTGAGGCATCATTGAGCAGGCTTGGCCAATAGAATCCACTTTGCAAAACTTTGAATGCCGTCTTCTTGGCTCCAAAGTGGCCACCGCATGCATCCGAGTGACAAAATGTGAGTATAGAGTGAAATTCAGTTTCGGGTACACATCGTCTAATCACGGAGTCCGAGCAATATTTCCACAGATATGGATCATCCCATACATAGGACTTGGCGGTTTTCAATAATTTGTCCTTTTGCCCTCTCGATAAGCCCTTAGGTATATTTCTGTAGCAAGAAAATTGATAATATCGACATACCATGGGTCGAGAAACTTGTAATGCAAAAAGTTGCTCATCGGGAAAAGATTCACGAAGAGGAGAGTGTCTTCTTCGGCATTGGAGTTAGTGATCAATCTGCTAAGGTGGTCAGCTACCACATTCTCTGATCCCTTCTTATCTCTGATTTCTATATCAAACTCTTGGAGCAACAAAACCCATCGTATCAGTCTCGGTTTTGCATCCTTCTTTGCCAAGAGATATTTCAACGCTGCATGATCAGTAAAAACAATTACCTTAGAGCCTATCAAATACGAACGAAATTTCTCTAAAGCAAAAATAACAGCTAGAAGCTCTTTCTCGGTAGTTGAATAATTCAAGCTGAGCATCATTAAGGGTACGGCTTGCATAATAAATGGCATGTAATCTCTTCTCAACTCTTTGTCCCAAGACAGCTCCAACTGCAAAATCGAAGCATCACACATTAACTCAAAAGGTAAGTTCCAATTAGGAGGCAAAATGATAGGTGCGATTGTGAGAAGAGTTTTGAGGGTTTGAAAAGCTGCCAAGCATTCATCATTAAAATCAAAGGTTGAATCTTTAGCAAGCAAGCTGCACAATGGTCGTGAGATTTTAGAGAAATCTTTGATGAATCTTCTGTAAAAGCCGGCATGTCCTAGGAAGGATCGGATCTCTTTTACTGATGTGGGAGGTGGCAAGCTGCTGATCACATCCACTTTGGCTTTGTCAACCTCAATGCCCTTACTTGAAATCACATGTCCTAAAACAATTCCCTGTTGTACCATGAAATGACACTTCTCCCAATTAAGAATTAAGTTGCATTCCTGGCATCTTTGCAAAACTAAAGACAAATTGTTAAGGCATGAGTCAAATGAAGAACCAAACACACTAAAATCATCCATGAATACTTCAATGAATTTTTCCACCATATCGGAGAAAATACTCATCATGCATCGTTGGAACGTGGCGGGTGCATTGCATAATCCAAATGGCATACGCTGTAAGCGAAGGTGCCATAAGGACATGTGAATGTTGTCTTGTGTTGGTCTTCAGGGGCTATGGCCACTTGATTGTATCTGAATAGCCATCCAAGAGACAAGAGTATTGTGACCTGCAAGTCGCTCAAGCATTTGATCAATAAATGGCAATGGAAAATGATCCTTACGGGTAGCGGTATTTAACTTTCTGTAATCAATGCAAACACGCCATCCCGTTTTAATACGAGAAGGAACAAGTTCATTTTCCTCATTTCTCACAATGATTATGCCTGATTTTTTGGAACCACTTGGACCGGGCTTACCCACTTGCTATCGGAAATAGGATAAATGATACCCACGTCCAATAGTTTGAGAACTTCTTCACGAACTACCTCGGTCATGATTGGGTTCAACCTGCGTTGAGCATCTTTGGTGGGTTTGGAGTCATCTTCCAATAAAATTCTGTGCATGCATTTTGTTGGGCTTATTCCCTTGATGTCTGCAATACTCCAACCAATTGCTCTCTTGTGTTCTCTTAACACCCGCATCAACTTCTCTTCATCTTGCACATTGAGATTGCTAGCTATAATCACGGGCAATGTCTCTGTTTCACCTAAGTAAGCATACTTCAGGTGGGATGGCAATGGTTTGAGTTCTAAATCAGGTGCCCTGTCAAGAGAAGGAACAAGCTTTTCAGTATTGACTGGCAAGGGTATAAAGTTAGGAGTATACTTACGTGGCACGACTGGACATGCATTAAGGAATTGCACGACCTCATGTAACTCGTTATCATCAAGTTCAACAACTTGAGGATTTTGTGTCGAGAACCTTTTCTAATGAATGCGTGCCATGAGTTCTATTGAAAGTAGTTTGTACAATTTGCTCCAGTGTATCAATGCGAAAGCACTCATGTTCATCATTAGGAAGTTTCAAAGCATCAAATACCTTGAAAGTTATTGTTTCCCCTTGAACTGTCATTGTCAATGTTCTGCTTGAACATCAATCTTGGTACTGCGGTGGCCATGAAAGGGCGGCCAAGAATCAAAGGAAGATCTGCACCGGAATAGGAGCTTCTTCCATTTCTAACACCAAAAAGTCAGCTGGTAAAATGAGATCATTTACTTTCACAAGTACATCTTCCAAGATTCCTCTTGGATATCTCAACGATCGATCCGCCAATTGAATCTTGAAGTTGGTTTAAGATCACCTAGTTTAAGAGCTTCACAAACAGAATAAGGCATTAGATTAATTGAAGCACCTAAATCAAGTAAGGCTTTTTCAAACAATTCATCACCAATAATACAAGGAATTGTAAAACTTCCTGGATCTTGTAACTTGGGAGGCAACTTCCTTTGTAGAACAATGAGAAACCTCTTCCGTTAGTGCAACCGTCTCATAATCTTTAAATTTCCTCTTGTTGGTACAAAGGTCCTTCAAGAACTTTGCATAGCTTGGAATTTGCTTGATTGCGTCCAAGAGGGGAATGTTGACTTGCACCTTCCTAAAAGTTTCCAATATGTCCTTGGCATGTCGATCTTTCTTGGAACTCATCAACCTGTGAGGAAAAGGAGCACGTGAGATATCTTCATCAGTAGGTTCACGATTTACCTTTTCCTTTCTTGCCCTTCTCGCAATTTCATGCTTTGGGATCCACTCGGATGTAGAAGGCGCTTGTTTATCTTTATCCTTATTGATTTCATCCTTTCCTTTAGGTTCGTAGCTTGCTCAACTCCGCAACTCATCTTCACTTTGAATCAAATTTTTAGAATCATTTACATCACCAATTACCTTACCAGTTCTCAGGGTAATTGCTTTTGCATGCTCATTCCCGGTTGGATTAATCACTGTTTGGCTAGGCATCATCCCGGGTTCCCTTTGACTCAAAACTGTAGCAATTTGCCCTACCTGATTTTCTAGATTGGCTATGGCTTTATCTGTCTTCTGCATGTGGATGTCATTCCTTTGCATGAAGCTTTCTGTCCTTTTCATGAAAGTATCTGTGGTTTGAGCCATTGAAGCCACAAGCTCTTCCAGAGATTTCCCCGGAGTTTGTTGGTGAGATTGGTTTGAGATTGGCTGGCTAAATGGTGGATTGTAATTTTGGGTTTGTGTTAACTCGCAAGTGCACGAGGCGTTGGATAGTATAGCTTGTGTAAGTACGAGGTCGATCCCACGAGGATTGATGATAGATTGATTCAATTTGATTCCCTGCACAAAATAGAAATGAAAAGAAAATAAGTAAAACAAGAAAGAAAGAAAAGAAATTAACCCAAGCTAATTAGTTACCAAGTTCAATTTAGATTCACGGATTGATTCTAGCTAAAATATGATTAAGCCATGGTGTTTGGTCCTAACCTTGTATTCCTAATTCCCTAATTAGATCCTTGTTGTCGAACCTAAATTAAGCATTAGAAATCCATTAAGCATAGAAGAATGTTTTAAACAACCAAGTATGTATCTAATCCCTATTGTCGAATGTCCATACATACTCTTCCTATTCATAGTTCAATTTGAATTAATGCATGGTGTCTACTCTTAATTCAAACCAAGATAGCTAACATACAAGTTTTAATGGTGATCAATCATTCAAACAAGCATATTAACTTATAAGCATAATGAATAAGAACAAGAACTATAATTGAAACTTGAAAACTAATTAAACTTGAAAACTTAAGAAAAGAAATTACATTACAATGGAAAATAAATTACAACTAAGAAAAACTTAAAGGAAACAATTGAGAACTAAAAAGAAAACTAAGAGAATTTGAGGGAGAGAAGGGAGAGGAGCTCTAGAGAGATGTTTGAGAGCTCCCCCCCTTGGGGTGTGTTTACATGTTTGGAGAACTCACTATTTATAGGCCTAGGGGAAGTATAAATCTGATTATACAATTGAATTTATTAATCACACTCACTTCACCAACTTACACCACTCAATTCACCACTAAAATGATTAGCTCATGCATGACAATGCATTGCAGTCAGCTTGTGGGCTCGATTTGGGCTTGTTCCTTCACTCTAACAAATCTGAAAAATATGGATCTTGAAGCTCTTTGTCTTATCTTTCCAAGCATATGCAGCCCAACTCAAGGAAAATTCGGGAAGGCCTTCAAAAGTCATTTTTGGCCCAGTAACGCAGATCCTGCCGATTTTGACCTTAAGCTGCCAAAACTTGTATAACTTCCTCTAGAGGACTCGGAATCACGAACCGTAAAATGATCCAGAAAATAGACTTCCGTATCTTTCCAATGACGTATGGCTCATTATCTGGTTCTTCTTGAGCAAGTAGAGTCCAATCCGTGAAGTTGACTGATCTGCAGACACCGTTTTGAGCTAACTTGACTCCAAAATGCATTAAATGAGTCCCAAACTTATTACATCGAAACAAACACAAAATAGATTAAAAGCACAAGTTTAACTCAAAAACGTAACCAAATCATAAGTTAGAAGGGTACAAAATGATATGTAATTATGCACCGATCAAATACCCCAAACCTATATTTTGCTAGTCCTCGAGCAAAACAAAAGGAAAACAAGGATAAAAATAAATAAATAAATAAATTTATTAGACCACTTTCGCAGGTAACTCGATTGCATTGAGCATATGCAACAAGCCTTTAAACCTCTAGGCATCCCTAGTAGGAGGAGTTGTGTCTCCTGAGGGTTTAACAGATACGATACCCACAAACGTTTCTTGACTCTACAAAACAAAGTAGTTAGAAAACAAAAACAAAACAAAAACAAATACAACAACAAATACAAAACAATATTTCCGAACATTTTCTGAAGAGAAATGACTCATGCACATGACTCAAAAGTTTTAACAATAAAAGCTCTTTTTAGACATTATTCACAATGTGGCAAAGTTCAAAACATAACATGCTCAAAGTGTAGTAGTGTGATAGCCAAATGCAACAAATTCTCCAATCTTAGTTTTCACACAATTTCAAAAATCATACAAAGCACAAATTCAACTTCAAATCTCACCAAAGTTGTCCTCTCACAAATGAATCACTCAGAAGAGGGCTACAATGCATTACTCAGTTATAAACATGAGATTAGAGTTAAACCATAAGGGAATTAACTCACAATAGAAAGATGAAGAACTTGCATTATATGATCTCAAGAAGGATGCTAAACACCTAAAAGTAGGAAAATGGATGCAATTCAATCACATGACATTTAAGATCAATTTAGGTCTTTATCATAGGTTGTAATGGGGCCAAGGGTGTAAGGTGAGTGAGAAATGAAAGGTATGGATAACACAAAGTCCAAAGAACTCATAATGTAAGAGCATAAAACAATTTTTTCCAAGACTTCGAATCATCACAATGAGGATTTTTTTTTGTTTTTTTTGTTTTTGTTTTTGAAAACTCCTTATACCTCCATTTATAAGAATTCACAGTCCTTTCTTTTAATTGAACAACCACCAATTTATTTTGAGGCCAATAAAGAAACCCAAAAATGAATTTTCAATCAACCACAATCACAACATTCTCTTTTCTTCCACCAATTGGGTGATTTTTTTATTTATTTTCAATATATAATACCCCTTCCCAAACTTAGTATGAAAAACACATTATAATTAAAGCTCATGAGTTCCTTAGAAAAGGTAAATACTTGTTTTTCAGGCTAAGGCGAGGAAATATAATTGGTTAAATGAAAGAAAAGGTTTACATGTAGGCTCAAAATGGTTAACAATGGAAAAATCATGCTTAAGCATGCATAAGGTTAGCTTGAAAGGCACAAACGATCCAAAGAAGGCCTTAATATCATTTCTTAAATGTCATGTAATTAAATTGAATATGAATGAATGACTTTTAAGTGTTCAACCAAATCAATGAATAATGAGATCAAACAACAACTTAGATGACAAGAAAATAAGAGTATGTGTATAACACTCATGAAATGAAGCACAAGGCTCAAAAGCTCACATTATATGGTTATACAAGTTTAATTTATGCTTGATACAATTCTTTGGATCATGCAAATCCTTTAATTGGAAAATTATGAAACAAATGGCAAGTGTAAAGAAGGTTTCGAACATATCATGCTAGAACGATGCCAAATATTTTTTTTTAAAAATTTTTTTAATAAAAAGAAATCCAATTTTCATTTAAATCATGCAAACATTTATCACAATCTCATCATATGTGTTCGGAAAGTGACTCAAAATAAAAACAAAGAAAGACTAAAATAAAACAGAAAAACAAGAATTTTTTATTTAAATTTTTTTTTAATTTTAAGAAAAACCAAATTTACTTGATAAACTTTAATACCCCCAAACTTGGACATGAACATTGTCCTCAATGTTTAAAAATTAGGCACAAGCAACGTCATAACAAAAAAATGAAAGGTTAATCACAAATAAATATCACACAATACAATAATTAAAATACAAAACAAAATAAAAATTGCAAAACAACCAAACGAATAAAAAAAATAAAAATAAAAACGAAACAGTAAGCCCTAAACACACAAGCTTACGTAAATTGAAACCCAAAAACTTGAAGCCCAAAGCCCATAATTTGAAACCCAAACCACGGTGAAACCCGACCCACAATGAAATCCAAGCCCACACGTTTAAATTTTTTTTTTTTTTTTTTGGGGTTTGTTTTTGTTTGTTTTTATTTAAAATTTAAATTTTATTTATTTATTTTTGAAACGTGAAGTGGATTCTGAAACGGGGTCCATATGTCGTCTTGGGCAACGAAGTAAGAGCGACGTGTCGACGCATAGAGGCGCCGCAGAGCTTTGCGCTTCCCTGCGGAAATTACGGGCGTCATGGAAAGGCGCGACGACTTAGCTGAACGCGTATGTTCGTAAAAGGCATGTGGGGACGGTTGAAGCTGTAATTGCTAGGGTTTGTCAAAAGCTGCGTCTATAAACCGGAAGGAGAGGGGAAACAAAAAAACAACCTACGGAAGAGAGAAAAGAAAGAAGAAAAGAGAGAGGAAAGAAAAGAAAAAGAAGAGAGAAAAGAGAAAAAGAAAAGAAAGCGTAAAGAAAATGTCGTCTCCTTTCCCATTTTCGCTCGATCTTAACCTAGCTCAACCAATTCGGACGTCGAGTCAAGGAGCAAAGACTAACGTGGATGCCCTATTTTGGCTCAAAGAAGAGGGCACGTGATGCTGAATGACACAATACTCATGGACAACGAAGTTGCCCTTGGAGTCGCAAGGAGTTTAGTGACTCCCAGAGATGCACGAGTGCTCGGCGCAAAGTGTGACAATCGAATCGTCGGTGATGCCATGGCACTGGCCGCACAAAACACGACCACTATCGCAACTGTGGGTTATCGCCTAATTGCGAAATCCCGTGAGTTGGAGCTAGTAAAGGCTCAGTTGGCGGCATCGCAGAATGTGGTTGAGGATTGTCAAGGCATTATAAGGGACTTGAAAAAGGAGAGGACAAGGATGGTGGAGTTTAATCGACGTCAGCTAGAAGGTTTGCAGGCGGAGAATAAACAGCTATCATCGATGGTAGATTTGTACGCCAAAGACATGCGCACGAAGCTGGAGTCTATTGGGCGACCGGGTAAGCGCAAGCAGCCAGAGCACGAGACAAGTGGTGCTCAAGCCAAGAGTGCAGCCATAAGTGCGATATTTGGGAGCTCAAGTGATGGGCCCCAAGAGGCTGTGCGTGAAGACCCAAAAGACGACGTCCAGAAGGCTAAACTAAAGTTTCCAATTTTGGAATCTGGAAGCGTGCCATGATGATACTGATGCTGACGAAGATGAAGAAGAAGATGAAGATGAAGAAGAAGAAGAAGAAAAAAGAAGAAGACGAAGGAGAAGAAGAAGTTTAATTTATTTGTATTTTATGCATTTTTTTTTTGGTTTTTTTTGTTTTTTTTGTTTTTGTTTTTTTAAGTTTTTAGTGATGCAGCTTTATTTAGAGTAAAATTTTTTTTTTTAAATTTTTAACACACAGAAACAAACTAACTAACCACACCACATAAAAATTAAAATAATAAAAAATCAAAGACTATAAAACAACTAAACAGAAAAGAAAACAAAGAAGTTCCAAATTGCAATTTTTTTTTGTAATTATTATTTAAGCAAGAATACAATACCCAAACTTAAATTTTTATTTAAACTAAACCATTATTGTAAAAAAAAAATTATTTTAAGAAAACACAATTATACAAGCAATTCTAGGATGACCAGTTAAGGGCCTCAGAAAATACAGCCAGGGGTTCCGGGAAGGTTGGAGGGGTCACAATGGTCCCGCTTAAAACCCAAACTTCTTAGACACCGAAGGTGTCGCCTAAAGAACTCCTAGACACTGCATTGACGGAGACGCTCACTGGAGTTACCAAGAGTCAGCTCATATGAAAAATCTTTTTTTTTTAAAATTATAAAAGAAACAGAAAATTAAAATTACAATACAAGTAAAAGAGAAAGGATTGGAGTACTTCCCCTTGAAGCGATTAGGTCGAGCATGGATGCATTTGAAGGTAGCTACTCCTCCCACTACTCCATACTTCCTATTCTTATGATTGAAGTTTCCTTCTCTCCCTTTTTATTGAGCTATCTCATATTGCTAAAAAAAACATAGAACTTGAAATGGAATTAAAAGGATTAGGAAATAAAAACTGAAATGGAAAGGAAAAAGGAAAGTAAAACAAGTAGGGAAAGAAAATAGAACCAAACTATGCCGTCAATCCCCGGCAACGGCGCCAAAATTTTGTTAACTCGCAAGTGCACGAGGCGTTGGATAGTATAGCTTGTGTAAGTACGAGGTCGATCCCACGAGGATTGATGATAGATTGATTCAATTTGATTCCCTGCACAAAATAGAAATGAAAAGAAAATAAGTAAAACAAGAAAGAAAGAAAAGAAATTAACCCAAGCTAATTAGTTACCAAGTTCAATTTAGATTCACGGATTGATTCTAGCTAAAATATGATTAAGCCATGGTGTTTGGTCCTAACCTTGTATTCCTAATTCCCTAATTAGATCCTTGTTGTCGAACCTAAATTAAGCATTAGAAATCCATTAAGCATAGAAGAATGTTTTAAACAACCAAGTATGTATCTAATCCCTATTGTCGAATGTCCATACATACTCTTCCTATTCATAGTTCAATTTGAATTAATGCATGGTGTCTACTCTTAATTCAAACCAAGATAGCTAACATACAAGTTTTAATGGTGATCAATCATTCAAACAAGCATATTAACTTATAAGCATAATGAATAAGAACAAGAACTATAATTGAAACTTGAAAACTAATTAAACTTGAAAACTTAAGAAAAGAAATTACATTACAATGGAAAATAAATTACAACTAAGAAAAACTTAAAGGAAACAATTGAGAACTAAAAAGAAAACTAAGAGAATTTGAGGGAGAGAAGGGAGAGGAGCTCTAGAGAGATGTTTGAGAGCTCCCCCCCTTGGGGTGTGTTTACATGTTTGGAGAACTCACTATTTATAGGCCTAGGGGAAGTATAAATCTGATTATACAATTGAATTTATTAATCACACTCACTTCACCAACTTACACCACTCAATTCACCACTAAAATGATTAGCTCATGCATGACAATGCATTGCAGTCAGCTTGTGGGCTCGATTTGGGCTTGTTCCTTCACTCTAACAAATCTGAAAAAATATGGATCTTGAAGCTCTTTGTCTTATCTTTCCAAGCATATGCAGCCCAACTCAAGGAAAATTCGGGAAGGCCTTCAAAAGTCATTTTTGGCCCAGTAACGCAGATCCTGCCGATTTTGACCTTAAGCTGCCAAAACTTGTATAACTTCCTCTAGAGGACTCGGAATCACGAACCGTAAAATGATCCAGAAAATAGACTTCCGTATCTTTCCAATGACGTATGGCTCATTATCTGGTTCTTCTTGAGCAAGTAGAGTCCAATCCGTGAAGTTGACTGATCTGCAGACACCGTTTTGAGCTAACTTGACTCCAAAATGCATTAAATGAGTCCCAAACTTATTACACTGAAACAAACACAAAATAGATTAAAAGCACAAGTTTAACTCAAAAACGTAACCAAATCATAAGTTAGAAGGGTACAAAATGATATGTAATTATGCACCGATCAGTTTGACCATGAGGTGGACGAGTATTATATTGGCCTTGATATGGTTGAGATGGCCCTTGTTGAACATTTGTATTGTCGCTCCACCTGAAATTCGGATGATTTCTCCACCCCGGATTGTATGTCTGTGAGAAAGGATCATTCTTAGGCCATTGATTTTTCTGAAATGAGCCCAATGCATTCGCTTCCTCCATCACCAAGGGGCAAGCTTCGATTGCATGATCTCGTTGTGGTGCAATAGGTACAAGCCTTGGATGGTTCCGGTGTCAATTTCTTTACCAAATCGGTTAGGCTTGCTATTTGAGCTTCCATATTAGAAAGAGCACTTATCTCATAAGATCCACCTCTTCTAGATGGCTTTTGCCTGGAGTTATATTGGCGAGCATTTGCAGCAACAAGATCAAAGATTGCTCGCACTTGTGTTGGAGTCTTGTTCATTATAGTTCCTCCTGCAGTTGCATTCACATTCATTCGATCCGATTCAAAAAGTCCTTCATAGAAATTTTGCATTAGGAGCCATGCTTGTATGTTATGATGCGGACAAGAGATTAGAAGTCTCTTGTAACGGTTCCAATAGTCGTGGAAGCTTTCTCCCTCTCTTTGCGAATTCTGTAATCCGGCTTCGGATTTCATTTGTCCTTTGTGGTGAGAAGAAATTTTGTAAGAATTGTGCAGCAAGATCCGTCCAAGTAGTGATGGAATCAGGTGGCAGAGAATGAAGCCATTCTTTTGTCAGTGTCCTTCAAACTGAATGAGAAAAGTCTCATTCTTATTTCTTCATCATTCATACCATCGATCTTTATTGTGGAACATACTTCCTCGAATTCCTTGACATGCATGTTGGGATTATCTCCTGGATTCCCAAAGAATTTAGGCAATAGGTGTATCATGCCCGATCTCAACTCGAAGTTATTCAAGGTAGTCACGGGATATACAATGCATGATGGTTGTCCAGCGGCTTGAGGTGATGAGTATTCTTGCATAGTACGTTCCGCATTTCCAGCTGCGGCCGCCATTGGTGGCAATGGAGGTGACTCGTCCTTTGGTGAGCTTGGTGATGATGAAAATGGTGAGAATGATATAGGCAATGGAGTAGACACAGCTAGTCGGATGTTCTTTTCTCTCACAATTTGAGCTCGAATATCTTCTAATGTGCAATCAAGTGAGATATCCAAATTTGTAAGGGACATATATAAATTTTTCCTGCAAGAAAAAGAAACAAGAACAAATTAAGCTAAAAGGAAATAACAATTAATAAACAAAAATGAAACTAAGTACGTCAAACATACTCAAACAAAACATATAAGCAACCGTGCAGGTTCCGCAAGAACGGCGCCATAAATTGTTGTGTTCTTAATTGGCACAAAAATAATGTGCTAAACATCCAATTAAAAATACCCGCAAGTGCACGAATCTATTGGAGTATAGATTATGTAAGTACGGGGTCGATCCCACGAGGAACTGTCGGCTACTTAAAAGTTCTAGTTTGAGTATGTAAACAATACTTAATCAACACAACACACAAGTAAAAATGCAAATTGGAAGCTAAGAATGAATAAGGAAAACCAAAGGAATTGAAATAAAACAAGAAAACCAAAACAAAACACAAACAGCACTTTCTATCACCCTTTTATCGCTGTTTATCACCTCGTGAATGCATCGTGAACAGCTTCAAATAGTGTCGTGAACAGTGCTGTGAACAGTGCGCGACCGGTCGCATGAACAGTGACGACCGGTCGTTTTTAAACAGATTGTAATTTGAAAACTGAAATGAAGTGCGACCGGTCGCGTGAACAGTGACGACCGGTCGTTTTGAAGCAGATTGTGTGCTCTGTTTTCGGCTCCGACCTCTGTCCAGTTTTTAGCCTATAACTTTCCAACCGTTCATCCAAATTTCACGTTCTTTATATGGTTGGATTCAGCACAGAAAAAGGAAGAACTCAACGCGGACCAAATGTCCAAAACAACAACAGAATTGAACAGAATTCAATCCAAATAAAACTCACGTTTTCAAACATAAACACACACACACACAATGGGGGGGGTTTGATTTTTGTGAACTAATTCTAATGCTTAAATGTAACCTAATGCTAAAATGACAAGTTCAACAAGAGTGTTTAACAAGATGTGACTCAAAGTGTGACTTAAAATGTGACAAACACTAGGGTTTTCGGAATCCACCCTAAACAATCCTACTTATGCTCATGGATACTCAAGTAATGAACTCTAAATGTGTTGAAGACGATGTTCGCAATCAAGACCGGGTTTAGTGGCTCAAGACGCATGATTCTCTCTAAAATAAGTAGAGTGCGGGGTTAGCGCTACAATACTCGTGCCTTCCCTATAATCAATCTATGTGTGCTTAGTACTTCGATTGAATTACAAGAAAAACCCATTAAGTTCAAAGAGAATATGAACATCACAAGAACCCTAATAGTATGATGTTTACATTAGGCATTCAAGAAACCAATTCACATGGATGATTCTTACTTCATCCATTTGTTGCTTGGGAAAACATGAGGGTACATACAATCCCAACAATCTCAAGAAGCATGCTTTCAAAGGTGATCAATCAAAGAAAAACATACATCAAGGATAGATTATTTTAGTGAATGGGAATTCATCAACAACATCTAGAAATTCATACACTCAAGCATCAAAACAATAGAGTAGTCATGTTTAGGGCTTCAACCTAAGCTCCTAGCTATGGAGCTTAGCTCCTCATGTTCATAATAAACACAACTTCAAATATAATTAGAAAGAGTTTACAAATATTGTGAGAGTGATGGAAGCTCAAGGTCTTCAATGGTGGAAGCCTTCTTCTCCTCCGTAGCCTCCTTCTCTCCCTAGCTCCCAAATCAGACTTTTCTCCCTGCAAAGTGGAATATGGAATAATGGGATAATGGCATAATGGATGTCTCCCCGATTGCTCTCTCCTTGGCTTCTTTTCTTCTCCTTTCCAATATTCCCCCCACCTTTTGCCAAAAGCTCTCCACTTCCTTCCACTTTCATCATTTTCTTTAGTTTTAAAATACAAAGATGGATCCAACTTGAGATCCCTGCTTACCTAGGTAAAATATTGTCACCAAGTGGAGTGGTAACAAGTAGAAAATGGAGGTAAATGTGGTCCAATTCAGATTTTCAGAGCTAGGATCAATTGTTGGATTGGTTGGCAGGGCTATACTTGCTCAATGGAGCTCAAATTCGGATATGTTGTAGTCAACATCCATTGGAACAAGTTTCATGAAGATCTTCACCGCATCCGAGCACTGGAAGGTAATGATCCATGGCCAAGAAGTTGACCTACGAAAATGAACAAAAACAGAAATTATAACCAATAATGCATTTTTAGCTCATTTTCAATCTAACCAAGGTAAAGTCTAAGAAAACACAAAAAGTAAGTAAAAAGCTATAAAAAGTCAAGAACTAACTCAAAATATTGGGTGAATAACATGATAAATCATGTGTAAAAATGAACCCAACATATCACCATTTTTTATATAGTTTCTTTCACCTATTAAGACATCTAGAAAGTTAGCCAGTTGCATGGTATGTGTTTTTCGTTTGTGTGCCTGCTTTACTGGTCCAAACTTGTATTGATGGTAAATTGTCAATAGTTTTCTAACTATCAACATCAGTTTGTTGAAATCTCTGAGTAGCTTCATGCATCGATTGCTTGTGATTATTAAAAGGGCCATTATGTTTATTGCTTCTTTGGTTGTTGATTCTTGATTTGACTGTTTTCCTCATGCTTGTGCTTCTCCTAACAATATGATTTTCCCTTTCCTTTTCTTATGATCCATTCATGCTGCAGTCAGATGTTTATAAGTGGTGGAAGCCAAGTGGGGAGTTATTTTCGAAGTTTGCCAGAGCTATCAAGTTCACCCCAATTTTCTTCTGGGGAATATTTGGGTATGTATTCTGAGTTTTTAATACTCTATTGTCCTAACTTTCTTTTTCTTCTGGGGAATATTTGGTATGTATTCTGAAACCTACTCTGTCGCATTTGTTATGTATATTTGCATATATGTGATGTTGACAGTTAGCAGGGCTACAGTTTTCAGCAACTGTTAATGGTTCATATCATGGTTCTCCTATGCAGATCTCCTGTACCCTACAGGCATCCAATGCACGTGGTGGTAGGAAGACCAATCGATCTCAAGAAAACCCCACAACCAACCATGGAAGAGGTATGAATTCCACCAAAATACCTGAGCGTATTGTATGTGTTTGGTCACCTGTGAACATTCAGTCATGGAGAACCTTTGTTTGGATTGTATTCAAATTACTTTGTTGTACTCTATTCTGTTTCCCTGGGCTTCAACTTCTACATGCATCATGTTTGAATGAATGCTTGCCACACAAAAAAAAGGAATGAATGCTTTTAATGACACCAGTGGAAAAGAGTACAGCATGAATAAGAGCAGAAATGTGAGATACCTGAAAATAGTCGATGCTGTTCAACACCAATGTTGTAACGATTAACGGATGTCTCCCATACCAAAACTTCCATCTCCGTCTTTGGTTTCTCCCATGTCAAGAGTTTTTAATGTTGTGAAAAGCTATTCTATATAGTTTTAGTTGCATTGTGTGGGCAAGTTCATAGCTTTATATATCGGTGCTGGCTGAATGTCTGAGTTCATACTTCTATTCATTTCCAGGTCAATGAAGTACACAGTCAGTTTGTTGCAGCACTACAGGATCTTTTCGAACGGCACAAGGCTCGGGTTGGTCATGCTGATCTTCAATTGAAAATTCTTTGATCAGATCTTAATCCATGTTCCTTCTACATTATCATTTTTTCTATTCGTGTCCGCGGAAATTAGTGATAACATGTTGTATTAAGGTAGATCGTAGAAATGACGGTTGAAGAATTGCTCTTGATGTCTAGCTAGTGGGTCTATACATTGTGCCCATGTATGGCAAAAGTCCAAACCTTCATCCGGAACAACAGAAGTTGCATAATTAAGATGTGTAAATTGAGTTTTTAATTATTCGATAATTTCTTAATAAAAACAATGAATTATACACTTTAACCTTTGGATGTCTCTTTAGCCTTGAATTACCTTTTCATTTTGGTGCTTGAACTAGTCCCTACAATGCAATCGAGAGAGAGAGAGAGAGAGAGAGAGAGAGAGAGAGAGAGAGAGGCTTAAAGATTATCCTTGAGAAAAATGAAACTAAGAGCTAGCTAGCTAGCTGACTGAAAGTAGCAGGAAAAAAAAAATGACCGCAGACAGTTTCGAAACCCCGTTTATGATCACCAAATGTGTTTGATTGACTCCCCAAATGAAATCCGTCGTCTCTTCCAGCTCTACTAACTATAGACAATCTCCCGTCATTCTTCTTTGCAAGAGCAACTCTGTTTGCAGCCTCTTCAAGAGCATCCATAGACACGTTATAAATTTCAACACTTTTAAAATCGCTGGCAATTCCTCCAATATGACACCACTTCAAAATATAATGAGATGGCAGAGTTAAGAGCATTTGTCACCCCCAAAAAAACTGTCAAATAAAAATTATATTTAATCAAGTTATGATGTTATACTGAGTTTCTGTGCCAAAAAAGAGGTAATGATGTCATTCTGAGTTAACACAGAAACACTCAGAAACAGAAAGAAGGCTTGGAAGGTGACACGAATGCTACTGACAGTGATGATGTGTTCGAATGCGGCCAAGTTTTTATTTTTATTAAGAATTATTAATTTGAGGAAATTGGGTTTGAAGAAGAAGTTGAAGAAGAAGACTAGAACTTGAGAAGAAATGGTGGATACGAAGGAGAAGAGGATGGCGATATTCAAAGGCAGAGAAAAATTCGGGTCCAATGTTTTGCACACGGTTCTGGCTTTGGGTTTATGGCTGGGGACTATCCATTTCAACGTGATTTTGGTCCTCTTCGCCATCTTCTTTCTTCCTCTTTCCAAGGCCCTCCTGTTAGTATTCTTATCTCTCTCTCTCTCTCTCTCTCTCTCTCTCTCTCTCTCTCTCTCTCTCTCTCTCTCTCTCTCTCTCTCTCCTGATGATTTGTTTATTTATTTATCTGCTGCAAAATTTGTATTTCAGTGTATTTGGGTTGCTGCTATTGTTTATGATCATCCCAGTTGATGATAAAAGCAAAATTGGCCGATCAGTGTCCGGGTACCCTCTTTTCAGCTTTTTGCTATTTGGATTTTGGAGTGTAAGTATACAACCCAAAACCCAGATAAACATAAGTACTAAATTTTTTACTTTTTTGGTTGAATTTTATTTGCAGGTACATATTTAAGCATGCTTGTGCTTATTTTCCAGTGAATGTGTATGCAGAGGAAATACATGCCTTTGATCCTAATCGATCTTATGGTATCTACCCTTTTCATCAAACATGTTATTGTCCCATTAGAAGCTTTAATAAATTAGTGATGCAGCAATATAACTGACATTTGTGCCTCTGTGCTTCATTTAGTTTTTGGTTATGAACCACATTCAGTTTTGCCACTTGGTGTTGTTGCCTTTGCTGAGCTCACTGGGTTCTTGCCTCTCACCAAAGTTAAGGTCCTTGCAAGTAGCGCTGTAAGACTTCTTCACTTTATTCACATTGTTCTTTCCGCTTTTCATATCAGTTAACCTTTTTCTATGATTTCTTAGCTACAGTTTTGCTCATTCTCTGTTGGAATTTATGCTTAGGTGTTCTACACACCATTCCTAAGACATATATGGACATGGATGGGTCTTACACCAGCCACAAAGAGTAATTTTATCTCCCACTTATCCACTGGTTATAGTTGCATCATTGTGCCTGGTGGAGTGCAGGAGACATTTTATATGGAGCATGGCACTGAGGTTTGTATCTTTAAAATCTTGCTTATGCTCTTTCTTAACAATTGTATCTGGATATAGAGCATAATTGAGTGCTACAAATTCATTAATCTGACAATCAGCTGGTGTCTTTTTTCTTATTTGTAATTCCATTTTGTAGTTGTGAATCAGTTGCTTATTTTGTAGATAGCATTTCTTAAGTCGAGAAGAGGATTTGTTCGCATAGCCATGGAGATGGGCCGTCCCCTGGTTCCAGTTTTCTGCTTTGGTCAGGTACCACCATTTTTTATCTAGTTTGTTTCACCTGTTAAGACATCTAGAAGTTAGCCAGTTGCATGGTATGTGTTTTTCATTTGTGTGCCTCCTTTACTGGTTCAAACTTGTATTGATGTCAAACTGTCAATAGTTTTCTAACTATTAACATCAGTTTGTTGAAATATCTGTGTATCTTGATGCATCGATTGCTTGGGATTATTAAAAGGGCCATTATGTTTATTGCTTCTTTAGTTGTTGATTATACTGTTTCTATCATGCTTGTGCTTCTCTTAACATTATGATATTCCCTTTCTTATGATCCATTCATGCTGCAGTCAGATGTTTTTAAGTGGTGGAAGCCAAGCGGGGAGTTCTTTTTGAAGTTTTCCAGAGCTATCAAGTTCATACCAATTTTCTTCTGGGGAATATTTGGGTATGTATTTTGAAACCTACTCTGTTGCATTTGTTATGTATATTTGTATATTTGTATATTTGTGATGTTGACAGTTAGCAGGGCTACAGTTTCAGCAACTATTAATGGTTCATATCATGGTTCTCCTATGCAGATCTCCTGTACCCTACAGACAGCCAATGCACGTGGTGGTAGGAAGACCAATCGATCTCAAGAAAACCCCACAACCAACCCCGGAAGAGGTATGAATTCCACCAAAACACCTGAGCATAGTTTATGTGTTTGGTCACCTGTGAACATTCAGTCATGGGGAACCTTTCCTTGGACTGTATTCAAATTACTTTGTTGCACTCTGTTCTAATTTCTGTTTCCCTCGACTTGAACTTCTACATGCATCATGTTTGAATGAATGCTTGTCAAAAAAGAAAAAAAAAAGGAATGAATGCTTTTAATGACACCAATGGAAAAGAGTAAAGCATGAATAAAAGCAGAAATGTGAGATGCCCGAAAATGGTCAATTCTGTTCAACACCAATTTTGTAACGATACCAAAACATCCATCTCCGTCTTTGGTTTCTTTTGCAATTGAAACTTAGTTCCAGTAAAACATCTTATCTTCTACAAACATAGCATGTGATTGTTGATATTTGTACTTGCTCACTTGAGAGTTTTCTCCCATGTCAAGAGCTTTTAATGTTGTCAAAAGCTATTGTATGTAGTTTTAGTTGCATTGTATGAGCAAACTACATGTAAGTGTGTTGACTGGCTGCTGAAGCTCCACGGAGTTCATAGCTTTATAGATTGATGCTGGCTGAATGTCTGAGTTGACACTTCTGGTTTTTCTAGGTCAATGAAGTACACGGTCAGTTTGTTGCAGCACTACAGGATCTTTTCGAAAAGCACAAGGTGCGGGTTGGTCATGCTGATCTTCAGTTGAAAATTCTATGATCAGATCTTAATCTTATGTTCCTCCATGCTCCCTCCTCATTGTCACTTTTCCAATTTGTTGCTGCGCAACTTCGTGATAACATGTTGTATTAAGTTAGATTAATTGTAGAAATGACGGTTGAAGAATCTTGATGTCTAGCTAGTGGTCAAGTTAGGCGTGATATCTTGGTTTCTCTCGACCCTTCTTCTCCCTTCTTCGTCTCCCTTTCTTTGCAACCCCATTTGGTTCCAGGGGTTAATAAACTGGGCGTCTCTCTCTCCCCCGTCATGTTGTAGAGAGTGTTTCCCCAGTTTTATGCTGGGTTTTGTTTCTCCCCAGTTTTGTGCTGGGTTTTGTTTCTTCCGGTCTTTTTGGACTGGCTTTAACGTCCTTTGTGTTGTGGAGGATTTATTGTATGCAATAACCTCCATTTGGGGTGTGTTCTTTTTGTAAATCTCTTGTATCTGCCCCTGTATAAATGAAATTCTGCTTGTTCTTAAAAAAAAATGCTAGTTGTCAAGTTGTTATACATAGTTTTGTGCTCGCGTATTTGAATAGTCAAAACCTTCATCTGGAGCAACATAAGTGGCATAATTAATATTTTTAAATTGATTTTTTAATTATTTGATAATTTCTTAATAAAACTAATGAATTATATTCAGTCGCACAATAGCATCTTTAACAATTGGATCTCTTTAGCCTTGAATTACCTTTTCATTTTGGTGCTTGAACTATAGCCCCTACAATGCAATCGACGTGACATTGAACCTAATCATTTCACAAAAAAACGAGACACAGAGAGAGAGAGAGAGAGAGAGAGAGAGAGTACTATAGTACTATACAATGCTACTCTCTTTCATTCCTAATTTAATGTTTTCAACTTTAACAGATAGCTGTAATTTTTGCTCCTCGATATCTTTCAAAACCGAAAGCAAACTAGCTCTATACAATTCACATTTCCGTTGTGCATGATCAAGTTGGCGCTCAAGTTTCTGGATTGTCTTGTCCTGCTCATCCTACAGAATTGAATAAGGAATGTTTAGGGATAGTTACAAAAATAAACACCTAAACTACAAGTACTTCAAGTGTATAAGTTGAGAGACATCATAATTGCATGTAAGTGTTGCAAAAGGAGTAAGGAAAGCAACGGATAACAAATACATGAAAAAAAGCTCGTTCAACTCTTCACTCCATATCATATGGAGTAAACAAACTTATATGCATCAAATTTTCCAAAGTAACATCGGCTGTCCAGCATATATTGTCTCTTCCCAACTATCCTTAAAAGTACTTGAAAAGACAATAAAATCCAATTGTGTGTTCGCATATTTCTCAGCATTTGAATTTGAACAACAAAGAGAAAAGTTTAAAAAACAAAATTTTGTCATTTACCATTTTCCCCTAATATTGTAAGTAAGTGGTTTAAGTGGTTAGAGAAGGAAAATTACTAAGAGAAAAGAAGGAAAAAGGAAATTTCCTCTCAACAAGTGTAACATACATGCACAAATCCGAGAAACTATTGAATAGAAAAGATAACAAAGATCAACAGCAAATTAAAGATTATCCTTAAGAAAAATGAAACTAAGAACAACCTGACTGAACTAAAGTAGCAGGAAAAAAGAACTGACCGCAGACAGAGTTTCGAAACCCCATTTATGATCACCAACGGTGTTTGATCGACTCCCCAAATGAAATCCGTCGTCTCTTCCAGCTCTATTAACTATAGCCAATCTCCCGTCATTCTTCTTTGCAAGAGAAACTCTGTTTGCAGCCTCTTCAAGGGCATCCATAGACACGTTATAAATTTCAACAGTTTTAACCCCTTCATCAACATACTTAAGTGCCTCATGACGCAGATTATTGTATCGTACTGTGAGAGATTCTTTTGACTTATTCAACAAATCGCTGGCACGTTCCTCCAATATGACACCACTCTTGGCGTTCCTTGTCCAACGCTTCAAAATATAATGAAGTGGCAGAGTAAGAACATTTGTCACCCTAAAAACTGTCAAGATGTGTGCACAAAGAAGGCCACAGAAGTCAAACATCTGGCAACTACAAAATGCTTTCATCCCATGAACATTAAATCTAACAAAATATGCTTTATGGCTTTCCCCAAATTTAGACACTTGATATATGGATCCTGCATCCTCATCCTCAACTTTCATTGCCAAGAAAGTTAATGTCTCGACCAACTCTTCTTGAAATTTCATAAACATTTTCCTTGTGTAAAGCCCAGCTGCTTGTTTCTCCATGGGCGAAGGGGTCTTAAGAATAGGAGCAGTGTTTATAGAATCATAATCTGCCTTCACTTCTTTCTCATACCGGCTTTCAAGAGCTTTCTCATACTGCTTAACAAACAGCTGTAGTGTCGTTGATGCATTGACATATCCATCAAAATATGAGTTCATGCTGTCACTGCGCTGTGTTATAGATATTTCTGCAAAGAAGGTGTCCCTCAGGTATACAGGGACCCACTGCTGCCGATCAGCATATATCAATTGAAGCCATTGATGTTCCCTGAGATCATATTTATCAATTAAAGACAACCAACAAGACTCAAACTCTTCAACTGATTCGGTCAGGTTGACAAATTTATGAAGCTCTGCTTCAAAGTTGGAATGCTCACAATGCACATAGGACAACTTTTCTTGGCATTCTTTAAAGATGTGCCACTTGCAAAACCGGTGGCGGGTATCAGGAAAAACCTGGGTGATGGCCAAGCTAATCACTCGATCATGTTCAGTTGTAATTGAGAGTGGAGGCCGGCCAGACATTGCTATGAGCCATGTTTTGAAAAGCCAAAGAAACGATGCCTCAGATTCATTTATCAGGAGGGCACATCCAAACAACACAGGCTGTCCATGATGGTTAACCCCTGTGAAAGGTGCAAAAGGCAATCGGTATCGGTTTGACCTGTAAGTTGTGTCAAATGTAACAGTGTCACCGAAGTAAGTATAGTCAGTCCTTGCCTTAGGATCAGCCCAGAAGACATTGCTCATGCACTGATCTTCATCTCCCTGCACAGCAAAGAAAAATGCCGGGTCCTTGGCTTGCTTGTCCTTCAAGTAGTCCAAGAGCAGCTGAGTGTCGCCTCCAAGGGTCCTTTGCCTACTACTCCTCATGTAATTCCTGCAGTCACGCTCTGTGAAGCCAATGTTCTTAATTCCACCATATTCTTTGACGAGGGCAGACATAATCCTTCTGGGGCCAATGCCAGCACCCTGCAAGGTATCAATCAAGGACTTTGCCGCACCAGAGACATGACGATGAGAGCGGAGGCAATGCACCCTTTCAGGAGGAACCAGCTCATGGTTATGTTCCTTGACAAAAGCAGAGACAACCCATTTCCCAGAGTCTTGAATCTTGACTACCAACATGGCCTTACAACCAACTCGGGTCTCAGGCCGGGGGCGCTTGACCCTGCCTTCACGGTCAGAGCCAGGCTTGCCATGCTTATCAACACGAAAGCCCTCCTTAGCACAAACAAAAGACCTCTGGATGATGGCACCATCACGCCTGGAGCGGCGAGACATACTGACACGAGTGCTGAAGCCAGTGCGGCGAGCATAGGAGTTGTAGAAGGCCTTGGAAGCCTCCTCCGATTCGAATTCCATGCCCTCATAAGGTTCAAGGTTAGTGTCTCCTTCAGGGATGTAAGGTTCGAAAATGGCAGCACTACCAACAACATCAGAAACACTAGGAGTAGGAATAGCAGTAGGAGGAGAATCGTGAAGGAGATCATCATGGTCAACAGAGTGGTCAATATCACCAAAACCCATCATGTCAAATTCAATAACATCATTGCCCAAGCTCAACGGCTCAAACTCCATTTCATCAAATGGGCTTCTTTTATTTATACTCTTGCTTAGATTGAACCCAAAAAAAACCTCTATGTGAAATCAATCACCAATTCAATCATAATTTACAAAGAACAAGAGAAAATGTTGTCCTGCTAATAAACTTTAGTGGGCATACGAGAAAGCACATAAATTTGATGATAAATGTGAATTTAAGAAGGAAAGCTAGAACCTTGAAGAGAACTAAGAGGGCCCAAAATCTTCACTTGGAGACGTTCAGCAGCGCCCCAGAGTCCGCAGAAACGAAACGAAACGAAACGCAGCGAAAATTTAACATGCAGGAACAGAGTGAGAGTGTGACAGAGAAAGAGGGGGGAGTGGGGGTTGTGGGTTTTAGGGTAGATGATTTGGTATTTGACGAAACCTGGAAAGCTTCAAGGACTACACGTTTCACGCCGTTTGATGATATCCATCCCATCATCCTTTTCAGTTTCGCTCATCACAATTCTCTTCCGTTTGGCAACTCGGATAACCCCACTCCAGCTATGAACATATGTTTTTAATTCCCACACACGAAAATATAAAAAAAAGTTTTTTTTTCCTTAAAATTTTGAAGTCTTAATAGAATCATGCAGAAATGGTAATTTCACTTACGATTGTTGTTGCTCATGTCTAAAACCATTTTAAAGTTAAGTATTAAGATTTATATTGTAGACATGTACTTAGTTAAATTGGCTAGAGTCTAGAGCAGACGTGCTTTCATTTTGCATTCGATTTCAAATTCTCCTCCTCGTTGTAAATTAAATTAAATAAAATATCGTTTATACTAAAAATAATAATTAATTAGACTAAAATTAATTAAATTCAAGTTCCACTCTAAAGTATGATCGATTGATTATATAGTTTTTCTCTTCCCAATGCAAAACTTTTCAAATTTACACTAAAAAATAAATAAAACAACAAATAATTTGTAACTCAAGTGATTAGGTAATAAGTTCAACTCCCCATTTCTCCAATATCACTCACTTGTGTAAAAAAAATAATTTAACAAAATAAAAATTAAATAAAAATTCAAACAAAATAAAAACCAACAAAGATTAAAAAGACGAAATATTACTCACATTGTCAGGCGCAATAATTAAGTGCAAAAAACAAAAACAAAATAAAAATTAGTGCAGACGGGGAAAATTTTTAATTCTTTTTTATGCAAAAAGAAGCAGCCAAAAAAGAGGAACACTCATTGGCCGACGTCGTTTCAAGCGTTATAATATCGGAAAGCGTGTTTCCAGACGAAGTGGGAAATTAATACATCGAATTTCCGGCCAGATAAATCAGAATTAAATCCAAAGAAAATCAGCTGAAATTAATAGAAAATAAAGGAATTAGGGTTTATGCTAAGTACCTGCGATTAGGGCACATTTTGAACCTTCGTCTTCTTCAATTCCGAATCAGGTATGGAGCTCTTACAATCCCCTGTTTTCTTTCCCCAGTTACTGTAATTCTACATTTCTTCCGTTTTACGGAAAAAAAAAATTGATATGATGATATTCGAGACGGCCTGAAAATGTCAATTCTAAATACAATCGTAGAAATTCGATGCATTAGAAGCGCACAGTGGTAGATTCTACTTGTGACTGATTTGATTTTCTGTTCCTGCGTGTATCCCTACTTTTCTATTGTTAAATAAAAAATTAAGTTTCTTTTCTACAGGGCCTGTGTGTGTGTTTCTGCTTTTCTTTTGTTTGTTTATTTGTTCGTTGTTTTAGTTCTCTTTATGAATGGAAAATTTACTATTGTTAAACTTAGGAAATGAGTGATACTGAAGAGAATGAGGAAACTGGGAAAAACGTGCCAGTTGCTGCTGTAGATAATGGGCAACCAGAAAATATTCAAGAAATTGATCATATTAAGCAGAACAATTCTCCTCATTCTGGAGAATCTGAGCCAGTCCAGGTAACACCAAATCCCGCTGAAAATGGAGAAGCTCTACCTGATAAGACCGACATTGAAATGACCGCTGATGGTAAAAATAATGTAGAACCACAGTCCAATTCACCCCAACCTGATCAAGATTCACCTCCTCCCTTAGTACCAAGAAATGATGATGACAAACAATTAGTCAAGCCAGATACCGAACCCTTGAGTGGCGATGACCAACAATTAGTCAAGCCAGATACTGAACCCTTGAATGGTGATGACCAACAATTAGTCAAGACAGATACCGAACCCTTGAATGGCGATGACCACCAATTAGTCAAGCCAGATACTGAACCCACAGCTGATGCCAAGACTGAAGCCCAGGATTTGCCTCAAAGTAATAATCATGGGTGTGAGGATGGCGACCCTGTTTCCACAAGTCATCCAGAGACTGCTGAACCCACTGTTGGTGTTAAAACTGAAGCTTCTCAAGTTCCCGAGGGTGAGTCTAGTAGTGCTGTTGGAGATACTGTAACAGTGAGTCATAATGAACATGTTACGCCTCATGCTGGATCTTCTGATAGAAAAGCTGATACTGGGAGTGGAGAAGAATTGAAGAATAATGAAAAAGATATTACTACGCCCAAAAATAATGGAAACCCAAACTCGAAGTGCTTGTTTCTTTTGGATGACAACCACATGTCTGAAGGTAATGATTCTGGGACAGAAGAGGAGCAATCAGCTTTCATGGCAGTGGTGGAAAATTTCTTTAGGGAGAGGAGCATGGAATTTAAACCTCCTAAGTTCTATGGGGAGGGTTTGAATTGCCTTAAGTAAGTTGATACTCATCACTTTTACTGATATATTATTGTTTACTTATAAATTGAATGTTATTTATTTTGGCTAATGTACAACTTTTTACTGGGACAGGCTTTGGAGAGCTGTGACTAGATTGGGTGGCTATGATAAGGTATGGATTGATTTTTAATCATAATGATCTACATATTAGTATATGAAAAATGACTAGTACAGAAGCTATAAGAGACCTAATAATTCAAATTATATATACAGATATGTTAGGAGTTTTCTTTTTCCAGAACCATTTTCTTTTCTTGTTACAAGCATATATATGACTGGTCTACTTATGGATAGGTTACCTCAAGTAAGTTGTGGCGGCAAGTGGGAGAAACCTTTAAACCTCCAAAGTAAGGAACAACATATGTTGCATATATAGCTCCATTATTGTTTTTTCTTTTTTTCTTTTTTGGTCAGCGGCTACATTATTATTTACTTAATGCGAAGCCCATTATTTGGAAATGTGAACTAATGGCTATTCTTTTGTATCAACGGCTATTTTTCATTTTATTGCGGATTAGTTTTGTGTCATATGTGAAATTTTAGATGTATTGATAGTTTGCCTTAATTCTCTAAGAGAAGATAATATTATCTGCTAATCATGAGTACTGAAATTGGGAGATTTCTTCGACTGGCAGTACGTTGTTGTTGATTCTTGTTTGTTATTTGTAAGGGTGTTTATATCTGTTTACTATGCATGCTATTGTTCAATGAAACTCCCTACCAAAAACAAACAAAAAATGTTGATAGGGAGACATGATTAAAAAAAACTGTGCTCCTTTGAGTGAATGTTCTTTTGTTCCGATTTAACCCCATCATGATTTTCTGTCATAGCGGCAAAGAAAAAAGGGTTGGGGTGAGGGAGTGGTTTTAGTGTGTTCTTTTGAGTTTTATTTTTTTTTCTCCGATTTACTCCTATCGTGATTTTCTGTCTTAGTGGCAAAGAAAAAGGGTCGGGTGAGGGAGTGGGTTTTAGAATGGCCAAATTTGTTTTACTATGTATTAAAAGATATTTGACTTTCTTCTTCATTTCCACTGCAGGACATGCACTACGGTTTCATGGACATTTCGTGGCTTCTACGAGAAGGTGTGTGCGTGTGTGTGTGCACTTGGAGTGCAAGCTGCATCTTTGTTATATATTCTCCATAGGCTAATTAGCTTCTAACATGTTGCTATGAGTGCATGATTGCCCACCTGTTTAAATTTGATGGATCAAGAAACATGGTTTCAACTTTAAGCTAACGTAATTATTGACTGGCTTGCCTGCTATGATTGGGAACTTTTAGCTTGAAGGCCCAAGCATGGTCTGCCCATCTTCTTGATGGTTGACCTTGTACATGCATATATGAGGGACCTGTGTTGGAAATTAATTTCGAGAAGCTTCTAGTACATTGTTTTATGTCCCTTCTGGTTGCCTCAAGATAACCCTGAGTCCACTGTTTCAACCCTCTGTTTAACCGTAATTTGTATCTTCCCTGGTATACTAGATCATAAAGCTTATATATTTAAATTTTGTTATTAATTATTGGTTTTTGTTGTTGGTTTACTTCAGGCGCTCCTAGATTATGAAAGGCATAAATTTGGTACGGAGCCCAGTGTACCAATCTCTTCCCAGCCAGAGCCTATGAATATTGATAACCAGGTAATGTTTTGGGTATTACCGTATTATATGACTTTGTAGTGTTCATTCTTATCCCTCCTAGATGGCATGGTTTATGCCACTTTGTTCCTCACATGATTAAATATCCCTTTGAATGAAAATGGTTTTCATTTACTGCTGAAAACAAATAGATTAATTATTATTGAAGGTGCATGCAAAATTTTTAACAGAATGAACTATCACTTGTCAAACTTGAAAGCTGGTGTTGTTAGTTGCTAACCATTGGCTTTCTTCAATGTGGCTAATTTGTCAGGTTTTTGTGGGTAGGTTCTTGCTTACGCAATCTGAGATAAGCATGTGAACTTGTTTTATGTTTAACATCTGTTACATTACATTGACACTAAGTTGCCAATTTCATGGCTTGGGGAGCTCTCTGGCTGACCATTTTAGTGTCAAAATGCTGGTGAAATCAGATACTTAGTATAAAACCAATCAAGCTTGATATTCCAGGGCCCTTAGGGTAAGGATTTTAACATAAATGTTTCACTTCTCAGATCTACATAAAATCAATATGAAAGTTATCCTTACTTCAATTTTTAACCATTTTGATTAGGGTCCACTTCTTTCTGGGTGAATTTTTTATTTTTCTGATAAAACTTCTGTGATGATTCAGTCTGCCCTCGGTTAAAATATAGAGATTATATGATTACAAGTGTTGAATTGAAATTCCAAAAATGTGTCAAGTTGCAATTGGCTTTGTTCAAACATTTTGTGGTCTTGGGATTTTTGGTCCAAAGATGCTCAACCTGTATTAATTGCCACTTTTGGTTTCTCTTTGACCACAATAGTTTTTTAACTCTCTCTCCCTCTCTCTCTCTCTCCCGCAACACTTATGCATGATGATGGTAATTAGGCTTCAGGATCAGGCAGAGCAAGAAGGGATGCTGCAGCACGTGCCATGCAGGGTTGGCACTCACAACGTATCCTTGGTAATGGTGAAGTCAGTGACCCTATTATAAAGGTCTGGAAAATTTAGGATTTTTGCTCTCATTTTGTTATGTGTTTTTCATTCTCTCCATGTAGAAGTCAGTTCTGATATCATTATACCATCTCTTCTGTTTTTTTAGGATAAAAATTCTACTTCTTTGCAAAAGCGTGAAAAACAGCTTAAAAGCATCGGTATGCCCTCTTAGTGGAACTGGCGTCCATTGTACTGTTATATTTGGTATATTATTTTTCACCTCAGATGATTTTATATGTTGACTTCAGGTTTACTTAAAAGAAAGAAGCCTCCTTACGTGGATCATGTGGTAAAAGCTGCACGTACTAAAGCATCTAAGTCACAGTTGAGATTATGTTAAATTTTTATTTCATATGTATATATCATGAAGTGTTTCAGTGGTAATGTACACAGTTGACATTAAATTAGATTGTTAACTTCGCTTTGTTTTGTGTGTCTGTTCAGATTGGATGCAGATGTGGTTGATCTTGGACCTCCAGCAGATTGGGTGAAGATCAATGTGCAGAGAACTGTAAGTTTACACAGCACATGTTTGAACTTTGTACACAAGGAAATATAGATTGTGGAATTTTTGAGGACCAAGCCAATATAATGAGATTTGTCGTTTTTGCAGAAAGATTGTTTTGAGGTCTATGCTTTAGTTCCAGGGCTTCTACGTGAGGAGGTAACTACACATTTTCCTGAATTCTTGACCTTTTTCTTTTTCCATCAATTGCCTTTATTTTGTAAAATCAGAGAATGAAGGAACCTGCTACGCAGCCTCTGATAACTTCTCTAGGCTGCTTATTTGAGACCTGTTAGATGCTGCCTTCATAGAGTACATCTTTGCATATGAAGGCTACTTTGGTTGTGCATCCATGATCAACTTTGGATTTAGTAACCATTAAATGGGAAAAGAGCTCTAAAATGTAATCAATGAGATCAAAATTGAGCTGAGAACTCAAATAAGATCAGTTTTAGTTATCATCAATCTTGGTATTCTGTATGATGTATATTATATGTAAGTTTTGTGTTTCCGCAATTATATTCCTTATCCTGTTCTTTGGGAAATAAATCTCAGGTGCGCGTTCAGTCAGATCCAGCTGGGAGACTGGTTATAAGTGGAGAACCCGAGCATCCTGATAATCCATGGGGTGTCACACCTTTCAAAAAGGTGAATTCCTTTTAACTTCCCTCTTTTGGGTTTAGAGTTACGAAATGTGCGAAAGAAATTATGTTTGAGGGTGTGTGGTTCACAGAATATTACCGTTGTAACCAGCTAGCAGTGTGATTATCATAACCTTTTCACTTTCCTCATGTATCTATTGGACTTCATGTTTTCACTTATCATTTGTTTTTCAGTTTTTAGCTTTTGTTTGAACTTTTAAACTGCTATGATTTATATGGGATTTGGCTTTCTGTGAACAGGTTGTCACCTTACCATCAAGAATTGATCCACACCAGACATCAGCCGTGGTCACCCTACACGGACAGTTGTTTGTTCGTGTTCCGTTTGAGCAGTCGGAATAGTAACATGTCAGGATTTCCATCCTTGTTCTGTCCCTATATTGACCATGAGGCTCCTGTAGAAATTAGACATTCTACCCAACCCTAATCAGGCCAAGTTAGCTGGTTTAGTTGAACATCTGGACCTTAATGTTCACTAGATTAGTACAGGATATGACCTAACCTTTTGGTGTACTTAATTACCAACATGTTCCAGTTTAACCTAACCTTTGATGTTACTTACCTAGGAATTCCTTTTTTTATTTCATTCATTTTCTGGAAGATGTGGTAATATTGTGTTGGATAGATACACGTGGAGCGCTCATCTTCTGCCAGGTGGCAAGTCAAATTCCTGGTCTTCAAATTAAACATAACTAAGTTTTAATACAACCACACAAATGAGGGCTCCAGTTGGTTCAATATCGAAAAGCATGGGCTAATTGTTGGGCTAAGATTAGGTTTGAAATCACTTTAAACTCAGCAACTTGACTTATTTGCAACCGTAGTATTCGATATTCAGCATCTGCGATAAGCTCCAAGTATATAATTCCTTTGAACTGAGTTAATATGCCTTGTAATCAGAAGGTATTGATGTGAAAGCAATGAATTACATCACTAGTCACACATTTATGACCTAATATACGAAAAATAGTTTCAAATATAAAGATCCATCATGTTCAACTGAAAGTTGTCGAAACACAAGACCTCGAGTGGAAGACTATGCGCAATTAACAACGGTTAAACAATACCCTTAACAAAAAGCTGTCTTCTTGTGTTTCATTGGTGATTGATGAATAAAAGTAATAGGTTTATAAATGTAACAGCCAAAAAATAATAATGATTACAATGAAACGACCCCATTTTGAAAGGGTGTTTAGCAGGGCAAAAGAAAATGCCGTGAAAAAACAACAAAATCATGAACAGGTTGTAAAATTGGCGATTGAAATCCCAAAAATAGTGACAATGGACCTTCACGGACTAGTCACCATTGATGCCAAGTCCAACTCTTCATCAGAATCAATCACTTCTTCAAAATTGTAAAAGGCATTTGCCTGCAATGGAAAGTCCAATTGAGTAGGAAAATATTTTTAACAGAAACATTTAGCTCCAACACGAAACCAAAACTCATCATCGGTTCACAGAATCATAGATCAGTAATAACAAATACCTTTGGTCTTGGAGTAATTGCTTCAAAACTGTGAAATACAGGAGTATCGAAATTGGGGGTCCCAAAACAATGTAAGCCCCTTTATTTCTGTACCTCTCCTCTGTCCCCTGCATGGCAGGCAAAATGATATTAAAAGATGATGCAAGAACTGATATAAACCTAGAAAATGCTAAACATCTGTGGTTGATTTACCAAGAAATACAACGTTAATTTATACAGAATGTGAAAAGTTATAAAAACAATGTCATAATGTCAACCAAATGTAGATTGGTTTAGGTTGGAAGTCCTTCAGCACCAGGGTTTAGCTTTTAGCTACATTCTGTGTGATCAATTACTGTTGATCTACTGTGCATAAGACTAGCACTTGACTTGGTTGTCATTGTTCAATTTTTTGTTAAGCACTAATTATCGTACCTTATATGTAAATAAAAGGTCTAGAGTTTTACTCTAAACAGCTTCCCTCCTATTCTTAGAAAAGATAACACAATCATAATGATCACCTGGTGATCATAATGCAAAACAACATAACGGCCTATTATGTAATTAAGGTTCTAATGTCCCATGGAAATGAAAGCAAAATCCTACAAACTTGAAGGCTTAATCCGGAGTTAAGAAAGGATCACACAACTCAATGGAGATGGAATATCTACAAACATTCAATAGCCATAAATTCTACAAAAACACGTTCCACATGCTGCATGACATACACAAAAGCCCCATTTTGAACGAAATGTTTCACAGCAGAAAGTTCAATTATCAATTGGGAGCCTAAGGTTTGTGTTCAAAAAATTAAGTTATCAATTCATATTAAACAGAAAGGAACTCAAACCTCCAACATATTGACAACTTCATTGACAAAAATAGCCAGAGGGAAAGATGCATTCAAAGTGTGGTGTACAAGAAAAAGTGTTAACAGTTCTTAAATTTATACAAGGAATTCACTCAAAGGATCCTGCACAAACCTGAAATTGTGGGTAGTCTGGAGCACTAAACAAAGTGATGAGCTTTCCTGACTCCACGATGTGATCAATGGTGTACCCTTCATCCATTCCACCAAGACCTGGCCTCTTTTCCCGTGCATCAGGGCCTTCATGTGATCTAATAATCAACTGTGGTTTTAACAATATGGAATAACCCAAATTTTAGTATTGCATCTCATTTGTGATTGCTAGTTGTGCAAATACAACATGTAGAAGTAAAGTAACAAGAGAGTAGAAAGAAATCATCTCATGCATAGTGTGACAAAAACAAAATTCAATAACCCCTCTGCAGTTTAGAACCAATACAGCTGCTAGTCATTTGTAAAGAGGATAGAAAATTAGACAGATTTTTCCTTAATTGGAAAGATTTTAACCAAAGACTCAAACCTCACACGCCATCTACTTATTGAGCCAAGGCCAAGGTGGTTAATGACTATCAAAATAATAACAAACCCAAAAGCACCTGCATGCTAAAATCCTTCATAAGCAAGCTTTAATTGTCATACATGTAACTAGAACATATGAAAAGACCCCGTGGTAATAACTTTGTCATCAACATTGTATTAGGGTTGGAACTTGGAAATTGATCGTCCAGCCTATATTATCTTCACTAACCACCTTGGTAGTTGGTATATAGGTAGTAAATGCTACATTAAAGATTGTTCATCCGTCAGAGTTAAATTGAATGACTTACCAAACTAGTAAATCCACATTTGAATATAAACAGTTATGGTAAATTCAAAGTCATAATTGTAAAATGAGTTATCTGCTAATTGCTATCCAATTTAACCATCACTGCACTTGGAACACTAAATAAGCAAAATTATTCAAAGGTATTGTTCCAAAAAAAGAAATGTGGTTTGTTTCTAGGTTTCAATTAGAGCACACCAGTTATAGCAGTTACATTACATTATCAATGGAATGCCATATTTTTAAATATCAACAAGTAACTGTTTAAGTAAAGTATCATTCAATTGCGGAAACATTAACAATGATAAGAAATGTAAATTCCAAATCTTGATATACCTTCAGTTGAAATTTCTTCAGAAAGTTATCAGTACAGTCAGGACCCCAAAGTAGACCAATGCCTCTCTCTTTATTTGGAGAAAGGCCGGGAGTCATGGAGGGATCTGACCAGAGCACGTCACCGGGAATCAAGTTGGAACCTTCCCATGGAGGATCAAGAACTGATCTCCGCGCCTTGTTTAGTTCTTCAAAAGAGCCAATAGATAATGAACTTGGTTCAGTATTGAAAGCTATCTTACGATTCTTCTTTCCCTTTGATCTCTTGGGGGTCGCAGGCATATGGCGAAATATACCTCCATGTGCAGTGTACACGTGTTTCCCAACGATGGAAGCCAAAGGAAGACCTTCAAAGCACCCAAGACATTTCCGGTACACATGCTTGCCTCTATCACCATATTTTGTAAGCACTTCCTTCTCAAAACCATAAACAGAAGTGCAATACTTGGATTCGTGATTTCCTCTCAAAAGATAAACACTTCTAGGAAAGAACACTTTCCAAGCCAATAAAATTAAGAAACTTTCGAGACCCCACGCACCTCTGTCAACGTAATCGCCATTGAAGACAAAGAATCGATTTTCTGACGGAAACCCAGCATCGTGGAGGAGGAAAAGAAGGTCGTGCAACTGACCGTGAAGGTCTCCAACGACGACGACTGTGGATTCAGAGCCTAAGTTATCAATCGCGACGCAATTGGGCTCTTTGTGGAGGATCTTGGAGGCGCAGAGGACCAAGCTATCAAAAACCTCGACGGGAAATACGTCTGGCAATTGGTTGGGCTCGAGATTTCTAGAAACCCAATCGAAAACGGACATGAGGTTTCGTATCCAGTTGAGGCTGAGCTTGCCATCGTGAGGCCAACCAATTGGGATTTCGAGCTCAGTCGATGGTGGTGATGGGTTGTCTTCAGAGTTGGTGACGATGGAAGACGATGAATCGAAGACTGGGGGTTCTGCAACTTCTGCTGCTGGTGCTGCAACAGATTGGTGATCTTTGGATGTGAGAAGTGGAGAAGATGAAGATTGCGATGCAGATGCTGCTGCTGCTGCCCTTTCTGTATCAGAATTGCATGACATCTTCTGGAAGATCACAATAATATTTTTTCTCAAACCCTAGCAAATACAAATTAATATGAATTTATACTTACATAGATACATTAATAGATACAGAACAGAGTGCACGGCACTCATTGTAATTATTGTCACTTCCTTTTTTACACACAATTTTTATTTTTATTAATATTTTCTTTTTTCGTGTTTGGTTTTATTGCACAGTGACGTACTGTTCGCTAATTCACAGCTAATTTGTCAAAAAAATAATTAAATTGACAGATAAAGGCCGCGTCAGCATAGAAAATAATTAAATTGACGTACTGATCTTCATATTTGGTATCAAGGCCTCTTTACAATTATTTTAGGTAACTTTTCAGGGCGATAGTGGTTGGTGGTGAGTAATTTTTGGGTGTTTAGGTATATTACGTCATTAAGAACCATATAATAAATGTAAGACATGTGATATATTTCTAATGCAGCCACACGTCATAAAAAAAAGAATGTGATAAGTTGGAGGGTAATTCTACATATTCTATATCTATTGAATAATATACCAGCTACATAATATACCCAAAACATATAAAAATTTCTCGTTGATCGTAGCCAAATTCGAGTGTCGTTTGTGCTAACATTGAGAGAAATTGATTGGTGTGACCGTCATCACGAATGATACAAATTTAGTCATACTATAACATACCCGATCGACGACATATCAAACATGCTGTCTGCAACATGACAGTGTAATTCTACTTTCCTCATGCCTAAGCCTGGTCCGATTTCAATTGGGCCCGGAATATATTCAGGCCGAGTTGAAATCCCAATAAATTTTTAAAAGCATATCATATGGCCCAACAAATGATTGAATGGACAGGCCTAATTTGGGCGAGCTCAATCTTTTCTCTTTTAATATTTTGTTTTTGGGTCAAATTTATCTTTCAATATTAAATTAAGCTAAACGACTTTGATGATGTAACATAAGTTTAAATAAAATTTGATTATAAGTAGTTTTCAATGAGAATTTAGATCTGATACATCTGAAGTTGAATTTTCACTTCAATGTCACATAAACAATTGTGATCAAATGAAACACATGTACTTGCTATATTAATATATTTTTTCATTTTTCTAGAATAGTAAACAGGAATGGGAAGAGAAGAATTTAGCAACTTCATTGACTGGGACTCTCTCTTAATTTAAATAGCAAATTTGGCTTACCCCTTCAAATTCAATTTGCCTTATGTGCAACCCTTCATTTTTTATTCTTATAAATAATACCAAATTTTTATCAACCAAAACCCATGACTAGGATCCAACTCATAAGTTACCTTATTAAGCTCAATATCTGATTTAATATAATATTTACGTTCCCAAAATACCCCTATTTACAATTCACCATGTAATAAGTGGTGTTTTAATTTTTAATTGCCCAAATTTATTGTGGTGATTCCCATATATATACTCAGTTATTCGATTTTTTTTTTCCAACAATTTATTTTGCATTTCAATGCACATTAATGGTGTTCAAATTTTGCATAAATTTAGGGATTTGTTGGGCTAGCTTTTTCCTTTTAAAAAAATAAATAAATTTGGGTATGCTTTTTCCATTTTAAAAAAAAACTTAATGACGTGTTTTGGATATTATCGTTGGTAGTGGTGGAATTTTTTTCCAATTTGACTTAACAGCGTTCTTTTAACTTTCAAGATAATATTGGTTAGGCTAGATAGTTTATTTTATTTATATCAATATTGTCAAATTTATTAATTATTATATCTATATTTCTTGATCCCTTTGGTTTAGGTTCCATAATTTACCTATACAATCTAAGTAAATTACTATACCTACAAAGTACAGGTAAATTATTTTTGCATAAACTAATGTACCTTTTTTTTTTATAATATACCTATCATGTTTTTGCATAAACTAATGTACCTATTTTTTATGAATGATATACCTATTTTTCGTACCTATTTTTTTTTTAATGACTAATCTACATGTCTTTTGTAATTGTACGTATAAATAACACACTGATTTTTGTTACCTAAATATTGTACCTATTTTGTGTACCTATAAATAACATACCTATTTTTTTGTTACCTAAATACTGTACCTACTTTTTTTTTTATAAATAATCTACCTGTGTTTTTATATAAATAAATACATATTTTTTGTGAATAATCTACCTTTTTTTTAATAATCTACCTATAATCTACATACCAATTTTTTGTGTGTGTGAATAATCTACCTATTTTTTAAATATAAGTAATGTTCCTTTAAGTTAACTTTATTAACTAACTGGAAATTTTGTAGGATTAATCTATTATAAAATAATTTATGGATTTGATTTTGTTAAAATTTTAGGGATTTTATGAATATTGTTATGCTAGAAATAAGGGAGCATTAATTAGAAATCAAGGAGTAAATGACATGCTTCAAAATCAATTATAATTACAAAATATATATATATAGGTAAATGGCATATAGTGTAATTTAGTTAATAATACTTGGACATATATATCTTACATGTCAATATATTTCAAATTTGGGTTTTAGTTAGAGGTTTAATTATAGCTAGATTTATGTCTAGCATATAAGAGTTGTAAGGGCCTATATTGGGTTCACTCTAATTTAAATTTGTGTGATATATGATGAGCCATTTGGAGCTTCTTGTCGCACGCCACGTCAGTCTTGATTATTATTTTAACAATGTTTTTTCTTCTTATAATCTTCTAAATCTAAGTGCCAGTTTGGCATTGCTTATTTGGGATAATAAGTGATTTTTAAAATTTTGGGAAGCCCAGCCCGTTTGGTAAACTATGAGAAAATCACTTATTGTTAAAAATTGCTTTGTGAGAGAAAGCTATAAGGAAAGCGTAATGAGGTGCTTTCATTTTCTCGATTATGCAGAATCGGTTTGAAGAAGGTGGTTTAATGATTTTGCGGGAATTATTTTCTGATTATGAGGGAATTAGTACCAACAACACTTTTAACAAAAGTTTACCAAACGCCACTCGCTTTATCTCACGGTGATTTCTCTCACAAAGAATCGGACGATTATTTTCACAAAGACAAAGAATGCCAACGGCCCTAAATGGGTTAACGCAACATATTTTTCGATGCCATCAGCCACCTTTACAAACTTGAGAAGTTCCAACGTTCCTGGAGAGCCACGACACCCCTCTCCCAGTCTCAAAGTCTTCACCAAATTCAAACCAGTTTAAATTAGTGGCACATCCACAACCACAATGTGGTTGATGTTAAATTACGTGTAAAAATCGTTGTTATAAACAAATGAATAATTGGCCACATGTTCACTTATTTGGAACGAGAAAAGTCGTGCATGAAAGAAACCGGTAATATGAAGATAAGAAGTCAATAATATAGAGACAAATAATTGAAATTAAATCAACTACTCTTTTAATCAATTTAATTCATAATTTTTCCGATATTAATTTACGGTTTTATGTATTTTATCTCCAAAACATACCATAAGATAAGATGATGCATATATTAATGGTGTGAAAAAGCATACAATTCACATTCCAATTTCCGTAGGAACTGGTTTCCAAATTTCCAATGGCTCCTTTTCATGATTAAACATAGTGCCTTTGACCTCCCACATGCACACGCAAATCTATATCTGTTGATTCTTGACCACCTAAAGGACGTACCCTACTTTCCATTACCTAGAAATTGAAAGCTTCATATGCATATGCTGAAAACTTTGAGAAGGTTGATAACCAAAATGTGATTAATTTTGTCCCCAATTTTGAGATCATATTTAAATTTTGGAAAGAAAAGTCAAAATATAATGTTGATAGATATCCTTTGGTCTTTTTATGCTACAACTTTAGATTAAGGAATTTAGTGTTTCAACAAAGCAGCCTTGTGAGTAATTAGTAATGTCCTTGAAAGAAAAAATTACTATTATTTATGCAAAAACCCTAATGAAAAAGTTAACCACTCTACCAAAAAAAGACATTTCACAACTCAAACTTGGTTAGAAACATAGACCACCATATAAACTTGATTAGATTAGCAATTTTGCAAGGGGTTTGTCTTTGTCCCCACAAATCACTCATGGAAATCAAACTTTGTCTACTAATTTGGCTACTTTAGTCACCTAACTTGAAAAGGGGACACTTGGGTTTCCTCTTTCTTTTGTCCCCTGTGGACCTCCAGTACCAATTATTCAAAACTCAGCTTTCTATAAGTGCACATAAACAAATGTATAATCCAAGTCACATCTACATTGTAAAACCTACACCTCTCTCTCTCTCTCTCTCTCTCACATGTATACACATAATTAAGATTCCACAGTCCACACAATTGACAATGGCAAATGCCTTCCAAAAGTCCAAAACACTCCAAAGACCACAAATTTCTAAGCTCTTTCCCTCCAAGCTTAGCCTTCTTAATCATTACCTCACCATCCAAAAAGTCATTATTCAACCTTATTTATATCCCCGCACCACAACATAGTTTGTATTATTTGTGCCCTTTGGCCCCTTCTGGCTGCTTTAGTAGGATATTTTGTTGTTCATTTGTTTGTGCAGAGCTGCCAACAAAAACCCAAGAAAATTGAATGACCAACAACATGGGCCACATGAACTACAACAGAGTTGGAAATAGCAGAGGTTTCAGGCTAAACCCAAGAAGATTTTCAGTCTCGAGGCTCCTACGTGCCCGGTTCATGTGCTTGTTCAGGTTCTTGAGATGTTCATATGGGCAAGCTTTGCAGTCTGTAAAGAAAGGCATGGGCAGAAGTAGCAGGCCAAGTGCTGGCTCTGGCCCTAGCAATATCAAGAGGAACAACAGCAGCTCAAGAAGGAGTTTGGTCACAGAAACACACCAAAACAAGGCACGGTCAGAACCAGCTGATTGCTGCAGGTTGAGATCATTTGCACGGTCCAACACCTTTTATGCAGAAGCCATTGCTGATTGCTTGGAGTTCATCAAAAGGTCTTCTATTTCTCTTGATCAAAACCCAGTCACCCAAAGATAGAGTACTTCTAGTTCCTGTCTTCTATTTTCTGTTTGTGTTGCAACAAATATATATGTTTTTGAGTATATTATTTGTTTGTACTGGAAAATTGCTCTGTTTCTCTCTGTCTCTCTGTATGTCTCTGATCATGATCAGGAGTTTTGGTTTTTGGAGGTGACATGAAATTTGTGTAAAAAGATTGATGAATTATATGAGAATTGGTAGAGTTTGTTTGTCTTTAATCTTTTTTTCAAGTTATTAGTATGAATTAAAATAGATGGTGAGATTCTGTGGTGGGTGATGTGGGGTGGCAATCTTTTGAGAAGGTTCGTAGTAGGTTTGATTGCAGACTGAATTAGTTTGTGTTTACCACCTAACCTATTTTCTATTATTTTATTTGATGGAAGGAGAGATTAAAACAAAGGGGAAAAGGAAATTTCTTTGTTGAAATTAAGAAGAGAAAAAGCCATCACATTCATATTTCGAACTTTAAGAAAGTTGAGTGGTTCATATTTCAAAAAGGGTACCCACCATCTGGTTGTTTAATTGAGGATTAAAGCAAAAGTCTATTATTAACACTAATGATGTTGATGCAGTCCACTAATTACTCACCTTTATTGGTTAATGGTCTAATCCATATGGGACATTAAAAAACAAACAAGGAAAAAAAGGGCATTGGGTTAGGGTGGTCGTTTCAAAACCTAATGTGGCCCCCTTCTTAAGTTGAAAAAAAGCCTCAAGGCCCAAGCAACATAAATGTAAGGATGGTGACTAACAAAGCCCAGTCCCTTTTTTGTTTTGTTTTTTGTTTTCAAAATAAGAAATAGAAGTACATTGGAGTAAGTTGTAAATTGCATGCTACAATACTAATACCAATAAGATTGGAGAAAAAAAAATTCCCAATGTTAACTCCACGCATGTGAGCCGACTACCAACCGTTGATGTAAGTGAATTCAACAACGCATCAATAACTAACAATCACTTACGCGCACATAAACAATTATTTCTTAAATAACTCATAAAATTGAACCTAGTTGGTTAAAGGGTCCTTATAAAATTCTGCATAATCTTCTATACCCACTTTTGGCATTTGGCGTTTTGGTCAAGTTGGGTTTAAGTAGCAAAGCAAGGCACAAGGTTACTTACCCTGTTCATAAGATAGTGAAGTCTTGTTTACCAAGCAAATTTTTATGCGCACACACCTCCCTATAAATAATCAAGAATCGATAGTAACGTTTTTTTTGGAGACATATTGGTGTTATAGCAGAAGGCGCGCTTGGGCAAGAAGAAAAAACGCGTTTCGATACAAAATTGGCCTCGACCGCTGACTAGTAGTTTTGTTTGACCAGTTCTTTGGTTGTGGCGTTCTGCTCTGTTTGGGCCTTGGGGCTATTCGTTTAAAAAAATGAGATTTTACCCAAACCCAAACAAGGTGTTGAGTCTGCTGAGAAGAGCTCGCAGCGCAGCAGCTTCGTTTTCGTCATTGCCTTCGTCTTTGTCATTGCCTTCGTCTTCAGCCTACACGTCAGCGCCCAAACTAGCGTCAGCCATGGACGACCTGCAAACCCTAAAGACCAAGCTCTGCATCATCGGCAGCGGCCCGGCGGCGCACACGGCGGCCATTTACGCCGCTCGAGCGGAGCTGAAGCCGATTCTCTTCGAGGGCTGGATGGCCAACGACATCGCCCCCGGAGGCCAGCTCACCACCACCACCGACGTAGAGAACTTCCCGGGCTTCCCCGACGGAATCATGGGCGGCGAGCTCATGGACCGCTGCCGGAACCAGTCTCTCCGTTTCGGCACTGAGATCTTCACCGAAACGGTCAACAAAGTCGACTTCTCCAGCACCCCCTTCAAGGTCTTCACCGATTCAAAGACCGTGCTCGCCGACTCCGTTGTTGTGGCAACTGGCGCCGTCGCCAAGCGCCTCGTATTTCCCGGCTCCGGCGAAGGCAAGGGTGGCTTCTGGAACCGCGGTATTTCGGCATGCGCTGTTTGCGACGGTGCCGCCCCGATATTTCGGAACAAGCCGCTGGCGGTGATCGGAGGAGGTGATTCGGCCATGGAGGAGGCTAATTTTCTTACCAAGTACGGGTCAGAAGTGCACATAATTCACCGGAGGGACGCATTTCGGGCTTCAAAGATTATGCAGAATCGGGCCCTGAGCAACCCGAAAATCAGAGTTGTGTGGAACTCGGAGGTGGTGGAGGCCTATGGGGGAGAGAAGGGGGTTCTGGGAGGGCTGAAGGTGAAGAATTTGGTGACTGGGGAGGTTTCGGATTTGAAGGTTTCAGGTCTCTTCTTTGCAATAGGGCACGAACCGGCGACTAAGTTTTTGGGTGGGCAATTGGAGCTTCATCCTGATGGGTATGTTGCAACGAAGCCAGGCACTACGCAGACCAGTGTAAGAGGAGTTTTTGCTGCAGGTGATGTTCAGGACAAGAAGTATAGGCAGGCTATCACTGCCGCTGGAACTGGTAACTCTTCTTAATCCATAGCCTTCCTTAAGCTTTAAATGAGTCTTCTTTCTAAATTCTAACTAAAAAATTGATGTCTATTTTGAAATGCCAATTTGAAGTAGCTTCATAAATGTATACTCTATAACATGATCAGCATATATGTTAATTGCATTTCAATTATGAAGTCCTACTTATTGAGTTGCATACTAAGCTCAAAATGTGAATAGGCATACATTCACTACTTTTTAGGAAAATGCTCACTTAGTGTTGATACATGTTATGATATATATTACCAAATTGTCATACGCATTCAAACAAGCATTTCACTTGATAGGTCAAATTGACAGTCTTATTGCGAAGGCTGTTTGGTAAGAAAACATTTCCTTTCGCGTACATTTGGGGGGCACTTCATTCCTCCCTTTTCATGATGATATTGGAGACTTTTTGGAGAATGTTGCTTATATATATATGCACTTTGGCAACATCATGTGGACAGATTTTCATTAAGTTTCTTCCTCAATTGCGCACTGACATGTTGTGTATAAAAGCTGTTTTGTTTCCGGTTTTAGAGGTTACTGATGGACTTTGTTTTGTTTGAGAGTTTGATCAGCTGCGTTTGTGTTCCATTTAACTGTCTTTGTCTATTCATCTTTCTTTCACATGCTTAATGCTACCGCAATACCTTAACTCTTACTCTAGGGGCCTGAGCTCTGCTATTCATAGCCAACTTCCGGTGGCTGAATAGTGAATAGCAAAGTAGTATTTTGGGATATGAAGTAGGTTGAATTTGAATTTTGACTGAAGCCACTCTACCCTTCTTGAATGCAGAGGACTTGATGTCACCCTGACCATTATTGAGTCACCTTATATATGAAATTAAGCTTGAGTTTGAGCTAGTCTTAGGTGCACTAGGTCAAGTTAGCCTCAAGGTTGTTTTGAATACTGGATAACCTGAGCTTGGGCATGTGTGTACAATTGTGGCGCAAGCTTTGCCTCCAATCTTAGTTCATCAAGCTGTTTACAACACAAGATGAATTCCTAAAGTTACTCATGAATAGATACCTACCTGCTACATGTTCTCTGGTTTATTTGATTCTACTGACCTTAACTATATTGTTGATGACTTTGATTGTCACCGTTATTAATCTCATCAAGAAAATTTCATGTTAAGATGTTACTATTTGCTATCTCTAATACATGATTTCTTTCATTCTATAATGACGCAGGATGCATGGCAGCCTTGGAAGCAGAACATTACTTGCAAGAGATTGGATCTCAGGAGGGTAAGATGGATTGACTACCTCAGATTGGTGGGGGATCTAAGAGCTGCTCGGTCAGAAGCAAATTTTAATGAACGATACATGATAAAGAAAGATGTATTTGGACCCATTAAATATCATTCTTCAACGATTTTTACTTATTTTACGGTCCCTATTGTAGGATTTATTCATAATACGCAGATGACTATGTTATGGCATGGCATCTGCAACCTAATGATATGCTAGTTTGAATTGAATGACTTGAAAATTTGAATATTTCGTTACCTTTTTTTTGACGAAAAATATTTCATTACTTGCATCCAAAATTTTGATATTTTTACAGATTTCAATATTGAAATTGCCTATCAGTCATGTATGCATGCAGCGCATTGTTGATCACACATTCTTGTTTTCACAGTGACGTTGTACCTTTAGACCCTCATTTTCTTTCTCCCTTGGCGCATGCCAAGTTCAAAGCTTCGAGATTGTAAATTAAGTGGTAGGGAAAGGATTCTTGATTTTGAAGCATGTATATTTTACTTACTAAACTTAGAATTAAGATCGTGAGATTTTTAAAAAAATGGTATTGTCATGGTGATCAAATTAGAAGTTGAAATAAGTTTAACCAGTGGAGTTGCGAACGATTTTGCAATACCATCTATAGAGATCTCAACTTTATGAATAGCCCCTTGACCAAAAAAAGAAAAAGAAAAACTATACAAATAGCCTCAAAAGCCCAACACCATCAAATCATTATGGTCTTGCATTTCCAAGGTCCAGATTAGGCGGGCCTATATCTATCTTGGACTGTCCAAATCTTCACTGTGTGTGTTCGCTTTATATAAACTGATCGCTTGTTAGCCAACTGGTTAGTATAAATAAATTTAACAAGAAAACATAGCATCCAAGCCGTCTTAGCTCAGCTGGTAGAGCGCGTGGCTTTTAACCACGTGGTCGTGGGTTCGATTCCCACAGACGGCGTAAGAACAACCTAAAAGAACCCGTTTTGCTGCCATACTTTTTTGCTCTGTCTATTAAGCGAGCGCATCCAGTTCGCCTTTCAAAGTTGTATCCATGCATCCAATATATAGACATTGTTGCATTACAAGTTACAATGGCACTTCAATTCTGCATGAGCTAGCTAGTCTTGAAGATGTACTAAAATTATTGGCTTCCTTGCCTAATTCGCGTGCGAATTAATCAAGATAGAGAGCATGTTGTTATAAAGGGAACCGCATATCAAGATTACAAATTGCAATTACAAGCAAAGGCCAGCCATATCTGTTCAAGCTTCCATGCAAATTGCAGGCACACACAACCTGCAAGCTAGCGAAGAACGCTACAAAGGAAAAATGACGAAAAATCCCTTTCGGAATTATTTAATATAACCCTAAAAGTTAATACAAGCTAGAAAATAGATTAACAAATCAAAGATTACAGCCAAACTAAGAGCCAAAACCTCTTGGTCAGTAGAAGTGGCAGCATGAAGACAAACACAAAAGAAGATAAAAGAGCAGAAGTTGCTCTCATAACCCCTCCCCACACAATTCATAATTGCAGGCATTTTACAGACAATCTCTTGGAAACCACTAACCACAGAGGCCTAATTTTCTTTTGTTTTTATTCCTTACCCATGTGATATCAGGAACCCACCATGTTCTTCCTCCAACCCCACCAACCAACAGTGTCCCTTGGTGAGCTTATTTGATTCTGCTTGTTTTTTCCCTCAATTTCCTTTTTAGTAGGCCCCAGTGGTCAAGATTCAATGGGGTTGGTTTAGTCTATTCTGTGGAGGCAAGATGTATGACATCCCTGCTAGATCTGTTGTATTTCATGTGGCTGGTCATAAGCTGGTCAGTATCAATGGCTGCCAGAAGAGAAACCTCCCCTGCCAGGACAGCACCGGCTACGATTCTGGCCAATTGCCTTGCGTTTGCACCGGGGGACTCTCTGTTGGCACCCTTCACAACCAGTAGGTTCAAGCAGGCTGACTGAGATGCAAGTTGTGTTCCTCCTCCAATTGTCCCCACCTGAAAAGTTCAAATTTTGCAAATTGAGATTAGCTGTCCATTTAATTGAACATCTCAAAGAGAGCCACATCATTCTAACCATCAATGTTTTGCTCCCCAAAAGAACAAACAACAATATTTTCATTAGATATTATTCGGTATACCACCAATGGGCCTACCCCTTGGTGTCCACATTCCAGCTACTATGTCTATTCAAACATGTGAAGAGCCATTCCCGAAAGAATTTGGCTTTGGATTTGACATTCAAACTCCTCAGAATTTAGAATGAGTTATAAATTCACCCAAAAGAAGCAGTAATTTGTTGTAATGTACCTCAATGCAAGGCATGCTGACAGCAATATAAATAGCCTTGCCATTCTTCACAGATTCAATCTGGGTGATGCAGTGAGAGCTCTCTACATTCTGAGCAGGATCCTGGCCAGTGGCTATGAAGAGTGCAGAAATAATGTTGCTGGAGTGGGCATTGAACCCACCAACACTACCAGCCATAGCAGACCCAATTAAATTTTTATTCACATTAAGCCCCACAAGGGAATCCATATTGGTTTTCAGTACTTCCTCACCACTTCTTCCTTGATAATTGCCTCGCATACTACTGATTTTCCTCGCCTTGAATCTAATTTACCGCCGCTGCTTTCTTGTCTGAGCAGAAGTTTCCTGTGCAATCCAAACAAGCACATAAATAACAAACACCCCTAATTAATCATAGAAAAACGCCACTGAAATATTAAATTCTATGATAACAATGCCACTGAATTGTTCTCTCAGAATCGAAGTCCAACGGGAAACAAACATTAAAACATGATTACAAAGGAATGTTTGGACGCCGTTGTATATACGCAACTTATTTTCCCTCAACACATGCAACAAGCATGAAAGATCCATTTCACAACAGCACAACTCACAAATATATTATGAGAAAAGGAAATTGAGAAAAACTTACCAGAGATGCCTATAACCTCCATGTCAGGGAAGTCATTTTGAAGGTATTCTAAAACATATTGAACGCCCTTGGAGATCATGTTCATCCCCATGGCATCTCCAGTACTGCAAGCAAACCTGATGTATAGATTCCTGCCTGCTATTTGGCATTGAATCTTTAGAAGCTTTGCAAATCTACTAGACCTGAGCAGTGAACCTCCCATTTATCACATATACAACTTATCAATATTTTACATGAAACTACGGAGATTGGGGAAACAACAGAAGAAGAAGAAAAGCAGAATAATTCAAAACAAATGAACAAATGCCCATCAACATCATAAAGTTCGTGACAAAATCTTCATTAAAATTGGTTGATAGGTCCTCTTTTTGGCCCTCAATTATACAAAATTACAATCCATGCTGCAATAAAAAGGTTTTGGCTTGAAAATCTAAGGTTTCTTCTAAGAAATTAAAATCAAACAGAGAAAACTAACCTATTGAAAACGGCAGCAAGAGTATCGAAGTTGAGAGGGTCCTCGACGAATAACATGAGCTGTGCAGCCCTAACGGCAGAGCCAAACCTAACAATTGGAGCTCTGGTCATGGCGTCTTTGTGGAGGATGCTGGCCACCAAGGTACCCTCCGTCGTCGCCAAAGGCACCATGTACTCTTTTCCGTCCAGCAACAGAGGCCCCGCCACTCCCACCGGAATCTGCACATACCCCACCGGATTCTCACAGCACTGTCACAGTATCGACTCATAGTCAAGCCCATCCAACGGTAGACCCTCCAGCGAACGGCCCGTCGTCCGCTCCAAGGCCTCGCGTCGGATCTCCACTGCTCTCCGGCGGTCCCCGAGTTTCGCCTCTAGCTCGTACGACGCCGTCTTTCCGGACAACACCGATTGGACGATCTCCTCGTCTTCCTTAGAGAGGAGCGTCTCGTCCTTTTTCGGTTGCGCCGGCGGCAGTGGGGTTGGTTCGAGGCCGACGACGTCGTTCCAGTCGTCGTCTTGCGGGGTTGGGGGAGCGACGAAGGACTGGACGAAGTCAATGCCGAAGGAGCCGAGGAGGTAGATGACGGAGGCGAAGAAGGAGAAGATGGCGGCGATCTCCGAAAGCGTCACCGCATGGAGCGGAATGGACGTGCGGATTTTCTCACGCCACCTGGTGAGGAGGAAGTAGACGACTGTGAAGAAGAGAGTGACGAAGAGGCCATTGGTGAGGTAAAGCGGCAGAGGAAGAGCGTCGGAGGCCTTAGGGTATGAATTGGGGTCGGCGGCATAGGCGGTTTGGTTAGGGCGGTGGTGGTGGTTGTGGGATTTGGGGTTGGGTGGTCGCCGGCGAAGGTCCATGAATTTGGGTGCCGTTAGAGAAAAATGGGGGAGACTGAGAAAATTGAAATTCTGAAGTGAATATAAAATTGAAGACCAGAGTGAGGTGTCATTCATATATATATATATATATATTTTAATGAACTCGAATCAAACGAAAACGCGGGGTTTTAGAGAAAGAAAATCGCGGGAGTGAGATTCGGGTCAACTCACAATACGATAATGCCTAAAAGAAAATAAAGACTAAACAAAGTGTACTTATTTTGTTTCTATGAGAACATGAGTCAACTCACAATTCATTCGTTTAGCTTCTAAAGTGATAGTTAAGGTAGAATTCAACTTTAATTACAAGGCTACTGATAATCTCCTTGTCATATTACCAGGGCCGACCCCTTTCTATTGTCTTATAATTATTATTTTTTAAACTTATGTGCTAGATTAACTCTCATATTTTAAATAAAAACACGAAGAATTAACATGTTCAAGTTAACTAAAAATTCATCATTTGAAATAAATAAATTATATCAATTAAACTTTAACGTAAAAAATTTAAAATCTAAGGCTAAGGCACTGTTCAATTCTAATGAAAAATTTGAAATCTTAAGAAGTGGAATTTCACATGTTCCAATGTTATCGTTAGAAACCTAAAAGTTATCCGAATGTTTTTGGAAAATATTAAATGAATATATAAATATATATTAAAAAGAAAAACAATTGGGGCAGCCCGAGACAAATGTGCCTATGTGCCTGAGGAGGTTAAATAGTTGGGCTCCCATTTGTCCTCCTAATATGAATTTAAATTTTGATTATTTATTTATTAATTGGCTTTTTCCAAGCCATAAAAACGACTTTCATTGGAACCCAGGTTTACCCTAAATAAACCTTTTCCATCTTTTTTACTTATCCTGTCCTTTTTTCTATTCCAGATAGCAAAAGGAGAAGGCTAAAAATTGCACTATATATATCAGCAGTACCAAATCTTGTTATTATTTCTTATCTCAAAGAATCAATCTCTGAAACTGAGATGAAGGGAATCCTGAGTAGTTTCTGCTTTGAAAGAAAATATTTCGATACAACAACCTGTGGAAGAAACTTTTTCATCGGACCCATCGACCTTCTATCAAATTTGATTCCACATCGTTCAATCATTTCGACAAAAGGTAAGTCTTGTTGCTTTGTTAACTATATGACATCAAGTGTGATATTTGCATGTGTTTTTTATTTGGGTAAATAATACAATTTTGTGTTAATAATATTGTTTTTATATGGGTGCGAGAATGATATTTAATCTCGGCTTTTGAATTGCATCAAATAAACTACCACAATCTAACGACTTATGAATTCGATACTTAATTAGTATTCAAAGTTATTAAAATTATTTGTTTCATTAGAAGGATTGGAGGAGCCGAATGCTAAGAGAAACGGCAAGTCAACCTTAATAGACCTACCCAACGAGATCGTCTTCGACATACTTATGAGACTGCCGACAAAATCACTTTTTGACATCCGTGGCTTATCAAAGACCTCTTTAAACATAGTTGATGACCCATTTTTTGCCACGCTGCACACTCAACGTTTACTTAATTCTGCTACTGCTCCTGTTGAAGCAGCTCAACCTATGCTTCTTGTTCAGATTTGGTCCTTTGAGGATGACAAGCGCTTAACAACGTTGCAATCATTGAAATACAATGACAAACACCGATTGAACAAAAATGAAGACAGTAATACAAAGATCTTTTCCGAGGTAGCTTATTACGAAGTAGATTTTGTTTTTTGCAACTTGTTTGGTTTTATAAAAAATTTGGGGAGATATGGACATCCATGCTTATTGGTCAATCCTTTGAGAGGAGAAGTTCTAGAAATCCCAATGAATGACCTCGTTCCAACCGACCATACAAACTGGCATGATATAAAGTGGTACGGCATGGGATTTGACAGGATAACTAGCACACATAAGATTGTTTGCATTGCTCAAAGTGCTTCATTCAAATACGTGTCAGCTTATGTCTATACATTGGACTCAAGATCATCATCATGGAGAGAAATACACTCAGTTCCCCAATGTGAGTTTAGTAGGAAGAATGTATCTGCATATGGAGACATGCATTGGTTGATTGAAAGTGATGTAGATGGAGGAAAGTCTAATCGTATTATTTCTTTCGATTTCAAGAAAGATGAATTTGTTTGGATCCCTTATCCTAATTCGTCACAGGGTTTTGATGTCATGCATTTACTTAACTTGAGAGGACGTTTGGCCATTTTGTCATCTGGGGATTTTTCGCTTGAGATATGGGTGCTAAAAAGTTATGAAGAGAAAGAGTGGACGTTAGATTACAAAATTGACAACAAAATGTTTCCTCATGATGATGGAGACGAGGTTAGATCAATTGACAGTTGTGGTGAATGGGAACATGGCATATTTTTCACACAAGAAAATCCTCCTATGTTTTACTTTTGGGACGCAAGATATAAATCCATAAAATACATCAAAGCTGAAACATTTTTCCCAAGCATCTTCAGTTATGATAATCTTTATTATCATGTCTGGAAAAGGCAGTTGCGATGGCCTCCGAACCTGAGGATCTTCAGTTATACTAGAAGCCTGATTTCCTTAAAGACATTTGGCAATTTAGTTCAAAGACAAGTGTGCAGGCGGCAAATTATGGAAACAACAAAATCAAGGACATGGCATTTTAATCTTGTGCGCAAATAAGCTATTTTTCTTTTGGTCGAAATGTGTGCAAGTAAGATGGAGTTGCAAATTTTTATTTTATTTTATCTAACTTTCATGGAGATAGGACTCAGTAACTTTGTTTGAGTATGAATTACTGTTATACAATATGTGATCATCGTGATTGACATATATAAGATCAATCATGTATCATGATCACTTGGGATGTTGAATGATATCAGTCAATTTATATGCTTACCCAGTCTAACTCATCTTAGCTCAGCTGGTAGAACGCGTGGCTTTTTAACCACGTGGTCGTGGGTTCGATTCCCACAGACGGAGATTTGCCTTGAATTTATTATTTTGGGATTTTCTACTCTGCATAAATTCCACCTTTATCAACTGTCTACTATTGTGGCACACACACAACCTGCAAGCTAGCGAAGAACGCTACAAGGGCAAAATGACGAAAAATCTCTTTCAGAATTATTTAATTTAACCCTAAAAGTTAATACATGCTAGAAAATAGATTAACAAACAAATCAAAGATTACAGCCAAACTAAGAGCCAAGACCTCTTGGTCAGTAGAAATGAAGACAAACACAAAATAAGATAAAAGAGCAGAAGTTGCTCTCATAAACCCCTCCCCCCACAATTCATAATTGCAGGCATTTTAAACACAATCTTTTGGAAACCACTAACCACAGAGGCCTAATTTTCCTTTCGTTTTTATTCCTTACCCATGTGACATCAGGAACGCACCATGTTCTTCCTCCAACCCCACCAACCAACTGTGTCCCTTGGTGAGCTTATTTGATTCTGCTTGTTTTTTTTCCCTCAATTTCCTTTTTAGTAAGGCCCCAGTGGTCAAGATTCAATGGGGTTGGTTTAGTCTATTCTTTGGAGAGTCTATCCTGTGGAGGCAAGGTGTATGACATCCCTGCTAGATCTGTTGTATTTCATGTGGCTGGTCATAAGCTGGTCGGTATCAATGGCTGCCAGAAGAGAAACCTCCCCTGCCAGGACAGCACTGGCTACGATTCTGGCCAATTGCCTTGCGTTTGCACCGGGGGACTCTCTGTTGGCACCCTTCACACCCAGTAGGTTCAAGCAGGCTGACTGAGATGCAAGTTGTGTTCCTCCTCCAATTGTCCCCACCTGAAAAGTTCAAATTTTGCAAATTGAGATTAGCTGTCCATTTAATTGAACATCTCAAAGAGAGCCACATCATTCTAACCATCAATGTTTTGCTCCCCAAAAGAACAACCAACAATATTTTCATTAGATATTATTCGGTATACCACCAATGGGCCTACCCCTTGCTGTCCACATTCCAGCCACTATGTCTATTACTAACCCTTCAAACCTGTGAAGAGCCATTCCCGAAAGAATTTGGCGTTGGATTTGACATTCAAACTCCTTAGAATTTAGAATGAGTTATCTCTGTCCCTCCCCCACTCTGTTATGTTTTGTGCACATCTTTTTTGTGGTGTTATGTTACTAGTAGCTCTAATGACTAGCTTTGACCCAACAGAGCATTCCTAGCAGAGAAACCAGTATGGCAGGCCATTAACTGTAATGTGCTTCCCAAGGATTACAAGGAAACCAAAGCAGAGGAAGAATCTAATATTAAGCAGCAGTAATTTGTTGTAATGTACCTCAATGCAAGGCATGCTGACAGCAATATAAATAGCCTTGCCATTCTTCACAGATTCAATCTGGGTGATGCAGTGAGAGCTCTCTACATTCTGAGCAGGATCCTGGCCAGTGGCTATGAAGAGTGCAGAAACAATGTTGCTGGCGTGGGCATTGAACCCACCAACAGTACCAGCCATAGCAGACCCAATTAAGTTTTTATTCACATTAAGCCCCGCAAGGGAACCCATATTGGTTTTCAGTACTTTCCTCACCACTTCTTCCTTGATAATTGCCTCGCATACTACTGATTTTCCTCGCCTTGAATCTAATTTACCGCCGCTGCTTTCTTGTCTGAGCAGAAGTTTCCTGTGCAATCCAAACAAGCACATAAATAACAAACACCCCTAATTAATCATAGAAAAACGCCACTGAAATATTAAATTCTATGATAACAATGCCACTGAATTGTTCTCTCAGAATCGAAGTCCAACGGGAAACAAACATTAAAACATGATTACAAAGGAATGTTTGGACGCCGTTGTATATACGCAACTTATTTTCCCTCACAACATGCAACAAGCATGAAACATCCATTTCACAACAGTACAACTCACAAATATATTATTTAGAAACGGAAATTGAGAAAAACTTACCAGAGATGCCTATAACATGGAAGTCATTTTGAAGGTATTCTAAAACATATTGAACGCCCTTGGAGATCATGTTCATCCCCATGGCATCTCCAGTACTGCAAGCAAACCTGATGTATAGATTCCTGCCTGCTATTTGGCATTGCATCTTTAGAAGCTTTGCAAATCTACTAGACCTGAGCAGCGAACCTCCCATTTATCACATATACAACTTATCAATATTTTACATGAAACTACGGAGATTGGGAAAACAACAGAAGAAGAAAAAACAGAATAATTCAAAACAAATAAACAAATGCCCGTCAACATCATAAAGTTTGTGACAAAATCTTCATTAAATTGGTTGATAGGTCCTCTTTTTGTTCCTCAATTATACAAAATTACAATCCATGCTACAATAAAAAGGTTTAGGCATGAAAATCTAGGATTTCTTCTAAGAAATTAAAATCAAACAGAGAAAATTAACCTGTTGAAAACGACAGCAAGAGTATCGAAGTTGAGAGGGTCCTCGACGAATAACATGAGCTGTGCAGCCCTAACGGCAGAGCCAAACCTAACAATTGGAGCTCTGGTCATGGCGTCTTTGTGGAGGACGCTGATGGCCCCACCTGAGGCGTAGATGGCCCTTGAGGCCCCTATTGATGCTGGCCACCAAGGTACCCTCCGTCGTCGCCAAAGGCACCATGTACTCTTTTCCGTCCAGCAACAGAGGCCCGGCCACTCCCACCGGAATCTGCACATACCCCACCGGATTCTCACAGCACTGTCCCAGTATCGACTCATAGTCAAGCCCATCCAACGGTAGACCCTCCAGCGAACGGCCCGGCCTCCGCTTCAAGGCCTCGAGTCGTATCGCCGCCGCTCTCCGGCAGTCCCAGAGTTTCGCCTCTAGTTCGTACGACACCGTCGTTCCGGAAAACACCGATTGGACGATCTCATCGTCTTCCTTAGAGAGGAGCGTCTCGTCCTTAAAGAAGATGACGAAAATCGCGGGAGTGAGATTCGGGTCCCACTTAAATGGTCTCACAACTCTCCACTGCACTTATTTTTTTGGTATTTTCAGTTACATTAGGATAATGCCTAAAAGAAAATAAAGACTACAAAGCTCATGTTACGCAAATTGTCGACAACGTATTTTGTTTCTAGGGAAATAGCGGTAAATACCACTCATTTCCTAATTTTTTGTGAAAATACCACCCCTCCCTTAAAATTTTAAAACTACCACTTATAAATACATTTTTATTGTCAACTGATTGCACCCTTATCACTTTTTCAGAAATTGTGTTCTCTGAACTCTCTTGGCTCCGTCACTCTCTCTCTCTCACTTAGCTCTCTTTGCTATTTCAAAAAAAAAAAAACCATTACGAAGGTAAGTGTTGTTGGGTAAGCTAAAAAAACTAGAGCAAATGGCAGCCGCATCAGCAGTAGGAGCCCCAACCTGTCACCGGCTCCACTGCCTCCTCCACCGCCCACCACTGCCATCTTCTTCCTTCCCCCTTTTCCTCAAACCCCTTCTCATCTCCACCACCACCGTCTCCACGACTCCAAGCCTTCGTCGGGTTTGAAGAGAGATGGGGTCAAGCCACCAAGCCTTACGGTGAAAGAAAAGAAGGAACTTGCGTCCAATGCTCACAGCTTGGGGAAGAAGCTCAAGTTCCAGTTGGTGGGAAAGTCCGGTGTTACAGCCAGTGTTGCAGCTTCTTTTGTAGAGAATCTTGAATCCAACGAGCTTCTCAAGGTAATTTGTTCATTTATGAATTAGTGTTTTTCTTTTTAAAGAAGAATTTGGTGGTTCAGTTAGTACCCAATTGGGGTTTAAGGGTTTATGCCAAAATTGAGGGATTTTTTTTTTGTGCTAAGTGAAATTTGTCTGCTGTTTATTGACGAGAGGTTCTCCTTTGCAAGTTTCATTTTCTCAGATTTGTCATAGAATTTGTCTGCTGTCGAAGAGATTAAGATGGGCTGTGTTTGTAACCGGGGTAATTTATCTTGTGTCATGAATGCATTTCATTTTATGACTGTTATAGTCGTGGAATTGAGGGCTTAGGATTTTCTACTTCTTTGTTGAGGAGTCAAAGGAGATTGAGAAAAAATAAGTTATTTATGTGTTTAGTTCTCATGGGGTCTAAGTAATAGATTAGTAGTTGTTTATAGATGTGATTTAATGTATGGTTTCAGTATTAATTTTTGTTTTAAGTTTCCTGGTTTCCTGCTTGGAGGTTGAGAAAAAAGTGGAAAGCTTAAGATTAGGGGAAACGATGAGGACAATTGCAGCTATGCAGTTGTAACTGACTGTCGAGCTCCCGAGCCACGACATGCACAGATGGTTATGATTGGACATTTGTGACCAGGCTTAACTTTCTTCTTGAGATTATGAATGGCTTTTTTCTGTATTGTGACGAGACAAGATATGATTTTGCTCCTCTCGCCATATTTTTCCTTTTGTCTGGATAAGTAAGAGAGTTATGTTCAGAAGGTGGTGGCGTGGGGTACAACCCATGTATAGTATAAGCGTACATAAAAATCTAAAATAAGGCAGCAGAAAGTCTTATTCTCCCTCTACCTTTTGGACCAAACAAGTAGACTGGTGAAACCTGAACTGTGTTGAAGAATGCTCATTGCTTCAAAAGCAGAGCTTTTATCTCTAGCCAAGGGCCTCAAAACATAGATTAATCACCCTTCTCTGCAATTCTTTTAATTGAAAATTTCTCTGTAGTTCTTCAGAGTCAGTTTGTTTACAAATAGTCTGGTTGCTGACACAAAGGAGGCAAATATTAGAGAAAAGAAACTTCATAAGTTTCCTGTTTTTAGGTCTTATGATACCACGGAAAACAATTGTATTAAGTTAATAACTGCGAGCTTCTGGTTTTGTCATGTTGTTTATGACTGTTGTGATTTGATTTTATTGAATTAACATTTCTGTAGTTTGGTTTCCGCTGGAATCTCGCTAGCAATCTGAATTTTCTTCTTGTGTTTTAGTTAAAGTTAACACCAATTGGATTTTGGGAATCAAGAGCAAGAAAATCACCTCTAAACGTTGGAAGTTCTTTTTCTTCCAATTAATCAATAAGAATTGAAAGAATTGGGTGGCACCGTGGCATTAGCTATTTGTTATGAAATGATGGAAAACAAATGTCCATTAATTGTATCTTTACTGAACAGTGGAAGAGCTTACCAAAAAGAAATTACACAGTGAAAATAGTTTCTCAAACTGTGGTCAAACAAAGTGTAGGATTGTTACCCTTTGTGTTGACTGTTTGTGCAAATTGATTGATCTATTCTTCCCAGAATTTGGTTAGTGTGTAGTCGTCCTGGTTTCCTAAATTGGTTGCATTTTTGCTTCTCTTAGATCTTGAAGGAAGATGATGAACTGGCCAGAACCTGACCGTGTTGGGCGGCAGGAGCTTGAAATTGTAATGGGGAATGAGCATATCTCCTTTACTACTTCAAAGATTGGATCCCTTGTTGATGTCCAGAGCAGTAAAGATCCTGAAGGTCTTCGCATATTTTATTATCTTGTTCAGGTCAGTTGATTTGCACTTTCATTTTATGGTATTAAGATATGCCTTTCCTTTTCTGGATTCATACTGTATATATAGGATCTATGGTTGTTAGCTCTTACTTGTCAGTGCTGGTATTATGTTCTGACTCAACGTGTAAATTGCTGCCTGGTGTGAACTTCTTTGGTTGAAATTTGTTTCTATTATTCAATGGATTCTTCACTTATGTCTTAGAAAGAGATAACAAATTATGCTAGTCTCTCCCGGGAGAGCTAGACGATGTGGTGAAACAATTGGAGGAAGCAACTGGTTCAGTTATTGTTGGTCAAATTGGTAGAACAGTGATTCTATACAGGCCCAGCCTCACAAAGCTGAAAGCGGAGGAGAAACGGAAGGCAACACTTTGACATCGCATCACCCAGCACCGCATGAACCGAACCAGCACTCACCCTGACTAGAGGTCCATCAAAAGATCCATATCTTTGGCCTTCCTCCTCGCTGCATGCACGAGGCTGTGTTGCCTTCCTTTTCCCTTCGCGGGATAGTATTGTTAGGGTTCGGTGGCGATTTATTTTGCATGTCTAAATTGTAGTCTGTAATGGATGTGTGTGTATTGTATATAGATTGACTAAATATTGCTGTCCTATTGTATGTGTATTGCACTAATATTGGCTTTGTATTGTATAGATATTGTATGCATATTGTCACCCTATTGCATGTATATTGTCACCCTATTGCATGTATATTGTGATATTATTGTTGTCGTATTGCTGTTATATTGGCTTAAGATTTCTCAAATTAGTTTTGACTTTGTTCTTTTTAAATAATTTCTGCAGCAATTTTACTTTTCTGCTTAGCATTCTCATATTGGAATTTGGAACCTCATATTTGTTTTAGAAAGGGGTCGAGATATACTTTACCCCCATGAACAAATGTGGAAAATCACTTAACACGCATTCACCACAATATTAGAAAAAGAAGTCCTGCTTGTTCCTACGAATTTTTTCATTAATAGCTATTCTGCTGTGATATTTACCATTTGTATGCGAGTTTAGGGCCAAGTCTGTATGAAGCGGATGACTAATTTGAAATATGTAATCGATCATTTTGCCCTCGACTCAATCTTTGAAACATTGGTGTGGTGATTAATAGATGCGTGAGATGTGCAATGCGCAGTGTGCATGTACAAATAAATGTGCAGATTCGTTTGTTTACTTCCATGTGTTAGAAATCATGGTAATTTAACGCTTTATCACAGAAGAATGAAGGTTTGGAATGCATAGAAGCCTGCAATATACACTAAGTATAGAGATGGTTACCAAATATCATGTTGAGTAATCGTGACCCATGTAAAGTTAAATTGCATAAATTAGTGTACTAGTTGTTCTTTATCTTTTTCAAGATTCAATAGTTGTTCCAAAATTAGTTATCCCTATTAGATGACATAATGTTTGAACTAATGGTCATCAACTCAATCCACGCTTTTGCGTGCTTGGAGAAGCTTCGCTGTTTACTTTTTTGTCAAAAGGTTTAATGGAAAACTATCTATCCATTCCAAATTAAATTCATGTGTTCTTTGTTTTCCTTACAGGAAAATGGAGTTCAAACAATGGACATATGTCAAAAATGAAAAACAGAGGAAGTGCATAATTCGTTTATGCCTAAAACGCAATAAACTGGTGATACGTTGGTGATACAGTGGCGATACAAAAGCGATGAAAGGGTGCTAGAAATTGTTGTTTCTATTTACTTTGGGATTTCTTCTTTTGTTTCATTTCAATTACTTAGCTTTAATAATTGGATGATTACGAGATGAATTTGTGTCAATTATTAATACAACAATTACATATGTGAAGATTAAGACGAACAACATATCGTATCACCAAACATAATCAAACCACCAAATGTAATCATCATTTTCTTCAACCCATCACAAAACATTTGCATATTTATTCATATCTTTCTTTTTTTTTGTAAATTATTTTTAGTTATTATTTTTAAAATAATTTCTTACATGTCCTTACGAATTACACGCACTGATCGCTTATTTTGAAAGGCACGCTTGTTTCTTTCTCGTCCTCATCTTCTTTTTGAATGAAGTGGGCCTAAACCGTAAATCCATTGATGAGCAGTAGTTAATATACATACAATATAATAGCAATATTAGGCCAATACACAAGCACTAGAGAGGCAATAGTAGGTCAATATAACCGCAATACGACAGCAATAGTATCACAATATACATGCAATAGGGTGGTAATATGCATACAATATCTATAAAATACAAAGCCAATATTAGTGCAATACACATACAATAGGACAACAATATTTTGTCAATCTACATACAATACACACATCCATTATTGACTACAATTTAGACATGCAAAATAAATCGCCACCAAACCCTAACAATACTATCTTGCGAAGGGAAAAGGAAGGCAACACAGCCTCGTGCATGCAGCGAGGAGGAAGTTCATTAACGTCATCTGAAAAGAGAACAAGGATTCATAAACAGAAAGTTCTCGGTGGGTGCCGCTTTTGCCTAACACCGTATCTTCATGCTCAACTTTGATAAATAAGGAATAGATTCGATTCGAGGGATGAGTTACGCATCACAACTTGAGACGTGTAGATGTAGCAAGTTATTTCTAGTGATTTCACAATTATTTTAAAAAGGGTATTATTTAGATTAAGTGTTCTACTCTACTAATCAATTACAACTAAAAGGGAGATAAGATGGATGCGGCTTGGATTTAACATACGATATGGTCTAATAGCAACCCCTTATTCATAAGGATAGGAAAGATGGTTATATCAATGCTTTTCACACAAGAAAAGTGAGAAAACTATGCCGAACCAACTAAAGATCTCAAGACTGAAGATGTCACTAGCCATTACCTCAACAAGTACCCTTGGCTTCTTCTTCGATTTGACAACAGGTTCATCTTTCTCAAATCTTCCAGAAGCAAAAGCAGATTCCTTTCTATCTCTTTTGCGAGTAACTGCTTCTGCCTCTTCATCACTTCCAACTGAAGTCTGAAAATCTCGTTATCATGAGTCATGAGTTAGGATCCAGGTAGGAATAGTCTATAATAATAAGACATAGGATCATAAACATTGCACCCTGTCCTCGATTTTTTCATCTTCTATAAATTACATTATCTAATGTCTCCATAAGAGAGGGACAAAGGTGTAAGAAGAATAGAGCGTGATCGCCATAGATTTACTTAAGCAGGAAAGCTAAGATAATTCATTACCATCTAATCCCATCATTCATGGTTAAGGGGATAAATCTCTTTTTCAAGTCTTACCATGCTAAAAAGTGTTGATATGTAATTGATAAAATTACACTTTCTATTCTATATATAGCCTTCATATTTTTTTAGATGCACTCTTTTCCCTCTTGTTTCCACAGAAGTAGTAACAAATTGTATGAAATCATTATTACAGAGGTAAGTGAGTTATGAATGTACCTGATACCATGAAGCACAGAATCCCACAGCAGAAATGTGTATGACCAAACACATGACATGCAGATGGACTTCCTTCAACCCCATGGATAGACCCTATACGGACCTCAGGACAACCAGAACCGATAATCTTTGGAAGCTTTGGATAGAATAGCATCCTTTTCTCTAGGCACAGCTCTTGCCTGGCGACATGGTATGCAAGCAATTGTCACGCTAACAGAAGACTACTGATTGAATCCATATACTTATTGACAAATGAGATTCAGGGAAAGGACACAAGAACAATGCACAATAAAGTTACAAGGAAAAAAAGAAGAATGAAAGGTTAATTTGAAAATGGTTTTGAAAAATTGGCTAAAATCTTTTTATATCAAGCAGGCTCAAAGTTTCAACAAAGGAAGCAACTAAGAATTCAGAATCAATGTGGGTTGGCTACTAACTACAGAATAAATAAACCCTAAACAGAAAAAAAAGTAAAAGAAAAAAAAAGGGGGACTTTCTTTTTTCTTCTGTTTTTGTACCTGAACTATGGCTTGTTCCAATTCAGTACTTAAACTTGTCCCAATCTAGTCTCATCCTCAATGATAATGAGAAAAAAGACACAAAATTGCCAATAAGATCTGTTCTAACAAAGTTTAATTCGGCACTTATTGGACACAAAAAATTAATTTAGAAACCAAACTGAGACAAATTATAGTTCAGGTACTGAGTTGTTACAAGAGTCAAAGTTCAGGTACCAAAATTGAAAAAAAAAAGCCCCTAAAGAAATGTTAGAACCCTTTAGAAACAAATCCAATCAGCAAGATATATGATCTAAGAAGCATTTTAAAAATATTTAAAGTGAGAAAGCAACTAGTCAAACTTAGTATTTTGGAAGCATAAATCATGAACAACCTGACCTGGGAACAAAATGAGAAAATGTAATTATTTGGTTACATGTGTTCTGGATCTCCTTGATCACACTCTGATTCTTTTCATTCATTGCATCAAAGTACAGGGCAAGTGAGATATTTCCATTTGACAGTTCCTTGGACCACTTGCATGCCTTGAAGTCCTTACATGCCTACAAATTGAAATAACGATATGTGCATTAAAGCATCTATACATTGCTCTGCTCCCCTACATGATAAAGCAGTCATAATAACTGCAGCAATGTAAACTGACAAATCAAGCGCATGTAAGGAACACAAATAAAACAGGCAACAACACAAAAATACCAAACCAACAGATAAAAATAGAGAGAATATAAACCTTCAGCACTAAAGACATAAATGCAGACATGACAAACAATCAATAGACAAGAAAAGAGAATAAAGAAGAAAGCCGAGCTCCTCCATTAAAGAAGCAAACCCCTGTTTCTGGTCTTGTTATACATTGCAAGCTTACCTACCACACCAAAAAACTAACAAAAAAAAATCAAAACCCATTAAATAAAATCACAAATTATTAACACCCAATAACAAAGAGATGGACTCACAGTAAAGAAAAATGGAAAATGAACACCTCAACGTCAACGACGGTGCCGTACTTCTCGAATAGAGTGTGAATGTCTTCTAGGGTACAAGTCCAAGGCACATTTTGGGCAAGCAATCTTGTGTCAGAGAACTCTTCAGGCTCTGCCTCCAGTACTGGGCTTTCCTCAAGAGCTTGTTCTTGAGCAGTAGAGGAGAATAGGAAAACGAAGTTGCCCAGCCTTTTGGTCCGAGTTATGGAAGATGGGCAAGTGTGGGTGTGTGGGAGAGAAAAAGAGAGTGAGGAAAGAGACCCAGAAAGAGAGAGAGTGGTTGGTGTGTGCTTGCAGAGGTGTTGTGGGTTTGCAGAGAAAGTAGAGGCATTAGAGGGAGTTGTTGTTCTGTGAGGAGGAAGAGAGAACTGTGAGAAAGAGTTGACTGAGAGAGAGCGAAGAGGGAACTGAGAGAGAAAAGAGAAAAGGAACTGAGAGAGAAAAGAGAAAGTGAGAAAAAGTGATATGTGTGCAATAAGTAGACAATAAATATGTATTTATAGGTGATAGTTCCAAAATTTTTGAGAATGGGTGGTATTTTCAGAAAATATTATGAAATGGGTGGTATTTTCAGAAAATATTATGAAATGGGTGGTATTTTCAGCTATTTCCCTTGTTTCTATGGGAACTTGAGTCAACTCACAATTCATTCATTTAGCTTCTAAAGTGATACTTAAGGTGGAATTCAACTTTAATTACAAGGCTACTAATCCCCTTGTCATATCATCGATTTTACCAGGGCCGGCTCCTTTCTATTGTGTTATAATTTTTTTAAAAAGACTTATGTGCTAGATTAACTCTCATATTTTAAGTAAAAATACGAAGAATTAACATGTTCAAATTAATTTAAAATGTATCATTTAAGATAAATAAAATATATCAATTTAGACTTCAATGTAAAAAAATTAAAAACTAAGGCTAAGGCAACGTTCAATTCTAATGAAAATTTCGAAATCTTAAGAAGTGGAATTTAACATGTTCTAATGTTGTTTTGAGAAACCTAAAAGTTATCCGAATGTTTTTGGAAAATATTAAATGAATATATAAATATGTATCAAAAAGAAAAACAATTGGGCCACCCCGAGACAAATGTGCCTATGAGGCAGTTAAATACTTGGGCTCACTTGCTTGGACAGAGCCAGCTGCAATGGTGGCCAATTTCCTTAAGTTTGAACCAGGAGTGTACTTATGTACCAAAATATACCAATAACATAATATATAGAAAATACACAATACCAGATTATATACTGTTTATCTTGTATAAACTATTTATATGGGTATGTTGCCCAAGCTAATTTATACCTCAATTCCACATTGGAATAGAACAAAAGAGAAAACCCTTCTCTCCCCTACATAAAGAGGCTTTCTCCAACACTTAGTCTCTCTCTCTAGGCAATTATCTAGTAGGTCAATGTAAAACTTGTGAGCTTGGGGAAGCAAGAACGGTGCGCAATCTCACATTGTTCGGGGAGGGAAAGGTGAAGTGCCTTATATGTGTGGAGACTTCTCTTCCTAGTAAGAGGCCTTTTGGACAAAATAGTATTAGCTTGAGCCCAATAACAAAACCGTGATGAGGAGGTCCAAAGCGGACAATATCTTATTAGTGGAGTCGGGTTGTGACAGAATGGTATCAGAGCTGGACCTCGACCAAAAGTGTGCCAGCGAGAACGCTGGGCCCCAAAGGGGGTAGATTGTAAGATTCGTGAGCTTGGGGAAGCAAGAACGGTGAGCTATCCCACATTGCTCGGGGAGGGAAAGGTGAAGTGCCTTATATGTGTGGACAAGATAGCCTTATATGTGTGGACACTTCTCTTCCTAGTAAGAGGCCTTTTGGGCAAGATAGCATTAGCTTGAGCCTAATAACAAAACCGTGAGGGGAAGGCCCAAAACGGACAATATCTTACTAGTGGAGTCGGGTCGTGACAGTCAAACTCATTGTAATACTTATGTAACCTCTTTACTATCATAATGAGAACACATACAAACTTTGTTGATGTAGCCCATTCAAGGGTGAACCACGTAAATACTTTGTGTTGTGCTTGATCTTGGTCATTCACTCATGCAACCCTAGATGAACTAATTTTGAGCATTAATAGTTGGCGCCGTATGTGGGAACGAGCAACAAGAATTCTGCTCAACTCCATTAGCAAGAGTTCATGCTTCGTGTTTTTTCCACACATCATAATAATATGTTCATCCTTGGTATTATCATTATCGATGCCCAAGTATGCATCACAACCAGAGAATCATGACCAGACCAGGTCCTCCAACAAGCTCACATTGTCCAATGATCAACTTATTTTCTGGTCCTCATTGAACTCTACCCCAACCAAATAATGGCTTCATCAAGAGATCATTTTCCAAAATTGAAGAGTTGCTTTATGGTTATCATCGAGTTGCTTAACGACCAGAACGACTCCCCCAATGAGCTCTTATTAATTCATTAAAGTGTTGACTTCTGGTCATCCTCGAGTTGCATCCCGACCAAGACTGATCCTTGAATGAAGGCACATTACCTCATTAAAGTTTTATCTTCTAGTTCTCTTCGAGTTGCATCCCGACCATAACTGACCATCCGATGAACGCATATTATACCTAATTAAAGTGTTATCTTCTGGTCTTCTTCGAGTTGCATCCCAACCAGAACTTTGCCTCCAATGAGCACATAACCTCATTAAAGTGTTGTTTTCTGGTCCTCCTCGAGTTGCATCCCGACCAAGACTGATCCTTCAATGAAGGCATATTACCTCATTAAAGTTTTATCTTCTGGTTCTTTTCGAGTTGAATCCCGACCATAACTGACCTCCCGATGAACGCATATTATACCCCATTAAAGTGTTATCTTTTGGTCCTCCTCGAGTTGCATCCCAACCAAAACTTCACCTCTAATAAGCACATAACCTTATCAAAGTATTGTTTTCTGGTCCTCCTCAAGTTGCATCCCAACCAGGACTGATCCTTCGATGAAGGCATATTACCTCATTAAAGTTTTATCCTATGGTTCTCTTCGAGTTGCATCCCGACCATAATTGACCATCCGATGAATGCATATTATACCTCATTAAAGTATTATCTTTTGGTCCTCCTCGAGTTGCATCCCAACCAGAACTTTGCCTTTAATGAGCACATAACCTCATCAAAGTGTTGTTTTATGATTCTCCTCGAGTTGCATCCCAACTAGAACTTCTCCTCCAATGAGCACATAACCTCATCAAAGTGTTGTTTTGTAGTCCTCATCGAGTTGTATCCCAACCAAAACCACCTCCTCAAATAAGCCAATCGTTCATCATCAAAGCATTACTTTCTAATCATCCTCAAGTTCTGACTTTGCATCCCGACCATAAAAGCTCTTTAATTGAGCCCATTTTCCATCACTAATACCTTATTATCTAGCAATCTTTTTTCTTTGGTCACACATCCCAACCTGAGAATCCCGACCATTAAGGCTTGATCCGTATCAAACTTGGTCCTCGATCATCATCGAGTATCCATTCTCTACGAAGACCAAGACCAAGAATTGATGTGGACCCCAAAGCCACCAACCAATTACATCTTGGATTGCCCCTAACCTGGTCTTCATCCTCCATCAAGTACTAACTCTCGATGATGACCATTGCCAATTACATCTTGGAAGACCCTCAACTTGGTCCTCGCTCACCATCGAGTATCAACTTTCGAGGAGGACCAAGACTAAGAATTGGTGTGGACCCCGAAAGACCACCCAACAATTACATCTTGGTTAGCCCCAACATGGTCATCATTCGCATTTGAGTATCAACTCTCGACGAGGACGAACGCCAATATCGTCTTGTGCATACCATCAAAGGCCACCCCCAGTCTCATGCTTTTTGACCTCAACGTGCTTCACATCTACTTGGTCGGGATCCATTCAATCCATCGTTAAAAAAGTCTCCCACTTGGTCGAGATCAACATCGACATCGACCAAGTTCAATGAAAAATGCCCTCGAGTCGAATGTCACCCAAGCCTTCCACTTGACTAGGATCAACCTCGACACTTAGCAAGTTCAAGAAAAAATAGCCTTCGAGCAATTGACACCCAAGCCCATCCACCTGGTTGGGATCAAATTGACCCCGACCAGTTTCAACTAAAAATAGCCCTCGAGCTACCAACACCCAAGCTCATCCACCTGGTTAAGACCAAATTGACCATGACTAGGTTCAACAAAAAATGGTCCTCAAGCCAATCGACACTCAAACTCATCCACTTGGTTGGGAACAAACTCGATGTTTACCAGGTTCAACCAAAAATACCCCAAGCCGAGCACAACCAAGCTCATTCACATGGTTGGGATCAAAACTCTACACCAACATGCATCAACACATAATATATGTTATTCAAACACCATTATGTCGTACCGCTGTAGAATCCATTGAGATAAACTTCAACAATGAAAATATCTTCATCAACAACAATATATGCTAAGCTCGATCAACACCCCAAATTCTCTTAGGACTCTATAGTCAAGAAGTTGCTCTTAACTGAGGACTTGAGGCCTTAGGTGTATATGGGTATGTTTCCCAATATAATTTATATCTCAATACCACATTGTAATAGAACAAAAGAGAAGACCCTTCTCTCCTCTACACAAAGATGTTGTCTCCAACACTTAGGATCTCTCTAGGCAATTATCTAGTAGGCCAAACTCATTGTAACACTTATGTAACCTCTTTAATATCGTAATGAGAACACCTACCAACTCTTTGGATTAAGCGCATTCAATGGTGATGAACTAATTTTGAGCATCAATAAACGTCAGAGTAATTCAAGAGTCTACAACTGCCTTTAGGTGTCAACTTTGGGAATGTTTTAAGACTTTACTTGTGAGGCACTTGGAAGACATTGACGTCAAACTCATCAAAGAATTAAACCAGCCACAATTAACTTGTGACTGGAATGTAGTCGACTACTTAGTGAAATTTGTGTCCATACCATCAGAAGAACGTATCAACTTACCTATTCCAGCCGCATATTTGGTTGAGCATGCCTCCCAAGGTTTAAATATGACTAAAAATTGGTTCTTAGATAGGTTGAAGGCGTGTGGAAGATTTTGCATAGCAATGTTTGAGCTTATACTGATGATCTAGATTTCTAAGGGTGATTCCAGGATATGGCCAATCTAGTCTGATATTGGTGGCAGTAACCACACAGATAACTCCTCCGCTAAGCCCGACACTCCTCCCATTAGTATTGACAACAAGGATATGAGATCTGCCAACCCCGATGATTTGGGTAAGGATGTTTTACTTTTCTTTAGTTTTTTATTTCTAATAAATCTTGGCAATAAATACAACTTCTGTGGATTGTTTTAGGTACACAAATTGCAGTGAGATGATTGAATATGCTCATAGAGAGGTCTATTAGTATATGATGAAATGAGTTCACACTTCAAGTTAGTTAGGGGAGCCTTTATTATCCTTGATTTGTTTTTCATTGGATTTGTATTTAAGCTATTTAGGTATGACATCTTTTCAATAAACATAATCACAAGAAATTGCATAACCCACATTTTCATGTGACATCGCATGATACAAGCTAAGAAATGACATTTGTCAATAATACATCTTGGAAACTTATTGAAACAAGTGTTAGAAAAGTCATACCTTTATTTACACCGTACAAAACACAACAAAATAAAAATAAATCTAAAGATTATTATGTATATGGAGCCCATCGCATTACATGTAAGCTCATGTTTCGCCTGCCTCCAAACAAAATATCCTTATTTTTTATTCACCACCCATCACATCACATATTCACATATTTAGTACATCACATATTCATATATTTAGTACATTATATATTCACATATTTGGTACAACACATCACATCACTCAAGTCCAAAAAATAGATCAAATACAAAAAATAGTGTATATCATCAACATACTTCTTTCTATCAACAAAAGAGAGCAAACTAATCCAACATCAACTGAGGATGAATGTGCAAGTTTGTAAATGACATTGTAGCGCCTTGGAATGATGTATTATTGATAGTTCTTCAGCTTGTATTCGTTACACTTCATTATGCACTGTCACATGAAAATATGGTTTATGATAAACAAAGCATACAAATTAATCATAGTCACATATATACATAATTTAATAAAAGCAATATATATAAAAAAGAACTAAGCTAAATTGTGAACTCAATTCTTCCAATATTAACATACCTCACCAAGAGCATCTTTAATCCCATCGCTGCAATTTGTGCACCTAAATAATGCACAATAGTTCATTAATTATTAACAATTATCAACATTTTGCGTCCTTACAAGGCACTCTACTCATGGCTTGAAGAAGTGGGTTTGCAATACTAAGTAAGGTCGTCTCATCTCGTCCCCATATTTTAGTCCGAAATAGAACAAATGGTAGTAGGCCGGGAAATTCATAACTTACTACCACCATATGCACTTGTTTGATAAGTCTTAAATCGTAAAGAAAAAGTAATTTCATCGTACTAAAACTCTTAAACAAAATGTTAGGCACTCCCATTTCATTTGTAGCACAACTTAAGACCAAATGAAATGCTAGCTAAGCTATAAGGGGAATGAACTTGAGAAATGAAGACTTCGCACTTGGAAACTTATCAAAACAAGTCTTAGGAAAGGCATACCTTTATTTAACCACAGCCATTATCTAAAGATTTATATATATATATATAGGAGCCTATCACATTACACGTAAGATCATGTTTCACCTAACCCCAAACAAAATATCATTCTTTTTTTATCCACCGCCCACCATGTCACATATTCACATATTTACTACATCACATCATATCACACAAATACAAAACATAATGTATATTATCAACATCATATTTCCTATCCACAAAGCAAAACAAACTAATCCAACATCAACACTTCATCATCATTCCTATATATCCCCATGAATAGACAAAGGATGGATGTGCTTGGTTGACTAGCAATTACAGGTTTGTAGTTGACCTTATAGCGCCTTGGAAGGATATATTATTGACAAGTGGTAGTTCTTTAGCTTGTATTCTTTACACTTCAATTTGCACTGTCACATGAAAATGTAGTTTATGATAAATAGAGAATACAAATCAATCATAGCCACATATATGTAGAATTTAATAAAAGCAATCTATATAATAAAAAAAAGAACTAACCTAAATTGTTCATCCAATATTAACGAACATCACCAAGAGCATTTTCAATCCGCTCGCTGCAATTTATGCACCTAAATAATGCACAAAAGTTCAATAATTGTCAACAATAATTGCTGCAAAGAAAAGAAAAACCCTAAAGAAAATGAAAATTCCTTACTTAAAACATCATTGTTGGCAGACCGCATGTTCTTGTTGTTAGAGCTGTGAGATTTTGTTGTGGCAGGCTCAGTAGAAGAAACGTTGTCACAATGGTCACTGGTGACACCATTATCCAAATGGTCGGACCATATAATTGACAAAAACTTGGAAAAGTATATGATGAGGAACAAATCCAACAAGGATGCCAAAATTTTCCATGAGCCTTCAATTGATCTAAGAACCAGGTTTTGGAAACTAATACTACATTGGGAGGTTGACTTGACCAAGTATGTTGCTGGAACAAGAATGTTGATCCGTTGTTCTGATGATGTTGAGACATACTTCACCAAGTAAACAATAACATTCCAGTCACCTGTAAAGAGTGGCTCGTGTAATTGCCCAATGAGTCTGACTTCATAATCTACCATATGCCTATCAAGTAAAGTACTAAAACAATCATAGATTTGCCTCCTAAACGCATACATAGAATTATGAATTTGTTGTATTCTTACCCTATTTTTGTTGTGTTGGCATGTTCATGTTCTGCTAATGATGAAGAACGGAATAACAAAGCGATTATCCCACTTTATCCAAACAACAATTTACCACATTTATTCTTCTTGTTAAGACCACATTTCTTATTGTAGATATTTTTAGTTTCCTCCAATATTTTACTCAATAAGAACATAATAACATAAAACAACAATAATTTATTTGTTAAGATGTTTAGATTCTTTAGTCAATAAACAGTTTGGAACTAGACAAGATACCGTGCATTTCATTTCATTTATTTAGTACATCAAATCACATATTCACATATTTAGTACATTACATCACATCACACAAGAACGAAAAATGAATCAAATACAAAACATAGTGTATATTATCAACATCCTCCTTCCTATCCATAAAGCATAACAAATTAATCCAACATCAACACAACATCCTCTTTCCTATCCCCATAAAAAGACAGAGGATGAATGTGCTTGGTTGACTGACAGTTGCAGGTTTGTAAGTGACATTGTAGCGCCTTGGAATGATGTATTATTGACAACTGGTAGTTCTTTAGCTTATATTTGTTACACTTCATTATGCACTGTCACATGAAAATATGGTTTATGACAAACAAAGCGTACAAATTAATCATAGTTGCATATATACATAATTTAATAAAAGCAATATATACAAAAAAGAACTAACCTAAATTGTGAACTCAATTCATCCAATATTAACATACCTCATCAAGAGCATCTTAAATCCCCTCGCTACAAAGAAAAGAAAAACCCTAAAGAAAATCAAAATTCCTTACTTAAATGATCATTGTTGGCAGACCGCTTGTTCTTGTTGTTAGTGCTATGAGATTTTGTTGTGGCAGGATTTGCAGTGACATGCTTAACAGAAGGAGCGTTGTCACAGTGGTCACTGGTGACATCATTATCAGAATGACCATAATATATCATTGAAAAAAACTTGGAAAAGCGGATGATGAGGAACAAATCCAACAAGGATGTGCCAAATTTTCCAGGAGCCTTCAATTGATCTAAGAACCAAGTTTTGGAAACCAATAAACTAAATTGGGAGGCTGACTTGACCATGTATGTTGCTGGAATAGGAATGTTGATCCATTATTCTGATGGTGTTGAGACATACTTCACCAAGTAGACAATACCATTCCAGTCACCTCCCCAATGAGTTTGACTTCATAATCCACTATGTGTCTCTCAAGTAAAGTAGTAAAACAACCTTAGAGTTACCTCCAAATCGCATACATAGAATTATGAATTTGTTGTTTTCTTACCCTATTCTTGTTGTGTTGGCATGTTCATGATCAACTAATGATGATATAATTGTTGACGTTGACAATCTTTGATTGGATGGGAAGAACTACAATATTTAGAGGAATATAATGTATTTCTATGTCCTATATGGTAATCTTCAACCTATGATCTATGCAACATGCCCAAGATTTGTGGTAGAAACCAAAACAAGTGCGGAAGAACATAATAACAAAGAGATTATCCAACTTGATCCTAACCACCATTTGCCACCTTTCTTATTCTTGTTATCATTGTTTAGATCACATTTTCATCTTGGGGATATTTTTAGTTTCCTCCAACATTTTACACAATAACAAATTATTAAATAAGAACAACAATAATCTTTTTTTAAGGTGTTTAGATTCTTTAGTCAATAGATAATTTGGAACTAGACAAGATACAATGCTTTTTATTTCACTTTGAATACAATTCATGCTAATTTTTCATTGTTAGAAAAAAAAAATTAAGTGACACAAAATATTAATGTCCAATGTTGTAAAATGATTGTGAATGTTAGGTAGGATGTATTTCATATCAAATGTATTTGAGAACGTAACAAAAGTTTTGGACATGCCACATCAAATGTTGAGAATTAACTTCATCCCAGCTGCATTTTTAGATTAATGGACTTGAGATGAAAAAGAAATAGATAACTCATGACTTTAATAACTTCAATCTCCCTTGCCACTATTAACAGACCTCACCAAGTGGATTTTCAATCCCCTCGCTGCAATTTGTGCACCTAAATAAAGTACAAAAGTTCAATTATTGTCAAACAATAATTGTTGCAAAGAAAAAACCCTAAAGAAAAAAATAAAACATCATTGTTGGTAGATTGTATGTTCTTGTTGTTAGAGCTGTAAGATTTTGTTGTGGCAGGCTCAGTAGAAGAAGCGTTGTCACAGTGGTCACTGGTGACACCATTATCCGAATAGCCAAACCATATCTTTGAAAAAAACTTGGAAAAACATATGATGAGGAACAAATCCAACAAGGATGAGCCAAATTTTACAGGAGCCTTCAATCGATCTAAGAACCGGGTTTTGGAAACCAATACTAAATTGGGAGGTTGACTTGACCAAGTATGTTGCTGAAACATGAATGTTGATCCGTTATTCTGATGGTGTTGAGACATACTTAGCCAAGTAAACAATAACATTTCAGTCACCTGCGAAGATTGGCTAGTGTAATTGCCCAATAAGTCTGACTTCATAATCCACCATGTGCCTCTTAAGTAAAGTAGTAAAACAATACTAGAGTTGCCTCCAAAACGCATACATTGAATTATTAATTTGTTGTTTTATGACCCTATTCTTGTTGTGTTGGCATGTTCATGTTCAACTAATGATGATGTAATTGTTGACATTGACAATCTTTTATTGGATGGGAAGAACTACAATATTTAGAGTTATAGAATGTATTTCTATGTCCTATATGGTAATCCTCAACGTATGCTCTTTGCAACATGCCCAAGATTTGTGATAGAAATCAAAGCAAGTGCGGAAGAACATAATAACAAAAAGATTATCTGATTTGATCCAAACCACCATTTGCCACCTTTATTCTTCTTGTTATCATTGTTTAGACCACACTTCATCTTAGGGATATTTTTAGTTTCCTCCAATATTTTACTCAATAAAAACATAATAAAAAATTATTAAATAAGAACAACAATAATATTTTTTTAAATGTGTTTATATTCTTTAGTCAATAGATAATTTGGAACTCGACAAGATACAACGCTTTTTATTTCACTTTGAATACAATTCATGCTAATTTTTCATTGTCGAAAAAAAAAAAAGTGACAAAATTTTCATGTCCAATATTGTAAAATGATTGTGAATGTTAGGTAGGATGTATTTCATATCAAATATATTTGAGAATGTAACACAAGTTTTGGACCTGCCACATCAAATGTTGAGAATTAACTTCATCCCAGCTGCATTTTTAGACTAATGGACTTGAGATGAAAAAGAAAGAGATAACTCAGGACTTTAATAACTTCAATCCCCTCGCTGCAATTTGTGCACCTAAATAATGCACATTAGTTCAATTATTGTAAACATTAATTGTTGCAAAGAAAAGAAAAACCCTAAAGAAAATGAAAATTCCTTACTTAAAACATCATTGTTGTCAGACCGCATGTTCTTGTTGTTAAAGTTGTGAGATTTTGTTGTGGCATGCTCAATAGAAGAAGCGTTGTCATAGTGGTCACTGGTGACACCATTATTTGAATGGCCAGACTATATCATTGAAACAAAACTTGGAAAAGCATATGATAAGGAACAAATCCAACAAGGATGCGCCAAATTTTTCTCAATCGATCTAAGAACCAGGTTTTAGAAACCAATACTAAATTGGGAAGTTGACTTGACCAAGTATGTTGTTGGAACATGAATGTTGATATGTTGTTCTAATGGTGTTGAGACATACTTTACCAAGTAAACAATAACATTCCAGTCACCTGCAAAGATTGGCTCATGTAATTGCTCAATTAGTCTGACTTCATAATCCACCATGTGCCTCTCAAGTAAAGTACTAAAACAACCCTAGAGTTGCCTCCTAAACGCATACATAAAATTATGAATTTGTTGTATTCTTACTATATTATTGATGTGTTGGCATGTTCATGATATGCTAATAATGAAGAACATAATAAGAAAGCGATTATCCCACTTGATCCAAACCACCATTTCTCACATTTATTCTTCTTGTTATCATTGTTTAGACCACGTTTCATCTTGGGGATATTTTTAGGTTCCTCCAATATTTTACTCAATAAAAACATAATAACATAGAACAACAATAATCTATTTTTTAAGATGTTTAGATTCTTTAGTCAATAGACAGTTTGGAACTAGACAAGATACCACGCATTTCATTTCACTTTAAATATAATTCATGCTAATTTTTCATTGTTAGAAAAAAAAAAATTGAAGTGACAAAATATTCATGTCTAATGTTGTAAAATGATTGTGAATGTTAGGTATGATGTATTTCATATCAAATGTGTTTGAGAAAGTAACACAAGTTTTGGACGTGTCACATCAAATGCTGAGAGAGAATTAACTTCATTCCAGCTACATTTTTAGACTAATGAGCCTGAGATGAAAAAGAAAGAGGTAACTTAGGACTTTTAATAACTTTCTACTAGAGCATCCGAAAGTTTTGGTTTGAGATCACATTCATTGCATTCCTATTTTTTCTTGTTGGCCCAAATCACATAATCTCATCCTTAAAATGGGGTAGTCTAATCTAATATATGGGAATCTAAAGAGACTAGAAATTAATTACCCAAGTGATGTAAATGAAAAGTGCTCTTGTGGATTTTTTGGGATGAACCTGAACCAAACTAGTCCTCAATTGGTTTCCATTACCACTATCAAATCAAGAGCTCAAACAGACGAATCCTCTGTTGCATTGCAACTGCTAAGACATTATTCTTGTCAAAACCATGAAAGCTGCAGGTTTGAAATTTCCATTCCATTTTAACAATCACCAAATTTTAACTTTATTTTCCTAGTATAGTATGTAGATAACCCTTGAATTATATGGTTTGTGTTCGTGTTTGGATTTTCGAACTTGAAAAAGTGTTAGTTAAGGTTCAGCAGCACCAATCAAATCAAAACTACCCTTTGCCTTGTTTGGCATTGGCACCATCAACTTTTGAGTTGAGCCTGAAAACACCATCAGAAAGAATTGCACCTATTCATTCACTCTAGGATAAGGATAGTGTACAAACAAACAAACACAAATTGAGAAAAACTAAATTACAAACTGAAATTTGGAATAACATTGCCCAAAAAAACATTCAATTGACAAGTAAAAAAGCCTAACCCTAATTGAAATAAAAAGTAAAGTAAAAGAAAATGTCCAAAATGAAGTTGCTTATTAGTTGGCCATTGGTCCCCCTTCCCCACCACTCGTCTGTCTGACCATATATTATGGTGGGTCATTAGCCCAGTGTGCCTCATGACTGTAGGATGGGCCAATGTCACCTGACCTAATTCTTCTTCCCTTGTGGGGCCCAAGCCCACTACAATTCCCCACTGTCAGCCCGACCGACTAAACCCAAAAAGTTTTTGTTGGCACTCAAAAAATGCCATTAAATATATAAACAAACTAAATCAGAACAAGCATGCCGTCTTAGCTCAGCTGGTAGAGCGCGTGGCTTTTAACCACGTGGTCGTGGGTTCGATTCCCACAGACGGCGAATTTGCTTTCACTTTAATATTTTGGGATTTTCTACTATGCTATAAAGTGGTCCCACCTTTATTTCCCTTTGGTTTTTGTGAAGGCAATTTCATATCAACTACTATTGTGGAGATTAATTATTAAACAAATTGTGATTATTTATATCTAATCTTTAAACTACCATTACAACTTCAGTTGGCCATAAACTCTTAGCTGTCCCCTCCCCTTTTTGGCATCCGTCCATTGATGGGTCGATTTCCTCAAGTCACGGTGGACCCTGGGCCCTTGGCTTTTGCGATGTTTGGCTTTTTCTTTTTTTAGGTAGAGCAAGTAGTCTGAATTCCTCAATCATAAAGAGTTTCTTTCAGTTTAATAATAATATACAGAGCCAAAAAGGACAAAATCCATTTTGGAGACGTTTAATTTAATCCTCTAATTAAAAAATACAAACTAGAAGACAAATTAACAACAACAACAACAACAAACAATTTAATCAAAGATTACAACAACGGCCAGCTACCACTACCAACAAGATACTGGGGGCCTCTTGCTCCTCACAAGTGGCTTCATCTGCCAAACACAACCACAAAGATATAAAAACCAACATCTCCTATGCTCTCTCTCTCTTCTCTCTGTGTGTGTTTCCTGCCCCCACCCACACTTCATAATTGCAGGCTCTCAGTGCATCTTGGAAAAAGACCATGCACAGAGGCCTTTTTCTTTTTCTTTTCTTTTTTCCATTGAAATTGCTCACCCCATATGCAGTCTCACTTAAAAATTCTTCTCTAACACATGTGACACACCCACCATGCATGTTCTCTCCCCAACCCACAACCCCCAAAAGTGTCCTTTTGTGGGCTTAAATTAATTTCTCTAGCTGGCTACATCCATCAAGATTCAAAGGGGGGTTTGGTTTTTAATTCTTTCCATATTTAGCTGGGGCAAGCAAGTTTTGAGACATCCTTACTAGACCTGTTGTATTTCATGTGGCTCTTGACCAGCTGCCCAGCTGCCAGGGCTGACATGAGTGAGAGCTCCCCTGCTAGGACAGAGCCTGCTACAATGGTGGCCAATTTCCTTGAGTTTGAACCAGGAGAGTCTTTGCTTGCTCCTTTCACACCTAATAGGTTCAAGCAGGCTGATTGGGATGCAAGTTGTGTTCCTCCTCCAACTGTTCCCACCTGAAAATTTATAAATTTAAAAAAACAAAAAACAAAATTGGGATTAGGTGTCCTTTCAATTGAAGATCTTCACAAGAATCATCACTTCAATGTTTTCTTTCCCCAAAAAAACAAAACCAGAAAAGAAAGCAAAGTCTGCAGATTCTGCATTGGTATGGTGTATTTTTATATATATTGGGAACCCTCCACACCCTGGAATTTTTAAATGGCATAAGCCAAATTCTCTAGAACAGAACAATCTGGTTATGGATCTAACATCACCTTTCAAATTCATTTAAAATTGAGCATGAATTATAATTAAGTTACGTTAATTACACTAAATTAAGCATTAATTATGATTGTAATTGTACCTCAATGGAAGGCATGGTAACTGAGACATGAAGGTCCTTGCCATTGTTGACGGCTTCCATCATGGTGATGCAGTGAGAGCTCTCTACATTCTGAGCAGGATCCTGCCCAGTGGCTAAGTAAATTGCAGAAACAATGTTGCTGGCGTGGGCATTGAATCCACCAAGAGCACCAGCCATTGCAGAACCAGTAAGGTTTTTGAGCATGTTAAGCTCCACTAGGGCAGCCACATTCGTCTTCAGCACCTTCCTCACCACCTCTTCCCTGATCACTGCCTCACATACCACAGATTTGCCTCTCCCTTCTATCCAATTTACAGCGGCTGGTTTCTTGTCTGAGCAGAAATTTCCTGCACAGAACAGAATAAACACAAAACTAAATCAACCTAATGACCTATAAAAAAATATTTCTACAAATGACAATGACATCCATGTCAGGGAAGTCACTTTGAAGAGAACAGAAGAGAGAAGATTAATTAAGTTACCAGAGAACAGAAGAGAGAAGATTAATTAAGTTACCAGAGAACAGAAGAGAGAAGATCAATTAAGTTACCAGAGATGCCAATGACATCCATGTCAGGGAAGTCACTTTGAAGGAAATCTAGAACATTTTGGACGCCTTTGGAGACCATGTTCATTCCCATGGCATCTCCAGTGCTGCAAGTAAACCTCATGTACAGATTCTTCCCTGCTACTGCGCATTGTATCCTTTGAAGCCTTGCGAATCTACTAGATCTGAACAACAGACAAACATCAAGGCATCAACATCATAAAGTTCACCCTCCATCTCAAATGCGCTCCCCAAAAAAAGTTGTTGACTTAGTTCCACAAACAGCAAAAACGATAATCAAAAAGGAAAAAAATGAACTCACCTACTTTTTTAACAGTAAGAAATTAATTATTATAATTACAAATTGCAGCTAAAAAATGGAATTATTAGAAGAAGAAAAAATATTATTGGAGGAGAGGAGAGTTGAATTAATCTACCTGTTGAAAACGACGGCGAGAGAATCAAAGTTGAGAGGGTCCTCGACGAAGAACTTGAGTTCGGCAGCTCTAGCGGCAGAGCTGAACCTGACAACGGGCGCCCGGGTCATGCCGTCCTTGAGAACCACGCTCTGGGCCCCGCCCGACACGTGGATGGCCTTGCATCCCCTATTGGTGCTCGCCACCAGGCAACCCTCCGTCGTCGCCATCGGCACCGTGAACTCCCCGCCGTCCAGCAGCAGCGGCCCGGCCACTCCGACCGGGATCTGAACATACCCGACCGGCATCTCGCAGCACTGCCCCAATATCGACTCGTAGTCGAAGCCTTCCAACGGCAGGCCCTCCAGCGAACGACAAGTCGTCCTCTGCAACGCCTCCCGCCGTATCGCCGCCGCTCGCCGGCAGTCCCCGAGACTCGCCTCGAGCGAGTAGGAGGGCGTCGTTCCGGACACTACCGATTTGATTATGTCCTCGTCTTCCTCCGACGACGCGCCGCCGCCTGAGGCGGAGAGGGGTGCGACGCGGACGACTTCGTTTTTCAGTTGTTGTTCGACGGCGACAACGTCATTCCAGGGGTCGTGGGGGGCGCGGGCGTTGTTGGGGGAGACGAAAGACTGGACGAAGTCAATGCCGAAGAAGCCGAGGAGGTAGATGACCGAGGCGAAGAGGGAGAAGAGGGCGGCGATCTCCGAGAGCGTCAGCACATGGAGCGGCGTGGACGTGCGGATCTTCTCGCGCCACCTGTGGAGGAGGAAGTAGGCGACGGTGAAGAAGAGCGTGAAGAAGAGGCCGTTGGTGACGTAGAGCGGCAGAGGAAGCGCGTCGGAGGCCTTGAGATTTTGCTTCTGGGATTTAGCGGGTTCGCCGGCGGAGGAGGGGTTTGGGGGTCGCCGACGAACGGCCATTATTAGAGAGAGAGAAAAATAAGGGAGGGGGATTAAACTAATTAAATTAAGAAATTAGTGTACATTAAAACAAAAGGGGAGGATTAGAGGCGGGGATTAATTTAATTTGTTATGAGTTTGTTAAAAGCGAAGGATTTGGACCGTTTTTATAGAACGAGAAGAGGAGGGGAGTGAGGGGGAGTGAGGGGGTGTGAGGGGGTTAGTTGGGTTTGGCGCGCTGGACCAAAGGTCCACACGTACGGCGTGAGGACGACACGTGTCGGGTTTTATCTCTATGATCGGATCTACGGATCTATGGAGGTGACCCTGGATCCCATGATCATCATGATGATGCGCTCATCATGGACTTCCCTCTTTTTTTTCTCGAATTAGTTGATTGTTTTTTCTATTTTTGTTCTGGTTTTTCTCGAATTAACTTATTTTAAAAAATTAAACATATTTATATAAAAAAAATTAAATTTTTTTAAAAAAAAAAAACCTAATCTCTCTCTCTTTCCCTCTCTCTCCAGCCATCATTTCGCCCTCTCTATATGTATCTTTCTTGGTTTTGGGGATGGGTTTGGGTTTAACGATGATGATGGTGAATTTGGTTTAGGTTTAGGGTGGTGATGCAGGGATGTATAAAGGGTGGGTGGGTGGTGCGGTGGTGCAGTGAGTCGGCTAATGGAGGTTGGGTTTTTTTTTTCTAGGTTCGTTGCAGGCTGGGATGGTTCAGAGAGATAAATTTTTTGAAATTATTTTTTGGTCCACATGTAAGTCCAAGTCATTAAAAAATAGGTCCCGCTTTTGACACGTCAGCATTTAACAGATTAATTAACGTTTTAGCTAACGGATGGGGTAAATTGTAAGGTTTCCGGGAATTTTAGTATGTACTCGTAAATGTCTCTAAAGGTGGGTATGAACTTGAAAATGACCCTATAGTGTGGGGGTTTACTGTAGTTTGTCCTAAATTATTACTGGTACCTTGAAGAAAAGAACAAAATCACTTAAGTTTCAAATGAATCGTGCTTTTTCAAATCACTACGTTACAAGCATTTTTGTTTTTTTGGGAAGATCCATCTCTTGCTTTACCAAGTTTTGTTTTGCTACCCACAAGTGGCGGTCCTAAGGTTTTGGAGGCCCTAAACGAACTACCAAAATGTGGCCTTCTACTATTTATATATATTTATGCAATTTTTTTTCAATAAGTTAAAAAAAATTATATGAACTCAAAGTCAGAATTGAAACCTAAAAAGAAACAAACAAAATGTAATTCACATAACAACTTTATAAATTGCATCAAAACATCACTCGTATGGTACAAATATTCCTATATTCCTCGGTCGGTAAGGCAGCTGCAAGTCTCTTTGCTATCAAGTATGCAATTAGTCGAGGGTATAGAAAAATTATCCTAGAGACGGACTCAAAAGTGCTTGTGGAAGGTACAAGGGGGGCTTCAAACAATGGGCTTTGGTTAGTCAAACCGTTACTGGATGAGTATGACAATTATCAAGCTTCTTTAGTGACGTTAGATAGAATTGGGTGCCTAGGCATTTGAATCGAGCCGCTCATAAGGTAGTTGCGATTAGAGCTAGAGCGGTGCAACTGGAATGTTGACATCGTCTCTTGTGGGTGTTTTGGTTTCTGACGGCCTTCCCTGTCTTTCCTTGGAGGTCTCTGCTCAGTAATTTGCTTAGGTTCCTTTGAGTGTAGACTTTCTTCTAGGCTCTCTTTTTGTTCCTAGTTTGCTTGCATCTTGTTTGTATTTCTGTCTTGTTTTGCTGGCGGTTTTTGCGCCTTTTAATGAAGTATTTTCAAACCCAAAAAAAAAAGTGTAAATACAATATATGAATAATGGGACAAGGTTTGTCAATTCGAGCAAAGGATCCACTAGTGTAGTGGTTTGGAGTAATTCTTCCTATGTAAGTCACGGGTTCGAGTCATGCTTGTCAGTGTTGTGTGTGTGAATTTATTATATTATCGCCTTTCAATAAGAAGCGCCTCAAAAAAAAAAAAATTGGTCAATTCGAGTTTCGTACCAAGTGTGAGACAAATGCCTAACCCTAAGCTCAATTTGAATCTCTTCGACCAAAAAAAAAAAGAGCTCAATCTGAATCTCATAGGGTTTTGCTCAACATAAGTCATTTCGTGTACATGATCAATATCTGAAAAATGACAACTGCAATAACCGGTGTATGCCATATTGGTTCAATATCATGATTTTGCCCTGATTGGATTACTTTGTTTAAATTAAACCACCTTTGACATCACTCCTGCATATGGCAAATTAATTAGAATAACACACGAAATTAAGACAATTGGGGCAATTAGTCAAGCTTAATTATAACCTAACTAGCTACTTATTGCCTGCTTAAGAAAACATAATTCATATGTATGAATGAATCCAACTGAACAATTCAAACCCTAGAATGCAGGGGGAGACAACCTGGGCTTTAAGAACAAATCAACGAGTCCCGTCTAATCTTCCATATCAAACAAAGCCTTAAAGTTATGTGAAGTAGATGTCATACAGATAAATGTGAACTGATCCACGACGATATTTGCAGTGACTAATAAATATATTAATTAATCCAGTGCTTTTGAATGTTTCTATCTCGTGATGATGCAGAACAGACTCAAACGAAGCCAATCCTTGATAAAAGGATATTATAATTAATGGTTGTTCGGTAATTATATATATATATATATAGAATTTGGTAGTTGCCATGGGCTTGACTGAATCAACTGCCCGCAAAGAGGACATGCCCATGTTTTATGTGCATACAGAATTGAAACCTGGTTTATGCATATATGTCAAGTTGAAAATAAAATGGATGGGCATGCCGCATGCATGAGAGCCAGCCAAGACAAGACGGGAATTGTCTCATGCATGCATGAATATGCATTTACGTCCAATCATATTACACCGATTTCAACCATTCCTCCTCCCATCCTCTCCGCCCATTCTTTATCATGCATGCACATCACAGCTAATTCATTAATTATATATATATATATATAAATTATCTTATGCGGATATTCGGACGTTATTATCGTGGACGTGATGTATTTCAGACTAACCTTCCTCGCTTGCATTTTTAAAATGACATCCGTATGCTCCGCTTCATTAATACATCCGAAAAAGAGAATAACTGTATATATATATATTTAAATATCTTTAAATGATATGCAAACAATGCCGTAATCTGTGACTTATCAATGGCCAACTCCTTTTAGCCACGGGTACATTAATTGTGCCGCCCTTTGCGATTACCTAGTGGAGGCAATCTACGTGTGCACCACTTCCACTTATTAGATAGCTCAGCCACGTCTCCCTCTAGGATGTCTGGTATAAGTCTTGATCCATCAGATTACATATCTAATATATTAGTATTGATTAATTCAAATGTAATTTTGTATGGCTTAACGTGAGAAATGTTTTTCATTGAATCTTTGCATGTAAAAGTTTCTCTTGTCCTTGATATATAATAATCCCTGGTCGTGTTTACCATTCAAAACATGTTTGATGATTAAAACAAGTACATTGATGATCAATCATCTCGGGAAATCGTTTGGTTCATGGAAATGATTTGTGGGGAAATCACTTCTCATATTATTTTTAAATTAATGGGAAATGGAGATTCTTTTTCCATGTTGGGTAATCTTAGAAGCATCTCCAATGTACCTCTTCAACCACTTTGGAATGCTTTCAATTAGGTGAGCCACATCGGAAAAATTCCCTCCAACCCTCTTCAACCTCTCATCAAATCTGCAACCTCATTCTCTCTTCAAACTGGTAAGTTGACTTTGGCTCTTCAAAACATTTATTTTGTTTTGGGAGAATCAAAATCATATCGAAAGGCTAAAAACATTTATTTGCTTGATGAGTTTGATGTACATTTCATAAATATTATTTATTTTCTAGAATATTATCTTTTTAAAAAAGAATTTTATTAATTATTATTGTTTAAAGTCAAATATTGTATTAATTGAATTGAAGAGATGGTGAGGCACAAAATATTAAAGTAGCAAATAAGACTCTTCAAATTGCCACGTAGGTCAACAAACTTCAATTTGAAGAGTTTTTTTGCTACCACTGATTGGAGATGCTCTTAGGAAAGTAATCAAGAAATACCACTTTATTTCATTTCACATGTTTGATTTTGTGTAGGAATGTAAAACAAAGTTTGTTTAATTTTCCAATTATACCAATATGAAATCAAATAAAAAAAAAATGCATTTAATGCTATATTGTAATTCTAAATTATTAATGGGGACAATATGATAATGAAAAATGTGTATTTAATGTTGACTCATTTTCCCAAAATTTTCCGTGAGGAGGAAAACAAAACTCAAGAGGGGACGAGAGCTTCACTTTCCCACTACTTTCCCATATGCAAAACAACGATTTCTTATGGCTGGACTTACCAACATGATAAAGCAATGAATTTCTCATTCCCAAACCTCCTTTTCCATGACAAAACAGGCTTAAATTAAAACTAAATGTTCATTCTCACCATATCACCACATAACTAAGTAACCAGCAGGTAAAGGCTGGCAAAGAGATCAAACTATCTTCAAAAAAACAAAAAATAAAATTGAAGACCAAAGACAATGGGTTTTATAGAAACTGATTGGGCTATTTATAATTATTCGGAAGCCCGATCCAGACCGTAAACTGGTTGGGCTTAGGTCGTATAAGCTAAGTTGGCGAGAAAGCCTCAACATACGGCCCTTTTTAATTGGATCCAGGATCTGGTTTGAATATCAAAATGGTGGTTGATCCAAGATTTCTATGTGCAGTAAACACAAGGGAATGTTCACCTAGCCAACGTGATAACTCTTCCAAGTTCCAACCAAATGAGTTTATATCCGAATCCTAGTGTGCTAATGACATGTCTATTTACTATGTATAATAAAATTATTCTAATACTTGACTTCTCGTGTGTTTATTAAAACATACGGAATTCAAAAACACGTGAATCATACATACAATTTGTCTTCAAATCATGAATTAGATTGATCATGGGGAAGTAGTTAATTCCACACCTATTTTCTCTATTCCTTATTCCCAACTTTCCCCATTTCAAATAAACATAAATCCGTCATATATTCAAATAGCCAAAGACTACTTAACTGTGATAAGTAAAGGCCAATGTCACACTTCATGATACACTAAGATGAAGATTTTCATATTCAACGCATACTATATGAATGACTACATCCATGTATGAATACATTTGGAATTTGTAGTTATAGATAATTGAAATCATTCATTGAAAATCCTAAAATTCTTCTTATGACTATGTTTGTCGTCTATAAGAAGAATGTTAGACAAAGAAATTAGTGATTACTAGTAGAGTGATGTGTGTGATTTTCGACCCTAATTGGTATTCACTCCAAAAACCTCAATGCACCCAAAACCCTCCCGGTTCAAGTTTGGTAATCAACTGCAAACACACACAGTAGCCTCCATCATCTTTTTTTTTTGGGGTTTTTGTTTTTGTGAGGGTCCCTTTCACAACGGAAAGTGAGCCTAATTTCCCACGTAGCTTACATATGCTCATCTTTATCCACTACAGTTTATACAACAATAAAACCCTAATGAACTAATATCAAATCATATTATTATTCACCTGAAGTTTTGACATTCCAATAACAGTGGTTTTTTATTTTTTATTATTTATTTTTAGAGACCATATATATAAAAATTAAAAATAAACCCATGGTTACAATTACACCCCACTATCTGGATTCTGGCTTGAGCTTTAACTAACTCTAATTATTTTTACAGTGACAAATATTTACCCAGCTCAAGACAGAGAGACACTGGTGCATCATGTTATTGGGTGAGCACTTTTTTTTTCTTCTAAAAAAATAAATAAAATACTATAAATGAGAATAATAATAGTGAGTGATGAAAATGTCGGGAAGATTCCGAAAAAAGAAAAGAAAAGAAAATTAAAAAACAACTAAGCTCAGTGCCTGAGGAACTGAATGATTAGCGAAAATCCCTTGGTGTCAGTTATATTTCCGGCAAACCACTGCAGCTATACCCTTCTAAAATCCCAAATTATCATTAGTTATTGTGTAAATTATCTTCCTTTTGCTTTTGCTCTTGCTCTTCAGTTGTTGAATTGAATTGGGTTCGTTTCAGTTTTTGATTTGGACTTTCATCCATCCCCTCCTCACCTCCATTTGTATTATATGATCCCAAGCTCAAAAGCTCTGTTTCTGTTTTTTTATACTTTGTATTTGTATAGGGTCGTCTTCTTCTACAGGCTAAATCTAGCTAAAGCGTACCAGCAATCACTGGGCCACTAGGGTAAGGGATTTCTAAAGCAAGGGGGGCAGTAGAAGAAGAGCATGGAACTCCGCGTCTTCTGGGTCCACGTCTCTGTCACGTGACTCTGAAATATCCTTGTTACAGTTGTCGTCGTCCTCCCTGATCTTCGTGCTCTGCTCTCTCAAATTCTTCTCTCCGTCTCTGTCTCTGTGGGTTATATTTTCTTATGTTTGTGTGTTTATGGCTTACCAACAACAACAACACCACCACCACCATATTCATCAGCAACAGCAACAGCAGCAGCAAGGAGGGGCTCAGCTGTTCAATTCCCCATTCGGGGACACGACGTTGACGAAGGTGTTTGTGGGTGGGCTGGCCTGGGAAACCCAAAGCGACACTCTACGTCGTCACTTTGAGCAGTTCGGCGACATCCTCGAGGCCGTCGTGATCACCGATAAGAACACCGCTCGATCCAAAGGCTATGGCTTTGTCAGTACCCATCTCTCTCTCCCTCTCTTCCCCCAAATGAAATTCCAAGTATTTGATGAAGTTCCAATTTCAATTTACTAATTAGCCTTCTTTGGTTCTTGGTCTGTTTTTGTTTGGAGGGTTTAGGTCACATTTCGTGATCCTGATTCTGCAAGAAGGGCTTGTGCGGACCCCAACCCTGTGATTGATGGTCGCAGAGCTAACTGTAATCTTGCTTCTCTGGGTCGGCCTCGACCTTCTTTCCCATTTCACGGTATCTATATCTTCATTTGTCATTGCCTTTTTTTGCCTGATTTTTCTTCTGTTGGGTACTTAGCTACTGCTTTTGTAATGCTTGGGTTGCTTTCAAAATTGTTGTTTTGATGGATTTGATTACAGGGCAACTGAGATCAGCAGCTCCAATCCTTGGTCGTGTGCAGACACCTAGAGCTGCTTACATGGGGAGCCCAAACCCTGCTTACCACCACCCGCTTCCTCATGGTTACCAGCCTGGATTTGTATACCCTTCCTATGGGTGAGTTCTAAATTATAGACTTCAATTTTCAGCTCAAGTACAACTGTTGAGACCAGTTGGGTGTTTATGCAATTTGGCTCTGCTTGTCTTGACTTCAAACTGCAACATTCCATTTTCCAAACAAATGCAACTGTCTGATTAGGTATTGTTTCATCAACAACAATTTCCTCAGCACTCCATTTTGGATATGTGAGCTAGTGATAATAATTTTTGAGTATCTAAGGACTGAAACTTTAGCTAGTTAAGGTCATCTTCAGAGAGGACATTAACTCCTTTCTTTATGGGAAATTTTATAGCATAGTGCATTTATCATTTATTGTGTGTTGAATGCTGGGATAGGCTTGACGAACACAGAAGATTACTAGCATTAATCTGTCCGATAGGTCCAGTTCAATAAGAATCTTATTTTGTTTTCTCTGCTTTGCATCTTTTTGCACAATGACCCCCCTTTTTTCCTGGCCACATAATTGACGACCATCTTCAAAATGCTTGCCAGGAAGCTTGGGTTTTATACATTGTTAAAACTCCATGTGTCTATGTAATCTAAGGAGATTCTTTAATTTAATTTATGCATTGCAGGTACACAGCATATGGACCTGAGTATGTCTACCCACAGGTCAATACTTTAATATGTGATTACAAAGCTTCTGCTTTAAATAAAATAGTTTTAAAATAAATCTTTGATTGTTTGAAAGCTAATTAAGCCTTATACCGTTTTGTGTTCATCAACTTTCTCCAGGGTGCCTACAGTCCTTACATGAATCAGCAATACCTTCAGATATATGGGGTACCGGGCACAGTAAACCCTGGCGCATATCCATACGGACAATTGGGTCATTCTCTCTCCGGCACTCATGGCTATGCAGCGGTTCAAAGCTATGGAGTTCCAGGCCATCATATAATGCAATTTGGCGGCTCCAATGTCAGTGGAGCATCCCCAGCTTCCATCCCCACAATTCAAACACCATATCCTACAGGCAACACCAAAACCCTTCTTCCCATTTATAAGAATCAAAACAAATCTTCATTGAATTTGATTAAAAGCTTTTATCGGTTATGCATATAAAAGTACCATTCACGAAGTTCTCCCAATTTGATACATCTCCTTTTGAAGTTTCTTAAGCTTTATTATGGAAAACTCATATTGCATAATTCTTGTATAGATGGAGTGATTCTGGTTTGCTGGGTTTTATCAGGTTTAGCTGCACCAGCTCCAGGACAGGCGCAACTTATACTTCCTACTAATTCTCCTCAATTCACCAGTGGTTCCGATCAAACTGCCGGTTGAGTGGTAAATCGGAAAGGACTAAGAGAAGCTACTGCCACCTAAGTAGCAGGCTCTAATTCTAGCCTTGCAAAGTTAATATCTTTGCTTTCTAGAGGTGATACCTGTCTTTCCCTTATAAAGTAAGATTTTACTAGCTAACATCCATAGCTGTAGAATAGAATTGTAGCTTAGCTCTTTCAAACAGATTAAATGTACCATCACAAATTGCAATTTAACCAGCATCAATTTTTTGACTGAAAGTCCTTTTTAAGCTCCATTATTTCTTATCAAAATCACGAAGTTCCCAACTTTGTGGATTTTTAGTCACATCTGAAGCAGTGCCTTTTTTTTTTCTTCCTTTAAATTTCTTTTTTTGGGTTTATGAATCTTCTGAATATGATAAGTTTAATCATTGCAGGTCATTCATTAAGGTCATCAGAGATGCTGCAAAGTCAGCTGTTAGATGTTGAGTCGTTCTGAACCCCTTGAGTTGTGAGGGTGTGGAAGAGCATGGGTTTGCTTTTTCACCTGTGTCTGTAAAATATGCTGTTGTTGTGCCACGTGGCTGAAAGCTACTTGGCATAATATTATTGTGGGTCAATGTGTTTGCTGGATATGGTTTTCTGGCAAGCGCATGTAATAAGATTGTAAATTTGTAAATAACCTCCTCTCTCTCTCTCTCTCTCTCTCTCTCTCTCTCTCTCTCTCTCTCTCTCTGTATGTATGTATAAGAATCAATACGATTCGTTTTGTGGACTCAACATATGGGTTCACAGTCGATGCCCTGGTGAGCTGCGCATTGGTGCACTGCTGCCTCGCATTGTATTTAGCACAAAGTCATTGCTGAAATTTGAATTTGTCTATTCAATTGGGGTTTCTTCATTTTCATTTAGGGCTGGCTGATTCTGAAGCCTCAGCTTCTTCTTCTTCCATTTTGTTGTGTAACTTGTCATTTTGCTTGTTTACACAAAAAAGAAACAAGAGGAAGTTTCATACTATGCTTAGCTACGGACCAAAGGAAAAAGAGAGAAATCTGAGATGATGTGTGCAATTTTAAAACAATAATTCTAAGAGCAGCAATTTATTATGCAACTTTTAAACTTTTATATCCAAATTGCTGCGACAACATTTCATTTCGTTATATTTGGGTCATCTTAGACTTTATTTATTTACGATCAGCAAGAGTGACTTTGTGCCTGCAATACTATTTTATTATAAAGAGAATTCGCGTCGAATTTCTAAGTTTTGAATATCATACAAAATATACATTATTTATGGTCACAAAAAAGTCCCCCCGTAAAATGTTAGGTGTAATTTAAAATAATAAAAAGACTTAATGAAAATTTGTACTTGTGGGTGTGGCGAAGAAAGGAGTTGTTTTATGATCAATGTGTCATATATGAACAATAAATGTGGACCTTTATATTAGTTACTTAATTCATTTGAATGACTAATATGAATGAAGGTACACATGAAAGGGTTACACCCTCACTATAGAATTTTGTGCGAAGAAAGTTAGTAGCATGCACTGGGTGTGATGAGTAGAAGCCCAAAACTAAAAGCTTGATCTAATAAGCCCAATAATCTAGCTCATGTGCTGCAGCCCAAGCAGATGTTCTGGTTATTGTATTTCACAGATTTGAATCTGTGAAGAACAAGGGGAAGGAGAAGAAGACGACGACGAAAAAGGAGAGGAAGAAAAAATCGAAGACAATGGAGGAATATCCAGAAGAAATGAGAAGTCCACCGGTGAGCCTAGTATCAGTGGTGAGCTGCTCCGAACTCCACACCTCCATCTCCACCTATCTCCACTCTCTCGACCCACCGATCAACACCCTAGCCTTGCCTGATCTCTCCAAGGCCTCCCTCCTCTTGAACCCCAAGCCCACCACCACTTCCACCTCCGATTCGACCGCTCCTCCACCCGCCGGAATATTAAAGCGAGAATGGCTCCTCAAGCACCGCACCAAAGTCCCCTCCGTCGTCGCCGCCCTCTTCTCCTCCGATCGGGTTTCCGGAGACCCCGCCCAGTGGCTTCAACTCTGCTCCGACCTCGATAATCTCAAAGCCCTCCTATGCGGCAGAAACATCAAGCTGGTTGTCGTCGTCGTCTGCTCCAATCCCAACGGTCGGTGACTACGTAGCTCAAATTCTGTAACGTAAATTGCATTGGGTTTTGAAAAGATTGGATTTTGAATTGTATTGTGTTTGAGTTGATGCAGATGAAATCTCCGAAGATCAAATGGTTGCTGTGCGGAAGCGTGCGGATGTGGATGCTAAGTACCTTCTCACGTTTTACCAAAACCCAGATGGGGACGGCGATGGTTCTCAGCTTAAAGAGTCTCTGTACAGATTGGGAAGCGTGTTTGTAGAGCTGGCCAGCAAGTATTATAGAGATGAAGGAAGAAGGATCAAAGCTCGTATTGAGAGGAAGTCTTCTAATCCTCCTGAACTCAACATCCGCTATTCCTTCAAAGTAAATCACTACCAGAATCTCTATCATCTTCCAACATTTCTAGTGTTATAGTGTTTCTCATGCTATATATTTATCAATTTCATTAATTTTTTTAGGTTGCTGTGTATGCTGAGTTCAGAAGAGACTGGGCTGAAGCTTTAAGGTTTTATGAGGATGCTTATCACACCCTACGTGAGGTACCTTTTTTCTTCTTTTCTTCAAAAATTTGTTTTGAGATGGCTAGTAGCTTCCAAACCCAATAGTACAATACCAATAGTCTGGAATTCCTAAGTGTTCACTGTTGTCATATTTGTGTTTTCATTTGTTTGCAGTTGATTGCTGGGACATCAAATCGGGTGTCGATTCAACGCTTGGTTGAGATAAAAACTGTTGCGGAGCAATTGCATTTCAAAATCTCAACCTTATTATTGCATGGTGGAAAGATTATAGAAGCAGTTGCATGGTTCCGCCAGCACAATGCTTCATACAGAAAGCTGGTAGGAGCACCAGAAGCTATATTCCTTCACTGGGAGTGGATGAGTAGACAGTTCTTGGTGTTTGCCGAGTTGCTGGAGACAAGTTCAGCAGCCATTCAAAGCATTTCACCTCTACCTATGGGCACTGCAGACAGACCTTTGACTGAGTGGGAATTTCAGCCAGCGCATTACTATCAGGCAAGCTTACCTCTCTAGCATCCTAATATTACTACCAAATCAAAGATTGGCATGATTAGCCCCGTAAACTTCCATAACCTTCATGATAGTTTTGTTACCCCCTGTGCAACTGTTTCAATTGTTTTCTACTCAAAGAAGCTGCTGCGTAGTCAGGATTCCTCCAATTTCTTCCAAATTAGATTGTCTAATCAACCCGTAGTATAGTTTTATTTTTAGATTCTTGTTTGAATGATTGATTAAAAGTTTGATTAGCTCAAATTAATAATCAAATTGTCACTTTGTTGATTCGAAATATTTTAATCTTGAACCAGTTAGCTGCTCACTACCTGAAGGAGAAGAGATCTTCTTTGGAATTTGCGGTTTCGATGTCAGAAGGCGAGATCGATTGTAGTGCTGAATCTGTGGTACCTTCATCCTATTTGGGTCAGTTTGCTCGATTAATTGAGCAAGGGGATGCATTTGTCATGCAACTGTAAGTCTCTGTTAATCAATACCGTGATTTTTTCTTCTTGATTTTCATGAATTCTCCTACTAAAGCTTGCTAAGTTCTATTCAACTTGCAGTCTTAATGATGAAGAGTATATGCGCTATGCTATTTCTGAAGGGAAAAGGTTCCAAGATTCCTTTGAAATTATTGCTTTTCTAAAAAAAGCATGTGAATCATACAATAATCTCAAAGTCAGGAGAATGGGCTCATTTTGTGGGTTCCAGATGGCCAGGGAATATTATGCTTTAGGCGATTTTAGCAATGCAAAAGAGTCTTTTGATGATCTTGCAAGTCTGTATAGACAAGAGGGTTGGGTCACTTTGTTGTGGGAGGTATTGGGTTACCTGCGTGAATGTTCAAGGAAACAGAGTAGAGTTAAGGATTTTATAGAGTACTCCTTTGAAATGGCTGCGCTCCCTATATCAGCTGATGCTAGTATCCAGTCTTTCAGATTTGAAGAATCTGGTCCAGCTGGACCTGCGACTATCCTACAAAGAGAAACAATAAACAAAGAAGTTTTTGGGCTTGTTAGTGGAGAACTGAGGTTGGCATCAATTGAAAACGGCAATGATCTGAAAGTATGCGACGGGAATCCACTTCACCTGGAAATTGATCTCGTCAGTCCTCTTAGATTGGTACTTCTTGCTTCAGTTGCTTTTCATGAACAAATAATCAAGCCTGGCTCATCCACACTGGTTACGTTGTCACTTCTGTCACAATTACCTCTGAATTTCGAGATTGATCAGTTAGAAGTACATTTCAATCAGTCTGATTGTAACTTCATCATCATGAATGGTCAAAGGCCTCATGTAGCTGCCATGATTGACGGTCAACCAGGTTTCCGAATAGAGACTGCTCCTTCTTTGGCACTTTCTACAAATAAATGGCTGCGATTGACATATAACATCAAATCTGGTAAGATAAAGCTTATGTTCTGCACTCTACAATGTTTGATTATACATTAGGTTTCATTTTGATATGCATGCAGCAGATATTACCAGATGTATCATTGAAATGTTAGGATATCTGAGTATAAATTTTGATATGCCTCCCTAATCTTGTGAAATTATCAGTTGTTGTTAGAATAAACTGCTTCCAGAATCAACTTAGAAGGTGTGTGCATGTTGGCTCCGTTTCTTCTTTTTCCCTTTGCCAAGAGAACATTATAAAAAGTTAGTTTCGGTTTATGGAACATATTTTTCTGATCCACTGATAGTAGTTATTATATGACTTTGGCCAGCTTGGACAACTTATTGCTCAATTGTCTTAATAGCCAAGTTTTGAGTCATAGCTTTATGCTTGATAATTAAATTACTTACGTGCATGCCTCCTCTGTGTACCAGGAATTGAGCTTAGTATCTTTGATAGTATTGTTAGATCTATCATGCCCCCCTTGCATTGTTCTCTGATTGTAACACAATTCTTTGACTATACAGATAAAAGTGGAAAGCTCGAATGCCTATCTGTTATTGCAAAAATAGGACCCTACTTCACAATCTGTTGCAGAGCTGAAAGTCCTGCTTCAATGGATGACTTGCCTCTTTGGAAATTTGAAGACCGTGTGGTTACCTATCCAACCAAGGACCCTGCTCTGGCATTCTCTGGTCAGAAGGCTACTCAGGTTGAAGAGCCAGACCCAGAAGTGGACCTTAATTTAGGTGCTTCTGGCCCTGCACTGATTGGGGAGAGCTTCATAATCCCTGTTACTGTCACGTCCAAGGGCCATGATGTTAACTCTGGTGAGTTGAAGATCAATCTGGTGGATGTAAGGGGAGGTGGTTTGTTTAGTCCAAGGGACACGGAACTGTCCATGGATAGTCATCATGTTGAACTTCTTGGTATTTCTGGACCAGATGGAGAAGATGAATCTCAACTAAACACTGATGAAATTAAGAAAATTCAACAGTCTTTCGGTTTGGTTTCTGTTCCTTTTCTCAAAAGTGGAGACTCATGGTCTTGTAAATTGGAAATCAAGTGGCACAGACCCAAACCAGTTATGCTCTATGTATCATTGGGTTATTCTCCAGAGACTAATGAATCAAATGCACAAAAGGTTAATGTCCACAAGAGCTTGCAGATTGAAGGAAAGAATGCAATCATAATTAGTCACCGTTTTATGCTTCCATTCCGGCGGTACCCATTGTTGCTTTCTAGGATAAGGCCAGTTCCTGATACTGATCAGTCAGCATCAATGCCATCAAACGAAACAAGTGTACTTGTTGTTAGTGCTAAGAACTGTTCTGATGTGCCGCTTCAGTTGCTATCGTTATCCCTTGAAGTAGATGGTAATGATGGCACAGAAAGGTCATGTTCTGTGCAACATGGAGGTAAGGACCTATTGGACCCTGCCCTTCTCGTTCCAGGAGAAGAGTTCAAGAAGGTTTACACTGTCACTTCTGAGATGAATTCTTCAAAGCTTAAGTTAGGTAATGTGTGTCTTACATGGAGAAGGGATTCTGGGTCTGAAGTGCAATCTGGTTCTAAAGCTTCAGTTTTAACTACACACAGACTTCCTGATGTTAATCTAGAGTTATCACCTCTGGTGGTGAGTTTGGAGTGCCCTCCTTATGCAATCCTTGGAGATCCTTTCACATATTTTGTTAGAATTCAGAACCAGACAGAATTGCTTCAGGAAGCCAAAATTTCATTGGCAGATGCACAAAGTTTTGTATTAGCTGGGTCTCACAATGATGCCATTTTTATTCTTCCAAAGTCTGAGCACATCATCAGATACAAGCTTGTGCCACTTGCCTCGGGTGCACAACAGCTACCGAGATTTACGTTAACCTCAGTTAGATATTCAACTGGGTTTCAGCCCTCAGTTGCTTCGTCTACTATTTTTGTGTTTCCCTCCAAGCCTCATTTCAAGATGGTTGCTGTGGGAGATGATAGGTTGGAATCATTGGTGGCTGAATGACTCCTGCCTCTGTTGAATAAATTTTGTGAAGAAGATGCAAAGTGGATGTTATGACTACTACTTGCATGTTGTTGGATAGGTGCACCCTGTATTTGACTACTACCGAGCAACGACACAGGAGATGTACTGATAAATATCAAGCTCGGGATCATTTGCCTTGCCACAGTTAGTCAGGATATGGTCCTGCGTCTGTTGGAAATGTGGTTTATCAATAGGAGATGGGTTGATCCCAGCTCTTGCATCTCCTAATAAGGCAAAAGCATGATGACGATGGGGTGAAATATTATGAAAAAAACTTATGGGCGTGGTAGTCCTCCTAAGTCTGGATATGAAGAATATGTAACTGGGTTAAACAGATAACCGAGAAAATTGATACTACTTTATCGAAGCACTGGTAACCCCTTTTTATTACAAGTGGTTTGGGACTTGACTGTGACTACCTTGTGAAAATTTGTTGTGATGATAGATACTATATTGCGTATGCATAATGCGGAGATTATGGTCAGATTGTATTGGTACTACTTTTAGTGATGGCTATAGCAGCTTCTGTGGCGGCTGCCGCAGCGGGGTGAGGTCAGAAAACTAAAGGTGGTGGGCATTAATGCAATGTTGGTGTCGAATATTGTATTTTCCGTAGAGTTTCCAGTAGCAGCAGCAGCAGCAACTTTCATGATGCCTTTCATTCATCCCCAGAATAGAGGTTCTTACATGAATCCAGTAACTATGAATTTCTTGTGAAGGTGCAATGTTTTTGATAACAAACTATCAGAATAGGGGTCTTTTTTTGGTAGAAAAAATTCCAGTAGTTGTACTTTGTAGGATTATTTGATATGATGATTATTATTTGTTTAAAGTCATTTTGGGAAGACCAGAGTGAAAATTTTAATGTTGTGAAAAATGTTTTCTTACTCCATGGTCAGTATTTAAATCACAATGAATTCTTACCTAATGGAGGGGTAATTATTATGTATAATCTTGTAGGACAAGGATCCTCTCCTAAACCCATTTCCATTATTCAAATGGCAGAAATTAAAAGAATACACACTCAACGTTCCAACTCCGAATGAATTAAATTAAAGAAATCTCCTAATTTAGATTTGTTGCTTGCATCTTCTGTAAAGAAAAAGACCAAAGGATATGAGAGGGAACTCAATTTTAATTTACCAACACTCTGGATGCACACTCAAATTCATCCTCCATACCAAAATGCCCTTCCTCCAAGCTTTGCAAAATCTCATAATCCATTACATTCTCCTCATTTCCGGTCGTAAAAGCTTCATCAGCAACATCTTCATGACTGAAATCTTCTTTGTTCGTCATTGTCGTTACTAGGTTGAATCCTTGGCTTGTAAATGAACTTTGGCTGGATATAGCTTTGTAAAGAGGGAAAAAGGAAAAAAATACTGTAGTACGTGTTAGCAAAGCATTCAAAACAACTTCAATACATTTTTTTAAAAATTTTGGGAAGCTCAGCCCGTTTGGCAAACTATGAGAAAATCACTTATTGTTAAAAATTGCTTTGAGAGAAAGCTATAAGGGAAAGCAGCTAATGAGGTGCTTTCATTTTCTAATTATGCAGGAATCAATTTCGAAGAGGCGCTGGATTTAATGATTATGAGGAATCATTTTCTAATTATGCGGAAATTAGTACCAACAACACTTTTAACAAAAAGTTTACCAAACACCAAACTACTTTCTCTCACAACTGATTTCTCTCACAGCAAATTTGACAGCGATTATTTTCACGACACAGCAATGACAAACTAAACCTAAGAGAGTTTAATCTTTTGCCTCTGCATCACACGCTATCCAAAACAAGTGTGATATGAACAGTTCATCAAAATTTGGACGGTTAGTAAATGGAATGATTTCAATTTTCCCACTTTAATGCATCCAACAACCAGAGAAAAAGCATTTATGAATTTTTTTTTTTGTTGATACAAATGAATATTGAGGGGATGGAGTTTTCTCATACATATATTGTCAATGTATCATTAGGGTTCGAACTTAAGACTATAGTCCTTTCCACTAGTTAATCCCTTTAAAAAGTATTCTGAATTGGATGGGTTAAAACCAGGTTGGCAAACATTCTGAATTTGATGTCCTCACCACTCACATACAAGAATTCTTTAGTAAGGGCCTTATATATAGTTTGTATATCTTAACTGTTGAATCAAATTAATTAGCTATTTGATCAAATTAATTAGCATGATCCAACATTTAAAAAATAGAACCTCACTTAAGAGGTCATATATAAGGCCATCACTATAGAATTCTTGCTATAGAATGACTCTTACCACATAAGCCAAGAGCCAGCTTATTGCAAAGGCCTAAAACAATACAAAATAGAACTACCCCGTGCAAAGGACTCGGGATATGTAACCCGCCAATTCTAAGTGGGCCCGGCCATCCAAATTCACAAACATAACTAACGAATCCTCAACTTAACTGTCACTCTTTTCACTCTAGACGCTTCTCCATAAACCCTAGCTATACCTCCTGAGTTCATTGAAGCTAGGGTTTTTCTGCAACTCCCCAACATGGAAGACATCGAAATGGACGATGCCTACACTCTCCCCCTAAGCGAAGACGACGACGACATCTGCACCTCAATCCTCGCGCGCTTCAGCAACTCCACGCGCGACGACCACCATCACCTCTGCGCAGCCATAAGCGCCATGTCTCAGGAGCTCAAAGACAAGAACATCCCTTCGACCCCGGTCGCCTACTTGGGCTTCACGTGCTCTTCTCTTGACGGCCTCTCCTCCCAGCCCGAGCCTCCCGCTCACGTGATCGACGCTCTCCTCACAATTCTCTCCATTGTCTTTCAAAAAGTCTCGGCCGCAATTCTCATGAACAAGTCCGAGTTCCTATCGGAGCTCTTGGTCCGTGTTCTGCGGTCGTCTTCTTTGACTGTATGTGTAGCCGTCTCAGGGTTGAAATGTATATCGCATCTCCTCATCATCAGAGGCCGTGTCAACTGGTCTGATGTATCTTCATTGTACGGTTTATTATTGAGCTTCATTACTGATTTCCGCCCTAAGGTAAATTACTCAAATTTGTATTTGTCCGTTCATGTTGATCGATATTTGTGATGTAGTTCTAGGGTAATTTTCATGAGTTTCAGCTTTGTATCATTTTCATAGCTCCGTTATGGGAGGTATGGAAGTGATACGAAAATAAATGTTATGTATGCCACTGAGAGTTGCTACTGAGACGAAAAAAAAGAGGCTAAAACTCCAACGTAATAAATTTAAAATGAAAATTATCCTAGATTCTATAAAATGTAGTTATATATAGTTGAAATTATACAGCACGATCATTGCAAATTTGTTTGTTTGGTTCAAACATATCATCATTGCGCATGGCAACGGCTGGAAATTTATTGAAATTGTGCAGGGATGACTGATTGCTAATGTTTGTAACGAGTTTTAGGTGTATACTTGATAATTTACTAGATTTGTATGCCAATTGCACTCTAAAACAGGTGAGAAGACAATCACATTTGTGTCTTCGTGATGTACTGCAAAGTTTTCAAGGAACACCGCTGCTCGCCCCTGCAAGTGAAGGGGTTACTAACTTATTTGAAAGGTTTCTTCTGCTTGCTGGTGGGTCAAATGCAGATGCGGGTGAAGGACCCAAGGGAGCTCAGGAGGTCTTGTATGTTTTAGATGCTTTGAAAGAGTGTCTTTTCCTTATGTCAGTCAACTACAAAACTGCCGTCCTCAAGTACTACAAAACTCTCTTGGAACTGCACCAACCACTTGTTACGAAGCGCATAACAGATAGTTTGAATATACTTTGTCTCAATCCAACTACAGACGTTTCTCCTGAAGTGTTGCTCGATCTGTTATGCTCATTAGCTCCTTCTGTCTCCAAAAATGAGACATCTGCCGATGGGATGACATTTACAGCTCGCTTGCTTGGTACTGGAATGGCTAAAGTTTATTCCCTCAATAGGCAAATATGCGTAGTTAAACTCCCCACCGTATTCAATGCACTCAGAGGTTTGTAATGTTCTTTCTCCTTCATTGGATTTAGTTGCATACATGTTACCTTCCTATACATTACAAAATCCTCCTCCAAGTTCCTGTTTATATCTGTTCCATTCTAGAAAGCAAGACTCAAAAAGTACTGTGGTGTTTTTCTTTGAGTATGACAGATGTATTGGCATCTAAGCATGAAGAGGCCATACATGCAGCGACGGACACATTTAAGAGTCTCATTCATGTTTGCATCGATGAAAGTTTGATCAAACAGGGAGTTGACCAGATTGTAATGAATGCAAATATGGATACAAGGAAGTCTGGGCGAACTATAATTGAAGAAGTGTGTGCTTCTATTGAAAGCTTACTTGGTTATCACTACGATGGTGTCTGGGACCTTGCATTTCATATTGTTTCAGCAATGTTCGATAAATTAGGTATTACTTTTGCTGTATCTGACTGTTTTCCTCTTGTTTGTCACCTACGATGCACTTACTACCTCCATTTCATTTAAGAGTTGTAATAGCTGTTATCATTCAGGTGTATACTCTTCTTATTTCATGAGGGGTGCACTCAAAAGCTTGGCAGATATGGAGAACTTACCTGATGAAGATTTCCCTTTTAGGAAACAGGTCCTTTTCATATTCTCCAGTTTTAAGAGATGAATACTGTTACTTGTCATTATCTTATAGATCTCTATATTTGTACCATGGCTACTCTGTATGAGGAGAGCCATAATCCTGTTGCATTGCTTTGATCATGGATTTTTGGTCAAATATTGCAAACTCAAAACATATGTAAACCTCAGATCCAAGTCTCTATAGCTATAGGTTTGATATCATAACTAGGTCCACCGTTAATATTTACTAGTTTTTCGGTTGCAAGTCAAACTCTTTATTTATTTATTTTTTAAGATTATTTGGAAGCTTCTTGTGTGATGTGTCTATGTTTACTCTCAATTAGTGCAGCAATTACTGATATAATGACTTTATTAATATTATAGCTGCATGAATGCCTTGGATCGGCTCTTGTTGCAATGGGACCTGAAACTTTTTTGGGTCTTATACCTCTTAATTTGGAGGCTGAAAACTTAAGTCAGGTGAATGTGTGGCTCTTTCCGATACTGAAGCAGTATACTATTGGTGCACGTTTGAGCTTCTTTACAGAGTCAATTTTGGGTATGGCTAGAACAATAAAGGAGAAATCTAGAAAGGTATTGAATGGTTCATAATGATGGAATGCTAGTTGATTATTTCAGATGGAATTTTTTAGTTACGTCTTATATATATGTGGCAGCTTGAGTCACAAGGACGTACTTTGTCATCAAGGAGAACAGATGCGCTTGTACATGCTTTGTGGTCATTGTTACCTTCATTTTGCAACTATGCTTCCGATACTGCTGAAAGTTTCAAGGATCTAGAGCAAGCCCTGTGCAGTGCCCTTAAAGATGAACCTGAGATTCGTGGAATAATATGCTTGAGCTTGCAGATTCTTATTCAACAAAATAAGAAAACTGTGGAAGAAGTGAATGATCTGGCTGATAGTGAAGTAGGTAGCGCCAGACATAGAGCTTTGGCTAATTATACCCCTCAGGTTACAGCAGATAACCTAAGCATGCTCAAGTCATCTGCTTGCAAGTTACTGGATGTTTTATCAGATGTCTTGTCGAATACCACAAAAGATGATGCAGGCTGTTTGCAGGTACTTACGCATATTGATGTTATATATATGTCTTATAGTGTTTGTCCTGCAATGTCAAATTGGAATTGATTTTAAAATAGTCATGAATTTGTGAGTTTGCTACTGGAGTTACAGCTCCCCTATGAATCATGCATATCCTTGTTAAAACCAGAAAGTAATGAGTATTCCTGACGCAATATTTTATGCGAGAAAGAGAGGCGGAGAGGAGTTTTCTCTTTATCCAATGTACTAGGTACCCGGTAATGGATATTTTAAAGAACTTCAAACATAACTGAGCAACAAAGACACAGGAACAAAATGTGGTGGTGACAGACTCTCTATAAGCTCCAATCTCTTTTTTACAATATCACCCTTTTCTACTCTTCTTTCCTCTGCTTCCTCTAACATTCTTGTCTTTTTCAATAGTGGGTCCGATTTTTTATTTTTAATACTTAAAAATAGACCATTATCTTTGATATACGTTTGTACTTTAAAAAAGGAACTTGTTACTGTGGCTCCAATTTCTGTGAAGTTGAGAATAATTATGTTTGCACCGTTTACAGTCCACAATTGGCGAGTTTGTTTCAATATCAGATGAAGAAGCTGTGTCAAGGTGTTTCAAACCTAAAATGGCACAGCTTTCAAATGTCACTAAAGAGGTTAGGAAAGCAAAAGATTATAGAGATTCTAATTCCAACCGGTATACCATTTTCTTTTGTTAAGTTCTTGATTTTTATAATTTAATTATTACTTCTCTCTTCGTGGAATTTCTGACATTACATTAATTCTTCCATCTTAACTGCAGGGCACAACTATTTGACTTGGCAGTGTCATTTTTACCTGGTTTAAATGCTGAAGAGGTTGATGTTCTATTTGGTACAATAAAGCCTGCATTACAGGTTTGAAAGGGTTTCTCTTCCGTCTGGCTATTTTGTTTGCTTCTAAGGGATCCTCCAATGCTTGAAAAAAGAAAAAGTTGCACTAACTAAGGGCTTCCTGACTTCAGGATGATGAAGGTTTGATGCAAAAGAAGGCATACAAAGTTCTTTCAATCATTCTCAGGGTATGTAATAGTTAATGATTTATATGCTTTGAATTTTATGAATTATCTGTTAAATGCTTCCATTCTGTGACCTGAATTGTCATCATCGGTCAGTGGAAAATATGGGAAAACATGATTTACTGGTTGTAATTGGTTTGTTTTGCGGTTAATGTCGTAGTTAAAGAAGTGATGGTCACAGATATCAATCATAATTTTCTGGAATACTCATGTTTTCAAAAATATGAAAAAGGAGAAACAATAAGATGAAATTATGTGCTGCTGGGGTACCCAGGTTACCGTGGTGTTTTATTTTTTTTCCTAATGGATCTCTTTGCTGAATGTATGGTCAGGACTGTGATAGGTTTCTTTCATCGAATTCATCGAAGCTTGAGGAATTTCCTGAATCGTCAAATTCATCGAAGCTCAAGGAATTGCCTGAATCGTCGAATTCATCGAAACTCAATAAATTGCTTGACTTGATTGAAGTGCTGCCTTCTTGCCATTTTTCAGCTAAACAGCACAGACTTGACTGCTTGTACCTCCTAGTAGTCCACCTTTCAAAGGTATCCATAAATAAACGATACCTCAATTTTTAATTCATCTAAGATTCACTCCTTGTAGCGTTAATTCTTAATTTATTGGGAATAAAGTTTAGGTTCAAGTTTCGTACATATGCCATTCAGTACCTAAGAACTTCAATCTTTTTGTAGAGCGACGCAGAGCAGAGGCAGCATGTTATCCCAAGTTTCCTGGCAGAAATAATTCTTGCACTTACAGAGGTAAAGTTATTCATCAGCTGGAATATCTGGTTTAATATGTAGTTTTAACATTCCTGACGGATAAAATTCTTGCACTGAAAGAGGTAAAAGATCTTGCATGCCACGGCTTCTAAACTTGATGATTGATATGAATTGTTAATGAATTTTTTTCTTTCAATGCAGGCTCACAATAAGACAAGAAATAGAGCTTATGATATCCTTGTCCAAATTGGGCATGCTTATGGTGATGAGGAGAAAGGCGGGAAGAGAGAAGACCTGTTGGAATTTTTTAACATGGTACTGAATATTGTTTCAGACTGCTCAGTTATTACTGCTCAAATTTACTGATACTTCTATTGACTAGAATTCTTTAATTGCATTGCTCTTCTGTGGACCAGAGTAGAAATTATATATAAATATGTAGCAAGTCTGAGCTGATCTTATGGTTACAGGTAGCTGGGGGCCTAGCTGGTGAAACTCCTCATATGATCAGTGCTGCAATGAAGGGCTTAGCTCGGTTGGCTTATGAGTTTTCTGATCTTGTTTCAACCGCTAGCAATTTGCTTCCGTCCACATTTCTCCTCCTCCAGAGAGAGAACAAAGAAATAATTAAAGTATGTTCCCCTCTCTTTTAGATTAGCATTTTGGAGTTATTTAATTATTTTGAGTTAACTGCTTAATAAATCATTGTGTGATTTGTTATTTCAATTGATCTTACATAAATATTTTCATTTATTTTTTATTCTTCGTTGGGCTTTTCGTTACTGCAGGCTACTTTAGGTTTCTTGAAGGTATTAGTGGCCAAATCACAAACCGAGGGGTTGCAATTGCACTTGGAAAGCATGGTGGAAAGCTTGCTGAAGTTGCAAGATGCTACTAAAACCCACTTCAAAGCCAAGGTTGTTTCCTTGTTGCCACTAAATTTCGACATCATTGAGTTCAGTTAGTTTGATAACTTGCCCAAATTCTTATCACTTGCTGGTCAAACCTGAATTGATCTCAGGTTAAGTTTCTTCTAGAAATGCTAGTCAGGAAATGTGGGCTTGATGCTGTTAAGGCTGTGATGCCTGAAGAACATATGAAACTGCTTACCAACATACGGAAGGTCTGTTGACACACGTCTTGGTAGAATGAAAATTTCCAGGGTAGATCTTTTTTTCCTTTCTGATCTTCCTTTTTCATTTGTTTATTGAACACAGGTCAAGGAACGGAAAGAGTGGAAACTGGGTTCGAAATCTGAGGAAGCTAGATCTCAAGTTTCCAAAGCAACTACATCCAGGTCTCAGTCTTCCACAGTTTTAAAACTAATAAATGCTCGAGCACAACACATACATCTGTGCATTTTTATGTCTTATTGTACACACTGTATGTCGCCCATGAAGCTTTATATGATATATAAGCTTCAATTCAGCTTCTCCTCGGCTATGTTTTGTAACTTTCTGTAATTTTCTATCTTCTTTTCAGGTTAAGCAGGTGGAACCATACAAAAATATTTTCTGATTTTGATGATGAAGAAACTGAGGATAGTGATACAGATTATATGGATGCCAAAATAGTCTCGGGCAAATGTCGCAAGGCTTCCTTGCAGCTCAAATCCAAAGCATCTTCATTACGGTAGGTTGTATTTCATGTTCATATTTGGTTGGGAATGGTTAGCTTATTATACTATATATGCATCTTCCATGATAATATTAGTAGCTAGAAGTTTGGGTAACAGGTGCCCCTGGATAATAATATCTGATGGTCTAGAAATGTTAAAACAATGATTTGATATATAAACACTATCCATTTAAAGCAAATTTATCCAGTTGATCATCTAGCCTGTGGTTCAGTTGGTGGTTTTGTTTGCCATTTTTTGGAAGTTGTACATCATCCGATGCCTGAGATAAATTAACACAATTGTTTGTACGTAACACAGAAGAAGAACAAATAAGAACTTGCTTGATCAACTAGAAGATGAGCCACTTGACTTGCTTGATCGGCAAAGAACAAGGTCAGCGCTTTTATCATCCGAGAATTTAAAGCGAAAAATGGAGTCGGATGATGAGCCAGAGATAGATGATGATGGGCGTCTAATAATTTGTGACGAAGCAGAATCGTCTAAGAAAAAGCCATCCAAACCTCATTCAGATGCAAGAAGTGAAGTTGGTGGTAGTTACTTGTGCGTGGACTCAAAGAAAACACACAAGCGGAGGAAGACATCAGAGTCCGGGTGGGCTGCCACCGGCAAAGAGTACACTAGCAAGAAGGCTGGTGGGGATTTGAAGAGGAAGGACAAGCTTGAACCGTACGCATATTGGCCACTTGATCGAAAAATGATGAGCCGTAGGCCCAAGCATAGGGCAACTGCAAGAAAAGGGATATCAAGTGTGGTGAAGATTACAAAGAAGCTTGAAGGGAAGAGTGTTTCAACTATTCTCTCCACTAAAGGCTTCAAGGTTTAAGAATAAAAATATAGTTCAGAAGAAACGAAGTAGCAAGAAGAAAACTAGGTGAAGGCCCCTTGTATGGGACTACTTGGAACGACACATTTATGGGAAATTTGTATTGAAGGGTTTTTTTATTTTTATTTTATTTTTTTATTCTCATATAAGTTACAGTAATTTTCTTGATTTATTAATTCATGTTGTCCATAAACCCTAAGCTTAAGGACCCATTTATGGGATTTGAAGAATTGGGAATGAAGTCGTAAGAGCAGCTATTTAAATATTCATATTTTTAAGGTATTACAACGTCGTAGACCTTTTAAATATATTCGTCTGCATTTGGGAATATGGCTTATTTTCACAATTTGTCACACAGCTTGTATGATTTTGGGAGAAGAAACAGAACCGTTAAAAAGAAAATTACAATTAGGCAGTGCCAAAAAGGATTTTATTTTTTATTTTTTATGCAATTACGAACAATCACCACTCCTCAAACTTTGTAGTAGATCCAGGTATCCAAAGCATTCGGGCCTAATGTACCTGCATTGATTAAAAACAAACTTCAGATTTTTAGAAGGGAATCGCAGGTAGGTGCATTATGGTTCAATAAAATAAACTATTGTAGGTTTGGTCCTTTACCATACAGTAAATTATACTACAGGTTGATCCAATGTGGGAAAGTTGGGTAGGGGTAAATAACTTATCCTAAAGATGCCAGAACCCAGAACTAGGATTACAGGCAGATGATGATGATGGCTATACATACATCATCACCACATGGTTCATTGTCAGGTAAGCTATACAGTCAGTATATGCAAAAAGAAATGTATCTAAATGTATGAATTTCGGTAGTAAAATTCAAAATACCCGTGTCGAAACAGGAAATCAATGATGACAAGAGAGCAATTTGGCTTGAAAAATTGTGTCCTTCGTATGATGTTTGCAACATCCGTCACAGGGATCAACTTGAAGCTCTCCACCTCTCCATCTGTCACATGTTCAATAAGGGGAAAATTGCAGATGGTTTAGGATTAAATGAAAGGTGAAAAATGACAAAATTGAAGGCAAAGTTTACAACTAATATAGGTAAAAGCTAAGCTCCAAGGGTCTTACCTTGATTCTTAGGCGTGAAACTCTCAGGAAGTTTTAAATCATAGCAAAACAAAACATCCCTTTTGTATCTATACCCATCAATGTCCATATATGAAACAGCACCAACTGGTATAGCTCTGTATGAGAAGCATTGCCAAACCCATCAATCAGGTGTGTAAGAGAGATAGAGAGAGAGAGAGAGAGAGAGATGGAGAGGGAAAGATTTTGCAATAAAAACAATTTCTAAATTGAGGCAGTGAGTTAGCCAAATAAAGTTCCATTTCATGGCCAAACAAGGCATGCCCTATATAAGATAAAATACTGATAATTTAATGGTTAACAAAAACTTACACACTAGAAATGGAACTGGGTATTCCGGCTTCCTCTTCACATTCCTTTACAACATTGTCCCCACATGCAACCCCATGAGGCTGCAATTACAAACAGGGGATACATAATAAAATTCTAGCTCAGAAATGCATTAAGATCATTGCTAGCTAGAAAATATGCTTAACGAAGAAAGGATTGTATGAACTTTATCATTTTTGATAACTTATTTTCCAAGATTGGGAATCAAGAAACCTGCCACTTGCATTTGCTAAGCTTAAAGTAGGCCTCTAAATATCAGGCAATGAAGAACCACTTGCTCTTCCACTTGCCTCAGATTACAACCATAAAATCCAGCCAGTTCTTGGTCAAGTATTTTCACCAATTACATTGACAGTAAAGTGCACCAGCGCCGTCTAATCTAGGAACATGTCATGTAATAGAAGTTACTCTAGCTGCCAAAAGCAAACTAAACTATAGCAAGCTCCCTTTGACAGCCTGAATACTGATAGAATGGAAACTAAAATGCCTTAAAGCGAGTTGAGAGGCTCGTTACAAACCAGTCCCCCAGCAACTAGTTGATCAAGCATCCCTGGATAAGTGGTTTTCTTTTGACTTCTCTTCCCTATCCATAGAAACTTCTTCCCATCCTTTTCAACATAGCCATTCATTTGCACTCCATAAGCCTATTCCAACAAGAAGTATACATAAAAGAATGTTAAAAATGAAAGTTGCAAGAAAATCAAATGAACAACAATAAAAGAGTTAGCTGGCTTCCTACGTGACCATTGAAAAAGCAACCAGACTAATTAACCCTTCAATGCTACCACTGAAATTTCTAACCATACAAAAAATCTTATATTCCTCTTTAGCCAACACTATAGCGCACACAGTCACCTCCAAAACCTCATTATCAAGCCCTTTCACAGAACCTCCATGTCGATTTAATAACAAACTACAGGCACTGCTAGATACATGGCACCAATTAATCCAATGAGCCAGTTGCCATTTATCAGACTGATTAATATAGCCAAAATGACTTGCTAGAGATGCATCAAAAATTGATTATAATTCACTGTTTAATCACCTAGACCAAGGTAAAAAGGTGGCACAAATCGCAGAAACAAACCTTTATTCCAAAATAAGGAGCAGCTGCACGTTCTAGAGAGAAAAATATGGGTGCCCCAAAGGATGATGTCACAGGGTATAGCTGATCATCCAAATAAAACGAAACCATAGTTAGCCCAGATAACAAAACTAGTGTTAATAGTTTATACTGTTCCAACAATTGGGGTGAAATTCGGACATACATATAGGATTTGATTCAGTTAGCACAAACAATACCTCATTCCTTATACCTGGAATATGTTCTTCCCCTAAGCTTTTGATTACATCTCCCACCGCTTTCGTCCTGTCCTCAGCTGTGCTCAGCGATGAATGCAAGGTTATTGAACTGCCATTAGAGTTTGAATTTTCTGGTGGGAAAGTAAACACGTCCTTGAAACAACGTAAATTCTCAGCAAAACTACAGAATTGGGAAAATTATTCAGTGCTACACCTATATCTGAGCATGAAACGGGTATTTGAATTCACGGAATTTGAGCTTACCCTTTGTGAATGTAACCAACGATTTGGTCCTCAATTACAAAGGCAAGGAACTCAGATTGCGATTCCTGCAAGCAGTTTTAATAAAATGTGGAGTGGAGAGATAAACGAACAAGATAAACGAACAATTGGTCTGTTTGGCAGCTGAGAAAATGTATTGTATAACTTACCAGTCTGCGATTGCAGATTTTGATCTTTTCCGAGTAGCCCCTGAGATCTGAAGGGTCGTCGGAAAGGGTTTCCGGTTTGGATATCCTATCGACGTCGTCCCAAGTGAAGACATCATCGTCGGAGGCACAAGTGAGAACTTTATGAAAAGCTTGCTGGGTGGAACGAACCGGGAACGACGTCGGAAGCGCCTTGGGGAAAGCGCGAAAAGCTTTGGCGGTAAAACGGAAGGCCAGAGAGTCGATGAGTCTGTGAGAGAGCTGAGGAATGCCGCCGCTGCAGGCCATGAGTGCGGGTTCGATTCTCATTTTACAAGATTACCTTTTGTTTGCTACAGTACTCACCAATTGGTTCGTGTTGTTCGCCTGTGTGTTTAAATAAATGAATATGATTTGGTTGTTTGTTTGTTGCTTTGTCTGTTAATTGATGACCTCAACCATTTCAATTTTAGTAAAAGTAAAAGTAAACTATGCACTGTTTGATAACCATTTCAATTATAGTTTTTTGTTTTCATTTTTAGTGTTAGAGTATAGACGAAAATGAGAGTGAGAATGAGATGAGAGATTATTTTGAAGATAATTTTGAAGAAATTATTTTAAGTTTTAAATAAAAGCTTGAAAAGTGAAAACAATTTCAAATATATTTCAGTTTTAAGTTTTTGTTTTCAATTTTGTCACTCTTTCCTCTCATTCTCGCCTCTCATCTTCTCTCTCAATCCCAATCTCCACTCTCATTCTCACTTTCATTCACCTTCTTTTTCCTCTATACTTCTAACACAAAAATATGAAAACTAAAAACTAAAATTGAAATGGTTATCAAATCGGCCCTAAATTTACTTGGTATATATCTTAGAGCTGGAATTATTGAATTTATATTTGAGCATTTAAAATTTGCAGGTACTAAAATTCAACTAGTTCATTGTATGTATGATCGCATCGTAGTGCTAATATGTCGTTACATAACTATTTGTTTCTGGGTTCCAAAGGGTTTGTTGAACTCCCTCCACATTCTTCCTAGCAAGAAGCAACACTCGGGATGGGATCATCAAGCCTTGCAGGTGAGAAATTAAGCTCCCTGTAATATATTGAACTGTGTTAATTGCTGCATCCACCCAATTTTACCCCAATTCAAATGGGCACAAAAATTCCATCAACAACTTTAAAACAACCTCATCAGGAGGCATATTGACATACTACGCGTTCTGATTAAGTTCACTGAGGCCAGAAAAGCAAGGCTCCATAATACCCTACATAAATAAATGTATAAATAAAGGAAACTTGAAAAAGAAGTCTACGACTACGCATCTCACTCATCATCAGCTTGCCACAATCCTACGAGACCATCATAATGTCTGTTGCATCTTCCACAAAAGTAAAGTGGGGTTACACACTTTTAAATTACAAAGACTCCGGACTAGTTGACGGTCTAATTCTCGAGGGCATTCGCATGGGTTTGTTTATTGCACCACCAAACCTACTATGTAAGGAATCCTTTGGTGTGATTGACATTTTGTTCAATGCAGAGCCAACTTCAGCAAAATCAAAATGTTGTTCCTCCAAGCTCTGCATAATCCCATAATCCATTCCACCATCATCGTCACCCGCAAAAGCTTCACCGACATCTTCATCACTGGAATCTTCGTCATCATATGTAGGTTGAACCATTGACCAGAAAATGAAGTTTGGCTGGATGTAACTTTATATGTGTGTGTGTATATATATATAAATGAAAAAACAGTGTCAGCAAAGCATTCAAATCAACTTTAAACATTTGATTCTTATATTTAAGGAAGTTTTCCTTTTCACAGACCCAAAAGAAGTGTGGACAAGATCTGTGTGGATGTGAACAGATCATCAAATAAGACACTTTGATTCCCAAAAAGGGCTAGGTGTACCAAATTTTATACTCAAGGAATGCATTTTCATTCTGAAATTATCATGATCCCTGTCAATTTCATGCATCCAACCAGAGTTTTTCCAATGCGTGTGATTTTAGATAAAAAGGCACCTCCTACTGAAAGAACCAATTCAAAGCTAATACAAACCTGTCACTTTTTTTCAGCAGACATGGGTCAAATGGGAAGAACACGTCGAGCCTTTCCATCCCACCAAATTCCCTCGAAAGTTCTGATTCCAGGTAGTCATCAAAATTGAATTTCTCAGATGTCATGAATAACCTAGCTGCTTTTGCTTGCCGTAGAAACTCCAATACAATGGAAGGCAGACACACCTTTCAAAATGAAGATTGAAATTAGGCACTATGATCTGATAGTGTTAGAGGTAGATGCATCATCCTCAAATGGCATGAAAGAGAGTTAGAGGCCAACGGCTAGAAAGATGAGGAAAATATAACAATGATGCCTGTTTATTGTCCAGGGTTAGGATACATGTAAAAAATCCTTCTACAATTATATGGTTGTACCCAGAAACAGTCCTCACCTTCAACGGGCTCAACTTATTATTCAAAATTGACTCTAAAGGCAAACGAACAAGCCATGGCTTCAGCTGAGGATCATCCATCATTGATCTCATTCGGAAGCACAGCAAATACATGATGGCCTGTTGGACCAATAAATAACCATTAATAGAAATGCTTTGCATTGATTGCACATATTTAAAGTTAATTTGCTATTGCAAAAGATATGACAAATATAAGCAACCTAAGCATAGAAGCACAGGTATAAAATAATGCAACTAACAAAAAAACTAATAATCATAGGTTTACAGACAGCATGGCACAACCTGTGCTCCACAATACACTCATTATCATCTCAATGTTTATACTTCCATTGCATAAACATTTCTTCTTCTCTTTTTTCCTTGAGATAAAAATGAAAATATATTTCAGTATGAAATTCAGTTTATAAACAGAACTTTATTCTCTTTGCATGCCATCTTGTTAATAATGAAGCTGAAATATTTGATTACTATAATTTTGAAGAAATTATTTCCAAGTAAAAATTTAAATAAATAAAAACACTAACCTGACATCCAGAATAAAATATTCTATGAGCTTCTGGATTTATTTCATCATCCTGCATTTTGACATATTTGACACACCAATCCACCAACCTGGAACCGAAGTAACATATGACAACTGCATTAGACAGATTCCTTTGGCCTTTCTTTTCTTATGTCTCAATGTTAGGTCATTGTAATCATACAGATTAGATGGGAATGGGGATTTAAGTTTGCACACAACCTTCCCAGGGTGCCAGCAACCACAAAGACTGACAGAAACTTGGCACGAGACAAATAACTAGCAAGATAAGCAACGGCACTCATTCTGCACGAAACCCAAAAAGAGAAATCAGTACTACAGCAATGCCCCCAAACATGTAAAACTTGAAATGTAGGATTTTCAAAATGTCCTCTTTCGTGACCGTAAACACACACCAAAAGAAGAAGAAAAGAAAAAGTATTTGAGAGAGGCCCATGCAACCAACTGCATCCACCTCTATGGTCTAAGAAAACCAAAAAATTTAAACCATACAGATACCCTCCCGGGTTTCCCAAACATGTGCAGTGGGTGATCAAGCATGTTATATATTGTATCATAAAGGGTACTAAACAAAAGTCCAGATGTTTCCCAGAAAAGTGTCAAACCTGAATTCAAAGGTCCCATATAAATGCAAGGTACAATAACAATTAGAGAAAACTACAAATAAAATGGTATAGCTGATAAATAAATAAAAATATGAAATGTTTAAGTCCACTTTAAGCGGATCACAATCCTAAAAGCAACTCTCCAACACATCATTTTAAAAAACCATATTACCTGAGAAGTGGAGAGTTGGTACTGACAAAGAAAGCATGTTCAAGCATCAAAGCAAATGTCACGCCGCAGTTTTTTGGATCAAGAGAACATGCATAGAATATCACAAACTGAAATAAGGCAAAAGAAATTTAATGAGGATTAAAATAAACCACTGGATATGACATAAAGCATAAAATGATAAAAATCATATATGGTAATAATTTTGTACGCTCACCTGGGCAAATTTTGATTTGTATGCAGTCAAAACAGTCTTCTTAAATGACTCGAGAAGAGTATCAAAGATCTAAACACGTCATATACATAGGAAACAAAATGTGAATTGGGAGACGATCATATTGACATGTAAACCAGAAAACAAAATATTGAAAGATACCTTAATCAAAACCCAAAGAAAATTTAAAAAATATTTGAAAGATACCTGGATCAAACGGTCAGCTACTTGACAAGATTCAAGATGCTCAAAAGTTAACACCATCAAGCTATCTAATTTTTCAGCAAATGAATTTCCTTCTAAAATCTTCCGACTTAATTGTCTTGGAAGCTGTATAAATAAAGTGCAATCACTTTACAATGAAGGGCTAAAATCATCATAAGCAGTCAAGCAAAATAGTAATTATGTGAGGACCAAAACAAATATCAATAAACTCTGTCCAAAGTAGTAACTGTGCTAGAAAGTCATATTCTGCTTCTCCCTCACTCTCTCTCTCCCCATCTTATCTTTCTTCATAAGATTTTGAATCCACCCCTTTCCCTCATGCATGCTAACCTTCTTAGCAACTCCTTGTTAACATTGCTTTAATTAGAACCATTATCAAGACGGTTTACACCATACATCCTAACTGTGCCTGAATCTCAGCCTCTTTCAACTTAATCCTCTCCATATTCCTAATTCATAAAGAAATCCAAGACTTTCTTGCATAATGCATCATATGTTCCATTTAAATAGTTTTAACAAATTCAATCATACCTCACTATCATCATCTCTAGACTCGTCCACATCTTCTAGCTCCATCTCAAATATTCCTTTACTAGTGTCATTTTTTATGTCTTCCCATCCAATCTCCACCTGTAGGCAGCCAGTCCATAATGTTGTCATGAAAAAAAAATAATAATAATTTCCTTCAACTACTAAATAAATTGTACACTGAATATACATACATCCAGGTCTAGCAGCAAATCCACAACACCGGCAAGCATTGGGATCCGAACTACTTCTCCAAGCACGCCACTCTCCAACTTCAACATGTTCTCTACGTATATCACAAGACTAAGAGTCTACAAGAGCAACATAGCATATTATATATTTAGCAATCAACAGAACACTGGGATGATAAGCAATGTGGACATTCAAAAGGAGAAGAAATTTGAAGAATGTACAAATGGTATATAATATACATCACTAAACATTGACCTAAACGTTCATGGCCACTTTCCATCTCTAGCCTATGCATCATCATAAAGCTAACAAAGATTGAAAATGATATCTTTTAAGTTAACAACATCAATTACTAGATGGGTAAGTGCACATTTAACTTACACTAGTAGTATTAAAACGATATTGTGGCTTTCCATCTAAAACAATTGGCACTAGTCTCACAGGGGAAAGTGGCACCAAATCAGCTATATGTTTCAGAGATGAATGCACACGAGATAAAACTCCGTCCTTTCTTGCAAGAATTTTTGGAAGTGGCAAACTATGAGGTGGAAAGAACTGGCATGTGAGCATCGCCAAACAATAATCAACATACTTCCCGCTTGAAGTGGCCTGCAGCATTTGCAAAGTGAAAATCAATCTAAAAATTTTCCCAATTCATTCTAAAAGCTTTGAAAGTGACACATATAGAAACATATAAAACCAACATACCAAGGATTCAATGAATTCAATCAATGCATCCATCACATCAGGCTTATAGTTCCACAAGCTCATGTTAGAAATCTGAGACATTTTAGCAATGAATAATTAATAAAACCCAACTATGGATTAAAAGGAAACAGAACAAAAACAAAGGTCATAAGACAGCTTACTGCAGAGAGAAGTTCATTATGTAGAACGTTGTCTATGTAAGCAACTGCTCCAGCTAGTGCTTTCAAATTTGTCTGCCGAGTAACAAACGAAAAATTCAAAACCAAACAAAATGAATTGACGTGAAACAAAATCAAATGATTATAGGCACAAACATGTTACATACCACAAGCATAGCTACTTCATTAGCGCCAAGCTCTTCGGGGTTCATAGCGCTAAGGAGCTGCCGGTAATCTTCGGTATCACCCTGAGCCAAAGGTTCAAACTTTTCAAGCTAAAATCCGAACCAAACAATCAACAATCGTACCAAAAGCCAACTTGCTAGTTCGAAAATGCTTACCGACGAGACTGAGCAAAGAGTATCTCTGGCGCGATAAACCAGGTAAGAATCGATCGAATCATGGTCTCCCATCTTACGGAAAGCTGCCTCGTCGTCCCTAAGCACAACGCCCATTGTTACCTTGCCCTAGCCCTACGGATCCTCCTGCAATTTGTCAGTGAGGATGCCCTAGGCCTTTGGGTTCCGGTTCAGCCGAGACGGTAGATGGGTGGCTGAGAGAAGTGCGAAGTCGTCGTGGTCTTCTTCGTTTGAGCTGCGGCTATGTCGTCTTCGTCGTCGTCGTCGTCTTCTTTCTTCTTCTTTTTAGTCTTCGGTGCTTTGTCGGCCAGCGAGTGAGAGAGTTTGGAATGTAAACCTCAAAAAACCAGGGTTTCGAAAAATACGGCCGCCACTCTGTAGTCTGTATACATGGATAGATAACTAAACGCCGGGAGACTATTAAATTTTGTTCTTACCTAATTCGATTTGCATTTCAACCCAATGAAAATTTGCATTTTGCAATTGAGGACAAAATTGGAGTTTTTACCGTTGCATTCAGAGAAAATGCAATAAAATAGTCTCAACCCCATGGGCCATAGAAGATGTTTGGAAATTAGACAGTAATTAATAAACTTTTCCGAAAATACCAACAAACTGTGTCACAAATTCATCTTTTCCAAGGGATTCTTTCCGTGAACCAAATGGAGCTTAAGGCTCTAAGCCAATTCAATTTTACCTTACTATTATTGCCCACATCTTCTTCTAGCTCCATCTAAAACATCTCTTTACGAGAGGAGTTATTTTGTTACATGTTATGTCAATCTCCGCCTCTACTTAAGTTATATTGTAAAAAAGATACATTATGATCTACCCATTGTGAATTGAATTTCTCTTAGGACAAACTACATAAAACTCTCCAACATATAGGGTCATTTTCAAGTTCTTACTTAATTTTAGGGACATTTACGAGTACATATTCAACGTCGCGGAAACCCTACAAATTGCTCCATCCGTTAGCCAAATTGTTAGTGAATCTGTTAGAGCACTTCCACCCCAAAAGGCAAGGCAAGGTTGACACTATTCATGTGAATAGTGGCAGCCTTGCCTTTTTTAGTTCCACCCCAAAGGCAAGGGCAAACACTATTCATTTTACTTTATTTTCTTTTTTTTTTAATACTTAAACCATTAATTTTTATAAGCTTTTCATATAATATTTTCGGTTGCCACGTGTCACTATTTATTATAAAACTCTCATTTAAAATTTCAGATAACATTTTCAGATAACATTTTCGGATAAGATTTTCGTAGAATATTGTACTTTCCGTAGAATTTCCGGTTGCAGCAGCAGCAACTTTCATGATGCCTTTCATTCATCCCCATAATAGAGGTTCTTACATGAATCCAGTAACTATGAATTTCTTGTGAAGGTGCAATGTTTTTGGTAACATACTATCAGAATAGGGGTCCTTTTTTTTTTAGTATAAAAAATTCAAATAGTTGTACTTTTTAGGATAATTTGATATGATTATTATTATTTGTTTAAATATATTTTGGGAAGACCAGAGTGAAAATGTTAATGTTGTAAAAAATGTTTTCTTACTCTCCATGGTCAGTATTTAAATCACAATGAATTCTTAACTAATGGAGGGGTACTTATTTTGTATAATCTTGTAGGACAAGCATCCTCTCCTATCCTAAACCCATTTCCATCATACAAATGGCAAAAATTAAAGAATACACACTCTACGTTCCAACTCTGAACTATTTATATCACAATGAATTAAATTAAAAAAATTTCCTGATTTAGATTTGTTGCTTGCATCTTCTGCAAAGAAAAAGACTAAAGGATTTGAGAGGGAACTGAGTTTTAATTTACCAACACTCTGAATGCACACTCAAATTCATCGTCCATACCAAAATGCTCTTCCCCCAAGCTTTGCAAAATCTCATAATCCATTACATTCTCCTCATTTCCGGCCGTAAAAAGCTTCATCAGCAGCATCTTCATCACTAAAATCTTCTCTGTTCGTCATCGTCGTTGTTCCTAGGTTGAATCCTTGGCTTGTGAATGAACTTTGGGCGGATACAACTTTGTAAAGAGGGAAAAAGTAAAAATACTCTAGGTGTTAGCAATGCATGCAAAACAACTTCAAACATTTTGTTCTCACACCAACTAAGAGAGTTTAATCTTTTGCCTCTGCATAACACACTATCCAAAACAAGTGTGATATGAACAGTTCATCAAAATTTGGACGGTTAGTAAATGGAAGAGTGTCTTTTTCTTATGTCAATCAACTACAAAACTGCCGTCCTCAAGTAGTACAAAACTCTCTTGGAACTGCACCAACCATTTGTTACAAAGCGCATAACAGATAGTTTGAATATACTTGGTCTCAAACTCAATCCATCCACAGACGTCTCTTCTGAAGTGTTGCTTGATCTATTATGCTCATTAGCCTTTTCTGTCTCCACGAATGAGACATCTGTGGGTGGGATGACATTTACAGCTCGCTTGCTTGGTACTCTAATGGCTAAAGTTTATTCCCTCAATAGGCAAATATGCGTAAAAAAACTCCCCATCGTATTCAATGCACTCAGAGGTTTGTAATGTTCTTCCTCCTTCATTGGCTTTAGTTGCATACATGTACCTTCCTATATATTACACAAAATCCTCCTCCAAGTTCCTGTTTATATCTGTTCCATTCTAGAAAGCAAGACTCAAAAAGTACAGTGGTGGTTTTCTTTGAGTTTGACAGATGTATTGGCATCTAAGCATGAAGAGGCCATACACGCAGCGACAAACGCATTTAAGAGTCTCATTCATGTTTGCATTGATGAAAGTTTGATCAAACAGTGAGTTGACCAGATTGTAATGAATGCAAATATGGATGCAAGGAGTCTGGGCGAACTGTAATTGAAGAAGTGTGTGCTTCTATTGAAAGCTTACTTGGTTATGAGACTACGATGGTGTCTGGGACCTTGTATTTCATATTGTCTCAGCAATGTTGGATAAAATTAGGTATTACTTTTGCTGTATCTGACAGTCTTCCTCTTATTTGTAACAGCTGTTATCATACAGGGGTACACTCTTCTTATTTTTATGAGGGGTGCACTCAAAAGCTTGGCAGAGATGGAGAACTTACCTGATGAAGATTTCCCTTTTAGGAAACAGGTCTTTTTCATATTATCCAGTTTTAAGAGATGAATACTGTTACGTTTCATAATCTTATAGATCTCTATATTTGTATCAGGGACGTATTTCTCTTTAAATAGAATATTTTAAAGGTATAACCGCGGCTATACTTCTTGGAAACAATGGCTAATTTTCATAATTTGTCACGCAACTTCTATAATTTTGGGGGAAGAAACAGAATAGTTAAAAAGAAAATTACAATTAGGCAGTGCCAAAAAAGTTTAATTTTTTTATAATAAAAAAATTATTTTATTATTTAAACAATTACAAACAATCACCACTCCTCAAACTTTGTGGTAGATCCAGGTATCCAAAGCATTCGGGCTTAATATGCCTGCATTGATTAAAAACAAACATCAGATTTTTAGAAGAGGATCGCAGGTAGTAGTGCATTATGGTTCATTAAATGCAATTATTTCTGTACTCCTTTCTGCCGCAGCTTTTTCTCAAGAAATATGTTCCCATCTAAGCATTTTCGTGTGGTATTGTCCTTAATCGGAGTTGCTAATTTACAGGCTTCCGCATTAGTCACCTTCCCAGTAACGAGTGCTTGGATGGTCTTCTCATCGAAACTCACTAGCTGAAAGCATCACAATTTCTGAATGAAAGAAATTTTCGAGAATTTGATATTGTAAACAGGTATATTTGACAGCAACTGTTACCATGTTGGCCTAAGTTAGGAGATTTAACTCATAGATCAATGCCTACAACAGCCACTGTAACCATTACAAACATGAATGTATAATAGTTTGAACGAAATACAGCAACAGAACAGCAGCGCGGCTATGCTTTTTAAACATATTCTAATATTCAAAGTTGAGTGCTTTTCTTGGTTTGTCCAATGTCTATGCATCAATGTTATTATGTATCGCTTTGTTACACTGAGACAACATGAAGCTGCGATAACCTAAGTCTTAAACACTGATACACTACCATTTCTTAATTTTAACCTGCATGGTTGCATTGTCAGGTAAGCTAAACAGTCAGGTAAGGTTATACATACATCATCACCACATGGTTCATTGTCAGGTAAGCTAAACAGTCAGTATATGCAAAAAGAAATTTAGCTAAATGTAAGAATTTCGGTAGTAAAATTGAAAATACCTGTGTCGAAACAGGAAATCAATGATGACAAGAGAGCAATTTGGCTTGAAAAATTGTGTCCTTCGTATGATGTTTGCAACATCCGTCGCAGGGATCAACTTGAAGCTCTCCACCTCTCCATCTGTCACATGTTCAACAAGGGGAAAATTTTAGACGGTTTAGGATGAAATGAAAGGTGAAAAATGACAAAGCTGAAGGCAAAGTTTACAACTAATATAGGTAAAAGCTAAGCTCCAAGGGGCTTACCTTGATTCTTAGGCGTGAAACTCTCAGGAAGTTTTAAATCATAGCAAAACAAAACATCCCTTTTGTATCTATACCCATCAATGTCCATATATATGAAACAGCACCAACGGTAATACGGTATAGCTCTGTATCATGTATGAGAAGCATTGCCAAACCCATCATCAATGTCCTTTGTTTTGTATTTTTATTGAACACAGATCAAGGAACGGAAGGAGAGGAAACTGGGTTCTAAATCTGAGGAAGCTAGATCTCAAGTGTCCAAAGCAACTACATCCAGGTCTCAGTCTTCCATAATTTTTAAAATTAATAAATGCTTGAGCACAACACATACATATATGTGTGCAAATTTATGTCTTATTGTACACACCACACGAGTATGTTACCAATGAAGCTGATATAGCTCAATTCTTCAGCTTCTCTTTGGCTATGTTTTGTAATGTTGTGTTATTTTCTATCTTCTTTTCAGGCTGAGCAGGTGGAACCATGAAAAAAATATTTTCTGATTTTCGTGATGAAGAAACTTGAAAATAGTGATACAGATTAAGTGGGGAGGCGAGGGCTTTGTCGGCGAGCTCAGGGAAGTGGTGGCTAGGGATCAGCTGACGTGTATTTTTTTTTTCTTTTTTTTAAAGTCATACACCATTATTCATAAAAAAACCCCAAGTCCTTAGAAGTCATTTTACAGAGGGGTCAATTTGTATTTAAAATTTTAAAGATAAAGTGGGTATAAAAATAAGACAAGGGATAGAAATAGCTACACTAAAGTAACTTTTAGGGTTTTTACAATAGTCTCTCCCTTCTCTTTCGGCGGTCTCTACCGACTATTTCGGCGGTCTCTACCGACTCTTTCGGCGGTCTCTACCGACCCTTTGGTCGGTCGCACCTCAAGGTCACTCCACAGGTGCGATTTTTTTGCGTGTGATGAAGAGTTAGTATTTATTTTTTGGGAGGGTTTGATGATCATAATGATTTTTCATAGAATAAATTCCTGAGGTCGCATGCATTTATGATATTTATTTTTTTCGTTTAATTTCCTTTTTTTCTTCTTTTTCTGTTTTGGTTTAGAGATAACAAGAGCATTTGGACTTGATCATAATTATTCTTCTATTTTTTTAATAAGATAAATGTACTGCCTTTCATATCCTAGTTATATTATATATATGGACGGAGTGGGGTTTGTTCCTAATGATTTTTTAGGTTTGATTTTTTTATTTATAGAATAAACGCGTTACAATATTGATATTTTCATATCCTGATTTTGCATTTACGACATTTATTTATTTATTTTTCTGTTTTGGTATAGAGAATCGAGATAATATGGATGAGAAGGAGCATTTGGACGGTTTTGAGCATGAAAAGAAGAAGCAGGAGGATGAAAAGGAGAATAATGAGGAGGTTGACCATGAAAAGGAGGAGAATAACGATGGGGGTCTTGAGAGAATCGTCAAGGCAGAAATTACTTGTCAGGCAGTCCTCGAGGATATACTGTCCCGCTTGTCTGTGAAGTCTATACTGAGGTTCCAGGTAGTATGCAAGAGGTGGCTCTCCCTCACGAGAACACCTAGCTTTAGGAAACTGCACAATCAACACTTGGGTCTCCGGACAAGGCCCAAGTTTCACTTGCTGCTCACTGCAGTCTGTGAATACCGACCAGAGATGGTATTTTGTCGCATAGAGGTGGATCCAGTAGAAAATACAGCCCAAGTAAACGAAATTATGACGGTTCCGCACAGTCTTGTTGATGGAGGAGTAGAGGAAATTTATTCGTTTCATGGTTTTGTTCGCTTTTACTCTCAAGCTGTCAATTGTTTTGTCTGTAGTTTTGGATCCAATGACGTGTCCTATCGGGTGGATATAGTTAACCCGTATACCCGAACCCTGATCACCCTTCCGGAAGGGCCCCCACTGTATGAGCGGTTCATAGGTCCCAGGGAGTTAATGTTATCTGACAGATTCCTACAAAATGAAATTGCGTTTCATTTCGGATATGATCCACACCAGAAGCAATACAAGGTACTACAGGCCCAATGGGCTTATGAAAGGCCATGGAACAGTCCGTTCATCAGGAGAATGTCATGGTTTGGTGTTGTCGAATTCAAACTGGCCATCTTCACTTTGGGCTCCAAAGAGTGGAGGGACATCACCAACTCAGCTAATCTCACTTTGACCCCGATGATTTCGTATCGTTTTCTGTCAAATCATTCAAACCGGACTTTATTCGTCAATGGGAGCTTCTACTGGCACCACCATACCAACATTTTGGCATTTGATGTCGGTATGGAGAGGTTTACACTGATCACACTGCCGGACACATATAACCCTCATTGGCAGCCCAATATTCTTGCAAAAGTTATTTTGATTGAGGTGGACGGTTGTGCAGCTGTAATAGCTAAAGACATACACCGCACGGACAGACTGTGGATTCTTAGGAGCGCTGAAAATACACATGTGTGGGAGATTAAGGAGAATGATTATATGACTAGTTGGAGATCTACTGAGGTAGGTTTGGACAACATCCACATGACAGCTTTGTTCCAAGTAACTCAGACTGAGATAATGCTGACACTGGTGCAATTGGACTTTCCGATTGCGTATGAAGAAGTGCTATGGTTGAAGCTTCTGGATGTGACAACCAGAACAGTCCGCTTAATCAAAGTCGCTTTGCCGCCACGTCTTCGTTTGCCCCGTCAGCTTGCCCGTCTATCTTTTCTCAGGCAGAAACATTCCTTACTTTTTCCACATCTATGCTCCCTTGTGCGTTATGTGGAGTCCATAATAACAATACCAGTAGCTGCACCTGAACCTGCACCTGAACCTGAACCTGCACCGGAACCTTCACCTGCACCTGAACCTTCACCTGCACTGGAACCTGCACCAATACCGGAATCTGCACCAGAACCTGCATCGGCACCAGCACCGGCGCCGGATTGCTGAGTAAGTAATGTCTGCGTTTGTTCTATATTTATATATCACGGTGTATTTTCATTTGTTGTATTGGAATTTTTTGGTGTATTTGCATTTGTTGTAAGCTCTAACTTATTAAAGATGTCTACTTTAAGATGCCAATTTCAAGTGCACTTTAAAATGTTTACTCTTATAACTTCATCTGCGTATATGTTGCTTGTATTTCAATTAAGAAGGCTTACTTATTTAGTTGCATACTAAGATCAAAATAAGAAGAGGCATACATTCACTACTTTTTAGGGAAATGCTCACTTAGTGTTGATACATGTTATGATACATGTTGCCTAATTGTCATACACATTCAAACAAGCATTTCATTTGATAGGTCAAATTGACAGTCTTCTTGCAAAGGCTGTTTGGTAAGATAACATTTCATTTCCCCTACATTCGGGGGAACGTCATTCCTCCGTTTCCATGAAGATACTGGTGACTTTTTGGTGAATGGTGCTTAGATATAATCATATATGTACTATTATTGGCAACATTGTGTTGACAGATTCTCAACAAAACTTTCTTATTCAATGTCCATTGACACATGTATAAAAGCTATTTTGTTTCTGGTTTCAAAGGTTATTGATAGATTCAGTTTTGTTCTGATCAGCCGCAATTGAGTTTCATTGCACTGTTATTTGTTTAGTTATCTTTCTTTTCACATGCTTATGGTATTTGTGTTGCATTGGACACATTTAAAAAGATGTCTACTTTAAGAGGTCAATTTTAAATTCATTTGTCTTGCTTGTATTTCAATTAGGAACTGCTACTTATTTAGTTCCGTACTAAGATCAAAATGTGAATAGGCCTACATTCACTATTTTTTAGGTAAATGCTCACTTAGTGTTGATAAACAAGCATTTCACTTGATAGGTGGTCAAATTGACAGTGTTCTTGCAAAGGCTATTTGGTAAGATAACATTTTGTTTCCCCTACGTTGGAGGGGCACTTCGTTCCTCCCTTTCCATGATTATACTGGAGACTTTTTGGTGAATGTTGCTTATATATATGCGCTATTGGTAACATCGTGTGGACAGATTTTCATTAAGCTTTCTTCCTCAATTGCCCACTGACATGATGTGTATGAAAGCTGTATTGCTTCCAGTTTCAGAGGTTACTGATGGATTCTGTTATGTTTGAGAGTTTGATAAGCAGCATTTGTGTTGCATTGAACTGTTATTTGTTTATTCATCTTTCTTTTCACATGCTTAATGCTGACTTAACTCCTACTCTAGGGGCCTTGAGCTCTTCTTCTAACTTTGCTATATCTAGGAAATGATTTCTTTCATTATGTAATGACGCAGGATGCGTGGCGGCTTTGGAACCAGAACATTACTTGCAAGATATCGACTCATTAAATTTTAATGAACGAGACAAGGATAAAGAAAGCTGTTTTTGGACCCATTAAATATCCATCTTCTACTGTTTTTACTTATTTTACAGTCCCTATTGTAGGATTATGCTAGTTTGAATTGAATGGCTTGAAAATTTGAATTATTTCATTACTTGCATCCAAAAGTTTGATATTTTTATCATATTTCAATATTGGAATTCTGAAGCAAAAGCGTATTTCACTTATTAGTGAAAATTAGAATTCCTATTGTGAGATTTTTTAGGGTATTATTTTCTGAATCGAAGGAGAAATTTAAGATCGTATCAACTGTCCTGATGACATCAAAAGTTATAGATTATGAGTTTTTTTGTTTGTTTGTCGGTTGGTCTACTAATTGATGGACTGATCTGGTCCGATTCCCTCAACCAGTTATAAAAACAGTAAATAAGAGTTGGGTATGAGTGAATATTAGACAGTAAATAAGAGTTAGGGATGAGTGAATATTAGACGTGTGATTGCCTAAGTTCCCTCAACTGGAACTTGTGAGGAGAGGAGGTACGATGGGATGGAATGGAAGGTGTCTCTCTCTCTCTCTCTCTCTCTCTCTCTCTAGACTTGGCTTTCTGGTGCTGTTTGATCCGTAGCTAGCTAGCTAGCTCTAGCTGTTTTTTCCGCAATGGAGATCAGTTCAGTTGTGAACTTGAGAATGCAGGTGACAGATTCAAAAGGAGTGGTTTGTGGTCTTCCTTTTGGACTGACAAAGAAGAAGCAACACTTGACTATCCATCTTTACAGATGTCAATGGAGACTCAGCGGTTCGAAAATATAATAAAATTTATTTAAAAATTTGGCTCGCCTCTAGATACAATATATTCTTCAACTGGGTTAATTGCTGCATCCTTCAAATTTTGCCCGAATTCAAATGGGAACAAAAGTTCCTTAAGAACCCAAAAACAAGCTCATTAGAAGGCATGTTGTCCAAATTCAAAACTCAAAATTTTCATGGTACACGTTCTGATTAAGTTAATTGAGGGAAGAAAAGCAAGGCTCCATAAACCCCTACACAATACCCAAAATAAATAAATGGATAATTTAAATAAATAATTTAAAAAAAAACTAGAAACAGAAGTCTACGACTACTCATCTTGCTCATCATCAGCTTGACATTCCTCTGAGGCTATCATAATGTCTGTTTGTACAACAAATACAGTTTTGAAGCTTGCAACTTCCATAAAAGTAAAGAGGGGTTACACACTTCCAAGTTACAAAGACTCCGGACTAGTTGACGGTCTAATTCTCGAGGGCATTCGCATGGGTTGGTTTATCGCACCACCAAACCTACTATGTAAGGAATCCTTTGGTGTGATAGACATTTTGTTCAATGCAGAGCCAACTTCGTCAAAATTAAAATGTTGTTCCTCCAAGCATTGCAAAATCCCATAATCCATTCCACCGTCATCGTCACCTGCAAAAGCTTCGCCGACATCTTCATCACTGGAATCTTCGTCATCATATGTTGGTTGAACCATTGACCAGAAAATGAAGTTTGGCCGGATGTAACTTTATAAATATATAAAATAAAAATAGTGTCAGCAAAGCATTCAAAACAACTTTAAACATTTGATTCTTAAATCTAATACAAACCTGTCACTTCTTTTCAGCAGACATGGGTCAAATGGGAAGAACATGTCAAGCCTTTCCATCCCACCAAATTCCCTTGAAAGTTCTGATTCCAGGTAGCCGTCAAAATTGAATTCCTCAGATGTCATGAATAACCTAGCTGCTTTTGCTTGCTGTAGAAACTCCAATACAACGGAAGGCAGACACACCTTTCAAAATGAAGATTGAAATTAGGCACTATGATCTGATAGGTTTTTAGAGGTAGACGCATCATCCTCAAGTGGTAAGAAAGTGTTACTAGAAAGATCAAGGAAAATATAACAACAATGCGTGTTTATTGTCCAGACAGTTTTCACCTTCAACGGGCTCAACTTATTATTCAAAATTGACTCTAAAGGCAAACGAAAGAGCCATGGCTTCAGCTGAGGATCATCCATCATTGATCTCATTCGGAAGCACAGCACATACATGATGGCCTGTTGGACCAATAAATAACCATTAATATGAATGCTTTGCACTGTTTGCATATTGTTAAAGTTAGCAAAAGATATGACAAAATAAAAGCAATCTAAGCATAGAAGCACAGGAAATTTAAAAAAAAAAAGGCAACTAACAAGAAAAAAGGAAAAAATATTATTAGGTGTACAGACTGCATGACACAACCTGTACAATACACTCATTATCATCTCAGTGTTTATACTTCCATTGCATAAACATTTTTTTCCCTTGAGATAAAAAAACAGACATATTTCAATATGAAATTCAGTTTATAAACAGAAGTTTATTCCCTTTGCATGTCATCTTTTTAATAATGAAAGCTGAAATATTTTATTACTATAATTTTGAAGAAATTATTTCCAAGTAAAAAACAAATGAAAAAAACACTAACCTGACATCCAGAATAAAATGTTCTATGAGCTTCTGGATTTATTTCATCATCCTGCATTTTCACATATTTGACACACCAATCCACCAACCTGGAACCATAGTAACATACGACAACTGCATTAGACAGATTCCTTCGGCCTTTCCTTTCTTACGTCTCAATGTTAGTTCATTGTAACAAAACAGATTAGATGGGGATGGGGCTATTTAAGTTTGTACACAACCTTCCCAGGGTGCCAGCAACCACAGAGACTGACAGAAATTTCGCACGAGACAAATAACTAGCAAGATAAGCAACGGCACTCGTCCTGCACGAAAACCAAAAGAGTAATCAGTACTATAACAATACCCCCCAAACATGTAAAACATGAAATTTATGATTTTCAAAATTTACTCTTTTGTGGTCATACTAGTTACAGATGAATGCAAGAACTCAAGATATTCTCCTAGTAAACACACACCAAAAGAGAGAGAGAGATATATATATATATATATATATATATATATATATATGAGAGACCCATGCAATAAATTGCATCCACCTCTGTGATTTAAGAAAACAAATTTTAAACCATATTGATTTCTCCCAGGTTTCCCAAAAATGTGCAGTGGGTAGATCAATAGGCATGTTAAACATACCTCGTATATATGCACACACATATTTATATATATATATATATAATCTATGTTGTATCATAATGGGTACTAAATACAAGTCCAGATGATCCTTAGAAAAGTGTCAAATACTAAAACCTGCACATGAAATGTTTAAGTCCACTTTAAGTGGTTTAAAGACTACAATCCTAAAAGCAATCAATGATATGATCGTTCTCCAACTTAAAAACTAAGAAAAAAGGGAAATCAATGTTTAAAAAAGCATATTACCTGATGAGTGGGAAGTTAGTACTGCAAATGAATTTATCTTCAAGCTTCAAAGCAAATGTCACACCGCAGTTTCCAGGATCAAGAGCACATGCATAGAATATCACAAACTGTAACAAGGGAAAAATAAACTTAATATGAGGATTAAAATAAACCACTAGATATGCTATAAAGCATAAAAAGTAAAAGAAAAAATAACATATATGGTAATTTCCTATGCTCACCTGGACAAATTTTGATTTGTATGCACTCAAAACAGTCTTCATAAATGAGTCCAGAAGAGTTTGAAAGATCTAAACACACCATATGACAGGACCGGACCCGAATTCCCCCTCGGAACTTCGTGTCCAACCACCCTTCCCGTGGAACACTACCCCGACGCAGAACTTACTTTACTAAAAACGCCCCTTGACCTTGTTTTAAGGAAATAGGAAAGTTGACTTCTGCCGAAATGAGTCTCCCACACGAAAAGTGGGCTTTCCCAAAATTTTCCACCTGTTAAAAACAACGAGAAAATTTCCCAACAACATGCACACAAGTGACACCATGTATTAATAGGAGGCCTTCGGCCTCTACCTCCAATCCTAGGTGAGCGCTACGAAGCAATCTAAAGATATTTAAACTTTACAACTTTGAGTAAAGGATAGCAAAGTGAAAATACAAGAAAACTCCTACAGGGAGCCATTAGCCGTGATGCCTCGACGTGGTGGTCTTGACCTGGGATCTAGTACCGGGGGCGCAAAACAGAAAATGTGAGTGGACGAAAAATCAAACTTTAAACATCATTTTTCAATGAACATAATAATCCCCTCCGTTCGCAAATAATGACAAAGCACTATGCAAGAGAAAATCCTTATATAAATGTACAAACTTATACGAACAATTACTTGAAAACAATTCCGTTAAATTCGTATCTTGAATTACCATAAAAGAAAAGCGTAGCTTTGCTATTTTCGTAAATTCTTGAAACCACAACTTGAACACTGAATTCTTAAAATAAAAACCATGGAATTGAAATCCATCCAAAAATTCCCATTTAAGTAAAACATAAATAACAACATTGAATAACTTCCTTTTCCTGAACCCAACGCATCCAGCTTTCAAACCTTAATTTAAAATCAGACTGTGCATAACTGTCTTGCACATATCCAAATATAATAAATCCTGGAAATAACATCCATAGACACACCCACATATATATATATATATATATTTATAATAACATAAATGTAAATTCTCAAAAAACCCCAACAAGGAAAATATAAAACCAAAACGACTAAAAATCAAGAAAACCAAATTTCCCAACCAAGCTGCTTTCCGACGCAATGCCCGTAGCACACGACCAAAGTAAGGAAGGATCCTCACTTAAAAGAAAATAAGAATAGAAGCATAGTAATAGGTATATATACATATATAAATAGTAAGACTCTTAGACCAATATTCGTTGCACTGGGAAACAATCCAACATGGGATCATTTGGTGAACCACATAGAGAGTCCTCAACAACCATGTGGTCGTGGAACAAGCCGTCCAATCGGGGACTAAGCTTATCAAAGACGTGCAAGCAAAATCCTTAATACAAATGCACTCGACAAGTCCTACTGCGCAGCCTACCCCACTGCTAAGGTGCAGTACACCCAATCAAGGGTGCAAGGGTATCCAACATATCCAAGTATCCATTTCCACAAGTATCCACTTTCCAAAGTTCCATAACCGGGAGGTACATAGGGTAGTGCTTATAGCACTTCAACCGACATAACCAAACACTTCTCACTTTCCACAATAACCACACCCACGTACCCCACACATAACTGAGACATACATATATTCATTCTCAAAATATTATATAATTCAAGATACTTGCAATATGTCAAAGACCGAAAATGTATATACACCAAAACTCACAATAGCCACCAAAACCCAAATACCAACACATATCCCGATAAATTGATAAAGTAGCAAACTTGCAACATAAGACACAATTATAAACTTCAAACGGACATAAACTCAAGTATCAAAAGTAACCCAATTAATCCGTATAATACAAGTCCCAAAAGTTAAATAATAATAAAGTTCCATAAATAGATAATATAAAAACTATAAAGTCAAATAACCCCAAATATATAATCGAAACCCAACATTTATCAAACTAACCGCCCAAATGTTAATTCAACAAATAAATATAAGTTCCGGTAGTATAAATATAAGTTTCCGATAGTATAAATATAATTCCCAAAAGTATAAATTGTAGGTTTCTCAAAAGTATGGAATATACTTTCCTAAGGATATAGAATATAAGTTCTCAAAATTATATAATATAATTTCCCAAGAGATATAAAATATAAATAAGCTAAAGTATAGAATAAAGTTTCCAAGGTATAAAATATAATTCAACAAAGTATAGAATATATAAATATATATATTCCCAAAGGTATGGAATATAACCCATGAGATTTATAAGTTTCAAACATTTAAAGTAAATAGGAGATCCCATCATTAGAATCATCTAAAAATATCAAAATTCATATAAATCGAGGATTTATATAAAGTTCGAAACCCGACAAAGTCATAAACCTCAATTTGTCAAATACAAAACTCAAGAAATTCCCGGAGTACTTCACCATACCCAACCGGATACAAAATCTTACCGGACATTTGTCCCGTCTCAAATTCAATACTCAAAGACCTTTAATTTAAAAATATAGCCACCAATGTCCCACAATTAAACCGGGACCCCAAAACTTGCATAAACTTTGAATATAATTTAAATCCCAATAACCTCATAAAATATTCTATCTAAGACTCAAAATATCATTAAAACCCCTTAGTCAAAGTGACTAGTTTTATATGCATAAATTTCCCGATAATTCCATCGAAATCAAATCCAAAGACTTAAACAATATTTTAAATCCCAATAATCAAGATAAATCATTTATGCATCAAAGTTCAATATTTGAAGTAATGATTGTTCAAAACAAAAGTCCACTCACAACAAGTCCACATTTGCTCAATCCTTAGAGAGCTTTTCCTTCCGGGAGTACGCGAAGCAAGAGTACCTATTTGAGGGAATAAACGGTTTAATTAATACGCTGCATACCCAACAACAAAGTTTAACTCGAGACACTAGTTCTCGGGTCTCAAAATAAGCGTGCACAACTACCGGGGAATTTCTAGAGTCAAACCACGCTATTCAACGCGGTGGGACCACCTCGGAAGACTCACGGTCAACCGATTGGTCAAACTTCAGAATAGGTCAACTGGCCTCCGGGGCCCACGACCTCCGATTTTCGATCCGAACATTCCTAAATGTTCAACAAGGTTTACTAAACACGTCCTGGCGATTTGGTCTCGATCGGCCCGGTCGAAAGCTGCGCCCGATCGGCCGCGGCCGGGTTACCTAACCTAGGGTTAATGATTCGAGTATCCGGACTCCGATTCTTGATCCGCTTGTTCCTAGACGATCCTAGAGGTACGGGAACAACATACTTGGAAATGGGACCGATCCAACGGCCCGAACATATCGAACAGGATAACGCATAATAGGCGTAATTCGTTCAATCGTCAAACGACAACCAAATTGGAATCCGAGCATACCTACATGCTCAGACGACATAGGGAACATTTTAGGACACAATGCACCACCACAACAAAGGTTGCCCGAAACTCGCCGGAATTGGGTGTGCATAGTAATTCGGTGACCGGAAAAACTCCAAACCAAGGGTCAATACTTCAGGGTATAGGTGCAACTCAACACGTGGAGCATTTTATTCAACTATGGCAACACCTAGTTTGGCCGGCAAGTGGTCGGGAAATTCAACTCAAAACCGGCCTAAAATGGATTTCTAAATCGAACAACCTAGGCTTGAAACCAATCTACAATACATACATAAATGGATAGAGTATGAAGAGTAGATGAAGTTTCACTACCTCACTCGGAAAATGGTTGCCGGAGTCGCGTGAGAATTCGTGGAAAGTTAGGTAACCATCGAACTTTCAGTCGCTCCAGTTTAAAATCCTTGGGTTTCTGAGCTGGGGTAATGGGCAGGCTTTGTAGAGGAGGAAGAGACGAAGATTTAGCACCTGGAATCACCTAAAACGGAGTTCGGTGGAGGGAGAAATCGCCGCCAAAGATTGGCCCGAAGAGAGGAAGAAAAATGAGGGAGGAAAGAAGAAAGAATCGGGAAGAAGAAGAAATCCGACTCTTGTAGCGTTTTTCGTAGCGCTGCATGTAGCCGCTACGATAATCGACAATTTCGTTTTTTTTTTTTTTTTTTTTTTTTCTAATCGCTTATCGATCGTTACAACCCCGAATTCGCTGTACCGCATATCCACGAACTCGTTTTGACGAGGCCGGACGCCAGCAGCGCAACTCAATTCCCCAAATTCAGTTTGGAAATTTAAAGTGCCTAAAATACCCTTAATCGATGGGCAAAATTGAAATTTCGCCAAAATTATTTATTTGACTAAACAATTGGGATTGAATAGTGAAATTAGGTCGTGGGATGTTACAACCTACCGCCTTATAAGAATTTCGTCTCGAAATTCCGAACCAATTTGGAAAAAGAGTGAGCACTTCACCCAACTTCATAAATCACACTTCGACTACACAACTTCCTTTCACTCTACAACTTGTCATTCGATGTCGACAAACAGATTCTTACTTTTTCAACAGTAAAAACCTAAACAAATTTTTCAAAGACATCCCCATGACTCGACAAGGTCAAGAAGTCAAAGTAACGTCATTGGACATCAGATACTTCACTTAGTAAAAGTACACTGGCAACGGTTCCGGGAATTAACCTATCACTCCGATGTTACACAAGGTAACTATTCTCCCCTCGAATCGTCATTTACTTTGGACTTAACCCATCCAACTCCAACTCTATTGTTGGGTCCCAACACCAATTCACAAGTCAAGTCCGGTCACATGGAAACCGACAAGTCACGATTTTTTTTTTTTTTTTTTTTTTTTTTTTTTCCTTTCTACCTTCCAGCCACCACTTGCCACATTGCTTCGATTAGACAGAGCACTTCCGCCAACAATTCAACTGCAAGACTCGGTTCAAATGCGAGCAGTCTTACACCTTCCAAACGCGTGCGGCACCATAACGATCGTGCACTCACTCACAAGGAAACTAACATTTCGTAAGGCTTACCCCGAGCACTGAACATTTTCACGAAAGTCAACCGCCGAAAAAGGCGGCAGGTTAACCCGGAGTTCCACTCAGGCTTCGATCCCAATTTTTCCGCGACCACCAAGTTACCTTAGGTCACCGTTTCAATGTCTACAAACAACTCTTAACCCCTTAACTACTTTGACTCTTCAACTTTCCTTACAAATTTTTAAGCTCGAAATGCACGCTCTCTCGGGCTTGAGATACCCGACTAATTAGCTTTTCCCTGGATGCCACACAGTGTAACATGCCAACTTAGTGAAATTCACTAACCTTCCTTTTCTCCAATTCCTCTTTTCATACCTTCAAATTTCCCGAGTTCCAACCTTCGACCAAGTTGTAAAGTTCAACCTTTCGTCAAAGAACATCGCTACTTACTCCATTCACACGTTCAATTGCCCAAAAACATGGGTATTTGATTATCCCCGAAACATAAGTCTCGGGTTTCCCTTATTACACATACTCGACCATTTTCACTTTGAGAAAATGATCAACGCCGAGGTAGTAGCCGTACCAGGTCCTCCCGATACAACTACTTGCCTCTCAACCACCCGTGCCAAGAATCGAACCAAAATTGTTGTCGCATCGCTTAATGCAACCATGACACTCAATCGAAACCAACCTCCACGCAACCGTTTCTTTATGTGATTTCCTCAAGTTCTCGAGTGAATCACGATACCCACCACACTTACTACCACAACGTTGTCCACTAACTTCAACGACAACGGTCTTGGGAACGTCCTCATTCCCCAACTTCATCTAGTGATAACTTCACCACCAATCAACCCCTCAAGACACCATTGAGAAGTTCAACGATTTTATCCTCTCGGCTTAAACACGTGCACTTCACTAACTGCAAATACCAGTCATATGGAACTTTGTTCCAATAAACTGTCGATCTCAAACTAAACAGTTCCTTCTGCTAATAGTGACACACTCGTCATCATCTAGTTAGCGATCTCCACTACCTTCCTTTGGTTAAACTCACAACGCCTTTTCGTTTTAACTTACTAGTCAACCGAACCTTTTCTTGAAAGTTCAACGCAAACTTTCCTACGGATTAACCCGAGTTCACACCACCGGACCAGCGGTGCCTTTGGTTAAGCGTTTTGAGATCACAAGAGTTACCTCGGGGGTCTCACCGTAACGATAAACAAAAACTCGAAACCGCAAAAACCGCAACTCTTAACAGATTTAGTCAACTCTACAATCAACTCAACAACCCTACCAACCGGTAGTTAAACTTTACCTCAAATCAAAGAAAACAAACTTACAAAACGTGCACTGAAAGGTCTTACGAGGTCATCCACGTCGAAGAGGCATCACTTTAGAATCGAACACACCACACTTAACGATACTAAGGATGCACACGAGGTGCTGAGTCCACGAAAATTGAACCTAATGCTCGATACCAAGTTGACAGGATCAGGACCCGAATTCCCCCTCGGAACTCGTGTCCAACCCCGCTTCCCGGTCGGACACTACCTGACGCAGAACTTACTTTACTAAAACGCCCTTGACCTTGTTTTAAGGAAATAGGAAAGTTGACACGAAAATCGGCTGCAGTCTCCCCCGAAAAGTGGGCTTTCCCAAAATTTTCCACTGTTAAAAACAACAGAAAATTTCCCAACAGGCGACATGCACAAAGCGTACACACAGTTAATAGGGAGGCCTTCGCCTCTACCTCAATCCTAGGTGGTACTGAAGCAATCTAAAGATATTTAAACTTTACAACCGAGTAAAGGATAGCAAAGTGAAAATACAAGAAAACTCCTACAGGAGCCATTAGCCGTGATGCCTCGACGTGGTGGTCTTGACCTCGGGATCTAGTACTGGGGCAGGAAAGCAGAAAATGTGAGTGGACGAAAAATCAAACTTTAAACATCATTTTTCAATGAACATAATAATCCCCTCCGTTTTTCGCAAATAATGACAAAGCACTATGCAAGAGAAAATCCTTATATAAATGTACAAACTTATACGAACAATTACTTGAAAACAATTCCGTTAAATTCGTATCTTGAATTACCATAAAGAAAACGTAGCTTTGCTATTTTCGTAAATTCTTGAAACCACAACTTGAACACCGAATTCTTAAAATAAAAACCATGGAATTGAAATCCATCCAAAAATTCCCATTTAAGTAAAACATAAATAACAACATTGAATAACTTCCCTTTTTCCTCGGAACCCAACCCGTCAGGTTCAAACCTTAATTTAAAATCAGACCTGTGCATAAGCTGTCCCGAGTGCACATATCCAAATATAATAAATCCTGGAAATAACATCCATAGACACACCCACATATATATATATATATATATATTTATAATAACATAAATGTAAATTCTCAAAAAACCCCAACAAGGAAAATATAAAACCAAAACGACTAAAAATCAAGAAAACCAAATTTCCCAACCAAGTTTTCCCGACGCAATGCCCGTAGGCACGGCACAAGTAAGGAAGGATCCTCACTTAAAAGAAAATAAGAATAGAGAAGCATAGTAATAGGTATATATACATATATAAATAGTAAGACTCTTAGACCAATATTCGTACGGAAACAATCCAACATGGGATCATTTGATCGAACCACATAGAGGAGTCCTCAACAACCATGTGGTCGAGAACAAACCGTCAAGCGGGACTAAGCTTATCAGCACGCATACAGCAAAATCCTTAATACTAAATGCGCTGTGACAAGTCCCACGCGCGCAGACTACCCCCTGCTAAGGGTCTACGGTACACCCAATCAAGGGTGCACCGGGTATCCAACATATCCAAGTATCCATTTCCACAAGTATCCACTTTCCAAAGTTCCATAACCGGGGGAGGTACATAGGGTAGTGCTTATAGCACTTCAACTGACATAACCAAACACTTCTCACTTTCCACAATAACCACACCCCACGTACCCCACACATAACCAGACATACATATATTCATTCTCGAAAATATTATATAATTCAAGATACTTGCAATATGTCAAAGACCCGAAAATGTATATACACCAAAACTCACAATAGCCACCAAAACCCAAATACCAACACATATCCCGATAAATTGATAAAGTAGCAAACTTGCAACATAAGACACAATTATAAACTTCAAACGGACATAAACTCCAAGTATCAAAAGTAACCCAATTAATCCGTATAATACAAGTCCCAAAAAGTTAAATAATAATAAAGTTCCATAAATAGATAATATAAAAACTATAAAGTCAAATAACCCCAAAATATATAATGAAACCCAACATTTATCAAACTAACTTAGCCCAAATGTTAATTCAACAAATAAATATAAGTTCCGGTAGTATAAATATAAGTTTCCGATAGTATAAATATAATTCCCAAAAGTATAAATTGTAGGTTTCTCAAAAGTATGGAATATACTTTCCTAAGGATATAGAATATAAGTTCTCAAAATTATATAATATAATTTCCCAAAGAGATATAAAATATAAATAAGCTAAAGTATAGAATAAAGTTTCCAAGGTATAAAATATAATTCAACAAAGTATAGAATATATAAATATATATATTCCCAAAGGTATGGAATATAACCCATGAGATTTATAAGTTTCAAACATTTAAAGTAAATAGGAGATCCCATCATTAGAATCATCTAAAAATATCAAAATTCATATAACCGATTTATATAAAAGTTCAAGCCCGACAAAGTCATAAACCTCAATTTGTCAAATACAAAACTCAAGAAATTCCCGGGTACTTCACCATACCCAACCGGATACAAAATCTTACCGGACATTTGTCCCGTCTCAAATTCAATACTCAAAGACCTTTAATTTAAAATATAGCCACCAATGTCCCACAATTAAACTGACCCCAAAACTTGCATAAACTTTGAATATAATTTAAATCCCAATAACCTCATAAAATATTCTATCTAAGACTCAAAATATCATTAAAACCCTTAGTCAAAGTGACTAGTTTTATATGCATAAATTTCGATAATTCCATGAAATCAAATCCAAGACTTAAACAATATTTTAAATCCCAATAATCAAGATAAATCATTTATGCATCAAAGTTCAATATTTGAAGTAATGATTGTTCAAAACAAAAGTCCACTCACAACAAGTCCACGCTGCTCAATCCTTAGAGAGCTTTTCCTTCCGGAGTCTGTGAAGCAAGAGTACCTATTTGAGGGAATAAGCGGTTTAATTAATACGCGTACCCAACAACAAAAGTTTAACTCGAGACACTAGTTCGGGTCTCAAAGTAAGCGTGCACAACTACCGGGAATTTCTAGAGTCAAACTACGCTATTCACCAGGTGGGACCACCTCGGAAGACTCACGGTCAGCGATTGGTCAAACTTCCCGAATAGGTCAACCGGGCCTCGGGGCCCACGACCTCCGATTTTACGATCCGAACATTCCTAAATGTTCAACAAGGTTTACTAAACACGTCCTGGCGATTTGGTCTCGATCGAAATTGAAGCTGCGCGGTCGCCAGACGGCCAAGGTTACCTAACCCTAGGGTTAATGATTCGAGTATGTCGGGACTCGATTCTTGATCCGCTTGTTCCTAGAAGCGATCCTAGAGTGCGGGGAACAACATACTTGGAAATGGGACCGATCCAACGGCCCGAACATATCGAACCGGATAACGCATAATAGGCGTAAATTCGTTCGGCCAGTCAAACGACAACCAAATTGGAATCCGAGCATACCTACATGCTCAGGACGACATAGGGAACATTTTAGGACACAATGCACCACCACAACGATTGGTTCTCGAAACTCGCGGAATTGGGTGTGCATAGTAATTCCGGACCGAAAAACTCCAAACCAAGGGTCAATACTTCAGGTATAGGTGCAACTCAACACGTGAGCATTTTATTCAACTATGGCAACACCTAGTTTGGCCGGCAAGTGGCACGGAAATTCAACTCAAAAACCGGCCTAAAAATGGATTTCTAAATCGAACAACCTAGGCTTGAAACCAATCTACAATACATACATAAATGGATAGAGTATGAAGAGTAGATGAAGTTTCATACCTCACTCGACGAAATGGTTGCCGGAGTCGCCGGAAAATTCTGGCTGGAAAGTTCGGTAACCATCGAACTTTCAGTCGCTCCAGTTTAAAATCCTTGGGTTTCTGAGCTGGGGTAATGGGCAGGCTTTGTAGAGGGAGGAAGAGACGAAGATTTAGCACCTGGAATCACCTAAAACGGAGTTCGGTGGAGGAGAAATCGTCTGCCAAAGATTGGCCCGAAGAGAGGAAGAAAAATGAGGAGGAAGAAGAAAGAATCGGGAAGAAGAAGAAATCCGGCTACTGTAGCGTTTTACTGTGGCGCTACTGTAGCGCTACGTAATCTGACAATTTCGTTTTTTTTTTTTTTTTTTTTTTTTTTTTCTAACGCTTATCGATCGTTACAACCCGAATTCTGCATCGCATATCCACGAACTCGTTTCGACGAACAAAGAGGCCTGTAGCGCGCAACTCAATTCCCCAAATTCCGTTTGGAAATTTAAAGTGCCTAAAATACCCTTAATCCCGGTGGCAAAATTGAAATTTCGCCAAAATTATTTATTTGACTAAACAATTGGGATTGAATAGTGAAATTGGGTGGGGATGTTACACCATATACACAGGAAAAAATTGTGAATACTAGATTGGGAGACGATCATATTGAAAATGTGGACCAGAAAACAAAAGGTTGAAAGATACCTTAATTGAAAACCAAAGATTTTTTTTAAAAAAAGTTTATTTGAAAGATACCTGGATCAAACGGCCACCACAAGATTCAAGATGCTCAAAAATGAACACCATCAAGCTATCCAATTTTTCAGCAAATGCTTTTGCTTCTGAATTCTTCAGACTTTGTCTAGGAAGCTGTATAAATAAAGTTCAGTCACTTTACAATGAAGGGCTAAAATCATCATAAGCAGCTAAAACAAATATTATCATACCATGAATGATGGGAGGACCAAAACAAATATTATCAAGAGGGTTTTCCACCATACATCCTAACTGTGCTCTTTATCTCAGCCTCCTTCAACTTAAGTCTCCATCTACCTAATGCTTACATGGTAATGAAGACAGAGAAAGAAGAGAGTTTGCTAGAAGTTTCTAAAGAATAGAGGAGAAGCTTAATGACGTTTTAGTATATTTTTCTGATTAACTGTTTAACAATACATTGTACATATATATACTCAGTCTCTTTGCTTAATGAGTAAGTAGCTAAGGCCATCTCCAACCCAAATGGGGCTAAACCCAAATTTCTCCCCGTCAAAATACAACTATTCATGCATTGCCTGGACTCAAACAATTTTTTCCCCCAACCATGCAGACTCATAATTTGAGTCCGCAAATTTATTAAATTGTTTAAAAAAGATTAACCCTTAATTTTTTTTCTCGTTAAATTTTCTCGGCATTATTTTTGTTTCAACCGTCGTGAATTAATTTTCTGAAAATGTTAACCTAAAAAAATCCAAGATCCAAAATATAAAATTATTTCACTTAAAATGAGAATGAGTGCACGAGCATAGTAAAAAGAACCAAAAGGAGCAGGTTCAAATACAACCATAAAATTATTTCACTCGAAAATGAGCACAGGAGCATAGTAAAAAAAGAAACATAAAATTATTTCACTTTAAAAATAATAAATAAACCAAAAGGAGCAAGTTCAAATACAACCATTGGATGCAAACAGTCAATGCTCCAGCGCATGCCATGTGTCCAGTTTTAATAAGTAAAAGTGGATGACTTTTTGCCTTGTAGCGCCTGCTCCTTCAAGTGGGTTCAATCCACAAAAATTATTGCCTGGACTGCTAAATGGTCCCAAATTCTGCCTGAAAAACCAGCTGGGTAATAATTTAGCCTATTCCTATATGTGCATTGGGGAGAGTTTTTGGGCTAAAATCCCAAATTTTAGGTTTAGCCCCCTTGCATTGGAGAAGGCCTCACAACTGACAGCTAAGCTAACCACCAGTCTAACCTCCTAACAACTCTAACAACTCTAACCATTGGGTAAACACCTAATTCATAAAGAAATCCAAGGCTTTCATGCATAATGCATCATATGTCCCATTTACATAGTTTTAAAAAATTCAATCATACCTCACTGTCATCATTCAGATCATGATCTGTAGATTCATTCACATCTCCTTGCTCCATCTCAAATATTCCTTTACTAGAGTTATTTTTTATGTCGTCCAATCCAATCTGCACCTGTTGGAAGCCGGATCATAATGTTATGAATAAATGAATTTATTTCTTTCAACTACTAAATAAATTGTACACTGAATATACATACATCCAGATGTAGCAGCAAATCCACGACACCAGCAAGCATGAGGTTCCGAACGAATCCTCCGAGATCCAACTTCAACATGTTCTCTACGTATATCACAAGACAAGGAGTCTACAAGAGCAATATGGCACATCATATATTTAGCAATCTACAGAACACTAGGATGATAAGCAAAGCGGACATTCAGAAGATGAAAAAATTTGAAGAATGTGCAATGCTACATAATATACATCACAAAACATAGGGCCAAACGATCATGGCCACTTTGAAATCCATCTCTAGCCTATGTACCATCAAAAAGCAAACGAAGATTGAAAATGATATCTTTTTGAGTTAACAACATCTTGGCACCAGATGGGTAAGTGCACATTTAACTTACACTGATCTTACTAAAACGATATTGCAGCATTCCATCTAAAACAATTGGCACTAGTCTCATAGGGGAAAGTGGCATCATATCAGCTATATATTTCAGAGCTGAATGCACACGAGATAAAACTTGGTCCTTTCTTGCAAGAATTTTCGAAAGCGGCAAACTATCAGGTGGACAGAACTGGTGGGTGAGCATCTCCAAACAACGGTCAACATATTTCCCACTTGAAATAGCCTGCAGCATTGCGAAGTGAAAATCAATCAGTTTTACCAAATCGTTATAATAGCTTTGAAAAACACAAATGGAGAAACATATAAAACCCACATACCAATAATTTAATGAATTTAATCAATGCATCCATCACATCAGGCTTATAGTTCCACAAGCTCATGTAAAAAATCTGAGACATTTTTGCTATGAATAATTAATAAAAAAACCAATTAAAGATTAAAAACAAAATCCATAAGACAACTTACTGCTGAGAGAAGTTCATCGTGTTGAACGTTTTCTATGTAAGTAACTGATCCAGATAGTGCATTCAAATTTGTCTGCCGAGTAACAAACAAAAAATTCAAAACCAAACAAAATGAATTCAAGTGAAACAAAACTAATTGATTATCGGTAAGAACATTTTACATACCACAAGCATAGCTACTTCCTCAATGCCAAGTTTTTCACGGTTCATAGCACTAAGGAGCTCTCGGTAATCCTCAGTATCACCCTGAGCCAAAGGTTTAAACTTTTTCAAGCTAATATCCGAACCAAACAATCCACGACAATCGCACTAAAAGCCAATTTGTTAGTTCGAAACGCTTACCGATGCGACTGAGCAAAGAGTTTTCCTGGCGCGATCGATTAAATCATGGTCTCCTATCTCACGGAAACCTGACTCGTCGTCCCTAAACTCAACGCTCATGGTTACCTTGCCCTAGCCCTACGGATCCTCGTGCAGTAGATAGGTGGTTCAGAGAAGTGCGAAGTCGTCGTCGTCGTCTTCTTCGTCTTCGTCGTCGGTGCTTTGTCGGCCGCCGAATGAGAGAGTTTGGAATTTAAAACCCCAAAAACCAGGGTATCGAAAAAGCGGCGACGTCTTTGTATATGTATAGATAACAAACTCCCTCAATCTTGAGAGCCCTCTCCTTTTTAAACGCGCGGGAGACTATTAAATTTTGCTCTTGGCCTAATTTCATTTACATTTCAACCCATGAAAATTTGCAATTTGCAATTGAGGACAAAAGTGGAATTTAACTTTGGATTAAGAAAAAATCTTTTTTTTTTAATGAAGAAAGCTTAGGGGGAGATTGATTACTCTCACCAACAACGCTATGGCACACTCACAATCTTGAGTCGGAAGAACTTAAGCATGGCACGATGGCACCCAACTGCCAACTGGCACCGATATGAATTTATATAGGAAATTACAAATCGCACACCAATGAAGACTGTGGCAACGAGACTCAAATACTGATGAGACTACACACATTATAGGAACCTTATCAACTGAACCAACCCTCATTGTCAAAAAAATGTACTCATTGACCCACATTAATAAGTATATATGTGATCAGTAAAATAATTGAACCTACTTGTACAGAAGATGAACTATTGGTAAAATAATTTCATGAAAGAATTTCGAGTAATTAATGAGCAAAGGAATTTAGGAACAAGAACATTAAACGGATCCAAAAATCGAATTAAATCCCAACAAGCCAAGGCACCAAATATTTCTCAACCCTCCCTCCTCATTGAAATAGTCATATTTTTCATATCTTGAGGGATTGGCCAAAACAAACTTCCCACATTTCCCCTGCTCATCCGCAACAGCATTAATATTTCATCATATAAGCACACATACGGTTTTTGGATTAAAAGATGCAAACTTTCAAGATAATTAACATAAAGTTTTAGAACCTATCATTAATCAATGACAAACCCAAAGGCCAATGCTTTCTTATTTTTCAATCCCAAATTAGCTTTCATATTCATGGCAACCACTCTCATGAAGGAAAGAATCAACAATCAAAAAATTTAAAAATTCGTCTATACTAATTTTAAACAATGTTCAACCTGTATTTCCAGCAAACTCTTTTACAGTGAAGCCAACTTTCTCAAACTTGCCTTCCTCATTGCTTTTTCTGAACTTCAAATAATCTGCTACCACTTCCTGTGGGGCATAAATCACCTTTTCATCTTCAAAGCACCAAAAGAAAGCCAGTGAGAATCTGCTAACACATTGCTTTAAAACAACCCTGTGCTCAGATGACCTTAACTTGCCATTGCTCTATGCTTGCATCAAGTCCCCTATGTTTACCACAAGAGTTTCATCACATGGTTCTCAGTCCATCCATTTCCCTTCCTTGGATCTCACTTGAAGCCCAACAATTTCATCTTGATAAACAATTGTTATGCAGCTCATGTCAATGTGCATGCCAAGCCCTTCAACTCCTTGTTATAAAACAGTCTGTGGCGGTGAGTAGTTGATTATTCTCAGGTAACCCTGACAGTTAGGAAATTCAGAATCGAAAATTTGTTCACAAAGTTTTCTCCTAAGCTCATCAGTACAACTTCTGTCATTCTCTTTGATAGCTCTGTCATTTTGCTTCCATACTCTTTTAAGTATCTCACTGGAAATAGAATAACAAACCAACAAACATGTAAACATTTATGCTGCTGCACTTGACACTTGTAATTGAGAGTCATATAAAATGCCAATGTGCTATTATTATTAATTACCTGAATTTTGAACTCTGCTGCTTGAGAAGAACTATGGCTGAATTCTGTGCTGAAGCAAAGAAGTCTGGTCTCCAGACTCACACACTCGGAGACTCTCAAAGAAAGGAGAAGCAATGAAATGAGGAGTGAAAGTTCTAATCTTTGATGACTTTAGAGGAAGGCTGAAAATATGGTTTGAGAGGGACCATACTATCCTGTAGAGATCTTTAGAGTATATATTTAAAGAGTATAGCCGCGGCTATACTATTTATCAAAAACAATTAAAAACCCGCGTCAGCTGCTGGCTATACTGTTTAAATATAATATTTAAAGAGTATAGCCGCGCTGCGATACTATTTTAAACTTTTTAAAAAAGGACAAGCGTTTTTTTTTGTTTTGAAAAGAGTATAGCCGGGCGAGTATACTTTGCAGAATATTTCAAACGTATAGCCGCGCGGCTATACTCTATAAATAGAATTCTTAAAAAGTATAGCCGAGCGGCTATACCCACTAAATTGGCTGAATTTCTGTTTTTTTAATTACTTTAATTAGTAGTTATGTTTTAATTATTATTTACTTAGTGAATAATTAGTATTTAAATGTTTGAATATATTTTATTTTTATTCAATAATATGTGAGTATTTTGTGTATAATACTTGAATATTTTCTAAATTATTGAAATTTTTTTAAAAAATACTTGTATTAAACATGAAAAATATATACATCCATATACAATACGTGTACTATACGTTTGCTTTTTAAAAAAAGCTTGAATTTTACTGAGTTTTTAAGATGAATACAGAAAATGGAAGCATTATTGGAAAATACGTACGTATATATCTAATACGAGTATTAAATGGGAAAATGCTAAATTTATTATAAGGGTAATAATAACTCTCGGAAAGTAAAAAATAAAAAATAGAGACTTAGGCAATGGCCTAATATTAATGGATAATGCTCTAAACTACTCTTATCGATGAACGAAAATCATTGAAAAATAATTACATTAAAAAAAAGGTTGGAGTAGATATTTAAAGAGTATAGCCGCGCGGCTATAATATTTTAAACTTTTTTTAGAAAGGACACGCGTGTTTTTTTTATTTAGAAAAGAGTATAGCCTCGCGGCTATACGCTGTAAATAGAATATTTCAAATGTATAGCCGTACGGCTATACTGTATAAATAGAATTTCTTAAAAATATAGCCAGGCGGCTATACCCATTAAATAGCATAATCCAATTTTCTCTTTTTTAATTAATTTAATAATTAGTTATGTTTTAATTATTATTTATTTAGTGAATAATTAGTATTTAAGTATTTGAATATATTTTACTTTATTGAATAATTTGTGAGTATTTTGTGTATAATACGTGATTTTTTTGTGTATTATTGGAAATTTTGTAAAAAATAAGTGTATTAAATATGAAAAATACGTATATCCATGTAGAATACGTGTACTGTATGTTTTCTTTTTTTAAAAAAACTTGATTTTTACCGAGTCTTTAAGACGTATATGGAAAACGGAAGTATTATTGGAAAATACATACGTGCGTGTATAATACGGGTATTAAACAAAAAAATGCTAAATTAAAAAATACATAATGTAAAATAAAGACTAAGACAATGGCCTAAAAGTAATGGATAATTCCCTAAACTACTCTTATCGATAAACCAAAATCAGTGAAAAATAATTACATTAAAAAAAGGATTGGAGTAGATATTTAAAAAGTATAGCCGCCCGGCTATACTATTTTTTAAAAAAAATTTAAAACCTATAATATTTAAAGAGTATAGCCGTGCGGCTATACTATGTAAATAGATTTTTTTTTTCCCTGACTTTGAAGAAAACCGTTAGTAAATATGCTCAGCCCATGGGCCAGTGAACTCTTCGTCGCCGAAGAATAAAGGTGAGCTCAAACGGCCCGTAACACATCAAAACAACAAGGTTCTGAATGTCGTAGATAAGGCCTAAGTCCAATCATTTTAGCCCAAGTGAACATGACTCCAGTCTGTAAAGCTCACTAGCATGCTCATTCAATAGTCATGTACAAAAGGTTTTTTTATCATATAAAAAAAGCTTAATAATAATTTTTTTTTAAATACTGTTTTGGTCACTAGGAAAAAAATATAGCCAAATTGGTCACTGTGTTTCACAAAGTTTACAATTTATAGACATTCCTTTAAGTGCAGTTATTACTTTTTTTTTTAGGAAGCACATCCCTCCTTCTTCGTCTAACTAAACGACTTAGGGTATATTGTACTATTAGAATTTACAAATTGACCTTGGGTTAAAATTGAAGTTGTGAGGTATAAGGAAAATCAAAAAGCCAAACAAAATTAAAATGAAATCAACAACTTACCAATATATTTTGGTGCTCTATATAACCTTGATTACGTCTCCTTGTCATCCGAAGTCACAATACGGTTCTCACTCAATTGATTCAAGCTTCAATATTGCATCCAATATGTGACCTTGTAACTCACAATTTCAATTTCAACCCAATATTTCCCCCAATTTGTTAAACGCTAATAGCACAATATACCATAACTCATTGAGTTGGAGAAAGAAGAATGAACGTGCTTCATAAACAAAATAACTAAAATTGCACTAAATAGAAGTTAACGGAAGATAATGGAATATCTATAAATTTTAAACTTTGTGAAACATACTGACCAATTTGGCTAAATTTTTTTCTCAATGACCAAATTGAATTTTCCTGTAAAATCTAGTGACCAAAAATGTATTTAACATTTTTTATATTTTCATCAACTAGGGGATTTCAAATTTGAAATATCCTTTTATATTTATAAATCATAATTGGATTGTCCGAAAATTAGAATCATAGACTATATTCATCCATGACACATTGACTAACAATTGTCGCTGAAGTGATTAAGAGTATTTACCATGCACCGAAGTACTAGATTCGATTCCCTCTCCGTCATTATTACTTGTATCAAACTAATACAACAAGCGAAGTATTAGTACATACAATTATCTTTGTGTATACAACGAGTCACTCACATTCAAATTTTCACATATCAATCACATAATTAGTTCCTATGAGAAAATAATCTTCTTGCACTTGTCATGTAATCAGTTAGTGTGGGGGAATTGTTTGTATACCAAATTTGAATTGGAGGAAGATTTTGTTTTCTCTAATAACAGAACACAAACAAGTGAGAAGGCCAATGGGACAGAAGTGATACCAGTGTCATAGTCAACAAGTGAAAAAGGGAAAGGACACATTGGACAAGAGAAAAAGCAGAGCATGTGAGGGGAGAGTCCTCCTCACTCACACTATGCTAGTAGCAGTTACTAGAAATCTATCATCCATCGCGAAACCAAAATTATTTTTAAAAATTAAATAAAAAATGAAAAAAATAAAAGGGAAAAAAGAAGATGTAGAGAAAACGGTTATGGCGTGAGCAGTAATTGCCAGCTGGATACGGTTGGACATCCTATTTTCCAACCCATGATCCATGAAGCAACAACAGCAACACGTGTCACACATCCCAACGTGGACACCTGGACACTGCATTTACTGCACAGCCCCCCACCCCAATGGACCCAATCCAATCCCACTCGTTGGTTGCCCGTTGGACTAGCAGCCCCGCCAGCTTATAGCCCAGGTCTCCCATAATATCCATTTCAACAACCGCCTATTTTTTCCTTTGGCATATGTGTAATAAAACATACATTAACGGTCAAAATTTAATGAGGCTTGATAGATAATTATTTGGGAGATTCACTAGTTTATATAAACTAAATGATGTAGGATTTATTTATATTATTAGTGCTAAGAATGAGTATTTAACTAAATATATTTAATTATTTTAGAGCAAACTTAAAATAATTGTGGTTCCTTGTGGATATTCTGGCTCCTGATGTTAGCCCCGTTTCTTTAGAGCTTAGTTTTGTTTTTTTGGGTGTGTTTGGGCTTTAGCCTATTTGTTATAAAAAATAATTATTATAATAATTATGATTAGTATTGGAATACGAGCATGTGATATAATTCATTCATGTGTTATATAAATGAATATTTGTTGTTACTCCATTATAACAGTAACACGTAAAAGAGTTATATCTTGCAAACAAAACTTTAGTACCATAAAATAATTTATCAAAAAATTGAAATTTCTACTAATATTGGACAGAAAATCATCATTAAATTAGGAGCTACTTGATCAGAGTAATTAAAAAATGGCAATTGCGGATTATATTTCCAATAAAAATGACATAAACTTGTTAATTATAGAGTGCAAACAATTTTAGTGATGGGTCAAATTCATTCACGAGCAGCCGTTTGCGAGCTTTCAATTTGACGTGTATGCCCCTCGCCGTTGGCAAGCTTTAAATTTGGCGTGTATGCCCCTCATGTAGGGCTCATCATTTGGCCCGCGGGCTCGTGGGCCGATGGGGGCCCGCCCGGCCCATCGAGAAAAAACCCGGCCCGGCCCGTTATGGGCTTTGGGATGGCCCGGCCCGCAATGGGCTGGGCCGGACTTGGACTTGGGTGTCCAAAGCCCAACCCGGCCCATAAGCCCGGCCTGATGAAGCCCAAGAAAGCCCGGCCTGATGAAGCCCAAGAAAGCCCGGCCCGGCCCGCCCATAAAAGCCCGGCCCGTTAGGCCCGCATACATATATAATTATGTATAAATAAGGGTTTAAAATTGGTGGTATAATTATGTATAAATAATTATATATACAAAAGCTTGTGCATCAAAGTTAAATGGCTTTGGAAGATGAAAACATACCCCCTATTGATAATTAGCATTTGGTTACATTAAATTCAAGCATTAGAATTATATTACTTATTCAAAATGTTATGTTTGTTTCCACTGAATTCTGCTCATTTTTGTATCCAGTTTTGACATTTCGTCGGCGTGGTGTTCTTCATTTTTCTGTGCTGAATCCAACCATATAAAGAACACAAAATTTGGATAAACGGTTGAAAAGTTATAGGTAAAAAACTGGACATATGTCGAAACTGAAAAATAAACTTCGTTCATAAACTAGTGATACAAAATTTAATTATGTTTCTTTCTCATCTTATTCTTCTTCTTTTAAATGAAGTAAGCCCATTTCGGCCCGTTGGCTTAGCGGCCACTGGCCGATGGGCTTTCTCAGCCAGACTATGGGTAGCCCATGGACTTTTAATTTTCTAAAAAGTCGGCCCACTGCTATTTTATCTCTCCTCCTTAAAGCTACTAACCCGATCCAAGCCCATTAAATTTGGTAAGAGGCCTACTATTGACGAGCCCTACCCTCATGTCCGTCTTGTTTTGGACAGGGTGTGTAGGGGGATTTGTGTTGCGTGGGTCCTACGTCAAGGGAGTGCAATAAATAACTCACAGTTTAATTTGATTAATTAAAGCCTAAAACAAACGGCGCTTAGCAGTTTTGCACGGGAGGGCAATTTCGGAAATTTAGGCGGTGGTGGTCGTGGTCGTGGGAGCTGACAGTCCCCCTTGATAACCGATCAGCCCATGAGTCATAAAACGGTTTCACCCTATAGTATATAGCCATCAAAATATCAAAATTCTCTTTTTATATTTAAACCAAATAATTCTCTTCTAGTCCCTTTTTGTTTGTTGATTTTTTTTTTCCATTTTGGTCCCCATAATTTTAATTGTTACATTTTAACCAATATAGTTGATATCCGCAATTCAAGGACACATCTCAATTTCCATTCGAAATATCCCTTCATGTCAAGTACAGGTACTTACCGCATTATGAAATCAAACGAAAATTTAAACGTGTGCTTAGACGGTGATGAATATCAAACTGCATGAGTTAAGTTGCATAAAGGGTAAACTGCCGAATACCTTATGAACTATCACGCTTATCGAAATCTCCACCATGAATTAATTTTGCAGCCAATTTAGCCCTCTTATTAAATTTATTCGTCAATTTTACCCCTGCCGTTAGTTTTTTTACAATTCCATCTAAATGCCCGTCAAATATAAGAGTAAATTTGACATTTTACAAGGTATAGTATTAAGGGTTTAGGGAAAATGTAAAAAAATCAAATAGAGAAAAAGAAAACCCCCCACCAATTTATTCTCCCCCATTTCCCAACCACCACCTACGATTTCTGTTTTGATCTTCCCCACCTCCATATTGCAATATTCTTCTTCTCCATATATTCAACTAATTGCAGTCAGTTTCGGAGCAAATGGTCACAACCGGCTCTCCGTATAAGCGAAATGGCCCCACGCAGTTGAGGATAAGTTTGGTTTGGGTGCAGAGGGGGTGGAGCGATGGTGGGTCGATGGTGTCGACGGTGATGATGGGAATGGGCGATAGCGGGTTTGGGTGAGCTGCCCATTTGAGGGTATGCGTTAGTTTTGTGGGGCTGCGACTAGAGACTTTAGAGGGGAGGAGGGTGTGTTGAGGTGGGGAAGATTGCAATGACTTACACACTTTCTTTCCCATCATCAATAAGATACTTCTAGCTGCCCAGAACTAGTACCCCCACCCTCGATTTCTTCTCTCCCACCCCCACCCCCACCCCCACCCCCATCGATTTCTTCTCCCTCCATTTCATAACCACCAACCACCACCCACAGACTCCATCCCCCATCCCACCCTTCACTTGCATAAACCGTAATCCCCTCCCGTTTTCTTTCTCTCTCATTCCCTCACAGTCTCTCCCCTTTTTCCAATCCCCCAACCCCGCAAAACCCAAAACTAATGCCCCCACCCCCACCTCCACCAATTTGTTTTCCCCCTCATTTCCCAACCACCACTCACAGACCCCTCCCCGATTTATTTCTCCCCATTCGAGCTCTTTGAAGAATCAAAGAAAAAAAAAATCAAATTTTAATTTAATAGTGAAACATATGCCTAACATGGTACTTTTTAAACATAAATTTGGATGAAAATTGCTAAAAACTAACGGTGAGGGTAAATTGGCAAATAAATTTAATATGATGGCTAAATTGGCTGAAAAATTAATTTTTGATGGAAATTTCAACAAGCGTAATAGTTCATGAGGTATTCGACAGTTTGTCCTTGCAATAAATTAAAACAACATAAGCTAAAGTGGAAAAATTCAATAAAATACAAGGACTAAAAAGAGACTTTTGCCTTTTATTTTTTAGTAAAGCCAATTTTCTTTTCTCTTATATATAAAAATAAAAAAATCCGCCAAAGAAGATTGAGAGAGAGAGAGAGGGAGAGAGTATGGAAATAGCTGGATTTGTAAGACGACGACGCAAGAGAGAGTCTTAGAATTGATTTCAGGCCAAGCCCCGAACTCAACTACTTGTCCTTTTGCCTCCAAATTTCATAACCAGCCACCCCACTCTCTACTATCCACACCCTCCTCTTCCTCCCACTACCCCGTTTGCCCAACTTCACATCTTCAACACCCAAAATACGAAGTTAGATTTTTTATTTGCTTGCAGAAGCGAATAAGAATGGAAACGACGGCGTTTCAGTCAGTGGACCAAGTGGTGGAAGAGATCATGAGAATTCACAGATCTTTGCCGGCGAGGCCAGGCGTGGACGAGGTGGAAGCCGCCGTGGCTTTGGTTCAGAATGTGGAGAAGGAAGACCAGGCCAGGCTCGACGCCACTGCCAGGCAGACCAAGACCTTGCAAGTCCCCGAAGAGCTATTCATGGTGTTGCAGGAGATGCAGAGGAGCTTGGTCTACTTCCACAGCAAGGAGCAGAAGCGGGAGGCCTTGAAATTGCTCGATCTTGAAAACCTCCACAACCTGTTCGACGATTTCATTCAGAGAGCTTCAACTTGCGTCGCTTCTCCCAATTCTACTACGTCTTCTTCTTCTGCGAAGAAAACGACAACCATGAATTCGAATTCGAATTCCGTTTCTGTGGTTCCACACAAGCCCTCTCCTTCTTCTGCCTCTGCTGCGTATGTGTTCCACTCTGACAACAACGAAATTGTTGCTAAGTCTTCTTCAGTCAGAGTGAGCAGAGACGACAGTTTTATGGTCAACAAGGCCAAGAAACAGTTCTATGTTGATGGAATTGGGGCTCGGCCTGCTGTTTCTTCCACACCCCAGATAGTCGATTCGTCTCTGAAGCCTGGTTCTGCTCTCAATTCAACTGGAGGTGGGTATCTATCATCTATACACTATAATATTTCTTTTAATTTATTGGTTTGAATTGGTTGTTGGGCTCTCTGCTTATTTAGACATTGTGGGGTTTGTTGTTTGATTGTTTGTGTTTCGTGGTTTATAGGTCAGGAGGGTGAGAAATTGAGTCTAATAAAGCTAGCGAGTCTAATTGAAGTTTTGGCCAAGAAAGGAACTAAAGATCTTAATCTTCGCAACAAGTTGATGGATCAAATTGAATGGCTGCCCGACTCAATAGGAAAGCTTTCTAGACTGGTCTCCCTTGATTTGTCTGAAAACCGGATTTTGGTCCTCCCATCCACCATTGGAGGTCTTTCCTCCTTGACCAAATTGGATTTGCATTCAAATAGGATTGCTCAGCTGCCTGACACTATTGGAGATCTTCTTAGCCTTGTCTCTCTAGACCTTAGTGCAAATGACTTGACTACTCTGCCTGCTACCTTTGGCCGATTGGTGCGTCTTGAAGAGCTCGATTTGAGCTCAAATAGGCTCCCTGCGCTTCCTGACTCAATTGGGTCCCTTGCTAGCCTCAAGATATTGAATGTGGAGACCAATGATATTGAAGAAATTCCTCATACTATCGGTCATTGTTCCTCGCTTAAAGAGCTCCGTGCAGACTATAATAGGCTTAAAGCACTTCCTGAAGCTGTGGGAAAGATTGAGAGCCTGGAGGTTTTGTCTGTGCGTTACAATAACATCAAACAGTTGCCCACAACCGTGTCGTCTCTTTTGAGCCTGAGGGAGCTGGATGTAAGTTTCAATGAGCTAGAGTCTGTGCCTGAGAACTTGTGTTTTGCCACCTCACTGGTCAAGATGAACATTGGAAACAACTTTGCTGATCTGAGATACCTACCAAGGTCTATTGGGAACCTTGAGATGCTTGAAGAGTTGGATATCAGTAACAACCAGATACGGGTTCTCCCTGACTCTTTCAGGATGCTCACACGACTGCGTGTTCTGCGTGTTGAAGAAAACCCTCTTGAAGTGCCACCAAGACACATTGCCGAAAAGGGGGCACAAGTAAGTTTCCTCTGTTGTGTTGACTTTCATTTTATCAAATAGGTCCTGTAGGTTTTATCTCAAGGCTAACTGTGCTTTCTTGGTGCATCTTAGGCTGTTGTTCAATACATGACTGAGCTTGTCGTGAAAAGAGAAGTTAAAGCACAACCTGCTAAGCAGAAGAAGACTTGGGCTCAAATCTGCTTCTTCTCGCGGTCAAACAAAAGGAAGCGCAGCGGTGGAGATTATGTGAAGGCCTGACTAATCATTGAATTCCTGACAAGGGACACGATAATTTCAATAGAGTAAGTTGTCAAAACAATATTATGGTGAATTCACTTATATACTGTAAAAATAGAATTTATGCTTGTTACTTTTGCCTAGTTCACTAACAACATGAATGAAAAACTCTTTGACCCTACTGTGGTGGCACCATCTTCATCCCCTTTTTAGGACATGATTTTTCTGGCTTGTGAGCATGTATGATTAAAAATATCATAACTAGTACTACTAGGGCCAATTTGATGAAGTTTGCAGTGACTTTCTTTTGCCTCGTATGCACCTTTCTTATTGTTTTTCTTACAGGAGTACCAGCAGTTAGCAGGCTAGATGAAAAATGAGACTACGTCAACTAATGCGGTGGGTTTCTAAAATTGTTCCATTGACTCTTGCATACCAAATTGTATATCTGTTTTTTCTCTGTTATTTTTACAATTTTTTTTTCATCCATCTGTATTTCTGTCGTCTTTGAGTCAAATGAGGTGTACAATTCAGCCGGCATATAGGAGAAAAGAAAAAATGTTGTACTCTGTATATCACCTCCATTGTTCTTGATATCTCCGTGTATCGCCTACCACTTGTAATAGAATTTGTTTATTCAAAGAGAATCTAGAATCTTTGTATGTTCACTTCATTGTTGCTGATTTAGTAAATTTGACCTTTTGATGGGATCTGGGTACCAAAAGTCTTGACCTAACAATGGGATGGAGGATCTTGATCTCAGCTTCTGACTCAGAACTTAGGAATATCCCCTGGAGCCACTACCATCCGTATAGGAAGTACTGCTTCCAAAATCCAGCTAGATGCCTAATTCTTACTTAATAGGTTTTGTTTCTTCTTTTTTTTTTTTTTTTTTTGGGGGTCAAACTACTTAATAGGTTGTTGACTTTGCTCCCAGTTACTTTCCATATATTCTTTCTGAATAGAGTTGCATTCAGATGCTTCAGTTAAAACAGTTGCAGCTTCAAAAAAGAAGCAAACCCTGTATATCTCAAGCATGGAAACTGAAGTGGGGAAGCAGGGTATTTACTGGAAGGAGGTGAAATTTCATATGGGATATTTAGGTTTGGTGATTTGGAAGTTACTATGGTAAATTGCATGGTGTTGAAGTTGAAGGTCGTTTAGTTAAAACATTTGTACTTAGATGTTGGAGTAATTATGAGGCAGTCGCCATCTGTTAGAACATTTACTCATGCATTCGAGGTTCTAAGTTTAATTCCCCTTCTTCTAATATCGCTTGCACTAAACAAATGAAAAACAGAGAAGAAACCCGTACTTCTTCGAATTTTATGGGTCGGTTAACCCTCCAAATGAAGAAAAAGGCAAAAATCCAAATCCAACTATTTATAATCGCGTCACCATCAAATTCTATCACATTCACATGTCTCTCCTCACTTCTTTACAGCTCATCTCATGGGTGGGATGAATTGAAAAAAAAAAAAAAACCCTAGTTTCCAGGAAGTTCCATTGAAGCATGAAGACCACCACCTTCCCTGGGACCCTTGACCACTGTGAGGCCCTACCAGGCAAGGAAAATACTAAATGGTGTGGGCCAGTATAGATTCAGGAGGTGGTTGGCATTTTAGACGAAAATATATCAAATCTGTTATTTGTCAATTGTATTACATGAGGACCCAGAGGTGGTGTGGCATGCATGTTACAGGTTTACAGCCCCTGTTGGGTTGTTGATATATAGGGAACAACAGCTCCACAATGCGATTTCCTGCACCCAACCTAAGCATATGTTCACGACCAGGGCTTAAGCCTATTAAATTCAGCAAGTTTTGGCAAGCATTTGCCTCTTTGCCCATGTGAAAGAGCCATGGCCATTTCATAAAAAATTCTTATCAAGGGATTGAAAAACCATATAATTGATGTACAGATGTGTTGGAAGTTGAACAAAAAAAAAACTCATCTCAAATATTTCTTCAACTTCACAAATTCACGTAAATTTATACAATTGACAATTATTCACGTACGTAATTGACAATTATTCACGTACGCATGAACTACTATTGTATTGTACTTATCATCATGAGATGATTGAGGGGTACTTTTGTTGGGAAGATTTTCTGCACTAACTTGGATTGGAACTTGTATAACATAATCTCATTGCTATGATTGGGGCACTTTGAGGAGGTAATGTTTTAATATGCGTGCATCTCTTGAATGATAGGCAAAAGGTGGTGGGATGTGGCTCAAAGTAATACGTTTAACTGGAAATATAATAATGTTATTTGGGTGGCTTTTCTTCACCTGAGAAGATGTGGATAAAACCGGACCCAATTTTTCTCTCTTCCTCTCGTGGCTACACTACGCAGATTACATATGGACACTGTTCATTTGTTTGGTAACTGTCAATGTTATTGAAGCACGAGAATCATGAAAGAAACAAATATTTATTGATTTCTTTTTATATTATACATCAATTTTTGTCACTGGCTACATGTTTTTATCTCGAGGAGAAGGGCAGACAGATTGCTAGCTAGATATAGAAAATCCATCATGAGATTGTGAATTCCTTAATCCTCTATTTAGATATATAATAATATAATACTAACTTTTGTGTGACACTTTCAAGATGAAAATACAAGATTACGTTTTAAATTTTTACCTTCCAATGTAAAAATTCTAACTCCGCCACTGATAACGTAATAGCTCAAGCACCATGTTAAGGTGATAAATAGAAGAAGAAAAAAAACACCAATAACTCGATTATTCAATCAAGCTATTAACCCAAAGACAAATTTTGAGGAAAATGGTTAAAATTGGGTTTAAAGTTAGACTTGGCACTTTTTGTGCAAGCCACATGTCCAGCATTATTGCGCCGAGCTGCCACAAGGCTTGCCATTTGCACATGAAATTTAGCAAGAGCCAACTAATTCGACGTCGTCTTGATGACTATGCAGTATGCACAATCTGAATTGTGGCTAGGTTTAGATTGGGCCTATCACAGTAATCTTGGAAAGTATGGCTTAAAAGATTTGTTGGGCTCGGGCACATTTAGATAATTTTGACCAAATTTTGTTTTTGGGTTTTTGCTGCCCAAGACGACCCCTAACACAAGGAGCCTCCAAGCTGTGACTAATTATACTTGATTAGCATTTTGATGGGGAAATTTGTGCCTAGGGTTTATTAACGCGAAGGATGTACTTCTGGGCATGACTTGCAGCTTGAGTTGGGGTCCTTGTCACTACGCAGAACCTGGAAATGCTCCTCCAATCTCCCTTCTCATATTGCTCTAACCCCTTCAAGAACAACCTGTTCATATATATATATATCAATTACCCCAAAACAATTTTACACATGAATTTTGTTCATATATATACACATAAATACATAGAAATCATGCTAAAAAGTAAAAAATGAAAATTTTGAAAGCTAGCTATAGTTAACCACGAACAAGTTACTTATTTTTTTCAGATTATCATACTATGAATCAGAATCATATATTTGTAAGAGGCGAATATATATTATATACTTACTTGTGTTCATCCTTGGTCCATGGAGTACGTTTCCTTCTGAATGGTTTTGTTGTAACCTTGCTTTCAATACTAATATTGTTGTACTCGGGCACAGCTATATGACCTGATTCAATCATCAAAATGTCTTCAAATAATGCTTCGAAGTGCTTCTTAACTTGTGCAACAGTTTTCCCAGGAACCCTAGTGCTTAGTTTCTGAAAGAGGTATGGGGCATCAAGATTGAGCTCTGTGAGAGCATTTTCAAACCTCTTGTTCTCATCGAAGGTCCATTGATCGTCACTAGGGTTTTCAGGTTGGGGTGGTCGGGATAAGTTGTTTGAGAACCTACTAGGGCAACATAGAGGACCCTTAGAAAAACATAATGTTTCCATAATTAATTAGCCAAAGCTAGTGAGTTCGACAAAGAGAAGAAACATCAATTGATCCTCACTCTTATATACCGTGGATACATACGGAGTTATTATTGCTACTCGAAATAAGTCATTCTACATTCATAAAGATATAATTAAGTTCCTCCTACCGTAATTATATTTTCATGAAAAAGGAGTGCCGGAGCACTGGATGCATATCCACGACTTATATCTGTGCTTGGTTTCATGTATATACATATAAACGCTGATGCAAACTTACCAAAAGTCATACGTGCACTTAGTTCATGTATACATGTAAGAACTTATGCAAACTTACCAAATAAAGTTGATAAATCTTTTTGTCTAAATTCATGAAGGACAAAACTGCTATGATTTGGCGGTGAATCATCCATATATGTATTCGTCTTCATACACTGCACCTTAATTCGGACAACCAAGAAAACGCATAACTAAGATGTTAACCAAGAAAATAATTAATGAAAAAAAGATAAGATGCAAGGATAAAGTTTTTCTTTAATTATTTTTGAGAAATCAAGAAAACGCAAATTAAATGGAAAAAGTGCTACAAATTAAACCAACAATTAATATGTAAATATTAGATAATAATTACTAAATAATTAATCATTTTATATTGAGAAGTGAAGAAACACAAATGAAATAAAAATAAAATGCTGCAATTTGGGGATAGCGGATGAATCTTGTTGTCATAAAAGGAGCAATACTACATAAAAAATGGTAGAATTCATTCTTAAAAAAAAAAGAGTAGAATTCAAATGCTTTGAAAAATGACTAATGAGTACTTAAACATTAATAGTCTTATGAAATATTAATTAAATTAAAATGCTTCAAAATATATTATCTATTCTAATGATGATTATGATCAATTTATAACCGTCACTTCTCTTTCGCGCGCTCTTCTTACGTATATAACTTCTTTTCAAAAGTTTGGATGGGCGCTCTTGATTCAAATCCTTAAGTTATAGTTAATTTATAACGGTCATTTCCCTTTCGCGCCCTTCTTTCATACATATTTTGTTTTGAAATCCTTCAGAAACTCATATTAAGATAAATTAAGAGTTTGAGTCCTACATTTTGCTATATTGAAAATATAACCTCAACAAGAAAAGAAAAAAGGGATTAAAGCTAAAAAGCTAGATGAGTTCTCCTTACGGTAAGATCTACTACATCACATAAAAGGACACTTGATAACCAAAAAGAAAAACATCACACACAATGACTAATGGTGGCCTAGTGCAGCATTCTCAGAACAAAAAACACCAAAACCATAAACTAATAAAACCACACACAAATCACCCCTAAAATCAAGATCAACAAAAAAAAGAACATAATCCAATAGGACACAAACGAGCCTGAATATCCTTATTATTCTAGCTGGTGCCCCCACGACCTAAGGTGAGCTCTAGGTTGAGCTCTTCCTCTTCCATTTCATTGTCTCTCTCAAACTCAGGCAGCGCAAGACTGATTTTCATAGGCTCAGATTCCTCAGCCAAAGCACGGAGGCTCACCGGCTTCTTGGGCTCAACAGGTGGAGTAGTTTTAGCACTCCTTTCATCTGAAGAAGCCTCCAGGGGGAAAAAAAGGGAGGTGTACTTGTCCAGCTTTTGAGGAGCCGTAGAACCAGATGCTGCTGGAGTGGCCATGGCTGCAGGAAACAGGGGGCTTTGAGCTTGATGAATAATTATCAGGTGGTGGTAAGTTCAAATCCATTTCACGAGGAGGAATGATTGTTGGTAATTGCTTTGTCCTCTTGCAGCCCAAGTTATATAGAAATGGTTTCTGGAGACGCATAAAGAAAGACTCAGCATATATGGCAACTTGATGTGGGGTCTTAGTTGACACAAACTCTTTAGCAATTGTGGACCAGCTCCCCAGGCCATGTTTTATCACTCCCATTAGAAATAACCTAGAAAATAATAATTAATGAACCTCCAATTTAAGCACATACATGTGTAAGTTGGATGTGAGTAATTAAATGTGTGAAAAATAAGAGTTATTTATACTAACATCTCCTAATGTTTTCGGTTTTTCATAAAATTTTATGGGATTTTAGAAATTACACGAACACCCCTTGAGGTTTTAAATTGTTTTCACAAAACTCCATTTTATTGATTTTTCATCCAAAAGATTGATGATTTTATACCAAAAAAAAAATACTCCAAATGACAAAGTTGGCCTTTGAGATTAAATTGCATATACTTCATTGAGGTTAATTTTGTCATTTGCATAAGTTTTTTTTTCAACGAAATCATCAATTTTTGGACAATTAATGAACGAAAATGGGTTTTTGTGAAAACAAACTGAAACCGCAGGGGGTATTTGTGTAATTTTTGAGACCCTGAGAGGATTTTGTGAAAACACAAGAAACCTTAGGGCGTGTTGGTGTAAATAACTCTATATTACTACTTTGCACTATTCTTATCCAACCATATATAGGTCCAATATATAGAGAGATAGCAAAAATTTCAGTCGTATACATACATAGCTTCCCTTTCATAACATGTACGTACGAGAGTTCTGTTGTTATATAAGATGGTTCTTACATGCACGTCGTGCATGAGGATATATACGACTTGCACGTGCAACATTTATTCAGAATGTCTTTGACATGATAGCAAAGCTAGAGGAGAAACTCAATTTTATGGCTTGTCAAAGTGATGGACATGCAACTTGCGGATAACAGGCTTAGGGCACATGGTGTTCTGAGAAGAAGATGAGGTAGACTCAGCACGGGCCCTAGGGGTGGAGGGAGATTTGGTGAGGTCAATGATTTCCATTGCTGACAAAATAAACAAAGGAGGAGCACAACAAGAGAATTGCAAGAGAGAGAGAGAGAGAGATGGATGCTTTTCTCTGGGCTGGTCGTTTTCTAGCTGAATGACGGCAGTCAAATTTGCCAATATGCCCTTGCACAGGAACACAAAACTTCATAGATTTGGGCTTTGGAAATGGGGCCAGGATTAGTTTAAGTCAAATGGTATGAGAAAAAGACTGAATCAAAACTGGAAAGAGGGCTGAATGAATGAGTGGCGTTATTACCACAAACTTATGTCAGATGTCATGGGTCAACTGAGAGAAATAGATCATTCTCAATCATGAACACACCCCAAGAAGGGACCAATACCATGGCTATTGCAATATGGAATAGAGTGTTACCATTGCAACAAATTTTTTATTATTTATTGTTTTGCTTTACAAGAAAGAAAGAAAATAAAAGAGAATTCTTAATATTTCAAGTTATTCCTTGATTTCAAAACTGAAACTCCTTCGAGCCAAACCAAAGCGTCTACAACTTGGTTACAAATTTGGGAAATTTGTGGACCTCATGGTACCCTAGTAGGCTTTGACGTTAAATAAACTTCTTCATGTCTCCTATGTGGTAATCTAGTAATTTATGTCAACTTGGACCACCTATTCTAAACCTTTGATTTTTTTTTTTTTGCTCTCATTGATTGTTTCACTTTTTACACCACCGGTATTAGAGGAGAGAATTGAAAAAATTAGGTAGTTACAGTTGCCCACTACTTAAGCGAAAGAAGAGGGCTACATGTTGTGTGGTTGGTTCAAGAGGCATACTAGGAATTTCAGGACAAGTTTTTGGACCTGTTAAAGCCCAAAACCACTAGCTGCATCACTTCTTCTCAGATCTCTCATCATTTCATGTTGCATTTTCCCAAAACTAGATTGCTTGGACATCAAATATGTACTTCTCTTTTGGTTCCAAGATCAGATAATGTACTTCAAATTCATGGTTTCTCTCTGTTCTTGAAAGGTATAAACAACATTCTTTCATTCAACAAAGCAAATATTTTGGCATTTGGTGTAATTGAAATTGGGCTCACTAATTAATCTATGTGTGTATTGTCAAGGTTGATGCTACTAAGGACAAGAGTTTCTGTGTTCCTCTGCTGAATTCAATTCTGGGTTACAAAGATTGTGGCAGAAAACAATGTGGGGATCTGTTCTTGTAGCCATTGTTGCTACAATAGGAAACTTGTTGCAAGGATGGGACAATGCAACCATTGCAGGTATGTATATGTATCCTCCTTAATCAATATATCTAGGAAAGTTTAAATAATAAATCTTTGGGATGTCATTTGAGGCACTGCTAAAATATGCCGGTGATTGCACGTATTCGGGTTTAATTTATAGCTTTAGAAAGCGAGTCATGGAGTTTTCCTTGTTACCAAAAGAACGTTCCAAAGTAGGCACATGTATTTATGATTTAGTATTTGTAATGGAGGCTGTGACATCAGAAACCAATGTGCAGGGGCTGTTCTTTACATCAAAAGGGAATTTAAGTTGGAAACTCAACCAACGATTGAAGGGCTAATTGTGGCTATGTCACTGATTGGAGCCACAGTTATCACAACATTCTCAGGGCCAGTATCAGATTCGCTAGGAAGGCGTCCAATGCTGATAATCTCATCAGTTCTATATTTTCTCAGCGGTCTGGTGATGCTATGGGCTCCAAATGTTTATGTGTTACTTTTGGCAAGGCTTTTGGATGGGTTTGGGATTGGTCTGGCTGTTACTCTTGTCCCAGTCTACATATCCGAAACCGCCCCACCTGAGATCAGAGGGCTGCTAAATACTCTCCCCCAGTTTACTGGTTCTGGAGGGATGTTTATGTCTTACTGCATGGTGTTTAGTATGTCATTGATGGAAGCACCCAATTGGAGATTGATGCTTGGGGTTCTTTCTATTCCTTCTTTACTTTATTTTGCATTGACTGTGTTTTACCTGCCTGAGTCTCCAAGGTGGCTTGTTAGTAAAGGAAGGATGGCTGAGGCCAAGCAGGTTCTGCAGAGACTCCGCGGCAGGGAAGATGTTTCAGGTGCATAAAGTAGTGCCATTAGCTGATGAAAGCTTCTGTTTTTCGTGCTGATATTGTGCTTATGTTCGAAAATATAGGGAGGTTGTTTTTACATTTTTCGATTTTTTGGATGCTGAATGTGTTAGGCTTTACTGATTTGCAGGCGAGTTGGCTTTGTTGTTTGAGGGTCTTGGAGTTGGAGGGGAAGCATCATTAGAAGAGTACATAATTGGTCCAGCCAATGAGGGCACCAATGGCCGCGAAATGACTACAGAGAAAGACCAAATAAGGCTGTACGGACCGGAGGAGGGGAGGGCCTCAATGATTGCCAAATCTGTTACAGGACAAGCCAATCTTGGCTTGGTGTCCAGGCAAGGAAGCTTGTTGAATCCAAATGTGCCTTATGTGGATCCTCTTGTAACTCTATTTGGCAGTGTCCATGATAAGCTTTATCCTGAAAACACAGGAAGCATGCGCAGCCTTCTTACTTTGCCAAACATGGGCAGCATGCTAAACATGGCTCCACCCGAAAGCCAGGATAAGTCTGAGCAATGGGATTTGGAGGGAGATGGCAATGCAGCCGGGAATGATGTTGATGACAATGTGCGAAGGCCGTTGCTCAAAGGTCGACAATCAGCCAGTATGGTAAATGACATGCTGCCTAGAAAGTCCAGTAGCTTCTTTGGCATGAGGCGCAATAGCAGCCTCATGCCAGGGGCTGGTGGTGGTGAAGCTGTGAGTAGTATGGACATCGGCGGAGGATGGCAGTTGGCTTATAAGTATTCTGAAAAAGTTGGCAAGGATGGAAAAAAGGAAGGAGAGTATCAAAGGGTCTATTTGCACCAGGAGGGTGCACTTGAGTCGCGGCGAGGCTCAATGCTTTCAGTTGCTGGCGGTCCTGAAGTCCCTCAAGACGGCGAATATTTTCAAGCTTCTGCTCTGGTTAGCCAACCTTCAGTACTTTCTAAAAAGAACCAACTGAGCCAGCATCTTGGACAAGAAAAGGTTGACACCCCAGAAACTGTTCAATCCAGTTGGTCTGACCTTCTAGAACCAGGAGTCAAGCGTGCATTGTTTGTTGGGGTAGCAATTCAAATTCTTCAGCAGGTACTAATTCATGTTTTCAAGTAAATGTGGTACAAATAGTTTCGATTATGGAGAAATTTTTTGTTCTCTCTGCTCTAATGCTTGGTTGTTTTTGTCCTTGCAGTTTTCTGGCATAAATGGGGTTCTATATTACACTCCTCAGATTCTTGAGCAAGCAGGGGTAGCAATTCTCTTATCAAATTTGGGCCTTAGTTCCACTTCTGCTTCTATCCTCATAAGTGCTCTCACAACCTTGTTGATGCTTCCATCTATAGGCATTGCCATGAGACTAATGGATACCTCTGGCAGAAGGTATAGCTGTCCCATTGTTCCACTAAGTAAAGCCTGAGCTTTTCCCTTCATCTTATACTCTTCTGTCTTCGTTGTAGGTCGTTGTTGCTGACGACGCTGCCTGTACTGACTGGGACTCTCCTAGTACTAATTTTCGGACAACTTGTCCATATGGGTTCTGTTGTTAATGCAACAATTTCCACCTTCAGTGTGGTGGTCTACTTCTGCTGCTTTGTCATGGGGTTTGGACCAATTCCTAACATTCTTTGCTCCGAAATCTTCCCCACTCGCGTTCGCGGCCTCTGCATCGCCATATGTGCCCTCACATTTTGGATTGGAGACATCATTGTCACTTACACATTACCCATCATGCTCACCTCCATTGGTCTTGCTGGTGTCTTTGCCATATATGCTGTTGTGTGCACCATTTCTTGGGTGTTTGTGTTCTTGAAGGTGCCGGAAACAAAGGGCATGCCCCTAGAAGTCATCTCTGAGTTCTTTTCTATGGGTGCAAAGCAGGCAGACATTGCTGAAAGTTTGACTTAGCAGTCAAGGGATTGATGATGCTGGTTTTAGTTATGTTCTTTGTCTTAGGTAGAGGAAAGGAGGCACAATAACACTAAATTAAGTGAACACCAGTGCCTGCTGTGTTATTATATTCACGTTGATCTGGACAGTTTTTGTATATATAATCTTTGGACTGTGAGATTCTAGCTAGTCATCTTTTGAAAACAACTGGAGGATGAGCAAAGATATGATGCTTTAGTAGAAGCTGAAAGTAATCCTTGGTCCTCAAGAAAGGGCTAATGGGAATTCAAACCATTTGCTTATAGTTTCTGTGCTCATACTGTACTTATGGCAAACTCTCGCTTTAGGTCTTATATTTAATTCTCTTTCAAATGTCTTATTTCAGGGAAAATCTAATAAGCATATGACGCCGAACCATACAAAAACAACAACATAAAAGTTCAAAACTATATAAACATGATAGAGATTCCAAACTTTATAGCCAGGATCATGTTTGTCGGCACCATGATTGACAGTTTCTGGAACTTTAACCATTGACCGCAGATCGAAAGATCAACAACAACAAAATCACAGTTACGCTAAGTTCAAAAACATTTAAACATGGTGAAGTTATAAACTTACTAGCCAGGATCATGTTTCTTGGCACCGTAGCTGCCTATTTTGTAACCTACATAATCAACCAAAATAACCTCGGCATTTTGATGATCCACATAAGCATTTCTTTTTCCGGTGGGATCCATTGTCATTGTCAGCTTCATTAGAACATGAATTGCCATAATCATACGCCAACTCTGTCATGGGCGGAATGTGTCTGATGGCAAAAAAAGCAATATGAAGACAAGACTGATTGTTGTGTTCATATAGAACCGGTTGCCAAAAGACATTTGGTGAGCAACTGTGATTAATGAACCGAGATACATTCCCAACATTCTTGGAACTTATGATTAGGCGATATGGGATGTTATAATCCACATTTATGTCATTAGAAGTCTCCTCTTCTAGTAGTCCTGGTTCATAATTCCACTTAAACGAGTCATAATTACGGCCTGTATCAAAAATATATTCATCGTCTTCACCTTCATCTCCTTTATGCTTTAACTTCACTTCATCAATAACTTCACCAGCATACTCACAAATAAAAGTACCAGCACGAATAGAATCCCATGACCGGAGGCCCCAGCCCCTATCCTTTGTCTTAAACACTTCCAAGCGCAATTTTACACCAGTTTGGGATACTCTGTTTTTGCAGTTGGGAGAGCATGGACACGAAGGACCACATTCATGTAACAATTGCTTCCGGCTGACTAGGATCCCATTGCCAGTATAAGGAAAAGAACCTCCATTTTTCTGAATGCAAGAGCAATTCATATCACCTGGGAGGCATGCATTGTGGCAATTGCAGACAAAAGAAGGCGGCATTGAAGTGAAAGATTTAGAATATTTCAGTTTAGGAAAATACGTGAAAGAAGCCAACCCCTTCTCGTTATCAACCTCATTTACAAGGGAAACAGGTATAGGTTCAGTCCCTGAAGTGAGGTCTTGAAGAACGAGTCCAGCCCTTGATGAAAAACCATCCTTCCACTTACGAATAGTTTGCCAAACTGCAAAAGCACCAGGCTGCCCAGGCACCCTCACTAACTTGTACTTGAATATATTGCAACCAGATTTCCCCCTTTCTGTCCATGACTCGTGGACTTTATATAGGCCATCATACACATAGACCTTTGTTGTTGAAATAACCTCATCTTTCACACCACGAATCACTCGGACTTCATTGCCATGATTCAAGCTCCTCTCAAGAGCAAGATTACCCCTTTCAAGCTTCTGATCAGCCACCTGCTTATTGTTATGGGTATACCCACCCTGACCACTATATATCAAGACATCGCTGTCCACTGTGTCATCATCATAGCCTCCGGAAGAAACAATGCTTAAGGCCAATGGATCTTTTTCAGCATCACCCTTCCCAGACATGAAGTCAATTCCAGCCATTGGCGGAGCATGCAATCCCACTGCACACATTTCCATTCGGAAATAGAAAATGTCGCCAATCTCAACTCCAGGCACAACCCCAATTCTCTTCCTCATGTTTGTTCGAACCTTTTTGCTCATCACAATGTTACCAGCTTTCAAATGTGCAAGCACATTTTTCGATTCCTTGGCATCTTGGATTTGGCAGATCCTTCTCCGCAGTGCATCAAAATTCATGAGTACATAGTTAACCAACTCCCTGTTACCGTCTTCTAGTTGAAATGGAGTCATAACAGAAACAAAGTTCACTACCGACCCATTGTTTGTTAATGAATCACCATCTCTACTTTTCTTGTTCTTCTTTCGAGATGAACTAACTTTCACAGTCTTCTTTCGTGATGAACTAGAACCTGGATGAGCATCAAAATACCCATCCTCATCTTCTGCCCCACCCATTGATGAACCTCTTTCTCCAAGTGCCCCAGATGGGGCGGGGGCTCTGTATGACCGAATTGGAGCGGGCATGAGACCCGTCGTCCTCATTGGGGAAGGATTCTCACTATTGAGATTAGGTGAGGTTTGAGCGCCTTGTGGTACATGAAATGGGTAAAATGAAGAATATCCATTAGGGGTATGGCCGAAGGGAGGCATGCATGCAAAGGGAGGGGCCTGAGACGCATCTGGAAACACTGGCATCAAACTACGCAGAGGTTTGACATCCAAAACACATGACTTATCAAAACCAGCTGAAGGAGGAACGAAGTTGCGGCTTGACCCTCCTTCCATTACAAACCCTTTTCTCTACAAAGCAACACAACAATAAAGTTTTCCGCTTTTTCTACAAGTGCAAAACAACCAAAATAAAAAACCCCACTTTTTCTCTTTCTTCAACTTCTGGGTGCTTTTTCACCACCAAAACAAAAACTTCTGGGTGCTTGTGAATTGTGATGGTTGTTCTAAATCCCAAATTCGTTTTTTCAGAGAAATCAAATTTCTCGCTCTAAGCATGTTTCTCTGCAAGACAAGATTGCAGACGACGCTACATCACTGAAAAGATTCATAATTTGAACAGGAAAGCTAAGCTCAAGCTGAAATCTAAACATAATCAGATCTAGAAACATGGTAATCAAATATTAGTTGCAAAAATCAAAATCAAGCAGCAGTTTCTACATGCATGAACACTTAGGGTAGGAAAAGAAGCAAAAAACTAACCAGTCTTACCTCTTTGCATTTTCCATTGCTAGCTCAGTATTTGTCCGTTCAAGACTTTCAGGGAGAGAGCGCACTACCTGAGTTTTGTTCCTGTCCAGTGTTTGCCACATGTGGTGGGGTCTATTTAAGCCAAATTCCAATTTTTGGTGCTAAAGGACCCATCTTGAAAACCGAGCAAAACCCATGTTAGACTGGCATGGCATGATGGCATGGTGCTATTTATTTAATGAAAATCCATCTTTTTGACAAGATTAGCAGCCAATATCGCTTTTTTAGTTGTTGGGGTAGCAATGCAAATTCTTCCGTGCTTTCGAGTAAATGTGGTACAAATAGTTTCAATTTTTGATAATTTTTTTTCTTCCTCTGTGGTCTAATGCTTGGTTGTTTTTTGTCCTTGCAGTTTTCTGGCATAAATGGGATTCTATATTACACTACTCAGATTCTTGAGCAAGCAGGGGTTGCAATTCTCTTATCAAATTTGGGCCTTAGCTCCACCTCTGCCTCTATTCTCATAAGTGCTCTAACAACCTTGTTGATGATGCTTCCATCCATAGACTAATGGATACCACTGGCAGAAGGTATAGTTGTCCCACTAATCAAGGCCTGACTTTCCCTTCATCTTATACTCTTCTGTCTCCATTGCAGGTCACTGTTGCTGACGACGCTGCCTGTACTGACCGGGACTCTCCGAGTATTAATTTTCTGACAACTTGTCCATATGGTTTCTGTTGTCAATGCAACAATTTCCACCATAAGTGTGGTGGTCCACTTTTGCTGCTTTGTCATGGGGTTTGGACCAATTCCTAACATTCTTTGCTCCGAGATCTTCCCCACTTGCGTTCGCCATATGTGCCCTCACATTTTGGATTGAAGACATCATTGTCACTTACACATTGCCTATCATGCTCACCTCTATTGGTCTTGCTGGTGTCTTTGCCATCTTTGCTGTTGGTGTGCACCATTTCTTGGGTGTTTGTGTTCTTGAAGGTGCCTGAAACAAAGGGCATGCCCCTTGAATTCATCTCTGAGTTCTTTTCTGTGGGTGCAAAGCAGGCAGATATTGCTGAGAAGTTGACTTAGCAGTCAAGAAAATTGATGATGCTGTTTTGAGTTCTGTTCTATGTTGTTATATGCACCTCGGACTCCCTTCTATTGTGGGCCTGTTGGGCTGAAGATTTTAGGGCCACCATTGTTCCTTTGTTCTTGTTTGGGTTTTGGTTTTCGGTCCGCTCCGCTAGCAATAAAAAAATAAAAATAAAAATCATGGGGCTTGTTGGGTGCCAGATAAATTAGAGAAGGTTGAGAACATTCTTAGGATGATACGTTCTCGTTGAATTCATCACCTTAAACTCACTGCAAGGTGTAAAAGGTTTCTTCGTTTTTATTTCTGTAATTGCACCGTTGATTAGTGGTCCACTATATATAAAAGGAAGCAAGATTAAAATTCCAGAAATTAAATTCATGTATATTCATGTGTTCATATCTGTTGACTATATCACTTACCTATTTGGTAGAATTAATTACATAATTATTACCATAATATAAAGTAATTTTCTCTAGCCAAACTGTAACACATAATCAAAACAATACCAAGTACGTATATTTCTAGAACCATCAGAAGTTGTGGTCACTCTTATTCATTGTCTGTCCCTAAACCCCATCTGAATCCTCTTTCGGGTTTCAAAAATAGTACTTGGTCACTGAAGAAAAAATGAGGGGAACTGTGTTCGTCGCGGTTGCTGCAGCAGTTGGGAATTTGTTGCAAGGATGGGATAATTCAGTCATTGCAGGCAAGTACCGTAAATTTATGTTTTCTGTGTATATCAATTCATTTATCTCTGCCACAATGTTCATTTTTCAGAAGCATAAGAAAGGGGTTATGTTAATAATTCTGCTTTGAAACACAAAAATGTTGCAGGGTCTGTTCATTATATCAAAAAGGAATTTGAATTGGAAAGTCAACCAACAATTGAGGGGCTAATCGTAGCTACATCACTTATTGGAGCTACATTCATAACAACATTCTCTGGACCGGTATCAGACTGGCTAGGACGGCGTACTATGCTAATCATTTCATCTGTTCTTTTCTTCATTAGTGGTCTGGTAATGTTGTTGTCTCCCAGTGTTTATGTCTTACATTTCGGGAGGCTATTGGATGGATTTGGAACTGGTCTGGCTGTTACTCTTGTTCCTGCCTATATATCTGAGATAGCACCGCCAGATATAAGAGGAACACTGAATACCATTCCACAGTTCACTGGTTCTGGTGGGATGGTGTTTGGAATGTCACTGATGGATTCACCAAGCTGGAGATTGATGCTAGGGGTTGTTTCCATTCCATCACTAGTTTATTTTTCTTTGGCGGTTTTTTACCTGCCTGAATCCCCTAGGTGGCTTGTGAGTAAGGGTCGAATTCTCAAGCCAAACAAGTTCTGCAAAGACTTAATGGCAGGGAAGATGTTTCAGGTGCCTAAGTTGGTCTTCTTTTTCGTTCCTATTTCCTTCATGTAATTGATATTTTAGAGCTAACTCTGAGTCCGAGGCTTTTATGATCTACAGGTGAGTTGGCTTTGCTAGTTGAGGGTCTTAGCACTGGCAGAGAGACAACATTGGAAGAGTACATTATAAGTCCAACCAACTTGCTTGCCAATAACCAGGCAACAACTGAAGAGAAAGATCAAATAAGATTGTATGGTCCTGAAGAGAGCTTGTCATATGTAGCCAAACCTGTAACTGGACAGAGTTTAACATCTCACCATGGCAGCGCGGCAAACCAAAGCATCCCTCTTATGGATCCTCTTGTCACTCTCATTGGTAGTGTCCATGAGAAGCTCTCTGAGAGAGGAAGCAAGGGAAGCATGCATTATCCAAATCTAGGCAGTATTTTGAATGCAGGGGAGTATCATAACAAAAATGATCACTGGGACATGGAGAGCCAAACGGATGGTGAGGACCACGAATCTGAAACACCCCGGGTTTATTGTGATGACACTTTGAGAAGTCCATTGATCTCACGCCAAACAACGAGCATGGACAAGGACATAAGCACGCCTAGGTCTGGCGGTAGTTTTTTAGGTGTGAGATGCAATACCATCCTGATGCAAGGTAATATTGAAGCTTCTGAAGCAGGCAATGGCAGTAGTATGGATATAGGTGGAGGTTGGCAGCTGGCTTATAAGTATTCTGAACTGGTGGGCGAAGACGGGAAGAAGGAAGGAGGATATCAAAGAGTCTATTTGCACCAAGAGAGTGGACTTGGATCTCAGCCTGCATCAGTTGTTTCAATTGGTGTAAGGCAAGAAAGTGAACTCATTCAAGCAGCTGGTCTGGTTAGCCAGCCTGCTCTTTCTGCCAAGGATCAGACAAGTCTACGTTCTGTTGGCCCAGAAATGGTTCCTACATCAGAAGCTGCTGTTAAAGGTCCAAAATGGGGAGACCTTTTGGAACCAGGAGTCAAGCGTGCATTGATTGTTGGGATTGGACTTCAAATTCTTCAGCAGGTAAAATTTAACCTTATGTTGCAGTAGTGATTTGGTAAGAGCTTTTCTTGTTCAATTTGACCTGATGGGCAGCTGTTTTGTTTTTCAGCCTTCTTATGCCTTTTCTTTTCACCTCTGCAGGTTGCTGGCATAAATGGGGTTCTCTACTACACTCCTCAGGTTTACGAGCAAGCGGGCGTAGCGGTTCTTCTGTCTAACATAGGGATGAATTCAACCTCTGCATCTCTCTTCTTAAGTTCCATGACAACATTTTTAATGCTTCCTTACATAGCTACTTCCATGTGGCTAATGGATAAAGCTGGCAGAAGGTAAACTCTCATTCTAATACCATTGAATTTCATACAACCCATTTTCTTATAAAATACATTGCAACTTTAGAATCTGAGTCATGACACTGAACCCAAAATCGATATGAACACAAGAAGCTTTCCTTTGTCTTTCTTCTTGTGTAGGTCACTGCTGCTATCCACAATACTAATCCTGATATTGTCCCTATCTTTACTGGTGTTTGTCAACATTGTCAACTTGGACAGTGTTGTCAATGCAACAATCTCCACTGCTAGTGTTGTGGTCTACCTCTGCTGCTTTGTCATGGCTTTCGGGGTGATCCCGAACATTCTTTGCGCACAGATCTTCCCTACTCTCGTCCGCGGCCTCTGCATTGCTATTTGTGCCCTCAATTTTTGGATTGGAGACATCATCATCACATACTCATTTCCTGTGATGCTTTCCTCCATTGGCTTTGCTGGTGTCTTTGGAATCTATGTTGCTGGGTGCATAATTGCCTGATTTTTTGTTTACTTGAAGGTGCCTGAGACCAAGGGCATGCCTCCAGAAGTCATCTCTGACTTCTTTGCAGCTGGTGTGAAACAAGCTGCTGATGCCCCTGATGCTTCCAACTAGAACTCATTTGATTGTCCACAAGTGGAATTATGAGGGCAGAATTTGAGTCTTTTTGTGGAAAAGATTTTGTGTTCATCAATTGTCCTTGATACTATCCCTCTCTTAATGCTGCTGCACAAGCATTTTGATACCAAAAATCAATCCTCCTCTCAGGTCATAGGCTCACATGTAATTTTTATAATGCATCTATATTCTACAATTAATGCATCTATATTTTACAATTAAAACCCTTATAACAGGAACTTAAAAAACTGTGTGATTCAAATGATAGCAAATTTAAGGAAAAACTTGACACGTCCCTAAAAACATAAAAGAAGTCACAAAATGGGAAAATGAAAGCAAAAGCAAAGAGAAATGTTGTCAAAATTGAATTACTCAAGCGTGACACTAATTCAACAAGTTTATAATTCGAATTATCCTGTCATTTTCAGCTCATGAAAAATATTAGAATAGACACACCTAAACTTGCTAATTTCTATAAACAACTTTCAACAAAAAAGATAAAGAAAAAGCATGAGATTATGTGTCCGGGCCAAGAAAAAAAAAGAAAAGATTATGGGTAAACTCACATCACAAGAGTCCGTTTTCTGTTTTAACTCGGGAGTCGGGGCCCAGGCCGATCATGCTCTGCCGCGTAGCACTAGCAATAGGAACGCTGTTCAGAGAGAAAGTTAGTGTATCGTCGTCTTCGTCTTCATCAAATTGATGTAGAATTAGGGTTTTAGATCTTAAACTTATCGGAATCTGAAAGTAGTCAAAGAAATGGAAGGTCAAGTAAAGGAAGGAGACTCTCTGGAGAAGAGGCCTGGCATCTTCTTCCTCGGCTCCCCCAACGTCGGCAAGCGCACTATGCTTTCTCGTAAGCCCTCTCTCTCTCTCTCTCTCTCTCTCTCTTGCCTTTTACTGATTTGAGTGGTATTAAATTCATGATTTGTTGATCTTAGGATTACTGGCTTTGGATTTTGATGATGCTTCTGATTCTTCTTCATCTCAGCTCGTAGTTAATGGGTATGTAAATTTTACATCTTTGGAACAAAGAATTCATTTTTAATTCTTTCGAAATGTGAATTTTACAATGAATTTATTTTTCATTTAAAAAAATAGGTGGAATATTTCTACAAAGTACTACACAGCTGATGTTTCCGTATGGATGGCTCATCTTCATGATGAATTTTCCATTGAGACCCTCCCAATGTATGACCAGTTGCAAGCCTTGATCTTGGTCTTTGACACCACTGAGGTTTGGTCTCTTGCCACTCACTCTTTTTCACTTTGTTTTAGCTTTTTAGCATGATTTGTTGATGCAGTCTTATATTGATTTGCTAACATAATGTGCAGTTGTCGTCTCTTGCTGCACTTCAGAAATGGGTATCTCGCACTGATCTTCAAAAATTTGATATACTATTATGCATAGGGAACAAGGTCGATCTTGTCCCGGGTCACCCGGTTCATGCTGAATATAGAAGACGCCTGCTGAAGCTTGGAGATCCATTTGCTGATTCCGGTCCAGGGTTCACTGAGTATGGAATCTCCGAAACTGAAGGAAGTAGTTTACTGGGGGATGACGAACCATCGTGGGAGGCTAGGCAGTCATGTTTGGAATGGTGCACTGAGCATAACATTGAGTACATTGAAGCGTGTGCTTCAAATGTTGATTTTGACAAATGTAAGGCGGCCATTCTTTTTTACTATATTTTGTAGCAATATTTACCCTTTATTTATGATTGACAAGAAGTGCAACCTATGTTTGATAAAGTTTTAATGATTGTGATAGAACAAGTTATAGCAAACTACAGAACAGGGTCTATTCACTAAGTCACGTAGTATGACAGAGCAGTTTAGGGAGAAGTAGGATTTTCTCATCATTTATATCAGGAAGAAATTATACAGTAATTATTCTTTGAGTTCTCATGTCAGTTTCAATATTAGAAAGGAAAATGGTTACCTTGAGAAAATTAATAGTAGTAACTTAAATCAAATAAAAGAACATGTTGATTGTACTGTACACCCTATACTTTTTTTGGGTATATTTTGAGATAAAGGTTTTCACAGGTTTGTCAGTTGATGGCGATTCACAAGGTGTTGAACGACTCTTTGGTGCTCTTTCTGCACATATGTGGCCTGGAATGATTCTGAAATCAGGCGATAAGATTGCTGAACCATCGTTACCTGAAAGAGAAGAAGGTTTTATATTATACCACTTCCATTTGGTTTATAACCTATATGTACTTTTAAGTAGAATGCTAAATGTTTGAATTCTCTCTGCTAGACTTGTCAGAAGAAGAATCTGATTATGAATTTGAGTATGAAATCCTATCTGCGGGTTCAGCTGAACCACTTGAAGACACGTATACAGGATGGGTTTCTGCAAATGATTTTGCGGGACCCTCAAGTATGAGAGGACTGGCTGCTCAAAATAATCTTTTCCCGGAATGCAATCAAGAGAATGGAACCCTTTGTGATAAGGAGGAGCCACAGACCTCAACCTCGACAGCTGCGTTGCATGATGATATCAACAAAGGAGTGGTGTCCAATGCAGAAGAGCCTGACCAGGGCACAGAACTTGACCAAGCCCAGGAACTAGATGAGGATACCCCTCTTGAAGTTGAGGATTTGGAGCAGTTGATGTCTGAGATTGGGAACATGCGCGACAGCTTGAGATTGATGCCTGATTTTCAGAGAAGAGAAATGGCTGCAAAGCTGGCTTTGAAAATGGCCTCCATGTTTGGGGGCAGCAGTGATGATGAAGTGGAAAGTATCAGCTGAGTAAGGGATACCATGTTTACGTAAAGAAAAAGGTAGATGAGCTTTTTGGAAATATTTTGTGCTTCGTTTGCTCTGTTCTTCTCTTGTGCTGCACATGGAGATTCAGAAGTCTTTTTTTTTTTTTTTTGGGGGTCAATACATGGTGATTCAGAAGAGTCAATATCCATTAACTGTGCCCAATCCTTGATAGAGATAAGAAACTTGTGTTTTTATTCAAACATTGAAAATGTTAGGATTGTACTTATCATGTGGGATGATGACATTTGTGTATGAGCACAATTAGCTGTGGTGTGATGATGCAAAACTTTGATATGTAAACCAAAATATGAATTATATATTTTCACTGATTGCTGCAATTCTTACTTCTATGAGTGCCGTAAAGAAATTAGTCATGTTTCAAAAGACGACTAAGTTGGACCAAGTTGGTGCTAAGGTTTAGTGCCCTTTTGATCATGGATACCAGGAATAAGTAACAGAAAGAGCAGCTATTGCTTTTTAAGGTTTTCTATTGGAGCAGTGAGATATTTTGGTGGGTAAGTGTTTCTTTACAAAGCTTCTTGAACATTTTTAAAACCTAAAGCATCCATCTAGTGTTTAATTGTTACTTTATTCCTAATAAGATTTTATTGACGGACATATAGATGGAATCTTATAAAGCTAACGGTAGGTCCTATTGCAAAAAGTTAGTAACCCAAATTGCCTGAATATAAAAGAATTTGTCCACCCTCGGGTAAGATTAACCTATAAGAATTTTAAGAATTTTGTATTTTTGTATATTAATTTTTTTAACAAAGAGATATTCTAAACTACTACTCTAATGTAAGGGGACGGAAATACTGTTTTGGCCAACTGGTTTAACTCATATCGGCTAGAGTTTTGTATTGTTTGCTTGGGGATAACAAGAAGGTAGGATGCTGTAAAACCAGAGAGTTGCCAAACTAGGCATTTTCTTATTTATTGTCAACCAGAAAGGAGGTGTGAGAGTTTTGGGCGCAGGAGATGTCAAGCTGTTATTAGGCGGGAGTTTGGGAGTGGTAGGGGAAGGTGGGCAGAAGAGTAGGATTTTAGGTGTTGGCTTATATTAGGCTTTTGACTGATTATCAACCGTGTAACGTGGCTTTGAGCGGCGGATCGGATCCTTATTGATAATAATAATAATAATATTCACATAGGACAAGTTTGTGCTTAGCTTAGTGCTCTTTTAATCACGGCGGTGGCTATCATATACCAAAAGGAAATAAGTAAGAAATATCGGCGATTGCTTTTTAATACCATTTGCCAAGTGAGATGTACGTTTTAGACTCGAAATATTTATCTTTATTCTCGATCTCGAACGATAACCTTAAATTATATGGCATGTGGGTCCTTAACACATTTCTCTTTATCTTCACTATGGGCTGGTTTGAAATTGCTGTTAATTTTTAAAAAAGCAAATCCCAAACGGGATCTAAGGCCATCTCCAGTTATAGAAATTTAAATGTAGTCAGGGTTAAAAATTTAATCCTCCAAAATATTAATTTTTATAGAATAGTACTGCTAAAATTTTCCATCTCAAATATTTATATTTTTAACCTTCATATTTTATTATTTCGAGAAGATAAGTAAAAAAGTGGATGGATTTGATGTGCGATATGAAAAGCGTCGTATAAAAAATTTGGCTGGTAGCCAAAACCAGCTAAATGCGACTAGTTGGAGGCTAAATAAATGCGCTCCAAATTTAATAAAATTTTATTTAATATTGGAGATGGTTTTGCAGATTATTTTAGGTATATTTGGGATATAACCTATGGCTGGAGATGGCCTAAGTTTACTTGAAGGCTACCAGAAGGTGAGGGGATGAGATAAAACCAAGTTGACACTTTTTATTATTTTAAATGAAAAGATTGACTTCTGTTTACTCCAAGATCTGTAAGCCTAGATAGGGAAAACAGGTAAAGGTAGTGGAAATCCAGCTTAAAGTTTAGCCTGAAAATCAAAAGGGGTTTGAAGAGTATCTTTTCCTCCCCATTCACTCTGACCCATATGCTAGTGCTTGAAGAAATTCTAGTAGCATCAATCAAACACAAACACACACTAAACCTTGTCATGATTCTGTTGGTTCTGCTTTTAACATTGGATGGTTTTGAGATGTTAGCGTCAATATCACTCAAAGTTCCCGAAGAGTGCTCCAAAAAAGCTCAACAACAAAAAAACTATTAAAATCCCAAACATGAGCAAGCAATGGTTGTGCTTCAAAGTCCCAACTCCCAACCAACCAGCTGACCCATCTCTAAGTTACGCCACAAATCCTTTCTTTTCTTTATATTCAATTCTCCAACCTCCCAGCATCTATGACCCCATTGACCCTTTGGTCACTTCAAGCAACATGGAAATCATTTATAAAATAGCCCACTTCGCATAACTAGATATTACTTTAGAACCATGCCATGCAACCTCTTTTTGTAATTTCATTCACTTCAGAACCAGGCAAGTGAGAGACTGGGCACAACTGCTGCATTGGTGTCAGTTGGCAGATTGCAGATGTACAAAGAAGATGAAGATGATCCATTGATTTTCGCTATACACAAAAGAGTGGAAGGAAATACAAATTGAGGAAAAGGGTAGTTAATTAAAGAAATAATAAAACGTGGGTTTGGCTAATTAAGAGTGATTAAGGCAGATAACTAATACTATTAACAGCAGTGGTAGTTGTTGTATTAGAAGAAGAACTAATAGCATTGGCTGCAGGAGGAGGAGGAGGAGGAGGAGGAGCTGGACGGTTGCTGCTGCTATGGTCTTGGTGCGCCTTGAGCTCGGCTTCGGAAATGGGAGCCGGGAACTGGCCGCACTTCTGGCAGCGAGCAACCACCAGGATCTGCCGGCACGACGGGCACGACGAGTGGGACCCAAGCCACGTGTCGACGCATCCTACGTGGAAGACGTGGCCGCACTGCGGCAAAACCCTGATCTCATCTCCCTCCGCGAACTCCCCCAAGCAGATGGCGCACTCCGAAGCCAGCTTGGGCGGCGGCTCGGCGGCGCCGATGCCGTACGTGAACTTGGGGAGCGACTGGAGTACCTTCTTCTTGACGCCCTTGTTGGCGGAGGCTTGAGCCGAGCTGAGGCTGGCTCCAGTGCCGCGCCGGAGCCAGGCGCAGCGCGCCACGGCTAGGAGACCGATCACGCATATGACGGCGCAGAGCAGAGCCGCAAGTATGACGACGAAGTCTGACTCCAGAACCACGGCCTCAGGAGGCGGCGCCTCCGGGAAAGCTGACGAGTTGGCGGCGGCGCTGCTGCCTAGAAATCTCTGAGAGCGAGGCATGGCTGGTCATACGACGAGCTGTCTAATGTCGTTTTTGAGAATTCGGTGCTGGAGAGAGAGAACCAAGTGAGAGAGAGAAGATTGGTTTTTTCGTTTCTGTGGGGTTTGGGTTTGGAGTGGTTTGGAGTTGGAGGGTTTTATAAATACAGTTGAGAGAAAGTGGAAATGTTTGGAGAAGATAAAGTGATGAGAGAGAGGTAGGCGGGCAGGGCCGGCCCAGGTTGGTCCAGGTGGCTTGGATTTTCTAAATGCAGTCATTCTTATCGGCATTATCTTTTTCTGCCTTAACCTATTATATTATTTGTTTTTGTAATTAACCGATTCAATTAATCTCTCTTTACTGCTTCACTTCACTGTCCTTTCAGTCTTTCAAGCGTCATCAATTATTAACCTCTTTAATCAATTGGGTTTTGTTTTGTTTACTCAGTTGGACTCTCAATTAATTAGGATTCGACAGTCATGTGACAAGAAAGATAAACACGCAAGTGTCGTAGATTACATTACAGTTCTACTGTAAAAGCAAGTAATCTAAAATATGGTTAATTTAAACACTCTTTGAGAAAATCCTAAGAAAAGTCTTATCCGCCGTCGGGTTGGCGGCCTTCTTCCCTACCTCATTCCTTCTCCTTTTATCCATTCTTTTCTCATTTCCTCCATTTTTCCTCAAGATTGTTAGTTTATTTTGTAATATGGAAGCAGTCACCGTGAAACGATATCGTCACCATGATATAGTCATCTTATTTTGGCTCACATACACAAAGAGTTGGCTCCCTTCAACATAGTTTGGAGCTCTAAAGAGGGGAAGATGTCTGGTTGCGTTGGGTTCGGGTTTAGCTGGTATGGCGCTATGATTTTCTTCGGGTTGCTTGGAAGATATGGAGCAATGGTCATGTTTCTTAGTTTTGTTTTAAACTAATAATTTTCAAAAACTCTTTTAGGAGTTTATTGTGATTTGTTTTCTATTTATGCTTTTTATTTCTTTTTACCTTTTAACTTTCGATACGGATTTGCCTTTTCTGCTGTTACGCGGCGAATTTGTATTGTAGGTCTCAGTATCGGGGATTTAATTCTTTGGGTTGAGCGTGATTCTCTCCATATTAATTCAACATATTGTTGTGTTTGGTCACTGAAGAAGATTTATCCATATTCGGCATGAATTCTTTGTCTTTTGTTTGCTCATCAATAATATTCTATCGCTTCTTTTATTAAAAAAAAAAAAACACAAGAAACCTGGTTTGTCTGAAGTGTGAACAAGGCTGTGTATTAAGATAAACTCCTTATACTAAAGGAGAATTAATAAGTGTCAGTATAATTAACTTTGTTTATGGTTCTGCAGCTGGCTTTTTTTGGTTGCGAATCCTGCCTAAGTTTGAACCAATTCACTTTTATCATATTTAAGTTTCAAACTTTCAACCAAACTTTTTAGCAAACAACTAAAGATAAAGGTTGAGGACCTTCAGAAGTCACCAAAAGGGACGTGAACAAGTTTAACCACTCCATCAACAAGGGGTAATTCTATTTGATTATCTCTTAGTTTCCCAGCTACCAACTCATACTAATAATAACAAAAACAGGAATTCATATACTCATAGAATATTTCAATCATAGGTAAGGAAAAATACAACTGTGAATTTACGTCATGATCATCAAATAACTATATTTTATACGACAACTCTACACAAGAATTTCTCGCATTTTGTTAGGGTACTCACAACAAAAAATCATATCCTGAAAAATGTCAGAGAATGACAAGTGTTCTTGTTCGGTTTCAGAAACCATTTTGGAAAATTGGAATGGAAAAACTACTAAAGTCATCTTTGGGACAAGCCACCTTTCCATAGCCAAACTTCAATCCTACTAAACTAAACGTAGCCCAACTTGGAAATTGCAAAACAAAACCTCGCTCCTTATGTTGGTACGAAAGCTGCAATATCTATATACATATGTTTCTTTTTCTTCAATTTCTTCTGCAAAATTCTAGTATTTAAGCTAAATTTTTTGATTTAAGACTAATCATCTTTTGAAGCAATACTTTCACAGTGATGGAAATGTGCCGAAAATGTTTTCGCATGTTTTTTCCTTGTTAACTCCATATGGCCATAATTTGCCCTTGTTAGAGAAGCACCGTGGTTTTAAATCATCGGAACAATTATCCCAAACAAAAATTGATGGGAAGTGCATTGAAAAACCTACACAACAAGATTAGTTATTATTGTATTCTTTAAAGTTTTAGGTGTGTGTTTATATGTCATCTCATCTACATGTGACACACCTAATGATAAATCCCACATCTTGAGTAGGCTGTCAAGTTTAACCACTTCTTCCATCAAAATTTCCAACTAATGAAAATTAAGGCTGGACATGGTGGGGTTTGGATTGGTTTTTTGGCCGGAATCGATCACCGGACCGACTAACTCCAATGAAAATAATGTGGACTTTGGGTAAATAAAGTCAGAAAAACCATGATCATACTAGTAGCTCTATTCAATTAGGTGCATGCATTTCTGTTTTAGATATAGTTCACTTCATCTGATTAACAGTAATTTCACCTCATGGCTAGCTTTGTCATGTACAAGGGCAGCAAGAAAGCTTATGGGATGAATTAGCCACTTGCTTATGCTAAATTCAATTATGAGGTTGAATTTAGTCCCTTTATTTGGTTAAATACAGCCATTAAGTAATTGACACCTTATTTTCATTTTTTTGGGTGAAATGATGGTATATATGAAGATGATGGTTCATTTCATAAAAAGGATCTAGGAGCTACAAAACAAAGCTGGATACAATGTTTTTAAAGAAAAAAGTAATCCCACTGTGGATTAGTGAAGTGAAGCCATATTTCAACATAACGTATGCACTTGTTGCGAAATTCTATAGTGAGGGTGTCATATATGGACTTCTCATGTGGACCTTCATATTAGCCACATGATAATTTCATTAAACTTAAGTGAAGTTACTATTCAGAGGAATCATGTGACTAATATGAATGTCAACATCTATGATTTATATATGGCATCATCACCATAGAACAACTCCGCAACTGTCAGCCCAAGTTGGGCGACCCCTCTCTCCTTTTTGGGCACTGAAATGCCTTTTTGTAGTTCAGGTTTAGGTCTTATCTTATTCTGTTATTATCAAACTTTGATCAACACTGCACATGTTGAGCACCCATTTCTAATAGTATAATGGCCTGAGAGAGAAGAAAGGCACTTTATGAACAGAAAAACTTTTTTTCTTTTTGTTTTAGAAAATAATGATAGGATTTTATTGATAGGAAGCATAACTAGTACAAAAATTGGGTAATGTTGTTGGAAATTAGGCGAGTTTCTTATAAAGTACCTCCATCCTCTAAAATCATACTCGTAAAAACTACTTGTTACAATCCTCAAATGAGTTTGCTATCCCAACCCATTTGTATTGTATATATGGGTTTATTATTAATTCACCAAATGAGTAATTAATCAAACATAAATTTGACAGTTGATATACTTTAGAACAAGAAGCCCATGACAACGAACTCTTTGAAGCTATATGTCGGTTTTGGCTATTTTATGGAACGACATGGTTCATAACAAGTCAACACGTTCATGGCATTTGATGTTAACAAAAAAACCAAAATGCAAGCACAAAACATTAGACAATTTGATGTGTTGGGCAAAAAGAGGAAGGTGGGCAAAGGCAGAGCCAAACTCAAATCTTGCCCTGCCTACAAGAAAATGCAGGTACAAGCAATGTTGTCTTAACAATTTGCTTGCAAAGCAATAAAAATTATGTAAAAACAAAAAAAAAAACAATGTGAAAGAAAAGGGTTTGAGATTTGATCAAGAAACTTTTTGAAATTTTAACATGTGGTCCCCACCTATTCGTGATCTGAAAATAGTTCAAGAATGTGACCAAACCCAAAAGAGTCTTTCTGAGAATCTCAACACTTTATTTAAAATGATTGAGAGCATTTTAGGAGCACAACAGATGTGAGGACGGCCAAGCTTCATAAAAGGTTCATTAGACTCGAAGAAAATCTTTGGTTGGATCCGGCCCTAGCTTGTACGCTTTGGCCTGTTGATTTTGAACATATGGAGCCGCAAATATCTTATCATGGTAGGTAAGGGTAGGTAAAATAAAATGTACCAATGCGGACTGAGAAGACGAGAGACACCAGCGTGTTCACGTCGAGAAAATCTTAAGTGTAATCGGTTGTACACAAAATATGCAAGTGCCTTGTCCTGATAGTGATAACTGTATCAATGTGAACCCAGCTCCAATTGTTCATCCACTTGAAAAGTTTCAGCCATTCTAGTTGACAAGTCAAACCAAACCATGGGAGAGGCTTTCTTATCCAACTTTGGACCCAACAATTTGGGAGCTATATGTTAAGGGGGTGTGTTGAGGGGTTCAATCCAGCCGTATAATATTAAGGGGTTCATTGATCAAACGGCTATTAAAGTCGCCCTAATTATACCCCCTCACACTAACCCCTCATTACAGCCTCACTGTTGGAGATGACCTTAAGGGGATTCGGATCAGGCTAATTGTTCATTTCCTTATAATTGAGTGGCTCCATTTGACACCCAGATGTTTTTAAACACCTAACCAAATTATGAAATTCTAGGGACACCTAACCCTATTTTCAAAGATTCCAGACTACCATTCTTAAGAATTATGAGAGAGTAAAAAGTGGGAGAGAAGTTTTTAATTAGAGATGTTCATAGACCACTTTTGAGTGTAAATATAAACACTCCTTATACTTTTTCATTCATGTATGCTACAAAATCCATCATGCAATACATAGCCAACAAGTATATCAGCTAAGATGAGATTCAGAATGACTGAGAAAAAATCAGGCCAGTGCAAACAGGAATTTTGTTGACTAATAGCGGGTTGTGCTGGTTGAGTGAATGTACAAGATATGCAAGCGGATGCAGCTGCATTTCAAATAATTTTACTAACATTTCTCCCTCGTAACAAAAATTTAGCACAACGAGATGTCATCTGTTCATCGTGTTTCTTTATCCGGGGCAGGCTTGACGAATGAGAAATCGTCTGGATTATTGATTTGTTCGTTGTCGTGGGGTTCAATTTTTTCAGTTTCCTGCTCCATTTGATCCACTCTTACAACCAAGTTTGTAGTTGACGTGGGTGACAAAGGATCAGTTTCAAGATCAGATGTCTCGTGATCATCAAAGACGGATGAGCGGGTTGAGTGACCAGTTGTTTTGAAACGATGCAGCGTGTGTCCTCCAGAGGAGTGCACCGTCGAAAGAGTCGAGCTCCCGCCACCCAGGGTTTGAGTAGGAGACTTGCCGCCATGGGTCCCACCGTGCTTCTTCTTCACAGCCATGTGCCACTTCTTAAGGGCCTTGGATGTTTGTTCATCAAAGATGGATTTCTTCATGTGTGAACCCATCTGCAACGTTCACCACAACAATTTTTCATCCAGTTTAATTATATACAATTCATAGGATAATGGCATAAGGCACTCCAAGATTTATGCATGAAGAAACTCGGAATTTCAAATAATAATACCTGAGTTACAAGGGCATACAGTGGAAGTGTAATGTAGCTGCACAAACATAGAACCCCAACCCTGCAAGATACTCACCACATTACATATGTAAGACTCCCATTAGATCCATGCAAGAACATTAAATCAAGAGAGATAATGCTTACCCTAAACATACTTTTGCGATTGCAAGCTTGAAATTAGCATGGAAGCAAGATTTCAACCCAAATGAATACTGCAGAAAGGTTGTCAGTCAAGATTTGAGTATTAGACATGAGATGCAATTTGAAGAGAGTGATAGAAATAGAAAAGTGGGAACAGTTCTTTACCCATATCCAGAAGAAATATATAATTTGGAATGCATTCTGCATGTACCAGAAAACTGATTAGATGGTCAATAATAGAGAGTATGAGAAATCAGAACAAACTACTCAAAGAGATTAGAGTGTGCAAAAGAGAAGGCAATCCAATACCTGAAACAGCGCAAAATGGATAAGATGAAGAACCAACTGAGGCCGAGCAAACCAAAAATATTTATCAGAGCCTTGTACTAGAGGAATCCCTTGAACCACTGCATGCCTTTCTGTAATTTCTAGGGCCATCTTAGTCAGGATTGCTTGAAGTTTTGTTCCAACTAGTAAGATTATCTACATTTACATAAATCGTCAGAAACTTCAGTTTTCCAACTAAACTGGATTTATCTTTTCACAAAAATATGATGTCTTACAATGAGAGGGATCAAGGATGCCCAAAACAGTGCCTGCCATCCTGTTACAGTAAAGTCAATCAATTAAATTGAACTATAAAGTCGGAATAAATATAATTCAAAAGGATTTTTCAAGGAAGAAGTAGCTTACCTTTAACATTAAGGAGCAAAAAGATCACAAATGATGCCCACAATACAGGACTGACAACAACATGAAGAAACAATTCAGGATATTTGTACTCCAAACTAAACAAGGCAGGATTCGCTAGTGAAATCTACAGCTGGTGATGTACTAAGAAACACATGATAAATATTGATATTACCTAACTCCAACAACGACCTTGAAGTCATCCTCTAATGATCTCTTGATATATTTTTGGAAGTTAAATTTACTTCCTGGACCTAAATGGACCTGTACATATGGCATTTCCATAAATGGGATGACACATTCAATATGGAATTCTCAAATTTTTGAAATTGATGAAACTCACAGTGATGAATCCATTGCGCACTGTTAAGTAGTCAGACTTACTAACAGACCTAAAAAATTGTCGAAAGAAGCATCCCTGCAAAATATAAGTTTAAGAAGTTCAGTTTTAACATATAATACATGAGCAAGAATACAGAAACTCTGAGACTACCAAACTGTAGTTAACTACTAACAGCTTACTAGGTTTGACTATGTGATTGCAAGTTGCAAAATCCATATGCCCTATATTTTTCTCATAGCATCCTTGTATCAGTTGCGCTCATCTTATGGACATAACTAAAACTACCACAATTATGACTTCAAAGTCAGTCTTAATATAATGTCCCTTGTACCTCTACCCTACTGACATATTCTGTCACTATCAATCAAAAGGAAAGAACAGGAAAAATCAGAAATTTAGTTGAAGATGTCTTACAACATAAAAGAAGAATGGAATCCTTGTCCAGAAACTGGTATGTGCTCTAACAAATGATGTCTCGTGGGTAAGTCTGAATCTCGAAGGATCTGCCCAGAAAACATAATCAAGTTTAGCTTCCAACAAAGATCTTTAGCTATCAAGACATTGGAATATTTATACGCAAGAGTGAGGGAATGTGTGCATCAAGGGATCATATACCATTTGAGAACTCATAGTTGTGGGATGAAGTCTCTGCCTCCCACTGCTTCCAGCCTCGAATCTGTGGAGAGAAACATGCAGAAAACAAGGAATATATCATTAAATGCGAAGTTAATAAAAACTGTTTACATGGTAATGTAGATTGATTAACATGGCACATCCTGTTCAAGTTCATTAGTCGCAAAAGGGAACAAAGAGAATTTATAAGTCAATTTCTTGCCAATTTCTGTACCTTTAGCCTTCCAAGCAGCATTGTGAAAGCACTGTATAACACATGAAAGACTGCCAAGAAGAATATGAGAATGTGCAATTGGTGCAATCCATTAATTGATATAAGTGGCTCATACCCCTGTTAACAAGAATCAGATTAGCTGTCGTCCACATGATTGCTTGTTAGTTCATATGGTGATGAAAAAACTATATAGACGATCTTTGATTTAGAAAAGTGTTCACCTAAATAGAAAACAATATAACAAAAAGGTGGAGAGGGTGAAATTATTGGAAAATCTTAAAGTTGCAGATCCTTGAGAAACATGTGGGCTCACTCACTAGGACTCAGCTACATACTAATGAATTCATTTTACTAAGTGTTAAAAAGTAATAGACATTAAATTGGTTAAGGGATGAACAAGTTTAGACAGATCAAATCTCACTTTGATTATTTGTCCAAAATCCATCCCCACCTGTCCAATCATATTGAAATTTTTCAAAGAACTCATCTATGGTGATGTTACTCTTACAATTTTAGTTTGGTTAGTCAGCAGAATTATTCCACTTTCTTCTTCTTCTTCTTTTTTACTTCTTTTGCTTGAATTGGTTAAGGGATGAACAAGTTTAGACAGATCAAATCTTACTTTGATTATTTGTCCAAAATCCATCCCCACCTGTCCAATCATATTGAAATTTTTCAAAGAACTCATCTATGGTGATGTTACTCTTACAATTTCAGTTTGGTTAGATGTCAGCAGAATTATTCCACTTTCTTCTTCTTCTTCTTCTTCTTTTTTACTTCTTTTGCAACTTAAGCTATGCACCCTCTTACAGCACCCAATAATCCTTATAGTATATGCAGGGCCCCGGTGCCAAACATACTGGATAACTTAGTTTTTAGGACTCATGGGCATTGAACCAACCCTTGGGGTTCAGACCAAATCAATTGAAAAAGATATAAAATATATACAATATTTCACTTTCTTAATCATATTATGACCAATTCTCTACTGTCAATCAAACTGCTTGAGTCCAGTGGCGAGGAAGAGGATATACTTACAGTCTTGCATTTATAATCAGAGGCAGCAGCTAAAGATCTTCGGTCATACCATAAGAGTCTCCGGTGACTAGTTGTTGAGTCATCCTCCTTATCTTTTTTTACAGTACATGGCAGCATAGTATCTGCAACCTTGAGTGGAATACAGATTCTGGCAATGTAACTCTGCCCAAAAGTCAGGAGTAGTGAAATAAAGCCCAGAATCATCAACTCTGCAACAATTTTATCAAAGTCAAATGCGTATCCATAACTGGATGTTTCAAGCAATGATTCAAAAAAAACACTCCATCAACAAGGGGTAATTCTATTTGATTATCTCTTAGTTTCCCAGCTACCAACTCATACTAATAATAACAAAAACAGGAATTCATATACTCATAGAATATTTCAATCATAGGTAAGGAAAAATACAACTGTGAATTTAAGTCATAATCATCAAATAACTATATTTTATACGACAACTCTACACAAGAATTTCTCGCATTTTTTTAGTGTACTCACAACAAAATATCATATCCTGAAAAATGTCAGAGAATGACAAGTGTTCTTGTTCGGTTTCAGAAACCATTTTGGAAAATTGGAATGGTAAAACTACTAAAGTCATCTTTGGGACAAGTCACCTTTCCATAGCCAAACTTCAATCCTACTAAACTAAACTAGCCCAACTTCGAAATTGCAAAACAAAACCTCGCTCCTCATGTTGGTACAAAAGCTGCAATATCTATATACATATGTTTCTTTTTCTTAAATTTCTTCTGCAAAATTCTAGAATTTAAGCTAAAATTTTTGATTTAAGACTAATCATCTTTTTAAGCAATACTTTCACAGTGATGGAAATGTGCCGAAAATGTTTTCGCATGTTTTTTCCTTGTTAACTCCATATGGCCATAATTTGCCCTTGTTAGAGAAGCACCGTGGTTTTAAATCATCGGAAGAATTATCCCAAACAAAAATTGATGGGAAGTACATTGAAAAACCTACACAACAAGATTAGTTATTATTGTATTCTTTAAAGTTTTAGGTGTGTGTTTATATGTCATCTCATCTACATGTGACACACCTAATGATAAATCCCACATCTTGAGTAGGCTGTCAAGTTTAACCACTTCTTCCATCAAAATTCCAACTAATGAAAATTAAGGCTGGACATGGTGGGGTTTGGATTGGTTTTTTGGCCGGAATCGATCACCGGACCGACTAACCCGAATGAAAATAATGTGGACTTTGGGTAAACAAAGTCAGAAAAACCATGATCATACTAGTAGCTCTATTCAATTAGGTGTATGCATTTCTGTTTTAGATATAGTTCACTTCATCTGATTAACAGTAATTTCACCTCATGGCTAGCTTTGTCATGTACAAGGGCAGCAAGAAAGCTTATGGGATGAATTAGCCACTTGCTTATGCTAAATTCAATTATGAGGTTGAATTTAGTCCCTTTATTTGGTTAAATACAGCCATTAAGTAATTGACACCTTATTTTCATTTTTTTTTGGGTGAAATGATGGTATATATGAAGATGATGGTTCATTTCATAAAAAGGATCTAGGAGCTACAAAACAAAGCTGGATACAATGTTTTTAAAGAAAAAAGTAATCCCACTGTGGATTAGTGAAGTGAAGCCATATTTCAACATAACGTATGCACTTGTTGAAATTTATAGTGATATGTATATATGACTTCATGCGCGACCTTCATATTAGCCACGATAATTTCATTAAACTTAAGTGAAGTTACTATTCGGAGGAATCATGCGACTAATATGAATCGCCAACATCTATGATTTATATATGGCGATCCTCACCATAGAACAACTCCGCAACTGTCAGCCCAAGTTGGGCGACCCCTCTCTCCTTTTTGGGCACTGAAATGCCTTTTTGTAGTTCAGGTTTAGGTCTTATCTTATTCTGTTATTATCAAACTTTGATCAACACTGCACATGTTGAGCACCCATTTCTAATAGTATAATGGCCTGAGAGAGAAGAAAGGCACTTTATGAACAGAAAAACTTTTTTTTTTCTTTTTGTTTTAGAAAATAATGATAGGATTTTATTGATAGGAAGCATAACTAGTACAAAAATTGGGTAATGTTGTTGGAAATTAGGCGAGTTTCTTATAAAGTACCTCCATCCTCTAAAATCATACTCGTAAAAACTACTTGTTACAATCCTCAAATGAGTTTGCTATCCCAACCCATTTGTATTGTATATATGGGTTTATTATTAATTCACCAAATGAGTAATTAATCAAACATAAATTTGACAGTTGATATACTTTAGAACAAGAAGCCCATGACAACGAACTCTTTGAAGCTATATGTCGGTTTTGGCTATTTTATGGAACGACATGGTTCATAACAAGTCAACACGTTCATGCCATTTGATGTTAACAAAAAAACCAAAATGCAAGCACAAAACATTAGACAATTTGATGTGTTGGGCAAAAACAAAAAGAGGAAGGTGGGCAAAGGCAGAGCCAAACTCAAATCTTGCCCTGCCTACAAGAAAATGCAGGTACAAGCAATGTTGTCTTAACAATTTGCTTGCAAAGCAATAAAAATTATGTAAAAAAAAAAAAACAATGTGAAAGAAAAGGGTTTGAGATTTGATCAAGAAACTTTTTGAAATTTTAACATGTGGTCCCCACCTATTCGTGATCTGAAAATAGTTCAAGAATGTGACCAAACCCAAAAGAGTCTTTCTGAGAATCTCAACACTTAATTTAAAATGATTGAGAGCATTTTAGGAGCACAACAGACATGTGAGGATAGCCAAGCTTCATAAAAGGTTCATTAGACTCAAAGAAAATCTTTGGTTGGATCCGGCCCTAGCTTGTACGCTTTGGCCTGTTGATTTTGAACATATGGAGCCGCAAATATCTTATCATGGTAGGTAAGGGTAGGTAAAATAAAATGTACCAATGCGGACTGAGAAGACGAGAGACACCAGCGTGTTCACGTCGAGAAAATCTTAAGTGTAATCGGTTGTACACAAAATATGCAAGTGCCTTGTCCTGATAGTGATAACTGTATCTATGTGAACCCAGTTCCAATTGTTCATCCACTTGAAAAGTTTCAGCCATTCTAGTTGGCAAGTCAAACCAAACCATGGGAGAGGCTTTCTTATCCCACTTTGGACCCAACAATTTGGGAGCTATATGTTAAGGGGGTGTGTTGAGGGGTTCAATCCAGCCGTATAATATTAAGGGGTTCATTGATCAAACGGCTATTAAAGTCGCCCTAATTATACCCCCTCACACTAACCCCTCATTACAGCCTCACTGTTGGAGATGACCTTAAGGGGATTCGGATCAGGCTAATTGTTCATTTCCTTATAATTGAGTGGCTCCATTTGACACCCAGATGTTTTTAAACACCTAACCAAATTATGAAATTCTAGGGACACCTAACCCTATTTTCAAAGATTCCAGACTACCATTCTTAAGAATTATGAGAGTAAAAAGTGGGAGAGAAGTTTTTAATTAGAGATGTTCATAGACCACTTTTGAGTGTTAATATAAACACTCCTTATACTTTTTCATTCATGTATGCTACAAAATCCATCATGCAATACATAGCCAACAAGTATATCAGCTAAGATGAGATTCAGAATGACTGAGAAAAATCAGGCCAGTGCAAACAGGAATTTTGTTGACTAATAGCGGGTTGTGCTGGTTGAGTGAATGTACAAGATATGCAAGCGGATGCAGCTGCATTTCAAATAATTTTACTAACATTTCTCCCTCGTAACAAAAATTTAACACAACGAGATGTCATCTGTTCATTGTGTTTCTTTATCCGGGGCAGGCTTCACGAATGAGAAATCGTCTGGATTATTGGTTTGTTCGTTGTCGTGGGGTTCAATTTTTTCAGTTTCCTGCTCCATTTGATCCACTCTTACAACCAAGTTTGTAGTTGACGTGGGTGACAAAGGATCAGTTTCAAGATCAGATGTCTCGTGATCATCAAAGACGGATGAGCGGGTTGAGTGACCAGTTGTTTTGAAACGATGCAGCGTGTGTCCTCCAGAGGAGTGCACCGTCGAAAGAGTCGAGCTCCCGCCACCCAGGGTTTGAGTAGGAGACTTGCCGCCATGGGTCCCACCGTGCTTCTTCTTCACAGCCATGTGCCACTTCTTAAGGGCCTTGGATGTTTGTTCATCAAAGATGGATTTCTTCATGTGTGAACCCATCTGCAACGTTCACCACAACAATTTTTCATCCAGTTTAATTATATACAATTCATAGGATAATGGCATAAGGCACTCCAAGATTTATGCATGAAGAAACTCGGAATTTCAAATAATAATACCTGAGTTACAAGGGCATACAGTGGAAGTGTAATGTAGCTGCACAAACATAGAACCCCAACCCTGCAAGATACTCACCACATTACATATGTAAGACTCCCATTAGATCCATGCAAGAACATTAAATCAAGAGAGATAATGCTTACCCTAAACATACTTTTGCGATTGCAAGCTTGAAATTAGCATGGAAGCAAGATTTCAACCCAAATGAATACTGCAGAAAGGTTGTCAGTCAAGATTTGAGTATTAGACATGAGATGCAATTTGAAGAGAGTGATAGAAATAGAAAAGTGGGAACAGTTCTTTACCCATATCCAGAAGAAATATATAATTTGGAATGCATTCTGCATGTACCAGAAAACTGATTAGATGGTCAATAATAGAGAGTATGAGAAATCAGAACAAACTACTCAAAGAGATTAGAGTGTGCAAAAGAGAAGGCAATCCAATACCTGAAACAGCGCAAAATGGATAAGATGAAGAACCAACTGAGGCCGAGCAAACCAAAAATATTTATCAGAGCCTTGTACTAGAGGAATCCCTTGAACCACTGCATGCCTTTCTGTAATTTCTAGGGCCATCTTAGTCAGGATTGCTTGAAGTTTTGTTCCAACTAGTAAGATTATCTACATTTACATAAATCGTCAGAAACTTCAGTTTTCCAACTAAACTGGATTTATCTTTTCACAAAAATATGATGTCTTACAATGAGAGGGATCAAGGATGCCCAAAACAGTGCCTGCCATCCTGTTACAGTAAAGTCAATCAATTAAATTGAACTATAAAGTCGGAATAAATATAATTCAAAAGGATTTTTCAAGGAAGAAGTAGCTTACCTTTAACATTAAGGAGCAAAAAGATCACAAATGATGCCCACAATACAGGACTGACAACAACATGAAGAAACAATTCAGGATATTTGTACTCCAAACTAAACAAGGCAGGATTCGCTAGTGAAATCTACAGCTGGTGATGTACTAAGAAACACATGATAAATATTGATATTACCTAACTCCAACAACGACCTTGAAGTCATCCTCTAATGATCTCTTGATATATTTTTGGAAGTTAAATTTACTTCCTGGACCTAAATGGACCTGTACATATGGCATTTCCATAAATGGGATGACACATTCAATATGGAATTCTCAAATTTTTGAAATTGATGAAACTCACAGTGATGAATCCATTGCGCACTGTTAAGTAGTCAGACTTACTAACAGACCTAAAAATTGTCGAAAGAAGCATCCCTGCAAAATATAAGTTTAAGAAGTTCAGTTTTAACATATAATACATGAGCAAGAATACAGAAACTCTGAGACTACCAAACTGTAGTTAACTACTAACAGCTTACTAGGTTTGACTATGTGATTGCAAGTTGCAAAATCCATATGCCCTATATTTTTCTCATAGCATCCTTGTATCAGTTGCGCTCATCTTATGGACATAACTAAAACTACCACAATTATGACTTCAAAGTCAGTCTTAATATAATGTCCCTTGTACCTCTACCCTACTGACATATTCTGTCACTATCAATCAAAAGGAAAGAACAGGAAAAATCAGAAATTTAGTTGAAGATGTCTTACAACATAAAAGAAGAATGGAATCCTTGTCCAGAAACTGGTATGTGCTCTAACAAATGATGTCTCGTGGGTAAGTCTGAATCTCGAAGGATCTGCCCAGAAAACATAATCAAGTTTAGCTTCCAACAAAGATCTTTAGCTATCAAGACATTGGAATATTTATACGCAAGAGTGAGGGAATGTGTGCATCAAGGGATCATATACCATTTGAGAACTCATAGTTGTGGGATGAAGTCTCTGCCTCCCACTGCTTCCAGCCTCGAATCTGTGGAGAGAAACATGCAGAAAACAAGGAATATATCATTAAATGCGAAGTTAATAAAAACTGTTTACATGGTAATGTAGATTGATTAACATGGCACATCCTGTTCAAGTTCATTAGTCGCAAAAGGGAACAAAGAGAATTTATAAGTCAATTTCTTGCCAATTTCTGTACCTTTAGCCTTCCAAGCAGCATTGTGAAAGCACTGTATAACACATGAAAGACTGCCAAGAAGAATATGAGAATGTGCAATTGGTGCAATCCATTAATTGATATAAGTGGCTCATACCCCTGTTAACAAGAATCAGATTAGCTGTCGTCCACATGATTGCTTGTTAGTTCATATGGTGATGAAAAAACTATATAGACGATCTTTGATTTAGAAAAGTGTTCACCTAAATAGAAAACAATATAACAAAAAGGTGGAGAGGGTGAAATTATTGGAAAATCTTAAAGTTGCAGATCCTTGAGAAACATGTGGGCTAACTCACTAGGACTCAGCTACATACTAATGAATTCATTTTACTAAGTGTTAAAAAGTAATAGACATTAAATTGGTTAAGGGATGAACAAGTTTAGACAGATCAAATCTCACTTTGATTATTTGTCCAAAATCCATCCCCACCTGTCCAATCATATTGAAATTTTTCAAAGAACTCATCTATGGTGATGTTACTCTTACAATTTTAGTTTGGTTAGTCAGCAGAATTATTCCACTTTCTTCTTCTTCTTCTTTTTACTTCTTTTGCTTGAATTGGTTAAGGGATGAACAAGTTTAGACAGATCAAATCTTACTTTGATTATTTGTCCAAAATCCATCCCCACCTGTCCAATCATATTGAAATTTTTCAAAGAACTCATCTATGGTGATGTTACTCTTACAATTTCAGTTTGGTTAGATGTCAGCAGAATTATTCCACTTTCTTCTTCTTCTTCTTCTTTTTTACTTCTTTTGCAACTTAAGCTATGCACCCTCTTACAGCACCCAATAATCCTTATAGTATATGCAGGGCCCCGGTGCCAAACATACTGGATAACTTAGTTTTTAGGACTCATGGGCATTGAACCAACCCTTGGGGTTCAGACCAAATCAATTGAAAAAGATATAAAGATATAAAATATATACAATATTTCACTTTCTTAATCATATTATGACCAATTCTCTACTGTCAATCAAACTGCTTGAGTCCAGTGGCGAGGAAGAGGATATACTTACAGTCTTGCATTTATAATCAGAGGCAGCAGCTAAAGATCTTCGGTCATACCATAAGAGTCTCCGGTGACTAGTTGTTGAGTCATCCTCCTTATCTTTTACAGTACATGGCAGCATAGTATCTGCAACCTTGAGTGGAATACAGATTCTGGCAATGTAACTCTGCCCAAAAGTCAGGAGTAGTGAAATAAAGCCCAGAATCATCAACTCTGCAACAATTTTATCAAAGTCAAATGCGTATCCATAACTGGATGTTTCAAGCAATGATTCAAAAAAAAAAAAGTATTTATAAAGTATAAAACATGATGAAAATGGTTTAATTTTTTAATCAAGTTCATAATTCTGCGAGATACACACGATTGTGAGTAAATGTGAACTGCATCTCACCTGCTTTAACCTTCTCCAGAGCTTCAAACAGAGCTCTCTTGTGCCTATCCGTGAGGAACTGAATTGAAAGTTTTTTGAGGTCAGAATAAAGTTAATCAAAAGAGACGACATTGACAAATTAATAAATTGTTCTTCCACCAAACAGAACAACACATCAACTTCTAGTTTCAAGAAATTAATTGTATGAGAACTAAACCCAAAATGAAAAGAACATGAAAATAAACAGTATCATAAATGTTAGATTATCAATCTCATAACAAGAGCAGCCATGATAATGAACAAGATAGTGGGAAGGAGATAAATGGGTAAATTTCATTAAATTTAAGACAAATTAATATGGACCCTCAATCCTTTCGTTTAAATCCAAGCACTTTAAACTTTCTTTTCCTCTAAAAACTTAGGGCCCGTCTGGTAATGTTTTCAGAGAGCATTTTCAGAGAATGTTTTCATAGAATGAAAACGAGAAAATGAAAACGCATTTTCAGAGAACAAAAACGCGTCTGGTAGCTTAGTTGAAAACTGTTTTCAGAGAACAAAAACAGTGAAAACATGTCTGGCAGCAATATGTGAAAATAACAAAAACAGTGAATATTAGGAGGATTTTAAATTTTTTTAAACTAATATTTTCATACATTTATGTATGTAATTAGTCCAACTCATTTTTTATTATGCACACCAAACATGTTTTTTCTCATTTGACCCATTTTACTAAAATCAAAGAGCTTGGATTAAATTAGATTTAAGAAAAAGTGATATATCTATGCATTTGGTAGTACAATTTGAGAATAATAATATGTGAGTTAATTTTTAAGTGTATTTTTGTTGATTTATGTTCTAAAAAAATATTTTAAAAAATGTATAATTTGACAAATAAAAAATTATATAGTTTTTTAAAAGTTAACATTATTTTTATATCTTTTATTTTCTCTCCTTTTTTCTTTCTTCCTCTTTTCTTCTTTTTTACTTTTCTTTCTTCCTCATCTCATTTCTCTTTACTTTTCCCTTCCAGGCCGTTCCTTCCTCTTTCATCTACTTTCTCTTTTCTTCTCCTCCCTTCCCTCTTTTTCACTATCTCTTGCCGCCACACCCACTCCTTCTTCCCTTCCATGGCATGAATCCCATCAACCCACCTCTCTCTCTCTCTCTCTCTCCCTCCTGATTGGGCAGTGATGGCGATGATGGTGCTTTGATTGGGTATGGGTGGTGGAGGTGATGGGGTCGATTACTTTTTTACTAGGTGGTGAGATGTGTATTGGGTTCGATTGGGTGATTGGTGGTGGTGATGTGGGGACTGGGTCTGTGAGGTTTGGTGGCAGTGGCAGGGTCAGTGGCGGTGACGGTGACGGTGACGATGGTCTGCCAGTCATGGCTGTGGTGAGTTTGATTTTCGTTTGATTTTTGTTTCTGTTTTCATTTGATTTTGGTCTGTGCTTGATGAGAAAACGAAAACGTTGAAAACAAAAACAACAAATTATCGTTTTCAACTTTTGTTCATGAAGTTGGAAATGTTTTCAGAAAACATTTTGAGGGAAAACAAAAACATTCCACCGAACAGGTTTTAACCAAAAACTGGAAATGAAAACAGAAAACGGTGGTGGAAAACGTTACCGAACGCTGCCTTAAGAAGTCATTAATAATGAAAAATCTTCAACCAAAAAGAAAAATAGGGCGTTAATATAAACCAAGGAGTCCAAAAGAAAAAGACAGCCCATAAACATAAAATTCAGTCAAAGGTGGCAAATTTTCCTGCTACAAAGAAAGCCAGGAAAAACCAAAAACAAAACCACTGGGATAGCTGACAGTCATACTGTGGTCAATAAAGCTTAGGAAACTTGAGCTGCGATCTAAGATTTGCAGCAAATTAATAAGGCAGCCACGTGAGAAGAAGAAAGTCACCAATAGACATTAAGAAACGGACCAAAGCTGAAAACGGTAAATTGTTCAATTGCAGTTACAGAGAAATTTACCGTTCCAACTTTGTGAAGGACCTTCTCCAAAGCCAATGAGATGATGATGATAACGGCGCAGACACCAGAAACAGCCCATGTGGGTGTACGGTCAAGATCCCTCGACTGTGAGCTACTCTCTGATGCTGCCATAGCCACACCCACCAACCCGAGCCACAGGCCCAGACCCAGAGAGAAAGGCACCATCTTTTTGAATCTTGAGCTTCGGAGAGATAACAGGGGAGGCTGTTCTGAAACCCACCGCTGCGTTGGGCTGCAATTGATTGATTTGGGCACCTTTATATTGGAAAAAAAACGTGTTTTTTTCTTAGTTTCCTTTTCTGGGTTCAAGAGAGAGAGAGATTTTGATAACAATGGGTGATTTGGTGAAAATTTAAGGAGCAGCTCGATGCACACACGGTGTCTTTAATTATGATATTGACCACAAAAACCCCATTTCCCAAATTTAATTCCTTTATAAAAAAAAATTATTTCCAAATGTTAAAGAAGCAGTTTTGATTTGGTGAAGGCTGGAAGCAATAATAGGAATCAATGGCTTTTGTCTTTTATAACGGCTAAACAAAAACATATGCAAATAAATAAAGAAAGAAAGAAGGAAAAAAAAAGTTGCTCAGTGTTTTTACTGGATTAAGACAGGCTCGCTTGCATTGTGCCACCATTTATGGGGAAACTTTATTGCCTGATGTACTGCCAATATTGTCATCCAGCTGAGCTGCTGGGGTCAAATACTTATGGCGCTTTTCGCTTTAGTTTGGCTCTCTGCTCTGCTGACCAATTTGGTCTTTGCATCCACACCAGTGACACCACATCAAAACAAAAATTAAAAATTAAAAAATAGAACAGAAAAAGGACAGAGAGAAGGGTTGATGATCAATGTCCATTGTAGGAGAAAAAGTTGTATGAAACAGGTATCACGGATCAATGTCCATTGTAGGAGAAAAAATTGTATGAAACAGGTATCACAGGCCAATCATAGACTAACATGTGAAAAAGTAATCACGCGTAACATATTGTGATGAGTCGAAAATAACAAAATAACGTTATCTTTATTTCATGTAAGTGTTTCTCGACAAATGAAGCCCCTCTGTTTTTTATTTATTTTAGATTAGTTTACACATTAAAGAACCTACCAATACTGACTGAAAACAAAAACAAAAACCAACCAGTAAACTAATGGCCTCAGTTTCATCCCTTTTCAAGGAAGAGGAGGTACTGCATGCAAGTGGGGAACTTTTAGCATTTATCTTTACATTCCCTGAATAAACTACCAAAATAGAAGTACATGCATGCATGATGATGCATCTAAAGTTTCTTTTGAGTCCAATTTGATGTCACAAATAACATGTAAAGATGGGAACTCTTTAGCACTATTTTAGATTTCGACTTTAAAAAAAAAACCTACACGAAATTGGGGTCCTAGATTGAAGTAGTAATTCTGTGCATATTTCTTCCATCACGTGAAATTTTCCGTATTAAGATGACTAATAAACACAAATAACTCAATGATGAAGTAAATTTATTTCAATTCTAAAAAAAGTTTGGAAATTTTATGTTTTACTCGGTCGTTTTGGGAACGTGAGGGGGGAAGACACTTTAGGAGAAGTGACCCGATGCACGCCGGTGCATGCTCTGTTTGCTATTTCTATTGGCTGGTACTTCTCCATTTAGTCTGAAATGCCCAAAAATTTCCAGTGTGTGAATTTGTAAAGGGAAAAAGGAAAACAAGAAAAGCCCATGCATCATCACAGATGGAGGTTTGTATGAAATTGACCAAATGCAGAAAGCACATAGCTTTCAATAGCTTCTCGTCGTTCCTATCTCTACATATTTTTATACTTGCTCCAAGAAACGCATGTGCGTTATTAATGGTTTCATTTTATATTCTCGGATCCTCCATTTTATTTTTCTTATTCAGAAGTGAAGAAACGTGCATGAAAGCTAGGGCATAATACAATAATAATCATGGGCTCGAAATGGTAAATATGACATTTTCATTTCCTCTTTAATTTTCTCTTTATGTGTTGTAATGAGTGATATATCGTAGATTTGTTTATCAACTAATTTTTAGTCTAATCGGAATGTTCAAAAATGTGTTAGTAGTTGATTAGAAGAAACCGTGACATGAAGTTGACAGGAAATCAATTCAATACTTGACCAAGTTATACCTAACACAATCGATTATGTCAACTTTTAAATGCTTTGTTTTTAATTGGGGTTTAGTCAACTGTGTATAAAGTGCTCCAAATTTGCAAATTGATGATGACACAAAATAATCTCGCGTGGCCTCAATGCCAATTCAAGAGTCACACAAGTAATTAAGGTCCCATTATTGACTTAATCAAAAAAATTCATGTCCTAATTACATAACATTCTTATTTTTATCTCTCTTCTTACGTGATAAGTGATAATAAATTAATAACACGACAAAATGGATGGTACGTAGCAAGATAAGAAACATTGTTTTACCTAGCATATGGATGCTAGAAAAACATTAATTTGGTTGAGGTTTCTTTTCAATCAAACCTTAAATTAATGCTAACGTGTGGGTCGGTTCATGACCGTGGCTGAACGCAACTCCAGAATCTCTGACTCTTTCAGTTCTACCAATTAATTAGGTATGGTCAGCTCATCACCCTATCCAAGCAATATTTTCTATTAATATTAAATCATTTTAAGTTTATATTTTTTTATATTTTCTTTATTTATAAATGAATGTGAAATCATGCTCAGCCACCCAACACAACTTGATGTTATCCATTCACATTATTTTATACCATGGACCCACCCAGGTGCATACGAATCTTCCTTTGTTGGAAAAAATAAAACAAAAAAGATAGGTCAAATCTCAAATGTGGATGGAGGAGGGTGTGCGTGTTTGTCAACGATTTATATATTTTATATTATGCACATCAAATTAAACTAAAACCTAGAATCGATCAAGGGTTCAGAGGTTTTGTAATGTGATCACATTGGTCGGAAATTGCTTGGTTAGCCCCATGTTCTCCCCCATGACATGATCGATAAAAATAAAGTTTCTAGCACCCATCAACATCAAACCCATGTTAATAATCTACAAACCAAGTCAAAAGGGTCATGACTGGGGAGGGTCGAAACTGAAAATAACCTATGCCAATTGGATCATGAACCGGGTTGGACCGTTTCTTTTTCGACATGATTTGGGTTTGCCTGTTTCTTTTAGGTTATGATTTGGGTTGGACCGTTTCTTTTGGGTTATAATTTGAACAGCAAAATATCAAAAAGTGTGCAAAGCTTCCATGAGGAATGATCTTATCCTTGCTGGTTTTTTAAAACTTTATCTTTTTTTTGTTGTTGTTGATACAATTGATAATACTTTAAATTAAAGTAATTTACCTATAAGAGAGTTGACTCACTATTTTATCTAACTTACCCACATCTACAGGGAGGGAGATTTCTCACACACACACAATTATGATGATGTAGGGCTTCGAACATGAGACATCTGACATACAAGTCAATGCATTTTTTTACTAGGCTAGACTCCGTTAGTAACCTTAAATTATTTTTAGTTGATTACTTAATGTGAACTTAAGGATTTTATTACTTGGTCCTTGAATTTTTTTTGGGGGTTCACAAAGAGGCTCAAGGCCCAATGAGTCTAACAACTAAAAATGGATTTTGGGCCAAAAGTGCATTTGGCCCATTTGGCCACTCCAGCCCAAGTTAAGGCCTGAAAGATCTGAGCCTCATCATTTTGATATCTAAATTTTTTAAATAAAAAAAGTTTTAAAATGTTGTTAATATTGTCTGATCTTGAAGGTTGGGAACAAGGCGATAGTTCGGTAATATCGAAACACAAAATTTGTATTCGTTGGAATAGCAAGTCGTCAGTCTCGCTCTCTGCGTCTCTCTGTTTCTAAGTTTGTGTATTGTGAAGTTGAAGACGATGAGTGCTCTACCGAGTTCGTTCGTTTCAGTTCAAAATCCCAAAACCCACTTCTTAGCTGGTAATCATTTCATCCTCTTTGTGTTTTTTTTCCTTCTCTCTTGTGTTTATCCATTCAAAGATTGTAATTTAGTTGCTGTGATATGTTGGTTTATGTAGTTAATCGTATCACTCTCTCAAGTGTTCCTGGAATTGTAGATTTCTCAGGCTCTGTTGATCTAGCAAATTAGTCTACGAGCTCTTTTATGGGTTTGTTTGTTTAATGCAAGCTAAGGCTCCATTTGTGAAGGATTAGAAACTGAATTGTAAAAGATACCCATTTTCTAGTTCTCTGATGTTTGTGGGCCTATGTGAATTTGCTGGTTGCCTTTTTCATTGGAAGAGTCCTATGATTCAATCCCACCTTCTGTTACTTTTCTATCAATTAACCAATTGTCTGTACATGCTACCTTACTTCAGTTAAGCAGTTGAACATTAATTTAAAGGGTTTTATTAGATTAATTTATTGGGCATATAACGCTTGCAAGTTGTTAAGAGGTGCTTTGGTTGGAACTTTTGGATGCACCAGCTGGTATTTCTGAGCCTCTTGGTCCATCTTTCTGTTTTTTTTCTCGGGCATGTTAGTTGGGTATTTAATTAATTCTCTTTCATCTTGGATTGAACTCAATACGTTTCATGAGACTCTGTCTACCATGTCTAAACATTGCATGTTGAAGTTTTTACATTTGAATTTCACATTTCACATTTTTAATTTTTTAATTTTTTTGTTAATTATTGCCTAATGTTTGATGCTAGGTTCTTCTTCAAAGCCAATGTACCAGTGTCTTTTGAACGTTAGCCCCAGTAATCTAAATTCCACTTCATATAGAAGGCCTCTTGTTGTCCGAGCAGGGTATGCTATTTTTATGTCTAGCAGTTGCTTTGGAGATAGTATAACAGCTAACCATGAGTGTCTGAATGTTTCAATGTTTCAAGTTTAGTTTTTATCTTTTAAATATCACTTAGTAGACTAGTTCTTGTATTAATACTGCTTCCCTTCATTTCTGTTTCTTTTTGCTAGTACAGTGGGGACAGACCAAGTTCTGCGAGTATCTTTGTTGGTGGGTTTGTATTGGGGGGGATTGTTGTTGGAGCATTAGGTTGTGTATATGCGCCTCAGGTATGGTTGAAGTATTTACCTTTTGTATCTATCATAGTTTGACCTGTTACCATTGCATTAGGTCTCTGTGTGGCCTCGACGGTTACAACCTCTTTGTGTCTATGTATTTGCATTCCCTCACCTACATGTGCCTGTATGTGTGAATTAATGATTCATGATTGAATATCTCTTCATCTTCTATTGCATGGCTTTAGAATGTTACTGCAGTACTGCAGTCTAATTCTTATGCCTATAGGACATAGATTCTGCCCCCTCCTCCCTTCCGAAGTTTACCGGAGGATAGGGAAAGTCATGTAGTTATCTGTTAAATGTTATATGGTGGTGTATTAATTGATTATTGGAGATGAGCCATGGACAGGGGTGGACGGATTAAAGGACAAGAGGGGTTGCTTGACCCCACCAGTGGCGGATCCGGGATTCTAGGGTCATAGGGTCACAGTGTAAAAAGTGTCGAAATTTTTTTAGACTAACTGTTGAGGTATTTTTAAGACAAATGAGTCATTTTCAATCCAATTATTTTTTTAAAAAAATTATTTCACATTAAAAAAAATGAGGAAACATGGGACTACATTAATTTTAAAAATTTAAAAACCATCATGGCGCACTTCCTGATTCCACAATAGGAGACTTTAGTTTGGCCCTCTGGATCTCTTCTCTTGGGTTTTCACGCACAACTTCTTGGGCCTCATCACTTGAGCTCCTAAAGATCACACCCTTAGCTTGAGCATAACTTGTGTCGTGATCTCGTTGCTTGCATTTACCCGGTCGATCCAGGGCTTATTGTAAGAGCGCGCCATGATGTTGGTGTTTTTTTAAAATTAATGTAGTCCCCTGTGTCCTCCTTTTTTTTTAATGTGAAATAAATTTTTTTAAATAATTGGATAGAAAATGACTCATTTGTCCTAAAAATACCTCAACAGTTAGTCTAAAAAAATTTCGACACTATGACCCGAGAATCCTGGATCCGCCACTGGCCATGGATGTGGTTTTTATGGGCTATACAACCTGAAACGTGCATTTGACTGGCATATCATCTTTCCAGATAAGCAAGGCACTAGCTGGAGCCGACAGAAAAGATTTGATGAGGAAGCTACCAAAGTTTATTTATGATGAAGAGAAAGCTCTTGAGGTGAGAATTTATTTTGTTCTAGCAACGAGAAAGAAGGGAGGGGGGTAAAAATAGAATGAAAATTTTATGGTTAAGTGAAGAGGGGAATTTGACCTGTGCTTTCTTAGGCTATTGGTGAGATGTGCACCAAGGTCTGGCCTTGAATTGTAATACATAAATATCTGCAGGGTGTTGATTGGTCAATCTCCTTAAGTATTTGATTTGAATCATGTTATCTGGGATGTTAATTATCATATTCAATCTGACTTATATGTTTCCGCTTGGCTGTTTTGTGATGACAGAAAACCCGTAAAATACTGGCTGAGAAGATTGCACAGCTAAACTCCGCCATAGACGATGTTTCGGCTCAGCTGCATGCAGATGATGCCCCAAATGGAGCTGCAGTGGCTTCAGATGAAGTTGAAGCTTCCATATAATAGAATGGTTGCCGAGTTTTTGTTTAACTTGGTACATGTGTTTAGCAGTGGGAAAATAATGTTTCAAATCTTCTTCCTGTGTGTTTTTCTTGTTCATAAATACGTAGAAAACAGCAGCAATTGAAAACCATCACAGTTGCTGCAACACTATTTGCTTTAACACTATCAATTACTTCTCACTTTGGTTTTTGTGGATAGCAAGCTTCTCATTATTTTACTGCACTGGGCTACAGTTTTCAACTGGTTCAGCATGGATCTTATGAAAACTACGGCGTTTTAAGTTGTAATAAAGTATCTTCCTTCAACGCCATTGTCGTTTAAACTTTGACTTGGCCCTATTGCATCTGGGTTGCCAATGGGCCCAAAAGAACAAAATACCCACCAGGTACAAAAAGAAATCAATTTGTAGCAAGTATAAACGTTAATGACTGCACATGATAGGACACACATCTTTGGTCTTTTATTAGAGTTGTCAAATATTAAGAATATACAAGAGAACATCTCCTCAATCCGATCTCGTCATACACTCATTTTAGATGAGATGAATTCTTTTGTGTGGGTTGGTTTGATCGGTTGAGCAGGGGCACTTGTATTTATATGCATCTATCTAAAAGTCTTGCCCATCAAAAAACTCTTAAGAAATTTTTATTGCATTAGGTTTATAACTTCTAATCCACAATTAAGATAGGAATCCTTCTACTAACTTTAATAGAGCTATAGGTTTAGTTGTATTTGAACTCCTAATTGATATCAAGTCTTAGAATTCTTTGATGATTTTAAGACCACACTTTAATGAGAGACATATATATGTCTAACAGCAAGCCCATACACAGATCCTCATAATCCACTTGAAGATGAAAACCTAATTATCTAAAGTTAAAATCACTTCTTCTTTTATTTTTTTATTTTTTTATTTTCATTGGATATCAACTTTATAGTTTGCTTGGAAATGCCTATTTCACATAGAAAGAAACATAACTAGGTATATTTGGAGCTTGTAGCTAAAATGATTAAGAATATTTATTATTGTACTTGAAATCCTATCTCCGTTGAGTAGTCTGTTTTTAGGGTTTATCCCCCCATTTCACCCCAAAAAAAATAATTCCTATCTCCGACTCCTCCATTCCCCCACATAATTTGTAACAAATATATATATTTTTATTTTAAAAACACCCTTATGCTATGATGAACATTCTTTTTTAATAGAGCAGGAAAAATATCCAGGCAATAGCATAACCCAGAGAGAGAGAGAGAGAGAGAGCTTGATACCACACTTAGGGCTTGGCATGCAGTCATATTCCATGGACCAATGACCATATTAAGCGAGGAAAGAAGAAGTAATTAATTAAGTATATGATTATGAATGAGATGAGACAAATAAAAGGCTGCGACGCATCGTCATAAACTCATAAGAACCAAGCTTGACTATATTCAAATTGATCATACTCAAATTCTCAAATTTAATAATAATCGTGTTTTGGACTGCTATGTATATGCTTTGGTATGGTGTGCATGTAAATAATATGCATGAGTAGTGATTGGCCCAAGACACAACACAAAGAGGAAACAAAGATGATCACAACGCATTACCAAAAGTCAAAACAAAAGATCACAACTCACTACCCCACATAACGTAATCAAATCCTCCACGTTTATTAATTAAACAAATTAAAAATAATGGACAGTTTAAGTTATATTGTGATATGATGTTATTAATTTAGTGTGTTATAACATGTGCATCTATTTATTAATATTGTACATTAAGTTTATGAAATATCAACTATATTCTTCACTCATTATATTGCGCTAGAGTGAGGAAGAGAAAATAAGTCGAATACAAAATAGAATAAAAGAAAAGCAAAATAATGCACATAGAAAAAAAGAAGAAGAGAAAAACGGCATAAGAGAAAATGACGAAGAGGAGAAGAAGTCGGGGCAAAAGACGAAAAAGCAACAAAATTTGATTAATTTATTAGATTAAAAAACAAAAAGAAGAGACAACATGTGGCAAGGAGGAGTAGGCTAATATTTGTAGGAGTAAGGACAGCATTGTGAAATTTGCACCAAACTCTAGTATTTTTAAATCTTGCACTGGGCTGGAGCCCACTCCGACCTATATATAGATTCGTCTCTGCGTGATAGTATGAACGTGACACAGACAAATTTTTTTTTAGTTTTTCATCAAATTACCCACAAAGGTTTTTTAGGTTTAATTTAGTAATTGCGGAGAGGGTCCATTAATCATGTCGAAAAACATTCACTTGACAATACTGGCGTCGCTTTGTCATCATGCAATTTAAATGTACACAACCACCTTAGACTTAGAGGAACAATAATCCTGTATATTGTAGAAGATGAGTCAGTGCCTAATAAACATATAACAGCAACTTGACCCACAAAATTGACAAATCGAGGGTTTATAAAAGGGAGATTCACTATTATACCTACTATAGGGGTCCAAATTATTTATTATTATTATTTTAAAAAAAACTCTACATGAAATGGACTTTAGAAACACAACCAAAGTTCATTTACAATATAACAAAGAGACTTCGAATATCCTATAAATTATAAAACTGCTATCGATTTCTTAAAACAAGCCCAACCTCAAAACCTTATAAATAAAAAACCCAAAACACTCGCTAGGACATCAAAGTAATTTAATAATCAAAATTAAATTCAATAGGCCAACTGTCATTTTTTGGGTTTTTTTTTGTTTGTTTATAGAAATTAAATTGTGTAAGATTTACCTATATCACTAGTGATAAAAATGGGTATACAACTAAATATCTTTTTATAAAAAGCGTTTAGAGTGTGGATGGTTGAAAGTTCACACTCTTTTTAGCATGTGTTTCTCCTTCATGGAAGATACATGTATTTTTCTTTTCTTATTTTGGGTGTCTTGGACAGATTTGTTGCAAATCTATATTCCAAAAACAGTGGGCAACTATAATAATGAGCGACATCGATGTGACCAAAATAGTATCATCACATGGAAATGGGTCCGTTCCCCTCAAATTATTTGATGAAATTATTGGAGGTCCACTCAAATTGACGATATTGATACCTACCTACCTTTCTACACATAGCTCCCAACTCTCAACAAATCCCCACGATGATTTGAAACACCTAATAAGAAAGAAATGTGCCTTGTCTACCAAGCATTTAGTAAATTCTACATCACATCTTGTAGTTGATTCAAATTTACGGTGTCTCCTCCTCGTTCACAATTATTCGATAGATATGTGTGATAGGTTTTCTTTTTGTGATGAATATGTGTAAAATTGTGATTCATATACGATAAAAAATGACTTAATTAGAAATGAGTCAAGTAATATCTAGAAACCCTCCAAGCGAAACACGGGAAAAAGAAAGAATCTTCTGAAGTAATGAGAATAACCTAGAAAATGACTACAACTTTACCCCCACTCATACAGGGTCCAACATTGACAACCAAATGTTCAAAGCTTATTATCCTTTTCTTTAAATTAGGTGGTTTGTCCAAATTCAATCCAACCAAATGTGGGTAAACTGGTAAAGGTCGTTCTTATGCAATATGTACAAGCACATCTACAAAGAACTTGGAGGTTAATTTTGATTTTTCCTTTCCATATACATGATAGATAATAAATGTTTGTACTATGGATGGGAGTAATTTTTCGGTGTTCCCGGTATACTACGTGGCTGGTGTACCATCCACTAGATGTAGGATATGTGAAAAATTTCCAATGCAGCCCACTACGTCATAAAAAACAATGTAGTAAGTTAAAAAGTAATTCCACATGTCCTATATCTATTGAATAGTACACTAACCACGTGATGTAATTGGAACATTTAAAAATTTCTCCGTGGCCCCTAACATGCCTTGCCAATGCCAACCATTCATGGTACAAATGGTCCGCTATCTAGGGTTTGTTTTGATCGAGGCTTTTACTTTTACCATAGCTATGTAGAAATATCAATGCTTCACTTTTTTTTATATACAAGCTGGCCATGCCAATCATTGCTAGTAGGCCATTGATCTGATTGCATTGCAGGCTCACACTTATAATTAACTTTAATTGAAGTCATGATATTGATGGGATTAAAGATACCCATTTGTTTTCTCACCTAAAAAAGTAAATATATGATACATATATGTATAAATTATGAAAGCAAGCCTGATATGATGAAGCATGTTAAAGACGTTGTCTTAAACCTCCCTACGTGCAGGTGCTGACGGTCTATAAGACTTTAAAATACGACCCCCAAGACACAGGCTCAAGGTCCGCTATGAGTATGTTCACAGTCGGATATAGGTCTTTAAGTCACAGAACCAACGCCTAAAAATAATAATATAAGTAGAGAAAGTATAAAAGGTAGAAGATGAGAGAATCAGATTGGAGGTGATAATTGTAGTATGTGATATTCTGATAGTGTATCAAATGTGAAGGAGGATGACCTTTTATAGGCATCCAAGAACATATAACATTCACCATATTAAACCAGAAAATTAAGGCATTCAATTTTTTTTTTTTGAGGATCTTTTCTATTGAGAGGGCGATAATATACTAAACTCACACACATTACATTGATGTTAGGACTCGAACCCAGGACCTTGCCTGGGTGGAGTATGCTTCAAACAACTACACTAGTGGGTCCTTTACAATTAAGGAATTCAATATAGAAATAATAATATGAATATAAATATTTATAACCCCTACAATAAATAAAATAAAACAACCAATATAATTAAATAAATCAAAATGGTAAAATTTTTAAAACCTTTTAAAATTCCAACAATCCCCACAAGGTTTTCAAAATTTTACCATGACAAAAATAGTGAATATATATATATATATATATATATATATATATATATATATATATGGGCAACATAATACTATGCAATAGGTGTAGGTGCCTTCTGAGCTTGAACCTTCACTTAGTCATGATAGTCTCCATTTGAGGAACTTGAGCGTACAAAGTATTGAACTCGGCACCTCTGACCAAATTTCAACATATCCCACACATAGTATTGGTTGAGACTTGGATGAGGGGTAGCGCTATTTATGGTCATGCGCTAATTAATCTTGATTTTCATGAGAGTTATTAGAGAATAGCTCAATTCTCACAGTCGCGGCCTTATGACATCTCTCACTTAGGTGAGTTCTCCTAAAGTACATGTGACCTGCACCTTACGGGAGATTGCCTACCTCGAAACTCATTTAGGGATAAATCCCTTCCTGAGCTAGGTGCAAATAGCTCTATTTGACTTCACATTCTGAGAACAAAAAATATCATTAAGAGCTTCACCCAACACTATTATATTTGTCCACATTCATAAACTACCAACACATTAAATAGGACAAACAAATTATTAGCATTAGTTTGCATTATGAAGGAATCCAAGAAAAAAAAAACAAAGCCTTCATGATTTAAACATGCATGTCAAAATAGCAACCGACAACAATGAAAGTCCAAAAGTGCTTTTCATAGTGGTCAGGTTATTAAAGTCTTAGAGCATTCACAATGGACTCCCTAAATCACCTCCTTAGATAAAATTTAGGGAGGAAGTAAGAAAATCCACCTCCAACCATGCTTCCTATCCAACTCCTAAAATAGGGAGACCTCTAGGAGCTCCTAAATCTAAGGAGAGAGAAAGGACTCCTAGTGACTCCCTATAATTAAATGCTGCTTTACTTTAATGCTATTTAAAGTGTTTATTTAATGCTAACTATTTTTTTTATAATTATTTTATATGAAGGGGGAGCATTTATGCTAAACTAAAAAAAGAAATAAATCATTTATGATTCCCTAAACTAGGGAGTATGGTTGGAGTTGAAATTTTATAAGGAGCTCCTAAAATAGCTTTCTAGTGTTTTTAGCTAAAATTTAACTATAAAATAAGGAGCATGATTGTGGATGCTCTTAGGTGTTATATTACTTGATTTTTATGATTATTACTTGATTGAATCCCAAAGCATAGTGTAAAAGAAAACGGAATCAATGCCAAACCGGCAAAATATACACACATCCTCTCGACATTTTGTATTATAATAACTTCCTCCACGAGGCATGCATATCATCATTAGCCTTTGCAAGGCATGTATAATATGGATCATGTCTTTGTTCTCCACTTTAGTGCGCTCTAAACCTGCACGTTATTAGAAATATTTCCTACAAAATCTTGCACACAAATAATTAGTGGATTTCATCTTGATATAATTGAAAATTACATATGCATCAATATACGTTTAAGTATAACGAAAATACATCATACATCAAATCTTATTATCAAGAGTACTCAAGTCCATGAAACTTTGAGTACACCTACTAATACCCTATGAACAACAAAATAAAAATTAATTAAATAAATTTAACTATAAATATGGAGTATTTCAGGATACTCTTATTCCTTTTTGTGCATTCTAAGTTGTGACCGTATCTTCTCGATTCTCAATATGACTATTTAAGATAATAAGAAGTCTCCACCAAAATTCTATACCAAGATCATTAGTTACACACATTTTCATATATAAAAAATTAAGACAAATTAGTCTCATAATAAAATTTCATAATATAAGAAAACTTCACACCGACACAACAAATTCGCCGAAAATACTTATTTAATAATTACTGTAAGGTAATATCAAGGTCATGAATATAAAGCAACCCCACATTTAAAATATGTAAAGCAAATTCATTATGTTTCCAATATTGACCACAAAAATAAAAATAATAATAATTTAAAAAGGATCTTAAGATGATAACCCCACAAGTTAAGGGAATCATCAACCCCCACTAGTTAAGGAAAGGGTCAAAGTATATTTCATAAGATTGCCAATAATACCTCAAAGGATTTACGGGTTGAAAGCCCTACATCAAAATTCAAAATTAAATGCCACTTACAATGATATAAAATTTATCATTTTGTTTGAGTCTTCTCCATGTACACTTCATGACAATTAACTCAATGTGACTGTTGTCAAGGCTTTACAATCACAAAAGCATTAGTTCACTTAGAGCATCTCCAACAGTGGTAGTAAAAAAAACTCTTCAAATTGAAGTTTGTTGACCTACGTGGCAATTTGAAGAGCCTTATTTGTTACTTTAATATTTTGTGCCTCATCAGTCTCTTCAATTCAATTAATACAATATTTGACTTAAAACAATAATAATTAATAACATTTGAAATAATTAATAACATTCATTTTTTAAAAAGATAATATTGTGGAAAATAAATAATATTTATGAAATTTACATCAAACTCATCAAACAAAATAAATGTTTTTAGCCTTTTGATATGATTTTGATTCTCCCAAAACAAAATAAATGTTTTGAAGAGGCAAGGTCAACTTACCAGGTTTTGAAGAGAGAGAATGGGGTTGCAGATTTGATGACCGAGGTTGAAGATACGTTGGAGGAATTTTTCTGATGTGGCTCACCTATTTGAGCATCCCAAAGTGGTTGAAGAGGCATTTGGAGATGCTCTTTCAAGTCTAGATGCACATAGCTCTATTTAACTTCACATTCTGAGAACAAAAAATATCGTTAAGAGATACACCCAACACTATTATATTTGTCCACGTTTATAAACTACCAGCACATCAAATAGGAGAAACAAATTATTAGCATCAGTATGCATTATGAAGGAATCCAAAAAAAAAAAAAATCAACAAAGCCTTCATGTTTTAAACATGCAAGTCAAAATAGCAACCAACAATAATGAAAGTCCAAAAATGCTTTTCATATTGGTTAGGTTATTAAAGTCTTAGGTGTTATTATAAAAGTCACGATTTCAATGCATTAGTTTAAAACATATAGGATTTATAATTCAAACTTAACAGATACAACTTAAAAGGTTCAATAGACATATAGTTTCACATATATAATCAAACTTATGCCATGATAAAGACGCAACCTAACAAATATGATTTATTCAAAATACATGTAAGATAATACTTTGTTTACTACAATTTGTACCAAGTGGTAATCTCATTAATCAAATATTCAATTTCAACTGCATTATAGAATAAATTAAAGATTTTGGCATAAAGTTAAAGAAGCAAACACACACATTATAACAGCAGTATGGAAAGAAAGTAATATTAATATACAAAGGCTTTAGATTGTTATAAAAAATATAGTTTTCCTCTTTATGTATAAGCCAAATGCAAAACAAATTGGAAAGTCTTTTAAGGTATAGTAAAACCAAATAAACAAATAATATGTAAATAAAGTAAAATAAATTAAGATTATGAAAGTAAGCCTGGTATTGTGAAACACGTCAAAGATGTTGTCCTAAAGCCTTTGTAGTCGCCCTACGTGCATGTATTGATGGTCTACAAGACTCCAAGATACGACTCCCAATACACAGGCTCAAGGTTCGCTATGAGCACGTTCACAGTCGGATATAGGCCTCCAAGTCACAGAACCGTTGACCAAAAATAATAATACAAGTAGAGAAAATATAAAAGGTAGAAGAGGAGAGAATCAGATTGTGGTGGTGTGATATTCTAATAGTGTATCAAATGTGAAGTAGGAGTGGCCTTTTAGAAGCATCCAAGAACATGTAACCTTCACCACATTAAACCAAAAAATTAAAGCATTCAATATAGAAATAATAATCTGAAAATAAATATTTAAACGCCCACAATAAATAAAATAAATCAAAACGGTAAAAAATTTAAAACTTTTTTAAAATTCCAACAGTATTGGAGGATAATTTACACGATAAATTCATGTAATCCATCTCCGTTTTCTTGTTATAAAAGAGATAGAGAAAACATTATATATAAAACCGTGACGTACAAGTTTTTCTTAAATACGTAAGCACATTCGTTTTCCCCACCTTAAGTATCCCTGGCACCGCGTAATTCCATATTGATGGAGATAACTCCAAACCAGTCACTAATCATGCCTTCACCTAATAACCCTAGTGGTTTCATTATTTTATTTTGTTGATTGAGATTTGGTAAGAAAATTCTCTGTCCATTGGCGTATTGTGTGGCCAACTGAGATGACACGTAGGATTAGGATACTATATATATATATAATCATGCTGACTGTACGTACAGGAGGCAATGCATATGCATGAATCATTCTGCAGTAGAATTTTGGCGTAGCCAAATTCTTAGTTGGACTGACAAATTCGAATTTGTCTAGATGAAAGCCTGCCTAATAGAATTCTAAATCACCCACATAAATATCTCATGTGATTTGTCGATTTGTATTGATAGGATATGCTCAACAATTTTGAGAGCTGCAATTGGATCCCCTATAAAAAAACTGAATACATTTATATATATACATGCAGAAGAAGTTCGGCATTACGTTCATAAACTGGTACGACAAATTACTTGCACTTCTTTTGCATCTTCAGCCCTTTTTCATATTCTGTTTGCTAATTTGACTTGTGTATTATTGCGTGTGGGTCTGTGTGTCTGCAATTATGTACTTTTTTGGTTTTCTATGATGATGATCTGCATTGCATGTGTACTAGCTACCGACTCTTCCTTAGCTACCAACTCTTCCTTAGCTACCAATTCTTTCATTTTGTCGGAATGTGAATCATGGCACGTCCAGTTAAGAATCGACTTAATCGATGGTTCAAATTCATAATCGAACGCTCCAATAATGTAAACATCTTATGTTACTTGTGGTAAGGTTAAGTTAAATTCAACACTATGTAGCTTCGGTTAAATATTGTGCGGTTGTAAATGCAAATGAATTAAAGTCATTGGTGGGAGGGAGCAAACAGTCTTGTGCATAAATAGTAAATACGAAGCATATACACAAGAAGCTCAACCTTGTATATAACAAGAACCATCAATTTGTAGAGATTTATACTCCAAATTAAAAGGCGCATGCGTGTCTCTTGGGTCATGGCTTCTTCTTCTTATTCTCTCTCCTCATTCAGCCCCATCAGCTTCCCACTACTTTCTCCCTCCCATTTTCTCTCAACCATGTTTGCTTTTGCTGGTGCCCAACTCTGTCACCCCTAACTCAATTCCAGGTTCATCATCTCTTAATTCTCCCCCCTTTCAATTTTCTGCTTAATTTCATCAACATTGTTCTTCAATTTTCTCCTGCTATTTCTTTGCATGCCAATCTGTCGTTTTGATATTGTTTCTTGAACGTATGAAGGTATGTATTGTAAATCTTCTTGATTTGATGGGTTATTAATTAGTACTTGTTCTTCTGCTTTTTTTTTTTTTTTTTGGGATCAAAGTTCTTCTGGTTCTATATAGTTGCTTCTGGTCACTTCTCCAACATTCCTGTCTTTGTGGAAATGGTGGGTGTATCTATCAAATTCTGGGTTTCCTCTAAGTTGTTCTAAATTTAGTGTTTGTCGCTTGTTGGCCAAGGAAGAGAGATAGTCTCTAGAATTTGTTTGCAAAAAAAATAAAAATTCTTTACACACATGTCAAATGGCTCTTAACTTAAGTATTTCTTTTTTAAAAAAATTTATATTTTATTAGCACTTTTGAATCTTTGCAGAATTTGCACACCCCAGATTTGAAGGTTCACTTGTCTCTCTCAACCACAAAATTAAAGCAAGTTCGAAATGTTTTTTGGCTTTCTTCCAAAACAATTAAAAAGACTTCCCATTTTCGTTTATGGAAAATAATCAAAAGCTAGCTTTGCGTTTTAAACAAGTGTGCACATTATCTTGCGCCTCTCAATAATAATACACCCCTTAAGTCACATTCTGATTTGTCTGCTTCCCTCGCTTTCAAGCGTGGAGTTAGAAATTTGTTTTTTAAAACGTTAAAATTCAATATCTTAATTGGAAGACTATTACATACATTTTTGTTTTAAAATTGTTCGGGATGTTACAAATACCTTAGGGCTCCTTTAGGAGTGATTTTGGATATGTCAATAATCACTTTTACGGAAAATCACTTCTCCATATAATCATTTTAAGTGATTTTATGGATAAATAAATAGGAGATGTTTCTCTCCAGAATCACTTAAAATCACTAAAAGTGATTATATAAAACACGTGGGAGATGAATCTTCCCAAAATTGATTTTGGCCCTCCAAACGAGCCCTTAGTCGTTTTTTGTTTTTCTTTTTTCACTTCTTTCGGGTCAGATTCTTATTTTTCTTTTCCTTTTTTGGTGGGACCAACCCTTATGGTGGATCCCAGTTGAGACGCATATGCATAATGATTATTAATGTCCATGGTCCCAGTTAGTGTCTCTCTGTCTCTGTCACTATAATGCCTAAAGATTTTTCTATATGTTTAGGAGAAGTTGGAATTTGCATATGGTAACATAATACAATTGCCACTTATATACTTTATCATACGCGTTTTGTTTTGATGATGCGCATGGACCAAGTTCTGTCAATTTTAGCATCTGCTTTAGGTTTTATGCTCATCGGCTGCATCACTTGACTTGAATTGACCATTCGATCCATCTACAAAAACTTCCTTTTGAAGAATATGAAATTTAAAAGAAATTTATGAACCTCTGAGCATTTTCATTGATAAAATTTTGCTGGCCTTTTTTGTGCATGAATAATTTCCAGAGAGGCACAAAATAAATCACTGACTATTTGAGTCATCTAAGAAGAGAAATAAATCTAACACTATTTATACCTACATTTTTTCTTTCTTTCTTAGTTTAGTGACCACCGTCTTTGTATTGTTTTAAAAATAAAAAATAAAAGCGATAGTCTAAACTACAAGTCTACAAGGAGAGGGGGTTGCTCACTACAAGCGATAGTCTTTTTAATTGGTTACTTTGTGTTGTCACTAGCTGGATTTGACTTTTTCTGGGTCCGAATTATTATTATGTTTTATATGCTTTGACAAGTTCTGATTGAATTTGAACTCTAAACCCTAGTGTTGTCAATCAGTCCAATATTATTGGCATAGAAATTAAAAGTAAACCCAAATTCTAAATCATGTTATATAGATCTACCCTGTTTTTGGTCTGTACAAATTCTTCTATTGAGATTAAAATAAAACCAAGTTTAAATGGAAAAAAAGATTATTTATAGCTGACCAACCAAGTTCCTCCTAATTGGCTTAAACCACCAATTAAAAAACCATAAACATTTTTATCTCCTGGGTCAAAGAATGATTTTTATTTTATTATTAAAGTAAAATCCCAAAGATTCAAAAGATATGCACAACAAATTTGTACAAAAGACAAGCGCTCTATGACGGGATTGAACCAAGTAGTGACAAATGTTACTACCTTCATGGCTATTTCCCCCCTATGGTACGGCCTCACATGGAATATGTATGCATCAGCTTTGGTGGCTTTCCTTCGAAAAAAACAACTTGAATTCCACTCTGTCTGTGATTTTTGCTTTGGATTTTGATGATGGCTAATATTCTGTTTTCTTCTGTCTCTGTTTGTTTTTGTTTCCCAGGATTTTTCTTTTGTTTTAGTAATGCACTAACAAAGTTCAAGCATCTCATATAAAAACACTGCAAAGAGAAACATATTTGGACAGTTTTGGGACTAGAAAACCAGAAACTGCAATCTCTGTCTGAAGTTTCAACTACCAAGAAAAAAACAGGAAAAAAAAAACAGAGAGAGATGGGTTTCTGGACATTGTTGGAGGTGGCTTGTATGCCAACTTTCCAAGTTCTCATAATCAGTGTACTGGGAGCTTTCATGGCAACTGAGTATTGGAATCTTCTCCCTGCAGACGCCCGGCGGTCCATGAACAAGGTAGGCACATGCTCTGTTTTTTGGTACATAAGTTGGTTCCTGCATGAATCAGATGCAAATAAGTATTTATGATTAATTGGAAGTTGTTGAGTTATGATTTACAAAAAAAATGTAGGTTGTGTTTGTGGTTTTCACCCCCTCACTGGTGTTTGCAAGCGTGGCCAAGACTATTACATTTGAAGAGATTATTTCAATGTATGCTTCTGTATCTGTATTTGGATCTTTTTTTCTTTGTGCATTCATTTTTATTCTGTTTAATATCTTTGTTTTTATATCTTGCCATTTTCTTGGACCTTGTTCGATCGTTGATTCAGGTGGTTTATGATCGTAAACGTGGCGCTTACATTTTTGTTTGGTGGGATTCTTGGATGGATTCTGGTAAAGATAGTCAGACCAAAACCTTATCAGGAAGGACTAGTAATGGCTGCATGTTCAGCAGGTAAATGCTCAATTTTTATATATATAGTTTTTCATCTCTTTCTTATAACAGCAAATTTGTAGTGTGCTCATCAAGTAATGGCAAATCTTGTTGAATAGCAAACTTGGGAAACCTTCCCCTTATACTTATCCCTGCAATCTGTGAAGAGGATGGGAACCCATTTGGCGATCATAGTGTTTGTAAAAGGGTTGGACTCTCATATGTGTCTTTTTCCATGGCGGTAAT